>LT669791.1:18892528-20092528 GCA_900128785.1 Arabis alpina
CCAGAATATCATCGATGAAGATGATTACGAACTCATCCAGATACTCTAGGAAAACTCCGTTCATCAACCTCATAAATGCTGCAGGTGCATTCGTTAACCCGAATGGCAGCACTACAAACTCAAAATGCCCATACCGAGTCCTGAAAGCCGTCTTCCGAACATCTGCTTCGTCTATCGGAATCTGGTGGTAACCGGATGCCAAGTCAATCTTAGAGAACCAAGTAGCCCCTCTCACCTGATCTAACAACTCATCAATTCTCGGAAGAGGATACTTGTTCTTCACAGTGACTCGGTTAAGCCCTCGATAATCGATGCACAACCGGAAACTACCATTTTTCTTCTTCACAAACAACACCGGTGCTCCCCACGGTGAAGTACTTGGTCGAATAAAACCCTTCTCCAACAAATCCTCCAACTGCTTCTTCAATTCAGCCAACTCTGCTGGAGCCATTCGATAGGGTGCCTTAGACAACGGCGTCGTTCAGGGCTCTAACTCAATCGTGAAAGGATCCGACCGAGACGGCGGTAGTCCCTGCAACGACTGAAAAGCATCCTCAAAATCCCGGGCGACCCGAACATCCCTCACAACAACCCCACCAACAGCCTCCGGCATTACAATCGTGGCCAGGTAAGCCTCGCAACCTCTCTCAATCATCGCCTCTGCCTGGACAAGTGAGATTACGAGACTACCTGAAGTCGGTCTCACTCCTTGGTAAACCAACCTACCACCTTCACGTTCGAACACCACTCGACCCCGATGACAATGCAGATGGACTCTATACCGATTCAACCAATCCATACCAAGGATAACATCGTACAGCTCTACCGGACTAATCACCAAGTCAGCTGGCATCAACTCACCCGCTACCAGAATATCCACCTGCTTCGCCCGGCCATGCGTAGCTAGAAATTCTCCTCCAGCAACCATAACCGGAGTAATGAAGAAATTCTTCGCCCGTCCAGTCCGCTCACCAGCGTCACTCCGGATACCACTTCTCTCGGCATGGTCCGGAGTAATGAAGCAATTCGATGCTCCAGAATCAAACAACACGTGGGACTCACACCCACCTACAAACAAGGTACCTACATAATTCCCAAGTGCTAAGTAACCTAACTTTCTATCACAGACAAACATTCTAAAACAAGCACCAAGAATTCTACACTACTGAATTTACAAAGTCTGAATTAGAAAGTTACCTGTGATCGGCCTCGAGCTCGGCTCTCCCGGCGCTGCAATAGCCGGCGGACGCTCCATCGCCGCGATCTGGTCCAAAGGCTGCACCGCCCCATACTGAGCTACTGGCTGGACCACTGCCACCGCCAACGGCTGCAACTTCGGACAGTTCGGCCTGATGTGCCCCGACTCTCCACACTGATAGCACGTTCGAGCCGCTCGAACCTCACTCTGATTCGGGTAACTCGCCCTCTTGTGGTCTAGACTACCACAAACGTAACAGCCTCGACCACTCTGACCCAATCCCGAAGCACCATCCCACTTCCTCTTCTGTCCTTTCGCAGGCTTGCCGCCTTTGCCAGGACCTGCCTGCTGCACCTGCTGATGCTGAGGCCTCCGAGGCTGAACAGCTGGAACTACAATCGCAGCCTGCTCCCTCAGATCCTCCTCGATCTGTGCAACCACCTCTACCAGCTCCACTCTACACCCGAACCTGATGCCTCTGCACCGAGTCCGCAAATCTGGTCGAAGTCCTCACAAGAACCTCCGAACTTGAGCCTGCTCATCCTCCAAGCTCCTACCAGCATAACCCATGAGTCTGTTAAACTCCACGTCATACTCCCGCACAGACCTCGCTCCCTGAGTCAAGTCCAAGAACCTCGCCTCCAAACGATTTAACGCCTCCTGAGGGAAGAACTTGGAGTTAAACTCCGTCACAAAATCTGACAACGACATCGCAGTCCCAGCCCACCTAGCTGCAACACTCCTCCACCAGAGGTGTGCATCACCGTCCAAATAATGGACCGCCAAGTGTTGGGGTCGGATTTCACCCGTTGAGCCTCGACATCCAAAGTTATGATAAGCAACCCGCATGTTTCAAGCAAGCAAGAGATAATATAACCCCTAGGTCATTTCACCCACAGAAGAAGGTGAAGACCTCCTGAAAACCCCTTTGTCCTTTGAACCTTCTGCCTGTAGAAGGAACCTTCGAAGTTGTCTTCTTCTCAGGAGAAGTCATGAATGCAACGTCGGAGAGGTCACAGAGTCAGCAGAAAGCGTTGTAGAGACCAAGGCTGCCTAGCACCGATGTCACTGAGCAGTGACACCGATGACAGGCAGTGGCGCCGATGTCACTGCCCAGTGACGCCGATGTGCCTGGCGTCATCGGTGTCCAGGCAGCTGACATCGGCGCCCAAGCCTTTCCCATCGGCTTCAGGTCCTTCAAACGCCCATCAGAACATCAACGAGGGTTCCAGAAGGTTCAGTACGTCAAAGCCCAGCAACGAAGCCCACGTAGGCTCGACCGACATAGGCGAAAAAGGCAATCCACAAGGGTTTAGGAAAAAGGCTTAGCCGACTTAGGGGGTTATATATAGGAATGCAAAAACACTTGTAAAAGGATTATTGACAATTTTTATCACACAAGCAATACAAAGCAATTACAAACCCTAATTTCTCTTTGCTCATCATTGTTCTTCATAGCTTATCTTCAGAAATCTCTGCTTCCTCTCGAAACCCTTACCAATCTAATTGTGCGAATTCCGGCGTCCACACCAAGTCAACCTTGTATCCCTCGGGACACCTTATCGAGCGAAAGTTCCGCTCCAACCTCATCCGCCACTCATCAGCCTCCTCAGGCTTCACACCTCCCGCAAAAGAACTCGTACCGATCCTCTGCATCTGCTCCATCATACGGATATATGCCGGAACCTCATCAGCAACCGCAGCCCTCAACTGCACCTCTGCCACTCGTGGCAACACTGGAGCCTGCACTGGCACCGCACCCGGTAACCGCTCCAATAATTGTCTCAGCAGATCAGCCAACCGATCATCTCCAGCCTAGGCTACACCTGCGGCCGCGACCGCACCCTCAGCTGCGCCAACACCACCAGCACCACTAGCCTCAACGGGACCCACACTGGCCCCAACATGACCCAAACCGGCCCCCACACTGGCAGTCACATTGGCAGTCTGACCATCATGCACCGACTGCTGACCTGCCGCAGGCCCATGCGTGGAACTCTGAGCCTTACTCACGACTGGCTCCTCTACGAGTCCACGACCTCGGCCTCGGCCCCCACGACCACGTCCTCTAGCTGCTCTAGCCATCACACTGCATTCAAAAGCGGACCAGCTAAGCACTAGAAAGACTCAAACACAACAATCAACACTTACCGTGGAATCTCTTTGAAGGCTCGAAGGAAGATGATCTAGAACCCCCAAACTCACAGAATTGAAATTCACCAAATTCAATCCTAGCAGTTCTAGCCCGTCCTAAAACCGTAAGGGCTCTGATACCAAACTGAAACGACCTGACCCGGTTTTTTTTTTTAACATACCAACCTTCGTCTCGGACTAGCATTCCCATAAATGCTATCCTCAACAACCAAGCAACAAATACAAGCAACCAGCGGATAACAATAATAAACCGACAAAACAATTCCATTAAAAATACTAAACTAAACCAGTTCAACATAGTTCCACAAACCAGCAACCTAACCAGGTTCTAAAACAGAAATGGAAAAAACAACAAAATCACACAGCACGAAACCGAGACCCTAGATCATCTCCCTCTTCGTTGCCATGATTCCACGATCACAATTTGCCTTTACCTGCATCACATGGAAAAAAGAGATGCGTGAGTATTATCACAAATACCCAGTGAGACGGTCCTCCCATCTACGACTGCGCACTCAGACGCGATGGATCCGCTCAGGCAAACACGCATCAAACAATCACACAATCACAACAACGCGGCTCAACCACAGCCCAACAGGCGGCCTGTCGATCGACACTACCACTAGGTGTCGATCGACACCCCTGTGCACACCTGTCGATCGACACACCCACGGTGCCTGTCTATCGACATCTCCAGAAGACCCTGTCGATCGACACAACCACTAGGTGTCGATCGATAGCTCCTCGAACACCTGTCGATCGACACAACCTCTAGGTGTCGATCGACAGCTCTCGTGTTGCCCTGTCGATCGACACGCCCAAGTGCTGTCGATCGACAGGCCGTCGCAGATTCATGGGAAATCGATCATTATCCTCTCGGATCGATATCCTCCTCTGTGATGACTCGAAACCTGCACGAAAAACATAATCCACACAATCCAAACACAAATCACAGACACAAACAATCCACAACACAATCCATTCAATCAATTCAACCTACCACCAATCAACCCTAACGAATCCACCGGCCTAGAAGCCATGCTCACGCACTTACCTTAGATTTTCGGATAGAATCTGGTAGAACTGAGGCTAGACACGAATCCACGACAATCTCCACAAGAAACTACTCCAAATCTCTCAAGAAACGAAACCCTAATCCACAAAACTATCAGGAACAAGAGAAACTCCTCTCAAAACTCTTTGCTGCTGATTTTGGGACTTTGGTTCGCTCAAATGCGGCCAAAAAGCCTTAAATACGAAGCCCTAGGGTTTCCCCAAACCGGCCCGGTCCAATTGAACGACTTAAATCGAACCAGAAAACCAACCAATTCGGGCACCTGTCGATCGACATACCCTAGGTGTGTCGATCGACAGCCCCTAAGAGCCCTGTCGATCGACAGACACCACGTGTGTCGATCGACAGCCCCTCCATTTTAACAAAAATGGTTCACGGGCGTCACAAGTTATGTGTTCGAAAGTTCAACAAATCAATCAATTATTTTACATTAGATCTGCTAGATTGAAATCATGTTTATTATCATAATATCGTACATGTTCTTCGAAAATGAAAAGTTAAAAATGTTAAACTTTTTTAAAAATAACATTATAACGTTTATCATAAAAATTATTACTATTATATTTTGAATCCGCTTGATATGAAGTAGGATAGAAAAATTAAAATGTATTGATTTAAGAAACCAGGTTTCTATAATATATCAAAATATATTGGTAGTTCAGCGAATTACTAAGTAAAACTGAAATATTTATATCAACAATTTCAGCGGGTCCTAATCTAATATTAATATAATATATAATGTTTTAGCAATTGTTTTGTTACTATATCTTATGACCTTTTCCTAAAATTTTAATATAGCTAAATTTTGTGGTAATTAGAATTCAAAGGTTTTAGTGATCATTTGGAAAACAAAACAAAACATAATTTTCCTTTGCATATATATGTTGAAAAAAGTTTGTTAAATTATTCTGGCTATTTCTTTTATATGATTTTAAATTTCACTGCAATAATTGTATAAAAAACTGTTGGTTTAACAAAGAAACTACATAAAGTGACATTATAACAAACACCAAATAAAATCCCTAAAAGAAAAAAATGAATTTAAAGGGTCTGCTCTGAAACAAATTTCAACAAAGTACAAAAACACTTGTCTGGTCCTCACAATCTATGTTGTTACTGAACAAGAAATCGATTAGCCCTCTACAACCCAAATCTTTTTTTTTTGTCGACGACCCAAATCTAAATGAAGAATGCTAATATCATCTCACAGAACCAATACAAGAAAAGAAAGAAAAAATTGTACAAAACTTTAACTTATTTCTCTGATATTTATAGAAAAAACTAACTTCTAAAGCTTGATTTTCAAAAATAGCAAATAAGGATCAGAGTACAAATCATCTTCTCACTTCCAATGTGCCTGGAACAAAGCTCACACGGGTACACTGCTTTAACCGAGCAAGAGCATCTTGTGAACTACCCAACATCAGATCGATGTAGATAGCTGTAACCGTAGCTTCTACATTGTTCTGTAAGATACTTAATGCGTGTGCTATCAAAGGTTTGGCCTGGTCATAATGTCCTTGAGTGGCAAGCAGCGCCGCAAGGTCTGCAAAAAGTGTTCCACGAGATTCTTCTGGCTTAAGGAAAACAGAATCCCGGGCATTTCCTGTGGAAGAATCCCATGTCTCTTCACAATCATAACTTACGTTCATCCGCCATTGGTCAAAGTCTTCTTGACCAAACGGCATATTAAAATCATCCTGTCCAAGTAGATAGGCAGATAAATGCGCACCGGCATCAACGGGTCTGTTGAGCAAGCAGAGAGCCTCCGCTGCATATAGATGGCCTAGGAAAGCATAAATCTTTGAACAATCCGGAAGTTGCAAGAGTGAATTAGCAGCTGACAAGGCTTTGATAGGATTCTCCAATTCCAACTCTACGTATGCCATATTGGCAAAAAGAGCTTGTTTAGCAAACTGATTTTCCCTAGTTTTGATATCCTTGAAAGCTGAGAGGGAGCTTTGAATTATGGCCTGGTTCATTCCTCCTTTTGCCTCTTTTAAGTCTGAGTTCGTGTTAGCTTCCCCATGATCCGAGGATGATGCTTCTTTGGTCTCATCAATATCCAAGGGTAATGTCGATTGAAGATCTGATTTAGAGTCATTTAAGCCACTGAGCAAATATAAACCATTTGAGAGACAGACCCGTGCTAGTGCTAACGAAAGCTTTGGCCATTTGGCACTGCCAGCAAGTTCCACAGATCCATTTTCTTCCATCATAAGTTTTCTCCACTTCCCTTTCCCAATTACATGAACTCTCATTTCTGACCTATCCGAAGAAGTGATGCCCTCTTCCAAAAGACCCTTTTGATGAGCCATAGTACAGCATTCAGCAATACGGAGCCAAATGAGGGGTTGTCTGTAGAAAACTAGACTTGCCTCCTGGAAACAACGAGCAGCAAGTAAAGGCTTCCCACAAGCTAAATAAAGTATACCTAAGTTGTATGTGATCAGCAAAGACTTATCCTGTGAGAGAGAAAACAACTTCACCGGTTTCTCCTTTCTAAGTGACGTACCGTCCCTTAGAGCTTTTGAAAATAATGTAGCAGAAGTTTGATATTTTCCAAGCTGATAATATATGCAACCAAGATTGTTGTTGAAGATTCCTGAAGTCCCAGCATCTTTCTGAATACCGGAGACCAGTAAAAGCTTGATAGCCTTTCGATGATTCCCAAGAGCATACTCAAGCTGAGATTTCAGAAGGAGAGCCATAGAGGAGTCCCTTTTTTGAGCAATGTTCATTGCATGCTTAACTTCACGCTTTGCCAGTTTCAAGTTTCTGGTAAGAAGCAAGAATCGGACCTTGTAAAGCTGCAACTCAAGCTTCAGATCAACACTCAAGATCGACCTTTCACCTAATGTCTTAAGTAGATTGTTTGTCGGAATATGCCCAACATGCTTCATTCGTTTCTCGGCCTCAATTTCCGCTAGAACATTGTCATAGTCTAGGTTTTCCTCACACAAACTACTTTCAACGGCTGTTAAATCTGACTTCAAAGTATCTGAGACCACCGAGCTGCTCAGGAGAGAGGATGTTTTTGATACCTGATTTGAAGAAAGTTGCATTGTGCTTCCATTTTCTTCTTGACTTCCAAGACCAACACCAAAAGTTTTTTCCATATAGCCAAATACAGTCTGTAACCAAATACTTGTAAGAAACAGAAAGAAATCGTCTACAGGAGACATCATGCAATGAGAATATTAACTGATCAATGCATATCATTCAAGAATGCTACAGTATATCATTCAAGTGAAAATCCTGTCGCTCACATCGAACTAAAAGTCCAAACATCCCATCAGATTATAGCTAAGAAGAATTTTCTGTCACCGATTACCTTGTATTCTAGTATACAAATTTGGACACCAGCTGATTTCTATTACTCATGGCATTTCATAATAGGCATGTTATAGATATAGCATATTTTTCTTTGTGAGAAAAGAGGTTTATTTTGTGCATCCTTACTAAGATAAAAGCATCGACCTTTCACCGAAAAGAGAAATTGATCTAAACAAAAGAAAGAAGCGGAACGATACGAAAACACGACTCTGTTTTTTAATTATGCAGAAAGACGATGGATAGAATCTCACAGACATGGTGTTGAATTTTCCACTAGCAAACCAATTAGTTTGCATTTCAAAAAACTTTACAAAACAGCCCATGGATATTGGTTGAATTTTCCACTAGCAAAAGAGATCAGGTGAGCTATATTTCAAGACTTTGAGACCAGTACAAACAATACTTACCAAAAATTTCACAGCATCACGACAAGCCAGCGCAGAATCCAGCAACAAGAAACAGATCTGATGCACGATTGTCTGCATATAAATAGCAAGTTGGCTACTTACTTGGAGCCAGTAGGACTGATTAAACAAAATACAACGAGAAAATATAGATACAATACCTCGTCTAGCCGCAGAATATTTTGATACAAGGGTTGAAGAATGGATAAAGATTTTGTATACTCATGCAGATGAAACCAGGTAACCGCCTGCAAGAGACCAATGACCATCAATACTTAACCTTGACCTAGACAAATGCAAAGGGCATATCTGAGACTCATGAATACATGAGAACATACCATATTAAGAATTGATACTGAACTATCAAACTGATCCTTTGACACAGAGACGTTAGTTCCAGGGGTTGCAGCTTCCCCTTGTTCTTTTGCTGCAGCAGCAAGTTCTTCACTCTGTTTCTGAAGAAATCAAAGAGACGAAGAAACCACTTAAAAGAGATTAAGAGAAGAAGAATAAACGTGTAAAGACAATACCTTGACATAGTTAAGGGCTTCAAGCAATTCCTTGGCATTGGAGCAACCATCCCTGATGTACTCTGCAATTGCCATGTTGTGAAGAACCTGCTTGATCAATTAAAAACAATTCAAAAGACACTCTTTTTTGGTGCTGCATGATTGCAATGATAGAAACATTCAAACCTAAAGAAGTGATTAAATCCATAGGTTTATTCAAGAATCAGAGGCATAATGAATCAGAAACAAAGCTCTTAAAGCCTAAATCTACTTGGCAATTGAGTAAAGCATTTAAGAAGACGCAAAATCAACACTCAGATCTAAACAAGTAAATAAAAAAAAGTGAAGTCTTTTTGGATCTGAGAAAAGAGAGTGACCTTGGGATCGTGAGGTTTCTTGTGGTTGAGCTGATTAAGAATGTCGATGCATTCGGCGAACTTGGCAGACTGAAAGTAGGAGAGAGCGTCTTTAGCGAGTGCGGAGGTGACAGAGAGAACGACGGAGTCTTCGTCTCTAGCAGAGGCGTCGGATGATGACAGAGAATCCATGGAAGATTCAACGAAAACGAGTCAAGAATTTGGGAAGAGAAATCGAAAACCCTAGCCAAGTAATTTCGAGGGGATATGCACTTTGCACAGAAAATCCCACGCGGAGGAGAAAGAAAGGAGAGACAAAAAGGTGTTGGGCCTTATTGGGCCTGAAAGACTAAATTCGAAAAGGTATTGGGCCTATAAGATTCGCTACATTTCGAGATTTGTTGTTTCTCATAATTTTTTATCATCTTTTTGTTTGAGACTAAATTCCATTATATCTTGGAAAATCTAATATTGACTCTCACAATTACTTTGAATCAAACCACCTAGTCTTTTAAGCAAAGGCACGTTCACTGATTGGACATGAGTTTGGTTAGTACCTTTGTCTTTTCAGGACAAGTTTTTGACTTAGTATGGTCCAGACACAGAGAATAGATGGATCCAATAGCCAAATCATACTACAACAAACAAGAAAATTGCAGTGGCCAAAAGCTTATTTACGTCATTTATCATACTAGTCAACATTTTATTCAACTTACATTCCATGCTAGATTTCTTTTGCTCTTCTCTAGTTGGAATGGAACAAGTGACACTTGGTATTATCCGCAGACGCTACTTACAAACTGATGTGAAGCGATCAGAACGTGATTGTTCTGAGAAGTTCTGACTTCGGCATTCCTTCCGTTGCTCTCCATATTATGTGTTCCAGTTTCCCACATAGCTTCTTGTAGAACTGCGATACCACAAAACAAGATATCACTCTAATCCGTAACACAATAATGTTGCACAATTACTATTACTGGATATATATATATAAACCTTGTGATATTCAAGAGTTTCACCAGCAGCCTTTCTAACGTCTACCATGAAAAGCGACGGTGCTACCTCGTAAATCTGCATGTAGGTTAGTTACTTTCAATTTGCCACAAACCCTTTAGTTGAAGCAAACCCCTTTCAAAAGAAACTTATATTAGAAACACAACACGCGATAAATCATCAGTCACCTCTATCACGACAGCGAATTGTCCAGCCTTGATTGCAGATAATCCCTCGAGCCTTGTCTGTTGAGCAAATAAAGCGCATAACTAAGAAACACTACGTTACAAATCATAGCAATTCTACCCTCTGCTCAACATTAGATAAATGAAAATTTCAAGCTAGGTCTTCCATTTATGAACGCCGGAGATATAAAATATGTTTTGCCGTTCAGAGTTTGAGAAGAAAGAAATAATATTAGTAATAAGAATATATGCTAGGATTTAGTTACCTTAAAGTTGCGCGTATGAGCCTTAAGACCCATTGCGTCGGCAACTGCCTCAATATTAGCAATTATCACACTAGGCGTCTTTTGAGAAACAAAACGGGTTTGCCTCTTAACAAAATCCTGCCAGATGAAAGGATCAGGCACCAATACCCAGGAACATTTTAGATTACATTTCTATCTACTAATGCCCAGTAACAAATTATCTCACGAACGTGAACATATAATTACTACATACTAGAACTCCGCATTGAAAGTTAACATAAGGCTGTCAAGACGGGTAGTGTGAAGATTAGATGCTACTGACATTCTATTATATAATATGGAGATCTCTCTCACTAATAATATAAAATCAGGTCCTACCTGTCGCCTGTCAAATAGTGCTGATAAATTTAAGCCTTGTGATAAGGTTATCATCTCAAAGGCATTCATCATCAGAGGCCCCCCATCTTTTCTCTCTACATTCTCTGTTACATAACTGCCCTGTGAACAAGTGCAATTGACTACATCTCAAGGCTTGACTTATGTAAAGCGAGCAAAAGTAACTTGAGCTAAGACACACACTTAAGTTGTTTTTACATTGGTTTTTTTTTGGGCAACAAACACATTCTTTAGAGATTTTTTACATTTAACAACCAGTTGCAGAACAGCGAGAGCCTAAGTTTAACTTTAAAAAATCTAAATATGCTTTAGAAATCACAGTCTACATATTACTAAGCAAGATTATAGCTAACTAAATCTTTGTAGGAGATACATGGTGGTAATTCATTGTGTAAGTCTCGTGTATGATCTCTGTAATAAGCATGGGTGGTTTGTAATGGCTATAGCTATGTAGACAGCGAGCAACAAGTGTTAAAGCATAACAGTTGAAAAAAACATGGGAGAGTATTCTGGATAATTTTTTAGGATTTTGGTATTGGCATTGGGTAGAGAACAGAGAATTCTCCTTAATCCAATGGAGAATTGAATTAGAAGCAGTTTACAGCTTTGGTACCTACCACATGTCTGCAATTTTGTTTGATCATTTAGCAAGCACACTCCTTGGTCATCCGAAAGTTTCTAAAATATCTAAACAGGATTTCACCACCAAAGAGCAAGATACAATGAAGTCGAACTACCAACCTCGATTCCATCAAAAACTGCACGAACATCATCCAAATTCACTTCTTCCTCTTCCCTTGCTCGGTTAGGCACATAATTTAATCTGAACCAAGGGTCTTTCCTAAATTCTCGAATTTGAATACGCTGCTCTAATTGGGAAACAATCGTAAATAAGCAAATAAAATTACAAGACTAAAACTTCAGAACAGTAAACCGGAAAGCTCGGAGACGAGGAAGCAAAATACTCACTGTTTTGGGATTGGGGTCAAGTAATCTATGTATTAAAGACTTCACTTCTGCAGAAAACCACGGTGGACAAGAAAATTCTGCTGCACTTATCTGTAAAAATAATGAATATGAAGCTCAAAGCCAGAGGTAGATTTGGAAATCTAATCACTTAACGGTTTCCCAAACCCACAGCAAGGAATTCCTTATGTTCTTTTTGCAGTGAAATAAATATCAACCTGATAAAGTAACATGCTACCTTCTAAAGAAAACCATTATCTGTAACAGCCAGAAGTTCAAAGGGTAAAGCATGTGGAATACTACAAAATCCTGATAGGTGTCGAGAAAATGCAAAAGCCCATGGACATATCCAAAAAAATTGTTACTTACTTTTCTATACAAACCTGGAAGATCTGTCTCAGAAAAGGGTAAAAATCCAGCCATGATAACAAAAAGAATAACCCCGCAAGACCAAATATCTGCTGCTGCACCATCATAACCCTGGCCACTAAGTACCTCAGGAGCTACATAGTTTGGGGTTCCACAAGTGGTGTGCAGAAGCTCTACTCCCTGATTAAATATATAACATACGAATGAAAGAGAAAAAAAGAGAGAAATTTTACACAGCTATAAAAATACAAACGAGCAAGAGTGCTGATTTCTGAAGCAGGGATACGAGCACTTACTTGCTGAGGCAATGCACTGAGCCCAAAATCCGAAACCTTCAGATTTCCATTAGTATCGAGTAAAAGATTTTCTGGCTGGATATCACAATGACACAGATATCACAAGTCTGGATTACAACACAATAAAAAAAGTATTATAAGGAAAATTGGTAAGTAAAAGCGGCTTCACTTTTAGATCACGGTGGTAAACACCCTTGCAATGACAATGAGCAATGGCATCTACAAGCTGTTGAAAGTATTTGCGAGACTCACTTTCTCCAAGTCTCCCTTTATGAACCTGCATGACCAGAAGGTATCCAATAAGAAAACAAAGATTTTGAAAAGCCAGAAATTAAGGGGAAGCTAGTAATTCATAACCTAGTAAATTAAGGTGAACACTAAAGAAAACATACAAGTATTAAATTCCTTACAATTCTATCAAAGAGTTCTCCTCCTGTCACAAACTCCAAAACTATATATATTTTTGAACGGCTTGCCAAGACCTACATCCCGAAAGAAGAGAAGAACTAGCATCAAACGAACGATGATGCAAACAACTTCGTAAGAAAACTACGCACATGAAGCGAAAGATACATACCTCATACAACCTTACTATGTTAGGATGTCGAACAATCTTCATTATGGATATCTCTCTTTTTATCTGGACAAGATGGAAAAAACAAGTTAAGCGAAAGCACGCACGCGACAACCTTAGATTCAAATGAAAACACTTGAGAACAAACCTGATCAACCATTCTGTGCTTAAGTATTGTACTCTTAGCCATAATTTTCATGGCAACATTTTCTCCAGTATCTGTATTCCTCGCAAACTTAACCTTAGCAAAGGTACCTTCACCAATGGTGCGACCAAGCTCGTACTTCCCTACTCTCCTCATTTTGTTAGTCATTTCTTTGAATCCAATCAGATTATTCACAAACTTAATGAAAACCTAAACAAGCCAAAACATTGAACAAGAAGAATCAGTCATCAAACACAAAAAAGTCATCAACATATCTCGAATTACTACTTTAGCATCCATAATTCTAAGCAGAATTAGCAGAAACCCATCAGTGAGTCGATCAAGATCAAGATCATCGCAAGATAACTTACAATTCCAATTGTGATTCCGACATCCTAGAAATCAGCAGCTCGACCAAGCCAGAAACAAGCATGGAATTTGAGGTAGTGGAATCAGAAAGACGGAGTAAGAATCGGAATTTAGCAGAATGGGAAAAACAAGAGAAGAGAAAGTGGACGAGCTTCTTTTTTGCAACAATGGCGAGAGAGGAATGTGACCCCAAATTGGAGTTTGGTTAGGCACTAAACCGAAACCGGAGTGAGAACCGGGACGTAACTCACCGGGCCGACCAAGCGGTCCGGTCCGGACGTGAAAACACTGCCACTAACCGTCTCTTGTTTTGCCGTCACTAACCCGTCTCTTTCAATTTTCTATCGGAGGGCTAGAATATTTTCTTTTCTTCTGACATCCGGTAAAATTAAAGAAATGTTTTTTCGACGACAAAAGAAAAAAAAGAAATGTTTTTTCAAAAGCACTTTTTACTGAGTTTGTGTTATGTTGTTTTTCAGGTCAAGATCAATCGTGACAAAAAATCAATCATTAACCGCAACAAGCATCTCGTTGAAACGAAATGACATATATGGAACAAGCGATTAACAGAAAATTAGATGCACTCCGTCAAGAGCGTCAACAACACTCATGTCAAGAGCAGAGCATAACGGAAGATAATCCTAAGCTACCAGACCACACACAAAGATCAACCCGGAGCAGACTACATAAAACCTTTCTCACTCGTAAATCTATATTTTATTTTGATTGTCAATCGGGTAATGAACTTAAACTCTTTTCATTTTCAGGAAAAAGAAACCATCTAGAATGGGAAAGAAACATGGAAGATTGGTTTAACTACGACTGTATCAAGAAGGAGAAAAGATTAGCTTGTGCAATTGACCAGCTCACATGAGAAGCGTATAAGTGGTGGTTGCGAGCCAAATATGGTCACATGTTTTACAAGGAGCCAACTACCACCACTTGGGATCATCTCAAGAAGCTGCTAAGAGATAAGTATGCACTAAAGGGTTTAGTACCAAAAGAAGTTTACAACCCACCGCCAAAGAAAGAAAACACAAAAAGCAGCACCACAACAAAAGAGCAATTTGAAAACGAATATTTGGAGATTCTCAACGGTTATAGCAAAACCAAGAAAGCTAGGTGTGATCTTTCTTCTGAGAAATCGGATCATGGGCTTGAAAGTAATCAAACTTGTGAAAAACTAATCCATTGCAAATCGGTGCAACCGAGTAGTACTCTTTGTTTTTAACAGGTCCCTGAAGAAGAATCTCAAGAAGAAGTACAAAAGAGTTTGCAACCTATTATTACTGACTTGGAGCAGCAAACATGCCTTGTTCCAGAACTAATACTTAAGTCAATTCCTATTAAAAATCCACAAAAGCACTGTAAGGAAATAAATTTAGTTAGGAGTGAACCTAATTTGTTTATGTTGGTTCTCATGATAAAAAATGTTTTGGTTTAGAAAATGTGAAAGAATTTTGTATTTTAAAAAAAAAATCTCGATAAAATAATTCCAAGTTCGTTAATCCAAAAAAGTTTTCTATTTGATGAAATTCGTGAATTTGAACCTTCTTTGAGAGTTTCTTTGTTGAACAACACATTTGATACGATTAGAACTAGAACAAAATGTGCTATGGTTAGAAAATTTCTAAGTTGAATCAAATGCTTGAAAACGTATGTTTTGGATCAAATTCAATTAGTGAACTTTGTAAACCAACTTTGAAAGATCATGTTATTGATAGTAGTTTCTCTGAGTTAACAAAGATCATTAACTCTTCAAGAATAATGCACTTGTTCTGTCCAATGCGTGCTCAGAAAGGAACATGAACCATGAGTGTGATTAGAGATTTCACTAGAAGCAATGCAATATTGATTCATGGAGATGAGCTCACGTGTTATGTTCAAATCAAGGAGAAACCACATGGAGCATGGGAAAGTAATTAAAGCTTCTTTAATGTTCAAATATGAACCACACCAGACGCATTGCTTATGTTCAAATCAAACTACAATAACCAGCCATGTAAGCCTTTAAACATACCACCAGAATATTAGTATACTTTTTCTTGTTTTGATGCAGGTTATGGAGAGCACAAAAAAGAGGCGCAACAAAGACAACACTTGTCCAGCAGAGTTCCCACTAATCGTGAACAAGCTGTATGCCGTGGGTGGACACCAACAATCATAATATGAGATGTTTATATTCCTGATCACACGGACATGATTCACTTGTCTTTGTCAAAAGAGCCAAATGCAAGTTTTAAAGCAGGTTTGAAGCGAACAAGAGGAACCAAAAAGAGAGAAGAAGACAAACGATTTAAGCCACTTAATTTGGACTAGGATAAACACCAAGACGTCAATAGCTTCATGCTGATCAAAGAAACACCTCTAGATGCAACATACAAGCCAAAGCCGAGCCAAAATAGAGGTATGCCCCTAATCCATCATGATTACATTTTTGACTTGGTTTGTTTCATTGCAGAGGTATTATATTTGAGGTCAAATCCTTTTTCAAGTGGGAGAGGATGATGTGATCCTGCCAAGCACTAAGGAAGGACTTAGACCTAAGAAGTAGCTTGTACCCGAGGAAGCAAAGGTACTTAACACTCTCTTAAGGCGCATTGAAAGCAACCTTGAGCCGAGCACTTGTCCAACTACACTAGTTGAGAGGTGTGTGACTTGCACTCTTTTTCCCTTGACTTGGTTTTGTCCCAATTGGTTTTCCAAACAAGGTTTTTAATGAGGCAAGGTTCACACACTTAACCGCAAACCTCATCATCAACAATGCTAAGGTGACTCGAGTTTCCTGTGTCCGCACATGTTCAAATAATCGAGTCAAAGTTCATCTAAGTTTTTATTATTTTGTCTTTCAAACTTCTTAGTCAAACTTATTTCTTATCTCTCTTTTTTCCCTGTAATCAAGGAGAAACTTGAAGATTATTTCAACGCTTCCTCCTCCTATATAAACTCGCCATCTTCATCAATAATAATCATCAAATATTTTATCAAAAATCTTACAAAACTTGTTTGATTTGAGAAGTGTGTAATATCTTCTCAACTCGTTCTTGCCTTAGTGCTGATTTGAGAAGTGTGTAATATCTTCTCAACTCGTTCTTGCCTTAGTGCATCATATCTAAGTTAGGTCCGAGCTCGTAGTGTAAGAGATCTTCATCTCCCATGGAAGTATACATCGATCCATCTTCATAGATTAATCATCATCAAAATCGTTCATCTTTTTCGCTGCATCATTCGAACAGTTCATCTTTCGCACCACTCTTCACAGGACCATCATCATTCATCGCTTAAACCTCATGAAGTGTGTTCCTCAGGTATAGAATCCTTAGTAAGACTCTATCAGAAATAATTGTAAGAAAAAGAATTAAATAAAAGAAATAATAATGAGTGAATTAATATTAGGGAAATTGTAAAAAGAGATTACTAAACACATTTGGAAAGTTGCTTGATTACTAAAATAACTTTGGGAGGTTTGTGTTTACTAAAACAACTTTAGAAAGTTTACAAAAGACGTTTAAACATTAATGAATGTTTTTAATAACGAAAATGTCATTTGCATTTAAAAAAAGGATTAAAATAATTATTAAAGTTAAATTTTTATAAAAAAAGTTAAATTTTAAAAACAAAATTCGATTATAAAATGCGTTAGGAGGAGGTTTTGTGGACATCTTGGTTAGAGGAAACTAAGGTTTGTTTTCTTTATCAGCTCTCTTTGATATTTTCTACTAAGTTCAAGGTTATATGGAACATGAGACATTGTTATGGCTTCTCTCATGTGGTTATTAGAATGACTGAGCTTGAATCGTACGAGAGTTCACTCGGTAGTGATATCTAACTCTTGTTAATTCCTAATATTATCATCGCCATTCAATTCCAAAACAATTTCATTGTCATTCAACTCCAACAAATTGGGTGGATGTCAATGAGTTTCAAGTTCTTTCTTCACAGGTATAAGAAAGATGCAAATTTGATGTTAACATATTAGAAATTTCAACCTCAAGAGTCGTTGCATCAGCTGCTTTTTTGTTTCTTGAAATTAGTTTAAATTTAACAGTAAAACACTTAATAAAAGTATATGGGTATTCATAAACATGAGGTTTACTTTAGTGATCGTTTTTTCCCTCGCATGTGAATTTCGCGAGGCGGTTATTTGAAACACACCCAAAGATTGCAATAGAAACCCGCACAAAGAACAAAGATCTTAGACCATCATACTACATGAATATCCTCCTCAACATAATCAAGATGCTTTTCAAATGGCCTCAGTTCCCCTCCATGGATGATTTGTCTGATGCAAAATCTTTTTTGGCATACATGAAAAATGTAGGGTTTCAAGTTGGATTGGTTGGAAAAGAAACTTGAAATAAAGGGAAAAAGAAGAAATGTGCCCGGGCGTATGATATGGAGCAACAGTTAAATGACTTAAAGCAGAATTGCAAAGACCTAGAAATTCAGCTGAGTAGGAGAAAGCATAGATTTTGGAAGCCACAGCTCCTGGTCACTCTTTCAGTGATGTTTTTTGATGACTTGTGTTCTTAGGGCTTGGATTTTTTTTTTGGGTGTTCTGGTCTCTCTTCATTAACTAGTGTTGGAGTCCATTCCTTTAACTTAAGAAGCTAGAATAGACTAATATGTCATCGTCAGTTTGTGGTTGAGAGGATTCTCTAGGTTACCTTTATTGCACTAAGTTTCTTGACGAAAAACTAAATGTCTTTGGGTGTCTGAACAGAGTAAAGAGTCTTTGGCCAAACGAGTAGCTTGATGTGTGACGCCATTAATATTCATATCTATTAATTATGGCATTGTATTATTTAGTTACGTTTTATTTAAGATTCATGCATCTTCTTTATTTATATATTCTTGTTACAAGAAGGGGAAATACAAAACACCTCAAAACAAAAAATCCATTTCCTAAATCTGCAACTGTAGCTTCCCTGAATTACAAAAAACTCAAATCGTAACAATGTGGAACGGTGATGGAACAGTGGACGTCAATGGGTTTAGAGTTTTCTACTCAGAGGTAAAATCACAATTATTTAAGTTCATGTAACATTAATGATCTCTTTGGTATGTGGTTATTTCATCAATCTTGTTTTCAGGTAGAGTGTGTGAGAAGAATCTTTGAAAAGCACCCAGAAACCTCATCAAACTTTCGTCCAAAGAATCAATTGGTGAAGAATGCTTACATGAATAACCTCCTTGACCTAATTGCCACGATTTGCTTAGCTCCTCAGGTGGAGGAAATAATAGATGCAGAGAACACGCTTTTGGAACTGGTAGAGGTAGGTTTCAACTTGGATTGGTTAAATAAGAAGCTAGAGGAACTTTGCATGAAGAAGAAGAAAATGGAAGCACGTGGAGCTCGCATGAGAGAACTCCACCGAATGATCGTGGAACAGAGACATGTGTTGCTTGAGCTCGAAGCCGAACTAAAGAATGAAGAGAACGAAGCTGTTTGCGACAGTGCTCGGCTTGGGTTTGAGGATGTTGTTTGAATGAAAATTCACCAGTTATGAACCCTAATAATGTTCTTTACTCTTTAGGTTTCCTCTCACGTACTTAAGAATATGTGGCGTTTACATAAGTACAAGATAATTGAATAAAAGATCAGAATGATCTTTACAACCCAAAAAACAAAAGGATTATTAAATCTTTGTTACTTTAATGCCGAAAGTTTTCGGGTTAATTTATTCTCCCATAATTGTTCTTCTTTGGAGTTATATAGACTAAATATTGCACGCTCAGTTGATAGTGGTGATGCACTTCTTAGGCAACAGGAAAGTTGAGCACCAAAAGTTTGTAATTCTAGCGATTACCGTATTCAAAAGAAGCAACCTACCAGCAAAATTGTGCTTAGGGATACCTCTGGCTTTCCAAACAATTTTTCTCCAAGGTACAAAGAGTTTATGAACTCGGAGAGAGTTATAAATTTGTCCCGTAAAGTACTTTGTCACCACTTGATCCTCAATCTCCCATTCATAGTAGTCCTCGGTGGTAGTTAGAGTTACAGTTGTCATATGAGCATGTAGTAGCACCAATTTATCCGATCTTGCAGGAGGAAGTAACCATCCTCGTTGATCATGTAGGTCATTGTTGGACATAGATTTGGGTCTCCCAAATCCTTATTTTCGGCCCATTAGAAGAGCAAGCCCAAGACCAACTCATTTATAAATTGGTGTAACTAAACCATAGTGCTTTATGTGGTCATAGTTATTGTATGTAACTATAGTTAGTATTTAACTCTACATGTAAACACTATATATTGGTCTCCACATTTTGATAGGAGAGGGCATGTAATATCATTTCAGAGCAATACCGATCATTTCGAGTACTTTCACCCATGTTTTATTTACGTTTATTTCTCGACCCGGTTCGTTCTAATTAACAGAAGTCTCGACCCCTCTTTTTTACTTAACACGTTTCCTCAACCCGACCTTGGAAACAACAATTGGCGCGCCAGGTAGGGGCATAGAGATTCTCTTATACTCCAAAGAATGAACCCGGTCACCGAATCCGGTCCTCTTTCGTAAGAGGACAGGGTCGCCACCCCGACCATTCAGAGCGCGACCCCAGGACTTGTTCAGCAGACCCTGGTCGCACTCGCTACCGAAAGGTCAGCTCTGAACGGCAGTACCAACGTCCACCAGCCTGCAACTGTCAACACTCCCGGCGTTGTCCAGCAGGGGACTATCCGGATCGCTGATGAACAGGTCGACCTGACCAGGATGATGGGTGTCATCATGCGACGCCTCGACAACCAGGATCAGCTAACTCGCCAGACCAACTCCCGTCTTGAAGATTTACAAATTTCTCGAGAGGCCACTCGCGAGCGGGCCGAGGTCGGCAACAACCGTCCCAACCATGACTCTCCGCAGCTCGGAGCTAGCACGTCGCAGATAATTTTTGATAGATTGGGTCAACAACCAGATGTCTTTGACAGATTGGGCCGCCCGACAGATGTTTTTTACAGATTGGGCAGATCAACGGACATCTTCGAGAGATTGGGTCGGCGAACCGACCAAAACGAAACTGTCATTCCTCCCTTAGTTAACCCGACCGTCTCTCAACACGCCAGGCATGCCAGGTCCCGGTCGCAGGAACCAAGAATCGATCGAGATTTCGAAATGGAAGATCTCCGAGCAAAGCTTACCGAAATAACCTCGAAGGTGCACCATGTGATTAGCTCTGCTCCAGAAATCGAACGCGTGCTGGCGGAAACGCAGCAAACACCCTTCACCGACCGCATCATGTCGACCCCAGTCAGAGATTCTAGTAAACTCCGCATTCCACATTACACCGGAGACACCGACCCGATGCAACACTTAAGGAAGTTCAATCTAGCGATGGGACGTACCCATTTCCCCCCAGAGGAAAAAGATGCGGGTTGCTGCCAACATTTCGTCGAACATCTCTCAGGACCCGCTGTAGAGTGGTTCGCCCATCTTAGTCCGCGATCAATCGACAGTTTCCCACAACTGTCCGAAGCCTTCCTCAAGCATTATTCTATGTATCTCGAAGAAGGAATTTCCAACGCCAACCTCTGGTCCCTGGTCCAGAAGGAGGACGAAACACTGCGAGGATTCATGGACAGGTTCAAAGCGGTGCTCTCGAGGGTCGCGGTCAGTGACAACTCCGCGATCTCAGCGCTAAAACAAGGATTGTGGTACGAATCGAAGTTCAGGGATAATCTTGTCCTCACCCCACCGAACAGCTTAGAAGACGCGATGCATCGGTCTACGAGATACATCCATCTTGAAGATGATAACACCATTAACACGCAAAAACACTCTCCCGCAAAGCCTCCAGCGCAAAAAGCGAAACCAAAGAACGACGGTGAGTACCAGGAACCCCGCCAGCATTTTGACCAAGAGTACAAAGCCAAAAAACTCTCAGTGCATCAAGTTGGAACAGACCAACCACCTCAGCGACAATCGAACAAGTGGATACGAGGGCAGGACTCGAAAGACACCAAGTTGTACTGCGATTACCATCAGGTATTCGGTCACTCTACAACACAGTGTCGGGGCCTCAAAGACGCCCTACTCACCAGTTACCAGCGCGGATAGATAAAGGTGGATAGCCCTCCCGACCGCGGCGAAAAGCGGAAAGGAGGAGAAAACTCAGGGCAAAATGAACAACGTCCGAACAATAACCCTGCCCAACCGTTACCACCGAAACAAGATTCGCGTAACGGTCCGCTGACCTTAAAGCGTAGAGTGTTGGTTATCATGGGCGGTCTCCAGCCAATTCACCCCTCGGTGCAATCTCTTAAGAAGTACGAGAAGAAGAGTCAGGCAGACCAAGATTGCTACGGTCGAGCAGAAGTAGACATGCCAATCATCTTTTCTGAAGCTGATACTAAGGACCTCGCAATGCCCCACAACGACCCCCTGGTCCTCGAACTCAAGGTTGAGGACTGCGACGTCACGCGCGTTCTGATCGATACTGGGAGTGCGGTAGACGTTATCTTTAAAGACACACTCAAAAGAATTGACATCCCAGACAGCAAAGTCAAACCAAGTGTAAGACCCCTCGTCGGTTTCGACGGCATCACTACAGTGACTGTCGGGTCGATCAAATTAAACTCTACGTGGGGGGCCTAATCAGAGACGTCAAATTCTTGGTCGTAGACAAACCTGCGGTGTACAACGTTATCATGGGAACACCTTGGTTATTCTCTCTCAGAGCGATAGCTTCCACTTACCATCAGTGCGTCAAATTCCCGTCCTCGACTGGAGTTCACACCATAAGAGGCGACCAAAAAGATGCCATGACGAAAGAGCCCGCGCCGTCAACGAAAAAGTCACCAAGCTATTGGAAGCCGGTTCAATCACAGAGGTTCAATACCCGGAATGGTTGGCCAACCCGGTCGTAGTCAAGAAAAAGAATGGCAATTGGCGTGTCTGCGTTATCTTCACTGATTGCCTCACCATGGCCTCACGCGCAACCTTGTTTTAACTTTTTTTGACAAGTGTAATACCCACGGTCGGCTCAATCCCGACCCTCGGTAAAAAAAGAAGAAAAGAAAAGAAAAAAAAAGGGTACTCTTTGTACTTGAACTACGGTCGGCTTGATCCCGACTCCGGGTACGTAGGCAACCTCTCCGGAGGCTCAGCTACTTCTATAAAAAAAAAAAGCTGTACTCTTTGTACTTGAACTACGGTCGGCTTGACCCCGACCCCGGGTACGTATGCAACCTCTCCGGAGGCTCAACTACTTCTACTTCTAAAAGAAAAAAAAAAAAAAAAAACTCTACACTTTGTACTTGAACTACAGTCAGGTTTATCCCGACTTAGGGTACGTAGGCAACCTCTCTGGGGGCTCAGCTACTTCTAAAAAAAAAAAAAAAAAAACCCGTACTCTTTGTACTTAAGTTACGGTCGGCTTGACCCCGACTCCGGGTACGTAGGCAACCTCTCCGGATGCTCACCTACTTCTACAACAAAAAAAATGGTACTCTTTGTACTTGACCCCGACTCCGGGTACATAGGCAACCTCTCCGAAGGCTCACCTACTTCTACAAAAAAATAAAATAAAAAAAATGGTACTCTTTGTACTTGACCCCGACCCCGGGTACGTAGGCAACCTCTCCGAAGGCTCACCGACTTCTACAAAAAAAAAAAAAAATGGTACTCTTTGTACTTGACCCCGACCCCGGGTACGTAGGCAACCTCTCCGGATGCTCACTTATTTCTACAAAAGAAAAAATGGTATTCTACTTGACCCCGACTCCGGGTACGTATGCAACCTCTCCGAAGGCTCACTTACTTCTACAAGAAAAAAAGAAAAAATGGTACTCTTTGTACTTGACCCCGACCCCGGGTACGTAGGCAACCTCTCTGGAGGCTCAGCTACCTCAAATTTTTTTTTTTTCATTTATTCGCATTTAAATTCACAGCCCCGTGCTCATTTCACGTCGGTACCCTGGCCAGGTACCCGACCACAACTAAATACGCATTCGCAGAAATGTTGTAGGTACCTAGCCTACAATCATAATAAGCCGGGCCCCGACCCGCAAGAAATCCAAAGAACGTCTAAGTATAATAAGCCGAACACGTCTCGTACACTTAGCCACGAGACGGATTTCGTCATAAGCCGGGTCCCGACCCGCTGACACACGAAAAAACCCGGCCATCCATCGAGCAAAACGGCCTGGGTTTCCTCATTTTATCCTGTTTTATTAGATTCTTTCGATTTTAAGGTTAAGTAAATATGCCGACAAAAATCGCAAATCTTTCCTAAAAATCATGAATCCAACAAAATATTATATTAAACCGATAAGCCGAGCTACCGGCCAAAATAGCAATCCGCCAAAGTACAAAAGGCAAAAGAAAACCCACCAAGGGTACAAAATGACAAACGAACACCCACGCGGGTCAAAAGCATAACAAGTTCATACATAATAAAAGACTAAGTCGCGTACGACCAAAAAAAGAAGAAGAAGAGAGTAAAGAAACAACGACATCAAGTCTCCACACAATCAATGCCTCGCAGAGGTTGGGAACCCGGGTCAGAACAATGCGGAGATCTCCCAACACCCTGGTCAACAACGGCAGCGACAGTACCAAGGGAGATCCGAGCACGCGGGCTGCGAGAGTCGGCATTATCCTCCACCTTACGACCGGCCAGAGCTCTACTCTCGACCGACTCCCATGAGTGGCGTATCCCAAATTGGTCCCCTCGAAGTGCAGTATCTATAGACATGCTAACAACATCACGAGAGGTCATAGAAATGGTCGAGACGTATTGAAAAGCCACCAAGGTTCTCCTTAAGCTTCTCATAAGTCCCCGCCAGAACCTTGTACCCGTCTTTTTCCACCTTCTCATATAAGGCGATGTGACCCGCGACCTGGCTGATCATAGAAGACAAGCGATTGACTTTCGCATCCTCTTTGACATGCCGACTCAACCAAACGAACCCGGGTGGAAAATGAGTGCGCATAGATTGGAAGACTCACCGCCACCATGTGACTACCAAAACCCCTGTACACCGGTTTGTCAACGAGGTCATCGGTCGGCGGGAGGCGAATGGTCTTGTGACCCTGAATTGAATGACTAAACTCGCCACACGCCTCCTCATCTTGGATGATATGTTGATCCCCTCATCTGTATCTATAATCAAAGTCATAACTATCAGGCATAACCACAAGAGTCCCCTTAGTCTCAAAAATCTTCTCAGCAACAGTCTCTTCATCAACCGTCTCCACACCAGCAGGCCTGACCTCGTCAGCAGCGTCAACCAGGGTAGCTTTGTCAACGCTTATCTCCCTCTTTTCCCCTCTTGCTCTCTAACCAGCAGCACCGCTACAACATTCAAAAAGAAAGTAGCAAGAAAGGAAGAGAAGATACCTCGCTAAGTCAGCTCAGTCAACCCGATCAAAATTTCCTTCAAGTCAAACCAGTTTTGGTTCGAGAATTTATGTTTGGGTTGGCGTTTTCCGCCAACCAAAAAACCCGACCCAATCTCATTAAGCAACGACGTCCCAATCTCTATCAAGCAACCCCGACTCAAATCTAATCAGAAACACCGACCCAAAACACGTCGAACGCCGACCCAAAACCTCAAACGCCGACCTTCTTCAAACGAACCAAACTCCGACTCTAATCTCACCGAAACGCCGACCCAATCTCGAAACAAAACGAACTCGAAACCCACCAAAAACCCGACCAAACACTTGTGTCAAAGCGCCGACCGGAAAATTTGAAATGAACCTGTCAAAGCCGAGACCCGACCCAATCTCGGACGAATTCGAAACCGACTTCAACACAACCGGAAACCCGACGCAATCGAAACCGACCCGACGCGACTACAAACACCGACCAAAAAATCCGATGCAATCGAAACAAAACCTGACCAGAAACAATCTCGAACCCGACGCAAATCTTCAACCCGACTCGAATCAGTCCACACACGCCAACCAAACCAAACGATACCCGACACGAATCTTCAACCCCGACCAAACTTCAACACACGTCGACTAACCACCCGACGCGAATCCTCAAGCCCGACCAAGTCGTCAGGAGCCGGGGAAAGCTTTGGTGATGTAACCCGACGAACTAAAAACAAAAAAAAAGGAGAAGAGTTTTACCTAGTGGTGTCGGCGAGAGAAGAAGCAAAAGAGGATAAAAATAAATTGTATCAAGTGAAATAACAAGAATTTCAGTCGGGCTTTATTCTTCTTGGACCGGCCAACTCCTCAGTAAACGCGACCCTCTCGATTTACAGACTGGGGGGGGGGGGGACTACTGTTGGACATAGATTTGGGTCTCCCAAATCCTTATTTTCGGCCCATTAGAAGAGCAAGCCCAAGACCAACTCATTTATAAATTGGTGTAACTAAACCATAGTGCTTTATGTGGTCATAGTTATTGTATGTAACTATAGTTAGTATTTAACTCTACATGTAAACACTATATATTGGTCTCCACATTTTGATAGGAGAGGGCATGTAATATCATTTCAGAGCAATACCGATCATTTCGAGTACTTTCACCCGTGTTTTATTTACGTTTATTTCTCGACCCGGTTCGTTCTAATTAACAGAAGTCTCGACCCCTCTTTTTTACTTAACACGTTTCCTCCTCCCGACCTTGGAAACAACAGTCATGAAGAGTAGCATCATGCCTGATTCCAAATCTCGAGGAAGACTCCAGCTGCAGGAACTATTGAACACTTCCAAAGGGGACCAATTGTCAGACCAAAATCGACAATTCCTACCATTACCTATCCCTGATCCAGGAGAAAGCAAGGTCCCTAATCTTCAAAAACTTATTTGCCAACCAAGAGTTCTTTCTATTTGGTTGTCTGTTCCAAAATTCATTAAGACATCTTTGGAATACTTCCTTAATTGGGCTTCTGTTTAATTTATGATTGTAACTTCTACTGGGCTAGTCCCAAATACTAAAGCCTGGGCTGAGCTTGTAATTTATTTATTTCCCTTGTATTTAATTTGAAAAAAGTTTAGTAAAAAAAAAAAAAACTAAATACCTACATTACGGGATTTGATTTACAATATAGTTTAGTATGATTCTTAAAATATTATGCTTTTAAATTTTTGCTCGGAATATAATTCGTTAATTTGGAATTTTCAATAGTAACTCATCTTTAATATCAAACAGGTTAATAACTTCCTTCTAATAGGTAAAACTTAAACTTTAAATTGGTAAAAGGGAATCAAACATAGTTTTTTTTTTTTTTTTTATGGTAAGCAAATATTTTTGAGACAATATTTTGGAATTTCAAATTGTGCTAAAATTAGAACAAAACCCTTTTCTTATGAACAATTCTTAGGTGCACCCGAGAGTGCACCAAGTTCATCCACCCCCTCTTTCTAAACCAATCAAAAATGAGATAAAAGACAAATTAAAATAAATCAATAAAACAGAATTAATTGTAGGGACCACCGTTCTCTCTCTTCTTTTATTTTTATTTTTTCCACTAATTCGTTTATTTTAATAAAATTCCAAATTATAAATACGAAACTCTAAACCACAAATCCTAAACCCTAAACTCTAAATACTAAACTCTAAACCCCAAATAATAAACCCTACACCCCAAATAATAAACCATAAACCCCAAATAATAAACCCTAAACTCCAAATACTAAACTCTAAACCCCAAAACCTCAAATCCTAAACCCTAAATACCAAATAATAAATCTTAAACCCCAAATAATAAACCATAAACCCCAAATACTAAACCCTAAACCCCAAATACTAAACGCTAAACCCCAAATACTAAACCTTTGGTTTAGGGTTTAGTATTTGGGGTTTAGGGTTTACTATTTTGGGGTTTAGGGTTTATTATTTTTGGGTTTAGGGTTTAGTATTTGGGGTGTAGGGTTTAGTATTTGGAGTTTATGATTTATGATTTGTGGTTTAGGGTTTAGTATTTATAATTCGGGATTTCATTAAAATAAACTAATTAGTGGATGAACTTGGTCCACCCCTAAGGGTGGACCCAAGAATTGTTCTTTTCTTATTTCTTATATGAACAATTCTTGGGTTCACCCCTAGGGGTGAACCAATCTCATTCACCCCCTTTTTTTCAACCAATCAAAATTAACACAAAAACTTAATTAAAATAAATCACTTAAATAACACAAAAAGTTAATGAATGATGTGGGACCATTTATTTCCCTCTTTCTCTCCCACATCAAAATAATGTTTCCTTTTTTTTTTAATTCTAATAAATTTCAACACCACAAATACAAAATCTTAAACCACAAATACTAAACCTTAAACCACAAATCTCAAATAATAACTTCTAAACCCTAAATCTTAAACCCTAAACCCCCAATAATAAATCCTAAATCTCAAATAATAAACCCTAAACCCTAAATAATAAACCCTAAACTCCAAAATACTAAACCCTAAACCCCAAAAAATATGGGGTTTACTATTTGGGGTTTAGGGTTTAGTATTTGGGGCGTAGGATTTAGTATTTGGGGTTTAGAGTTTAGTATTTTGGGGTTTAGGGTTTAGTATTTGAGGATTTGGGTTTAATATGTAGGATTTAGGGTTTAGTATTTGGGGACTTAGGGTTTAGTATTTGGGGACTTAGGTTTAGTTTTTGGGGTTTAAGGTTTAGTATTTGGGGTTTATGGTTTATATTTGGGGTTTAGGGTTTATTATTTGTGGTTTAGAGTTTATTATTTGAGATTTAAGGTTTAGTATTTGAAGTTTTAGGATTTATTATTTGAGATTTGGGGTTTAAGGTTTAGTATTTGTGGTTTAAAATTTTGTATTTGTGGTGTTGAGATTTATTAGAATTAAAACAAAAGAGGAAGGAAAAAATATTTTGCGTGGAGGAAAGAGAAGAAATTAAGTGGTCCTCCATCATTAATTAAATTTTTGTTTATTTAAGTGATTTTTATTAATTAAGTTTTTATCTAAATTGTGATTGGTTGAGAAGAAGGGGGTGAATGAGATTGGTTCACCGCTAGGGGTGAACCCAAGAATTGTTCTTCTTATATTATACTCGTTTTAGAGTTAACAATTTATTAGTTTCCTTCAAAAATAACCCACAATTTGTGTTCAATTGCAAATGTAACCCCTTCTTTCTCTCTCCTCAACTTTTTTATCAAATCATCTAAAACATTAGTTTTATTTACAGAACTGCCATTATTTTCGAATTACTTTTATTTATTTTCAAAAATCAAACTTTAAAAAAAATTCAAACAACCCAAAATATCAACTTATTTACCAAAATACCATCTTCATCAAATTTTCAATCACCATTAACAACCAAAATTTGAGGTCTAAATGCTTCTTCCACCATATATGAAGCTCTAAATGGTCAATCTATGGTCTTACAACCTCTTCATCTATCATTTCTTCTCCAATTTCATCCAAAAACCCCTCTAATTTTTGTTTTAATCTTTTGTTATCTCACAAACTCTTGTTTTCTTGTGGTTCTTGCTTATAATATGGTTGAGCTTCTTTGTTACCGGTGAGAATTGAAGTTTTATGTGCTTGACGAAACTCAAAACGAGCTCGAACGACGAATAAAAGCAATTTCTAACCTGGTTCGCGAAAGTAGGCTTCTAGTGAAGTCTATTGGCCAACAATAGGTTAGATTTGCAATTAACTTTTTTAAACAAATTCTAAATGAGACTTCAAATGAAGTCTACGCTTCTCCTTTGAAAAAAAAAAAAAATACGCGGTGACTTCATCTGCAGTCTACTAAATAGTTAGGTTAGTTTTGCAATTGACCACAACTTTGACTTTATCAGCAGAATTCGCGTGTAGACTTCGAGTGCAGTCTATGTTTGGGCTAGTTTTGCAATTGACCAAAATGTTGACTTTTAAAGTAGACATCATCGTAAGTCTACTCTGTACGGAGGAGTTAGTTTTGTGTTTGACCAAAATTTTAAATATTGACCAGGAAAAACATTAATCAGTAGTCTTCTCCGACAGTCTACTTCCGAAGTAGACTACAGGAGAAGTCTATTGATTAATTAATTTGAGATTTTGGTCAACTGCAAAAGTAACCTCTTTTTACAGTAGACTTCATGATACAGTCTATTATAGTAGTAGACTGTTTGATGAAGTGTACTATAAAAGTCAACATTTTGGTCAATTGCAAAACTAACTCGCTCCATTATAGTAGACTTCATGATGTAGTCTACTGCAGTAGTAGACTGCATAATGAAGTCTGCTCTATTTTGACAGTTTTCCACGTATTAGAGTAGACTGTATGAAAAGTCTACCTCAAAAGTCAAACTTTGGTCAATTGCAAAACTAACCCTTTTATTTAGGAGACTTCTAATGAAGTATACTCTTAAAAAGTCAAAGTTCTGGTCAAATGCAAAGGTAACCCATTTCATAGACTTCATCTGCAGTCTACTGATAGACCGCAAATGAAGTATTCGTTAGTAGACTTCTTAGGGAAGTCTGCGTTTTTTAGTTTTTTATAAATGCATTTATAACTTATTTATAATGAATTTTTGAGATTTTCTTGTTCTCATTTGTGTTTTATCTATTGTGTTTCCTTATGTATGAATTTGACATACAAATGTGCAATATTTATGGCAAATATCAATTTTCTTGTTTGAGTACTACTTAGGTTGTATTCGTAGACGACATGTGCAATTTACTCCTCAATTTTTAATAAAAATGCATTTTAAAATAATTAATGAATTTTTCAGATTTTATTGATCTCAAATGTGTGTTAATTTTTTGTTTGTGCATATGTTTGAATTTTACATCTTCAGTTGCAATATACTTATTTTTAATATTTTTTCTTGTTTAACTAGTCTTTACCTCATTGTAGTAGACTGCGACTGAAGTCTATTTGCAAACTGTATATGAAGCCTATCTTTAGATAAATAACTTCAAAGTTTTTCAGAAATTTTTCATTATCTCACAAAATGAGATTATTTTACAATCTTATGGTCTATATTTTACCTTCTTCTCTTGTTATGTAACTAGAAGCCATATTATTGTGTTCATGTTGAGCTCTTTTTCTTTTTTGACATTAGGAGTTCATTCACGCACCAATCCTTGTGAGGGAAAACATCATGGTGAATAGCCCTTACTTTCAACAAATGGTCTTTCAACAAATGGTTTATGCATTTTAGCTTCAAGTTGGATTTTGTTCATTCATAGTAATTAAATAAAGAAAAAACATGTTTCCGTTTGTTTGAACTAAGCCATATTATTGTGAACTGGTCGTCCCTTCTACTTCTTGTTTGACATGTATCCACTATCTACAACTTTATTTTGGTTAAGAAAATGTTAACAACGAGTTATTTTACTATCCTTTGGGATAAAGAAAACATGTATTACAAATTTACAATATTTCATAAACAAAGAATCTAGTTTTTGTTACAAATCTACAACCCAAAAGAGAAGAAGCAAGAAAAAAATGAAATATTTTGCAAAAAAAACTTCCCCAACTTAAGAACAAACAAATCATTGTTATAAAGACACATGACTAGATGCCCTTCGTTTGTGCTTCACTTCGAACAGACCATCTATAACCACAAATTTCTTCTTACCTGCATTTTTCATTCAATACCAACTTTCATTGTCTTGCTAAGAATGCACAACATCATCCATTTGAATACGAAAAAAAAATGTGGAAAGGACCAAGACACAAGGCTAAGAAACAACCATATCAAAAAGAGGTCAGACATTTTGTGATTGTGTAATTTTGGTTTGACATCTAATATAAATTAAAATCAAAATATTTCTGATTTTAGTTAGAACTTGGTCGACTGACAATTTGTGTAAAATGAAAAGTTCAAAATCTTCACATGGGAATAAAGTCCAAAATTCTCGTTTTTGTGCTTCTTACTTTACAACTAACGATAAATACTAATAGGATGGTTATTTCCACTATAAAGATCGACATCAACAAATAAATATTTAAACTCATTAAGTATATTTTTTTTACAAGGAGTTGCAGAAGTTAGTAGAATAAATGTGTTAGTGTAAAACCATGAGCAATGGTTTCAACATTCAACACCCTCCATATCATCTTATTTCTCTTCTACCTAATAATTTGACACCCATTAAATTTTTATCATTTACAATAATTTTGTTTAATAAAATTCAACACTTTACTCCAATATTTTTTATTTTCATTCTTTTTTATGATTTATATAATTCACATATAAATAATAATTATAGTTTAAAATAAAATTAAAATTTCATATAATTTTTTAGCAAATAATAAAAACAAAAAATAATCATTATTAAATAAATAAAATTACAAAAAGTTTAAAATTCAATACAATACACAAATAAACACACAACATAGCTAGTATAACAAACATTACATATTAATACAATAAACTAAACACACAAACAATAAAGCTCTGAAATCACACACATCGATTATAAATCTTTTTAACACGGAATTTTGCCCATATATGTTTGATTAGATCTACTTGCAGTTCGTGATGCACATTTGAATCACGCAACTCTCATCTAGCAAGAACAAAGTTTGCAAATATACGCAGCATCTCGGTTGAGAATGGTTGCGGTGTAGTAAACCCACTTGCCTTAGAGTGATTATAATCGGTCCAGTTTTGAGCATATGTAATTTTTTCATCTTTAACAATCACATTATGTAATATGATACATGACCTCATAACGTAGCCAAATCGGCTATGTCCCACATGAGAGCTGGTTCACTAATGATTTTAAAATCGAGACTGCAACACTCCAAATGCATGTTTGATGTTCTTCTGACATTTTTCCTGATGTTTTGAAAATAACTTGTTTGGTTCCCTTTGAGGAAGTTTAATTGATTTGACAAAAGTTGGAAAAGAATGATAGATACCATATGCTAGATAATATTCCATATTATATGGACGTTGGATCACAAAAAAGTTCACTCTTTGAGTCATTCCGTATTCAACATCATCAAAGACTACGTAACGACCTGGAACGTTTATCTCGTTCAATGTGTCCGGACATAAAAAAAGCATGTTAGATTCATAGATTATGAGATGCAACCGCATCAAGAATAACAGTGGTGGTTCCATTATCTCCCCGAGTTAATTGATCTTCCCACGCAGTAGGATAAATTTTTCCCTCCTAGTGCATGCAATCAATACTCACAATCATACCTTAGAACCTCGAATTTCACGAACATGGAGACTTCTTTGCAGGTAATCTTGAGTTGGGGCTCTTAAATACTCTTGCTCATACAATTGTATGATTCCTTTACATAAGCTATGAAATTCACTCATGTAGTACCTCCTATTTTGATATATTCATCAACCGCGTCGGCCGCTATACCATATGCTAATATTCGCATGGCCATGGTACATTTTGCTAGTGGAGATATACCTTCTTTATTGGAAGCGTCAACTATTTGGATGAAGTAGTTGTCACTACTTGATAGGTCCCCAACGATCTAAAGGAAAATATGTTTCCGCATCCGGAATCGCCGACGAAACATTGCATCGTCATATGTAGGTTGATTTCCAAACTAGTCGTTGATTGGTCTTTGGTTTGCCGCTACATGATCTCTCTTGAACTATCTTCTCTTGCTACGAGGTGCACGATCTTCCTCTATTTTTTTTGACACTCCATAAACTGGTTGAGGATATACTTCTCTTCAATTTAAGATTGTCTTTTGTAAGCTTCGATACCAAAAGGAAATTCTAACGGATCCATTGAAATGTGTTTAGTAAGATGAGATTTTTTGTATTGGTACATCAATAGAAATAAAAAGTTTCCATTTATAAGAAATTGAGTGATTGAAATCGATGGACTCCAAATATATAATGTATACAATTAATTAATATATAAGCATTGAATTCATATGGAGTGGTTCATACAGAAGGACTCCAAAGAATCATGCAATCAAGTGAAGTCAAAGATAAGAATTGGCTTCTTCATTTAGAAGCCAAAATTCGCGGATAGAATTGACGAAAATTAACAAATAAACATTATTAAAGGAAAAGCGACAAACAAGCATTATTATAGCATAACACGACAACAACACATTATGAAAGTAGAAAGCAAGAAACACACATTCTGAAAGCCGAAAGCGATAAACACACATTTTCAAAGCCGAAAGCGACAAAATACAAACATACACTTAATTATAATTAATTTCCAAATAGTTCATGGCCTAATTGGTTGAACAACTTTTTGCTCCGGACATCGAGATGCTTCTTTTCACGTAGCTTCATTCACATATTCTTGGCATGGGTCTTTTCTTTTATCAATGGAAAACGCTTTCTACCGCTCCAAACCTCTCAAATCCAAAAGTTCATTCCCTCGAGCGTTTGCGGTTGCGGACGGTTGCGGTTGGATGTTTTAAAAAAAAATCTAAAAAAAATCATTTTAAAATGAGAATATATATTTAAAATTCAAATTTTAAATATTATAATTACAAAATATATAACTAATTTCATATTTTCAATTAATATTCAAAAATCCATCACAATTTTTATAGTTATAGAATCTTCAAACCAAAATATTCTAGATAAATTTTAATTGTAAACATACATAAATTTAACAATTTAAATATAATATTAGTCTCTCCAATAAAAAAATAACTTCTTCATTAAAATCATAACTCTCATCCAAACAAAAATTCTTTTCAAAAACAAAGTAAATATTATATAAATAGTTTTCTATTATTAATTATATTGAATTAATGATTTTTATACTTTTTTTTATAATACTATGGGTTTTGATGTTATTATTATTGTATAATAAATTTTATATTGTAAATTTATTGTTTAACCGCTACCGTTCCGCTAGTCAACCAGTCATAAACATTCCGCAAACACACCAATTTCCAACTGCTGCGCCAGTCGTATAAACATCCCGCAAACGCTTCAAACTGCAATCGCCCGCTTCCGCAAACTCCCGCAACCGCAACCGCCCGCTTTAGCTCTTAGGTAATAAAGAAAAAAATTTGATAAGAAAAAATGTCCTAGTTCGGACCACAAAATTTTATTAATTTATAGAGTTTCTAGTGTATTTAATTATTTGCATCTTAGTTTCAAAAATCAATAAAATTTGTCATTTTATTTTATCTTAACTTAATTTTCTTCCCAGAAATTTATAGCGTAGTCTTTCAGTTTTCATAGTCTTTCAGTTTTCAGTAAATCCGACATAAAATACTCAATTTGTGCAATTTCAATGAAAACATTGTGTTTTTGGACAAAACCTAACCCACGCTACTTGGATTTGAGGTTTTTATAAATTTTTGGGACCAAAGATTTTGTAAAATTGTAAATGGTAATGGCGCGGATGAGGAAGGGAGGTCGAATCTCTAACTAGTAATATATTGCTTTTTTAAAAACATATATGATCAGTCTAGAAAAAATTATTTGCTTGGGGTCTCATGATTTTCAGCTCTACTTATAACCCACATGACTAAAGAACATCAATGATCTCTCGATTACAAACAACATATAAAAAAAGTCCCAAATTTATTCCCAAACAAAGCGTATGCTACATCGATCCAAGAAAGAAATCGGAATCCATAGGTTCCCTTTCTGATCACAAATTGACAAAAACTTCACTTTCAAAGCGTTGGCCATCTTCTCACTCTCTCTCACATATCCCATTGTCTTAGCCAATCAAATTATTTACGCGTCAAAAGGTTTTGGAATCAGTGGAAAACAAACGAGACCCACAACAACGCAATCATCCTCAGATCTGTTTTTATCATAAATAAAAATAAAAAAGGACAAAAGTCTTTACTATTTTGAATAATTGCTTATCACTATACAAAACTTCATACCTCATCAGTTATTAATCAGCAGTATTCCTTTTTACACATGTGTAAGAAACAATCTCGGAATCGAGTACGATGTAACAGTTAAAAAATATATACCGAGACTCTTCATGCCTCATGTTTCCATTTTCTTTAAGTTCTTTCTATCATATGGTTTATTAGTCGTTTACCAAACTCATTTCATGTGAATTCTATACCAATGCAACGAGTAATTCTCTTAGAAAATTGGTATTGGCGATTTTCCATAACTTTTTTTTGTCTCTTTTATAGTTTATAAAACTCCAAAACAGTTTCTAAGTATCTAATATAGTCTTGAATTTGTTTATGATTGTGTCATTAAAAATAAACATAATTATTATATTAAAATACATGCTATAATTACGTAAACTTAAGCTAGCAAATTTCAATCTATGTAACATAATAAACTTCATAACGGAAACTAATGGAGTGTCTAATTTATTTTGGAACTGGGAGTGGCAATGAGAGATATAATCTTTTAGTTTTCTAAATAAATTATTGATAATCAGATTAATGGAAAGAAAGAAGATTTTACAAATGACAAATTAGACGAGATTTTATTAAAAAAGAAAAGAAGGGTATTTAACAAATCCGGGCATGGACATGAACCCTACGTATACACTATAAATTATAACGACCAGTGATCTGCAAATGGAGCAATCGAACATGGTTTCAAATTTTAAAATAGTTTCTTATACAAAATAGAATAAAAAATTGGGACCTATAACCTTTAAAAAAAAAATTCACCATATTAGATATACATTTCTTAAATTTTTTGAACGAGTGTTACAAATAGTTTAAGATGGCTTTAACAAAAAAAAAAAAAGTTTAAGATGGCCATGCTGATTGGAAAACAAAGCAGTTACGTAAAAAAATGGGTCCACGAATCGACAGAGGAAGACAAGGCCATGTACAATTTATTACTCAGTCAGTTCCTTCTCTTCATGACATGCACATGTGCATGCAACCCTTTCTGCAGTTGTTTGATACAGTTTGTATGTATGTTTGTACAGTATATGCAATGTATGTATATGGATGTACAATTATATGATTACACATATATATATGAGGTACATAAACACAATTCGGATGATATGCGAGTGTCATTTGTGACTAATAAACGCAGAGACCCCTGCTTATACCGACTTATGACCTGGGTATATCTTTAAACATACATTTAAATTTGACGAGGACAAAATTTATAATAGTATCATCGTTGTGTCACCATCCTAATTCAAATTTGTCAACTGCATGCTTTAATAAAACAATAGTGTGGATGGAACAAGTCTTCCTATTCCGACCCATACCGTCTCATACTCCTTTTCGTTGGAATTGTTATAGTTAGTTTAATTCATTTTAACAGATTAAATCTGGATGGTGCATCCAAATATTTATTCTGGTATCTAAGTTTTTATAAATTTTATTTGTAAAGTATCTAAAAGTTATCGAAATGTTTAATAATCTTTTAAAACTACTCGAATAATCTGAAATATTCGTCATGTAGTTGATTTTTACCTAAACTAGTGCAGATTTGGATAGTAGTTCTAGCTACCAAAATTTCTCGAACCAATGCATTAACACTACTTTTCCATACCCAAGTTATGCGTTTATAACCAATCTTCGTTATTTCTATCTTGATATCCCGAAATAGACAATTATAAATATGAAATTAAGGAACACCAAAAGTAAGTGTCCATACATATACTGATATACATAACGTCTGTATAAATGGCCACTGAGGTGGAGTGGTTAGAGTGACATCCATGGTGACATCAGATAAAACTTTTTCCGATAGAAAACGTAGGAAAAAAAAAATCAAATATACAGAACTGGCAACTCAGAGAAGTTCGCTCATCATTTTCATTTACCTGCCTTTCAAAGAGTATCAATATTTTTTATAAACTTATAAATAAATTCGATTATTCAAAACAAACCTAAAGAAAATACGAGGAATGAGGAGTACTGGTGACGAATTTGATCATTTGATAACAAAATTGTCACATCCCCATAATAATATGAAGCCTTAATGTCAAAGAAACATATAGTACTCTTGAATTTACTTTTTACTATAGACAGATCCTAACTAAAGGTATAAAATGTAACATTATTACCAACCATATACATAACACTGATGTTCATTTTTCTGTACGTCAGTGTGATTATTTGTATAAAGAGTTGCTTTGTATGTAAATTGTAAGCGTACCTTGAAATTATGATAATATTCATATCGTTGGAAGAATCCGACACTTGAATAAATGGAAAAAAACCCTGAATTGTCATGTTTTCCCACAGCTTTCTTGAGCTTCCCTTTTTTTGTTACCAGAGTGCTAAATGTCGGAGAATTTAAGAAAAAATGGGATATGAAAAAGAAAGTTCAAGAAAGCTGTGGAAAAATATGACCAGGATCTTCATCTTCTCCTTCCTCTGAAATCTAGCTACTCACGAAACACAACTTTAGCGAATTGTGGAGAGAGAGATATTGATTGAGCAACTTGCATATACAAACTTTAGAGGACCACTCTATTAATATAATACAAAGTGAGTGATATGTGAACCTGCTTAGTAGAGAGGGTCTGAAAGATAAGAGTAGCTTTCTTTCTTTCTTTCTTTCTTTATTTATGCCTTTTATTTTTGTTATACAAAATATATAAAAAGTTCCATCATGCCGATATTTTTAACCTTTTTAGTATAAACCGCTCTGGTAAACTTTCACATGTTTGGGATAAAATTGTCGTTTAGACTTTGATCAAATTATTTATCTCTACGTATATTATAGTTTAGGCGAATAACTAAGTACATCGTAGACATCCAACCATTTGTTTTATTTTTATAGTCTCTTGTACCGGACATAAAGGTATTAATAGATGATTGAACTGTTGCTCAAGGAGTAAAACAACTTTTAGTTTTCGTTCTCGAACACCTAGATACGTAGCCATATAACACAATGCGGAAAACATTCGCAGACAAGAGGTCACACGACCACACAAAAAAAATTATAGTCCTCCCAACCCAACAAGTAATCGGATAGGTACCTCAAATGCCCGGCCATAGGGATTAGGGTTTAGCACCCGTTACCATATCCGACTCAAATCCGACCCGACGAAGAGCTTTGGAAGACAATTCGAAGGATGGCCAACGAGGATCCATTAACGACGATTTGGCTCGAAATGAGCACTAGCCGACCAAGGCAAATACAAGTAAAAAAGAAAACTTAGCTCGGATAAAAGGAAATACTTGGAATTAATATATTTTCCTTTTATCTTTTAGGAGATTTTCCATTTATCTTCTAGGGTTATTTCGACCGACTTTATACTTATATAAATACTTTATGTATTCCTCCAAATTGAGGACATCGACTTCAAAAGAGAATTCTATACACATCTTTCCAAGTTCTTATCTTCTTTGTGATTTTATGCTTAAACCTAATTAGACAAATCTTTTTTAATGATATTGGAGTGTTGCTCAATCCGACATCACCAAATTGGCGCCGTCTAAGTGGACCGATTAGGTTTAATGCGTAACTCTCACCAGAAAATTTCTTACGAAGATTTTCGGAAGGCGATGACCTAACTCCACTAGTAATGAACATAACTGGAGCGCACATAAGAGTAGAGGGAGGCGATGACTCTCATGAGGTACAGAGAACCGCATAGAAGCAGAATCACACCCCTAGATAACCCCGATGTAAAAAAAGAGAATCTACCCAAAGGTCGAGGTGAAACTATGCCCTCAAACGTGATCACGATCGAGGATCCAGAGCTTGATGTATCTGCAACGCTGAAGTCACTACTAGCAAAGTATGACAATCAGCGGAGTGAAAGTCAAAAGATTCGTGATCAAATTACTTTGCTCACGGAAGGTACGGAGGAAAACTCCTGAAATAGATCGACTCGCATCGATCGAAACTTGTTCCCCGCCGAGGAAACTCCTAGTGTTTTGTCAATAGGAAACCAATCAGCGACTCTTGTTACACCTGCTTCACGAGGTTTAGAGGAAAGACACGAAAAGATAGCTGCCATGAAGGAGTCACAATCAGCGACTCTTGTTACACCTCCTTCACGAAGTTTGGAGGAAAGAGACGAAGAGATTGCGGCCCTGAAGGAGACAATCCGTCAGATGAATTCCATGATGCACCGTGTGGTCAGCTCGGTACCCGAGCTAGATAAGGTCTTTGAACGACAAAGCAGACCCCTTCACTCCCCGGATTGTTAACACCTTGGTGAAACCCAACACTAAGATCTGGATCGCGCCTTACGACGGGAAGACCAATCTGACTCAACATCTCACGGCGTTTAACATTGCCATTAACCGAGCTCACTTTCCTCCCGAAAAAAAGAGGCAGGATACAGCCAGCTGCTCGTAGAGCACCTTGCTGGCGATGCTCTTGCTTGGTTGGTTCTCACAACTTGATCGAAATTCGATGATAACTTTCACCAGCTGTCAACAGCTTTCCTAAAACACTACTCGATGCACATCGAGAAAAAGGCGTCTACCGCCAATCTTTGGTCTCTCCAGCATAAGCCCAACGAGCTATTAAGAATTTTCACGGGAAGGTTCAAAGGAACGGTTTCAAAGTTAATTGTAGCCGACGATGCTACGATTGATGCACTTCAGAAACCGTTACTCCTTAAGAGCCCATTCCGAACCGAGCTAACCGTTAACCGACCTGCAACCTTGGAAGATACCCTACACAAAGCATTGAGTTTTATGGAGTTGGAAGAGGATAAGCACGAGGAAAGGAACGGTGAAAATCCACGAGAAAAAGGGACATAGTTTCCAGATTATCAGTGACGCTAAGGACCTACGCAGAAGCAGTGGCTAAGAAATAACCAAGCCTTGGAGGAAAGAGATCCTCGAAGTTGGTGCGATTTCCACCAGGCGCAGAGACATTGATGAGCCATTTTCTTACTATGCATGCAAAACAAGCAAATATAAATGTCATAAAGAAACCAATGCAATGCTAACAACTTAACTCATGACTTAATTGTAGCATATATGAGATCGACCACAAGGAAGCATGGTTACAGAGTACTAAGTCACATAACATTCAAAATAAGCTAAAGCAATCATAAGATAAGGTTTGTTTCAAGTAACAGAGGTAAAAACTAAAGAAAGGCAAGAACTTTAAAAGCAGAGAATTCGATTTCAAGAAGCAAATATGATTAAAGAGCTGAGATTTCGAAGTACCAACTGGTTAAGACTAGCTAGGCGAGGTTAAACGAGTTAAAAGTCTTTTCTTTAAGAATCACCTAGGACATGGACCACAGAGATAAGGACACCCACTATCGTGGCACCATACTCCTTTGTTGAGTCTCTATTCTTGCTTCACTGTCATGGCGAGACTCAGAGACTCTCCAAGCTTTGCAGAACAAGGACCAATCGAGCCCACGTAGCGCAACTACTTCACTGTCGTGGTCGAGGACACTATGCCGAGCAAAAGATCGGTCAAGCATTTCCACAAACACATGTCGGACAGAGAACCGCTTGAGATCAAGATCTGAGTGTTCAATCTCGGATCAAGCATTGAGCTCACCTAAGCTCGAGGATCTACTGCGTTGGGCCTTCTGCAACCTTAACCAAGCCTTATAAGTCCTAACCTACTACTCCTGAGCTCAACAAGTAGACTACTCACTCATGACTATGGTGAAAGTGGTGCACACAAAAGTGAAATGAGAATGCAAATGAATGTTCAACCTAGATGTGCTATGAGTTCTAAACCTCAACTAACTAACCACAAGTGCATGGTGCACTCAATGTAAAAATCAAGGGTCATTCTTCCAGAAGGATTAATGATTGTTAAGCAATTGGAATGTATGAAACTAATGAAGCTAGGTGAATGCAAATTCAAAGTGTGATTTTCGATTTTTACTCAACTTAAATGATAATATGAAATGGTGCAATAAGTAAAATGCAAGCTTAAACAAAGTAAAACACTAAAATAAAGAAAAGAAATGCATAAATGAAATGAAAACTAACTAAAAATGCAATTTAATAAAGGTCAACAAAAGTCAACAAAAAAATCAACAAAAGTCAAACTTGATTATCAATGAGATTAAAGCATGGATCTTGAGTAAAGGTGATTGATTTAGGTTGAAACAAGTTAAGATAGTGATGCACAACAACTAAAGATAGCTAATTTCATAGCATGAATCCATTTAATCTAGATTAACCCACTTCCATGGTACTAATCCATTCCTTAATCAAAATCTAACACAAACTTCTATCCTGTTAAAGATGAACTAAGAATCATTAAGGAAATGTTCATATAAGCTTACTAAACTCCTTAGACATCAACTTCCATTGGCTAAGATGAGTAAAACATGATTAAAGTTCTTCTAGACATTTTCACAAACGCCTTCCAGGCATGAATGAAAAGACCATGATCTAGATTTGGGGTAATTACTTCCTAATCTAGCATTAAGAGCTTTTTAATCAATGAAATATTAAAGACTAACAACCTAGCATCACTAATCTAACATGAATCAACCTTAATCTTCCCTACCGAAGATTCATTAAGGAAACTACTCACTAATCATAACTAAAACACAAAAAGCATGATTAAAATGATGCATAATGAAAAGCTTAAAGTAAATAAACAAGAATAAACTTTGCTAAAACATAAAAGGTGAAGATTTTAACCTCAAATCATCAAAAACATATAGGTTTTAGGTTTTACACAAAGGATAATAGAAGAGAGGCTAAAGCTTAGGGTTTTTAATCATAAGAAGAGTATTTATAGAGAAATAGAAGTGTACCCGGGTCAACCCGGGTCAAACCCGGTCAACTGAAAAAATCAACGAAGGAGAGACATTGTGGACCGACCAGAGGATCGACCAATTGGTCGGTCCACGAGCCAATTTTTGACCAGTGACTTTTGGCACGTCGGGACGTCCTATGGATCGACCAAGAGACCGAGTTCTGGCCGATCCATAGGCCTTCTCGATCTTCACTTCCTTGTTCTTCATTCTTCAATCTTGATTCTTTTCTCCACTTGTTCCATAATTGATCCAAAGCTTCATTTTTACATAAAATGGACAAAATATGCATGCAAGCAAGAAAGCAAGAACTTGGACTCTAAACTCAATATAATCTAAAAGGAAAAAGATATGCAATAAAACATGTAAAAACCTAAACTAAATGCCTCAAAATCTAACTAAAATGCATGCTAAGAAAGGGCAATTTATGCACTTATCAACTCCCCCGGACTTCCCTTTTTCTCGCCCTCGAGCAAACAAAGAGAACAAACCGATGGAGAGGTTTGAAAACAAAGAAAATAAAACAAAGAGACTCAAACAAAGCATTCAACACAATCATCTAAGATAATACAAAGCTATCGCTAAGCGCTTTAAACTCAATCAATCTTCTCGCAATCTATCACTACTTTAATCTTTTGCCTCTAGACTCAATGATCAAGCATTCACATACCTTTCGATCCACCAATTCCTTAACATTCATTAAGGATTAATGCATGGTCTTGCTTATCAATTATCAAACAATGTTCAAAGCTCAGTAAAAAAAGGTTCAAGCGCGAAAGTTTAGGCGGTTATTAAACATTTTTAGGTGACTCACACTCTAGAAAAAGGTAATGCAAAACATCATGTAAAAGCAACGAAGAAATGGAACAATTGATGCATACAAATTAGTGCTTCCATTCTACCCAACCCATATGATTTAAAACTCCTAAATTCTACCCATGATTTTGCAAACGCTCTTTCCAATTGGTGATCTAAGCCTTTTGAATATTTCTTCAAACTTTTTAGCTTACTCTAGGAGGTTTCTTTACTTTCTAGACTCTTTTCTTTACTTCAATCCTTTCCTCTAAGGTTTCTTTTATACTTTTCTTCTAGCCCTTTTGGGTTCTAGCTTATAGAGGGGATTTAAAACTTTCACAATCAAACACTAGAGTCTTTCTTAACTTTAACATAACCTTTCCCTAGAGTAGCTCAACTTCTTTTCTTTCTTTGGATTTCTTTTAATTTATGATCAAACACTCTTTCTTTTGCTCACCAAAACACTCACATAACCCAACCCATAAGGACAACAAATCCTAAGCTAATACTAGTCTTAAATTGAGATTAGCTCTAAAATGAAAGCACTTCTTTGTCGTTCCCATCTTTCAAGATTTTACTTGCGTATGCATTTTCAAAAATGAGGCCTCACTCAAGAAAATACATGTAGGTTTCAAAGAAGGGTCAAGGTTATGCAACGTAGGCAGAACCATCCTCATTCACATTAGATGTCGTGAATCGGGAAGACCATTTGGACTAGCAAAGAGGGGTAAAAAGGGATAAAGAAAGTCCAAATGTGTATATGGTTACTTTGAACAAGCATATCAAGTCTCTAAGCAAGAATTTAAAGTCTATATTAGGTTAGAGTTGATAGAATTGGTTTCAAGTCTAATATGCTTCAACTTAATCATGAGTTTCGAGCGAAGAGATCAAGATACAAAGAAGAGATTTCTATAATTCACTTAGCAATATCTAGCATTATCTCAAAGATCATATTGAATTCTAAGCCATAAACCTCAAAATCATTTTAAAATATGTTCAATGCAACCTAAATGATCATACAAATGTATGAAATTCAACTATATGAAAAATGAAAATCTTTTTGATTTTTTTTCGAAAATTTTAAAAGTTTTAGGATTTTTCAAACTTTTCTCAAATGTAGAATGCAATGCATGTAATGAGACTCAAAATATGATAAAAGGAAAACAAAATAACTAAGATGAGCATTAGCAACGCCTCCCCCGGACTTACTTCCCATCGTCTCGATGAAGAAGCAAACTGAAGAAGGAGGAAAATAGAAAATGAAACGAAAGATGCATAAATGAAATGGTATATACAGTGGATAGAGTGGTACCTTGGAATCAATGGTTGTCAAGTGGAGGTGGAGTGAAGGTTAGGCGATGAGGTAGATTGAATCGGAGGGCACGGTTTCTTGAAGTTTTTCCAAACTTCGGTGGTAATGGAAGATGACAACAAAGTGCCTCGCCATCGTCATCGAAGAACCGGTAAACATAGTGTCCTAACCCAAATGGTCCTCCCAAAGTCTCCTTCTCAATCAAATTTTGAACATCAATCAATGGTCTTTCTTGTAAAGGCACGAAATCATTGAGATCGATTCCCACGTGTAAGAACAATGGAGTGAGCATGCCGCCAATACATATGCGCGGTGTAGCCGTAGTCGTCAAGCAAAACTGAAACTTCTTCAATTTGGCGAAAAACTTCGCGCCAAGCTCACATCCATAGTTGAATTCATAGGTTGACCATCGAAATCATGTAGAGCGGAATGAATACCAATGTAGAGTAGCCTGAGGTTGTCATTTGTTGGGAAATCGTCGTTTCCTCTTGCATTGAAAGTGTTGGCCAATAAGTGAAGAACATATCGAACCGTGGGATTCATGACTCTCGTAATTGGATTAGAGACGGCCGTGTAGCTCTCCTCGAGTGCTACATTACGCCATAATAGAGTTTCCTTGTTGAACTCCATTGTTTCTCCAAGTTTCCCCGGTGGAAAACCATAAATGTTGCAAAAATCCCTAAACGTGACCATATACTTCCATCCGTCTATCTTGAAACAAATGAGGTAAGTTCCTAGACGATCATCGAACTTGCACACCATTGTGGCTAGGAATTGCTTGGTGAGCTCGGGATAAGTAGCGTAGTTCATTGACGATAGGCCACTCAAATGCATTCTTCCTAAAAGCTCATCGACCTTGTCTTTGAGTCCACTCCTAGCCAAAAACAATGGACACGCGAACCTTGTAGCCTCATACGTCGCTTGGCTCAAGATACCAATTCGAATCTCGTCAACACTTCACGCGAACTTCTCAATTCTAGTAGTCATTGTTGCTAGATTGATCCTTCAAAGAAATGTTCCCAAATAAGAACCATTGTCCAATCAAAGCACAACTTGTCTAGCCAATTATCAAAGATTCATCAACAATAGACATCATAAAAGGCTAGACAATGGATCAATCAATGCAATAGGTAATATTCAATGACCATTCTACTCAGTTTTGAACAAATTCTAACTTTTCCATTCTCTAATAAACCTATTTACCAAAGCTCAAACCTTGAACTTGATGAGTTTTCAAAATTCTAGTGAATACTAGGTACCAACAAGGTTTAATTGCAATAATTGATTAGCAAAACTCATAAATAAACTCAATTTCATCCAAATATTTCAAATTTAAAGCAGTTCTAACATTCAAGAACTCTTAGAATGATATAAACTCAAATTCAACCATCAATAGTCCATATTCGTATATGAAATCAACTACCCAAACAATTATAACTCATATTAAACCACAAAGCAACTCAATTCATAACCCAATGATAGTAGATTCCATAAGATTCTCATGTATGCATCCATGAGTTTCAAGAGTAATTGAAATGAGTAAAGGAAAGAGAGAATATCGTGTTATAATCAAAGATTATGGTAGAGGAGATCCAAAAGAAATGGTGAATTCAAAGTTCTTTCAAAGTTTGCGAGTTGAGAGGTTTTGAAAATCTCTTAAGAGAAAGAGTAAAGTAAGAGAGAGATGCTAAATAATCTTTAAAAGATTCAAAATAATTTGAATTTGAAAGAGAAGGGTCTTTGAAACATGATTTTAAGATAAAATTTATTGAAAACACTTGAAATAAATCGGTTTAGACCGAAATTGGACCGAGTCAATGCCTAGAGAAAAAGTCAAACCTGGCAGTTAGAGAGCTCGTATAGATCGGCCTGGTAGACCGACTAGTTGGTCGGTCCAGAGACCAAAAACCGGGTAGGGACTTTTCGCGTTTGGAGCCTCGTATGGATCGGCCAGGAGACCGACTAGTTTGGTCGATCCTTGCCTTCCTTCGAGTTTCTTGGCATTTTTCACCTTCCTAACTTGATTCAATGCTTCTCTAATCATCTTCCTTGAGTCTTACACCAAAATCAATCTCCAAAAACATACTAAATGTAAATAAAAAGCATAAGATATATGTACAAAGGATACCATGGGAATGCCTCCTAAGTGCGCTTGTTTTACGTCTATAAGCTTGACGGTTGACAAAGGCGCTAGTTGGAGATCAGTGGAGAACCATCAATCTTGCTTGGTTCCCAATCCTCAAAATGAATGTCAAAGGCTTCCTTCATTGCCTTCTTACACTTGTCAATCTCTTCTCGGTTCATACTGGTAGGGAAAACGATCTTAGCTTTATAGAAACTTCCAAGCTCGCCATTCCAAACGGCTTTGCACTCAAGTTCCTCACCGATTTTCTTTATAGGCTCTAGTATGAGCCGCCTTTTCTTTGGACATCTCAGAGCTCTTACCATCAACTCCATTATGCTTGTTAGCTATAGCCGTAGACGTCTCTTCAATCGTTTCAAACATCGATCCAATACCGCCACCATCAAACAAATCTAAGCTCTCCTTGTAATCATCTAGCTTGGGAGCTTCTTTCACAACCTTCTTGATCTCTTCACTAGTCTCTACGCTCATCATTTCTTCTTTAACATCTTCACTAGAGACCATACTACAAATACCAACCTCAATGGGCTCAATATTATAGTAAGTGTAAGGATCCACATTCATCAATAGAGCTTTCATGTGGAGAAAGTCTAGACTAGCTCCGGTGGTAGCCAAGAAAGGCGTACCAAGTATAAGTGGGAGCGACTTAGCCATCTCCATTTCCATAACCATAAGATCCATTGGTATACTATAATTACCGATCTTCAAAGGATAATCTTCAATGACTCCAAGTGGTTGCTTGCATGTTGCATCTCCAAAGATGAGAGAGCATTGAGCTTTGTGATTCCTAGATGGTCCATCATCTCGTGAGAAATCACGTGAACATTGGACCCGAAGTCACACAACGCATCGTCGATCTCTAAGTTCCCAAGTGTGCAAGCAATCGTAAACTTTCTGGGATTGAGCTTCTTCTCAAGGGTTCTTGGTTTATCCCTTTCACCTTTGGTTCAATACTTCATCATAACCTCTCTAACTTTTCCTTTGTTAGCTAACACATCTGTCATAAGATCTCGCTCTTTAGCAATCCGCTTGTAGTCTTCTTTCTTTTGAAACTTAATACCAATATCCTCCATGTCCTTCTTGTAGCTAGCTAAGATCTTCTTAACCGCCTTAGTGAAATCCGGTATTGGAAGGTCTAGCTTAGGCTTGTGTTGCCTATCGTCATAGCTTGGAGTCTCCGTGGCTCTTTTTCTAACCAACTCAATCCTTCTTGAGTGTTCCTTCTTCAAAATAACATTCATCTCTTGAGGAGGCTTCAATAGGTTAGCTAAACCTTCTAAGTAAAGCTCATCTTCCTCATAATCTTCCTTAGTCAAAGGTCCATACCTTGATCTCCATCCTTTATCTTCTTCTAAGATCACCACATTGCAAATGTTGCTTCTAAGAATAGACTCGGGTTTACCCGGTAGAATACCACTTGGCGCCTTTGAGCTAGAAGCGAATTGTGCTAGTTGCACATCAATAGTCTTAACATGGGAAGCTAGGCTTGAATCCTGCCATCCAACACTTGGTACATCCCATCAATCTTAGAGTTTACCTCATGGAACCTCTTTGCAATATCCGCATTACTCTTGATTTGTCCATCTAAAACCCGTTGAACCAACGCCTTGAGCTCTTGGTCTTGAGAAGTGGGTTGAGTAGAGGTAGTAGCTTGACTGGTAGGAGCAACTTGATTGGAGTAGTATTGTTGCTTAGGAACAAAAGCTTGCTGAGGAACAAATCCTTGAGCTTGTTGTGGAATGAAAGCTTGTTGTTTAGGTGGATAGACTTGGTCTTGGGGATTCTCCACATTAGTGCTTCTATAGGAAAAGTTGGGATGAAACCTATAGTTAGGATTGAATCCTTTTTGATAATACCCTTGACCTTGAATGTAACTTATCTCTTCTTGTCCTTCTTGGACTCCTTCAACAACCATCTCTTGGTTTTCATCAAAATCCCCAACATAGTGGACTTGCTTTATACTAGCTAAGATAAGCTTGTCTAGCTTATCACTCATCTCCTTGGTCCTTTGATCTTCACTCTTGAGCTCATTCTTAGGTTCCTTGTATAATCTATCATACTCCCTATTGTAGCTTTGATTGCTTTGAGCTAGATTATCAATGAGCTCTTCACCTTTTTCTATGGCCAAGCTTCAAAAGTCTCCATTACTTGCTATATTCAAAGCTAAGTAATACTTCTCTTCAATCCCTCTATGAAAGATTCCAAGTAGAGCTTCCGTAGGAACTCCATGGTGAGGACAAGACCTAGTGTAACCCTTCAATCTTAGAGAGCTTCGTTTGGACCTTGTTTGAAGCTCGTGATATCATTTTTAATTCTCGCGGTGCGTTGATTAGAGAAGAACTTGGCCAAAAACCGCTTTTTACACTCTTCCCAAGTTGTGATGGAAGATGTAACTACACTCTTCTCCCATTGACTAGCCTTGTCTCCCAAAGAGAATGGAAACAAGGTAAGCTTCACAACATCTTCGGATACGCCATTCATCTTCACCGTTCCGCACAATCTATCGAAGTTATCAAGATGCTCAAGTGGGTGCTCCAAGGGTAAACCGAAGAAACGGTTGTTTTGTACCATATTGATCAAACTCGATTTGATCTCCCAATTGTTGTTAGCACAAGGTGGTGGGAAAATACCGGTTCTTGTCCCATTAGTGAGCAGTTCATCGAAATCTCCAATCCTTCTTTCTTCTCTTGGAGCATGAACGGGTACTTTATTACCATTACCATCCACGTTTCTTGCAACTTCATTAACTTGGCGATTACCGCTATTACCATTACCAACGTTAGCTTCCTTTTCCTGTGTGTTTTAATCATTTTTGTTTTACTTGGGAGGTGGAGAATGAGGATATTAAATTTCCTCAAAAACGTTGCAATCCGATAAGATACGAGAAGAGAAAGAATTGCAAACATAATTTTATCACAATAAGGCGAAGATCAAGTGGTTTGAAGTTAAACGAAGGGAATGTGCGCTTGCATGACTACGACTCCATGATTCAAACCAGAGGTGGTTCGAACTATTTTTGGTATTTTCGAAGAGCAGCCAATTTTTCAACGTGCCCATCTCATTTCACAAAGTATTTTTATTTGAAAATACAAAATAATTTTGTTTCGTCAATTTTATAAATTGGTATTTCAATATTTTTAATAAAGAAAAATGGATTTCTATAAAAAAAAAAAAGAGAAGAATGTCCATGGTCATGCATGTGCTGTAGCACGGGCCATAATACTAGTTTTAGGTAAAGCTTGAAAGAGAGGTTTTTGAAGCATCATGCTGGAATAACAAGAAAGATGTTAACACGCAGAAAAAAGCGGAGATGAGCTTTTATTGAATTAGAATGCCCAATTATGAGAGAGATTGAAAGCCCACATAGCATGAAACTTAGGGTTTCCTGGTGGTAGATTAAATAGGACTAGGCTATTTTCCTGGCAGACCCGAACAAACCAGAATTTTATATTGGTATGGTTGCAAAGATAACGAAGTCATCTTTCCACTGGAGACAAACAAAACTCAATTCGGAGGTAAATTGTAAAAATTATGAGTGTTTTCTTCTACCCATATATGCAGAAAAATCTGCAATCTGAAACATACAGTGAAAGAGAAGTCAACTTCAAAGATGTATTCTCGACTACTCATGTAGACCCAGGTCACGAACAAGGTGTCCCTAGAAAGATATCATTGCAAGGAAGAGATATATAGTGGCGGCTTATCAATCAAGTTTAAACTCCATCTACAAATCGTGGTGAAAGTTGTCCAAGTATCATATGAAGCAGAAACTATAGCAGAGGCTGGAACACGAAAGGGAATGTTGGAACATGACCGGGAACATAGATAGGCTTGATTAGCTTGAGAGTTTTTGAATGAATGTGCCAACCAAGCAGGGGGAGATTAATGTGTCGATGCATCTCCAACAAATCCCGATGAAGAGCCTAAAAAGTGAGTATGAAGAATGTGATGATGCGACTAGAGAGGGGGAGTCGAATGCTGAATCTAGAGAGTGTGAAGATGAGCTTGGATGCACACATTCAATCAAAAAAGGGAAGAATGAAAGAGAGGTTTTTGAAGCATCATGCTGGAACAACAAGAAAGATGTTAACACGCAGAAAAAAACGGAGATGGACTCTTATTGAATTAGAAAGCCCAATTATGAGAGAGATTGAAAGCCCACATAGCATGAACTTAGGGTTTTATGGTGGTAGATTAAATATGATTAAACGGTGACAAGAATACTCATGCGCCTAGGGTTCTATTGTGAGAGGCACACATGTGTGTATGGCGTCATTCACCAAAGAGGAGATCACATAAAAAAGATCTGCCTCCAGTGGCGAAGGCAGGTGAAGAGGAGGGGCTCACTTGACCCCCACAAGTTTTATAAAATTTCTCTTGTGTGGATAGAATAGTTATAATATGTGGATGATTTGGTTGTAAATTTGCCTTGTTGACCCCTTTGCCCCATGTTCAAACCTTGCCTTGCACCCTTTTGATTTTTTTTCAATCGTTTGTTGATTTGCTTACTTTTGACATGGTTTGCACAATTTTAAAAATATTAATTGTTTGCTTTTGCATAGTTTTTAAAGAAATCTTCTTTCTATCTTTATTTTCTCTGTATATGTTAAGAAATAACAGAAATGACTATTCAAATATTTTATAAAAAAACTAATTATTTAAAGAGATAATTACTAGAACAATCTTTTTAGATTGGGTGTTTACTTAAACAACTTTTTATTTTCTGAGCTCAAAAATTTGAGTTAAAAAAGGTTACAAATACATTAAAAATACCTCAAATTCGTTTATTAACGAAAATGCTATTACCCTTTGAGAAAAAAAAAAACAACATAAAATCAAAAGAAAAAAATCACATTTCAACGAAACCTCTTCTTCTTCTCTGGCGACTCCGATTAGGCGATTTCGTCTCCGGCGACGAGATTTGTTGCGTTTGACGGCAAGATTTGAAACAAATCATGAGTTTTCTTCTTCTCTATCATTCACGAGTGTTTTGGGTTCGGATTTATGAAGTTCAATATGTTATTTGTTCATAGGTTTCGAAATTCCGGCGAAGGAAAGTTCCGGCGAGTGTTGAGATTTCGTTTACGTGTGTTGTAGAGAGGTAATCTCTTGATTCTAACCGGTTTCGTTTGGGTGTGTTGAAGTTTTGTAAAATCACGTTCTGGTTTAGATCTGGATTTTTCTCAGATCTGAATTTTTTCCAGATTTGGATTTTTCTCAGATCCAGATTCCGACGTTATGGTAGACTTATTTCTATGCGGAAAAACATACGTTATGGTAGATTTATAATAGACGTTATGGTAGACTTATTTATATGAGATGCGGACGTTGTGGTAGACTTTTTGCAAAGTGATACAAACATTATGGTAGACTTTTCGACTCCTGATCTGCTAATGAATGAAATACTTTTTGACGTTGTCATAGACTTTTTGCAAAGAGATACAAATATTATGGTCGACTTTTCGACTCTGGAGCTGCTAATGAATGAAATCTTTCTATAAGATACAATTGTTATGGTCGACTTTTTGCAAAGAGATTCAAACATTATGGCAGACTTCTATGAACATATTTTTGTAGTGTAATGAATGAATTGACAACATTTATGTATGGTTAAAACATGGCTTCTGAAATATCTCTGTAACCATTACAATATCCTTAAAACACGAGTACGAGTTCATAAGAAAAAATATAAAATATATGAAAATATATAGTACATACTAAATCTACCATCACTTGTATATAAATCTACTATCACTTGCATGATCTGTCCCTAGAACTGTACCACCTTTTGACTTGTCAACCAAGAACATTGTGGTGGTGGAAACCTGCACAGTTGAAATAGTCAATTGGGTCTAGGTCTGAAAGCTCTGAGATAAGAAACACTTAGCGAAGATCTTAAGAGAGTTTGTTTATTAGGCTTTTGCAAATATTACAAGTGTTTTTGTGCAAGAATGCGGATCCCCTTTTTCGAGGTATCCCCGGTCTATTTATACAAATCATAGTCGGCCTAGGTCTACGCCTAAAGAGATAATCTCAGATTCTTAAATCTTCTGCATTCCTTCTTATCGTAGTCGGCAGCTGCCCTAGGTCTAGGTGTCGTCATCGTCATGGGCCTAGATTCCAGAGCTCGTCATCTTGGCCCAACTTGCAGTAGTGGTCGGCGCGACCTTTTACTCTTGGGCTTGCAATTCGGCATCTCTCCAGCGTGGGCCTTCTAAGCTTGGCCCACTCTTATATCTTGAGGTGAAATGATCATAGTGGTCCTCTGGAGTGTAGTGGACCACTACAGACGTCGTCCTGGAAAGATGCAGTCCTGGTCCTAGTCACCTTGGAGAGCTGGTCCTAGAGACAGTTGGTCCCTAAGAGAGAGCTGGTCCAGATAATTGCGTGCCTACCTCTGGTACTTAGTCATTTTCTTGACGATATCTACCGGAGTGAGATCTGACCCCAACAGTTAGCCTCCCAGCTTGGTAGTATCAGTTCTGATGATGCCGAGGTAAAAGAGACGTAGTGAGGTTTCAAGAAAATGTATTGTTTGGCCTGCGTATGACGAGACGAGATTGTGAAACCTTGTTCCGTAGACCTGTCGATGTTACTGAGCTTTCGTGTTCATATTAACGCCTAGCCCAGTAAAGATTTTTGATAAATTTGTGTTTCTCAATTTATATTATAAAGTTTTGAGGAACTGGTCCTGCAAAGTTTGTAGAACTTGTTCTCGTTAAATCTCGTAAAACTAGTTTGTCTCGCCCAACTCTCTCATGTTCATGTTAATGTGGAGCTTGGCGTCATGTTTCAGTACTAGTCGTATTTTTGGACTTAGTAAAGATTCTGGCTCTTTCCGGAAGCTGAAAATTTAATTCCCGTTGAAAATTGGAAATTTAATTCCTTTCTGAAATTATAATTGTCAATTCCCGCTGGAAATTAAACACTTGATTCCTTTCAGAAATCGGAATTGTTCCTGCCGACTACTGAAACGTGCCATTCCAGGGTTTTGACAGTGGGGCTATAAATACTCTTTTCTCTTTTCTTTACTCCACAACTTCACTCCATCAAAAGAAACGTAGTCTCTCTTTCCTCCTTCTACTTGTTTCAAATCTAGGGTTTTAGATATATATTAGTATTTATTTATTTTTTCTTCCTTTTTTTTTTCACTGCCGCCGTCGGACCATACCGTCTTCTCCGGCGAGGCTCGATCTCTGCTCGGCTTTGTGTCATCGTCTCTGTTACTCCACCGATCATGTGTTCTGTTTTTCCGGCGAGAGCTCGTCCGCTCTATCAGTTCTTCTTCGTTCCTTCGCGAGTTCGACCAAAGAGAGCTCGGCTTTGGTTCGTTCTTCGATGCGAGACCCAGATCCGGAGGGTTACTTCACACCGCTGTTCCTTACTGACTTTTTTTCTTACCGGAGGAGATGGAGACTATGTTCTTGTCGAGGAAGAGGCTCTGTTCTTGCCGACTTCGTTTCTTACCTCCGTTTTCCGGTGAGAGCTCGTCGTCGAGAAGAGACAGGACACACGTCGAGCCGAGATCTCCGTCGTAGCCAAGAAGCGCTTGTCCCTGAGGGCTCGGTCTCTGCTCTGCTCCCATCGTGACTGTGTCAAAGCCAAAATTTTGTCTCACTGCCATCGTTTCCGGCGGTCCTCTTTCTTGCTCATGCCTCTGTCCTAGATCCCTCTTCATCGTGCGTTGTTTGACTCGTCGTCCTCACTGTTTTCCGATGAGATCTGGCTGCCGAGTTACTTTAATTCGAGGCTGAGACTTGGAGATCTAGAGAAGTCGTCATCATTTAGGTCTCGTCGTCGTCCAAGGCAAGCTCGTCGTTTACCGATTGAAGGCAAGCTCGTCGTTGTCCGAGGTTTTACTATCGACAGATCCTAGAGCTATGTTCGTATACGGGAATTGGCTTGCCCTCGCGAGAGCTTAGACTTGACCGAGGACCGGAGTGAAGCTCGCGCCATCGTTCTTGAGCTTGCAATTGCAGTCTTCATCACCGTGCCGCATTAGAAGAGTCGTCGTTTCCTGGAAGAGAACTCGCCGTAGAGTGGAGCTGCCGAGATTTAGTCGTCGGTCTGTCCGGAAGTGGGACTTGTCGTCGTTCTGAGGTGGTCAATCGAACGTGAAGACGGCGAGCTCTGATCATTGTTACAAACTCGCGAGAAATCTTCCACCGCAAAACAAGGCTTTCACCGTCGTTCCGTTGCAGCTTTTGAAGAGCTCAAGTTCTGAAATTAGAGACGAGGTCTAGGACTTGCTTTGTTAAGCTTGTTTGTTGCTGCCTCTGTCTCTCTGGTCCACCATAAGACGAGTTCGATCCCCTTCACTTTGCTTCGAGGCCAAGTATTCAGTTTTTGTACCGATGCCGAGAGCTTCATCACGAACCGAGGACTAGACCACGCTCTCGTCTTTGTTGGATTTTGGACTCAGCCTGCCGTTGACGAAACTCTGTTTTTTATCATTCTGGGACAAAGACGATCTACCTTGTCCTGGTTTTGGATTCGCATTCGAAATCGATGATAACGTGATCACGGTAAAATTCCCGGTCCATGGTGGGAGGTGGAATGACGACGTCCTTTTAGACTCGGTCTGAGATTCTGGTTTTGGTTTCGTGTGTTCAAGAGCTCGCTCTAAAGTGGTTGTGTTGAAGGTTTAACTTGTTGAAGAAAACAAAGACGAGCTCCCGTCAATGATTGGTCATCACTCCTAACTTACGAATTTGTGATCGTGGAAATTGTCGTGTTTGATTACCATAGCAATTGATAGTACGACGACGTCCAGCTGTATTAATTGACGAGGTTAAAGTGCTTCAATGACGTTTTAACACTTAGAGAATTTTTGAAGTTGTTATCATGTCTAGCCCGACATCGTCTTTTGAGAAGTTTCTGGAGTCCATTTCAAAGTTGAGGACTACTAGTTTAGAGAGCCTAGGACCGAGTTTCGAAATAATTTGTTCTGATGCGGAGTCTAGCTCTTGGCTTCGCTCTTGTATGCATAAAGACGTGACTCGAGTCCTGGTCTCAGATGTGAATGATGCATTGAATGCGCATAGTCCCTCTCTTTTCGATGAACAGCTCGTCGATACTCATATTCAGAGAAAGCGCCAACTACTGCATCTACTTTATTTGTGCCCACTACTGCGCCGACCACTACTACACCTGCTTTAGCTGCGCCCACTACTACGCCGACCACTACTGCACCTACTTTAGCTGCGCCAGCTACTGCACCTACTTTAGCTGCGCCCACTACTGCATCTCCTACTGCGCCTCGTACTGTGCCGACCAATACTGCGCCCACTACTATGCCAACCACTACTGCACCTGCACCCACTACTGCGCCGACCACTACTTCTTCTGTCAAGACTAGAACCGCTGCATGTGAGCGAAGTTGTGGAGTTCTCTGTTACTGGCAAAAATGGGGCCGAAATGACCATGACTAGGATCGAGGGCATCGTTGATTAGATTGGGACCAACGAAATCGTTGGCGAGACCAGGACAGATGAGTCTTTTAGAAAACCAGGACCGAAGAGGTCTTTGTGGAGACCAGGACACACGAGGTCGTCGAGGAAACGAGGACTAGCGAGTCTTTAAGAAGATAAAGACCGACGAGGTCTTCAAAGAGACCAGGACCGAGGAGGCATCAGGGCCGACTACCATGACTACTCCTGCGGGAGTCATTGATGATGAGGGGATTGTCCCTTAGTTGCTTTGCGCGCCTGTTAGCGCTTATATTTTAGACTTCACTTTGATTATGTGCCAAGATGGCTTGTGTTATAAAAGGTGATAATGAATGCAACTTTTAATTTGTTTCCGTTTTTCTAATAAGTCCAGCTTTCTTGACTTAGACTTATAGAAAGGCAACTAATTGTGATGAATTCTATCCTTGTTGAATTCGTTTCTAGGATGCATAGTTAGTCTAGTTCAAATGACTTTGTTTAAAAATCCATATGAACCATCATCATGATTGATGGCGTTGTTACCGTATTTCGCTGCTCGTTTTTGTTATAAGAGTTAGATCGTCGTTGACCACCCAACTTCAGAAGTGAGCATGTTACGTTGTTGCAACCAACGTTAAGGTTTGCTGGGTTTTTCGAATAATCGTTTTGGTTTAGGACCGTGTCACTCTTTGAGCACGACCGCTCCTATAATGATCATTAGTTTGACCAACGATGTTGTTGGGTTTTTTAAATGGTCATTTAGGTCTACAAGTGTGCTTCTCTCTAAACACACCTGCTCCTATAATGAACCATTGGTTTCGACCAACGATGTTGTTGGGTTTTTTGAATGGTCATTTGGGTTACAAGTGTGCTTCTCTCTAAGCACACCTGCTCTTATAATGAACCATTGGTTTCGACCAACGATGTTGTTGGGTTTTTGAATGGTCCTTTGGGTTACAAGTGTGCTTTTCTTTAAACACACCTGCTCTTATAATGAACCATTGTTATTTACATAGCGCGCTTATCCAATGGTGGATGTTATTGTAAAGATTTGCAGAAATTTTTGTGAAAGATCGTCGCTGTGGCCAGCAGCGGCGGTCGAAGGTGAGATGGTCGTTTAAGTAAGACCCTAAAGTATCCGTAAAGGATGTCATAGAGATAGTCGTTTTGACAAGTTTTTGTAACAAGCGTTTATCTTCATAAAAGTCTGTTATAACAGAAGGTAGAAGTATACGAGTATACGTACCCTACTCCCCCCCTTTTAGGAGGGGGGCAACTGAACCCATCCAAAAATGGGCTGCCTATGTACCCTTTGCAGGGATCAAGTAACCCGTAGTTCATGATAAGTGATTGAGTGGTGGACGAATGACTTTAAGGTTGCTCAATGGTAGTACTTCTTTCTTGGTCTACCTTGTACCGAATCGTTGTTTTGTCTTCCGCGTTTAGGCGGTTCTTCATTGATCGGCGCTACTTCAACGTCGTTTTCCTCTAATTCAAAGTTTTTGAGGTTGAAGTTATCGCCGAGTTCACAGTCTAGTAGTTTTTGGGCGATCGCCGAGCCAAGAGACTGGCAGTTTACTGTCGAGTGCCCGTGAGTGTGATGAATGTCGGAGTATACCGACTCATCGTAAGTTGAATTACCGGTCCACGCGTTAGGACAACATCCTCCTTGGCTGTGCCCATAGCTGGGAGGATCCACCTGATAGTTGTGGGCTCCTTCGTGTTGGACAAAATTTCTACTATAGGTTTTTTGCGCCTGGCTTAGCTGGTGGTCGCTGTCACTTTTCTGTTTTGACTTCCCATACTTCTTTTGCGAGTTTCTTCGCTTCTACTTCGCTTTTGGCGAAGTTTGTCGCTCGATGCAGAGCATACCGGATAGTCGAAGGCTCGTTGAGAGACATCTCCTTCGAGAAGTCAAATTTGTGCCATATGGCTCTTTTCAGCGTTTGGAGTACGTCCGAGTCATCTATCCCTTTCACTTGTGATAGTACCAACTTGAAGCGTTCGATGAAAGTCTTGAGAGACTCGGTTGGTCATTGGTTCATGGACCATAAATCGGCGCCAGACGTTTGAGTCTCAATGAAGATGGAGTAGTACTTGATGAAGGCCGCTGTTAACTGTTTGAATGTATCGATGGAATTACTTTCGAGCCCTTTAAATCATTTTAAAGCTGGTCCTTTGAGGTTTTTGACGAAAAGCAAGCACTGTCCGACGTCCATCTCTTGCTCTTTGAAATTTGCTCTTGTCATAGCCACACTGAATTTGTTGAGGTGGTCAGCTGGGTCTTCGGTTCCGTCGTAGGTCGGCACCCTAATCTTGCCCGGGTCTGACACTCGAGGTTTGGTGATGCGCACCAAGAACGGAGTGTGCTGAGCCTGTTCAAGGATTAGATCGAGCTTTGGCGCCTTGCTAGTGGCACGATGGATCTGCAAGCGGATGGTTTTCAACTCAGCGGTAGTCTTGTTTAGCGAGGATCGTAACTCGGCCATCTCGTCGTGGTGGGCTCGAATCCCAACTTGTTTAGCTTCAGCGACCTCTACATGTTTCACCCATTCAATGTTTTCTTCCTCTTCCGAAATATTTCTGGCATATCCAGGATCGACTTTGTCATCGAAAGTAGAGAAACGTTGTTGGGTCGCCCTCTGAGGGTCGGCATGCTTTGTCCTTGTAATCGTTTGCTGTCCCACTTCTTCCTCTGGGAGATCGGTGTTGTGTGCGACCCTCCTCGCGGTGCCTTCATCTCCGAAGGTGGAGAACTGATGTGAAGCTACGTGCCGAGGATCGTTGTTCCTTGCTTGGGTTGTTGCTTGCCGATCTCTCTCTCTGTCTTAGTGAAGATGGTATCAGGAACGACTCTTCTAACCAGGTTCTCGTCGTCGTTGTCGACCTGGCTAGAAGAGCGCATTCATTGGCTCATCACCGACTTTTGCTTTCTCTCGTCGTGCATGGGCTAGGAGAGCAGATCGTCTGTCTTTTGCGGCGGTCGATGGATTTTGGTACCGAGGTCGGCTCGACGATCCTACTGGATCGATTCTTGCCGCTGGTTTTCTGAACAGACCTGGCTCGAGGGTCGTGCGCGGACGTCTGCTCCTATGGACCTGAGCTCGTCGGTTATTATCCTGTTGGCTCTGTTTTGACGCTCGACGCTCTCTAGCAAAGCGTCCAGTGTCGTTCTCATCTTCTGCAACAACTCAGGGAGAAGCGAGCTTGCTCTCGGGGGTTCCTTCGACTTCTCGCCAGGCACATCGGCGTGAGCTGCACCTGCTGGTGGCGGATCGTCACGAGCGGTCTGGTCCTTGTTGGTACTTCCTTCAGCCTGGATCTCGCCCTCTTCCAGATCTCTCGCTGCGGCGTCTTTCGGATCAGCGTTACGTCATTCGTCTGTCATCGTGTTCTGGATCTCTTAGCGGTGGTTCTTCGGAGTAAGAAGCTTTCAAGCCCCCTCTCTCTAGTGCCAAACTGTGGTGGTGGAAACCTGTACAGTTCAAATAGTCAATTGGGTCTAGGTCTGAAAGCTCTGAGATAAGAAACATTTAGTGAAGATCTCAAGAGAGTTTGTTTATTAGGCTTTTGCAAATATTACAAGTGTTTTTTGTGTAAGAATGCGGATCCCCTTTTTCGAGGTATCCCCGGTCTATTTATACAAATCATAGTCGGCCTAGGTCTATGCCTAAAGAGATAATCTCAAATTCCTAAATCTTCCGGATTCCTTCTTATCGTAGTCGGCAGCTGTCCTAGGTCTAGGTGTCGTCATCGTCATGGGCCTAGATTCCAGAGCTCCTCATCTAGGCCCAACTTGTAGTAGTGTTCGGCGCGACTTGTTACTCATGGGCTTGCAATTCGGCATCTCTCCAGCGTGGGCCTTCTAAGCTCGGCCCACTAGGTGAAATGATCATAGTGCTCCTCTAGAGTGTAGTGGACTACTACAGACGTCGTCTTCGAAAGATGTAGTCCTGGTCCTAGTCACCTTGGAGAGCTGGTCCTAGAGACAGAGCTGGTCCCTGAGAGAGAGCTGGTCCAGATAACTGCGCGCCTACCTCTGGTACTTAGTCATTTTCTTGACGATCTCTACCGGAGTGAGATCTGACCCCAACAAACACCCATCAATTCTTCTCAAAACTCTGACTACCACAAACAAGAATGATTTGTTATATTCCCAATTTACCTCCTTGTGTTCAAAAATCACTAGAGAACACAAAGAAAGATCAATCACGAAACTGAGCTATGCGGCGGTAACCCTAGTTCTTCACCATTGTTGCAGGTTTTTTCGTGCAAATTTGTCTTCTTTTAAGGGTAAAACCGACATTTCGCGTTCCCTGCAAATAACTCTACCACCTACCAAATAAGTCTACCACCACTATAGTTTCCTAAACATAAAACAAGTCTACCACCAAGGACTACAAGTCTACCGCTATCACAATAAGTTTACCAAATGTCTAATGTAAAAAAGTCTACCATAACTAGGTTGGATAACAAGTCTACCATCAGTCGACCTAGGTAAAAACAAATCTACCACTGCAATCGCTACCAACGAATAAGTCTACCACTGTTGGTCCTAAAAAAAAAAGTCTACCAGTCGAAGGTTGGTTTGGTTGACCAAAAATACTGAATAAGTTTACCGCTCATTATAACTCTACCACTACTACAATAAGTCTACCACACATATACACAAAATAAATCTACCACTGCCATAAATAAGTCTACTGCTAACTATAACTCTACCGCTACTAAAATAAGTCTACCGTCAGTATCCACAATTGTAAATCTACCACCAGAAAAGACAAATCTACCAGTCAAAATAAAATCTACCAACGAAGAAAAATAAATCTACCGTTCAAAATAAGTCTACGGAGATAAATCTACCATTCGACTAATAAATCTACCGCTAAAAAAAAGTCTACCATTGGGTGAATTTAAGTCTAATAAAAAAATAAGTCTAAAGTTCGGAAACAAATCTACCACTGAAAGTGACATAATAAATCTACCATTCAAATATAAATCTACCGCTCATCAAATAAGTCAGCAGACTCAAAAATAAGTCTACCAGATCGATTATAAGTCTACCATCGCTGAGCGGTAGACTTTTCATTTTTAGGCGGGAACTTTTCCCGCCTACGTGTCCCGTTTCATTAGTGACATTTTCGTAAATACGTTATTTGTTATCAAAGGAAAAAGGGTAAAACGGACTCAAAAATAGCCTCAGTAATTAAAATCTAAAAAGGTTGTTTGAGTCAACCCAAAATTTAAAAAGGTTGTTTTAGTCAACTTCCCTTATTTAAAAAGTACATATATTTATTCAAAAAGAATTAACTAAAATTTACGAGATTTATAACAATATTAACATTAGTTTAGTTCTATTTTATTTATATACAATTAATTATAGTATAAAAATGTATAAAAAAGATTTTGATTCATCCAATTTTATTATATATATATATATATCTTTATATTAATATTGACCCCGGTAAAAAATATGTCCGGTTCCGCCACTGTCTGCCTCTTGGTGTTTGAATCTATGTTATAGAAAAGAGTGGTGTGTATCCATATACCGATTGTAGGTTGCTTCTTTTTCTAATGGATTGATTCTAGACTAGGTCCCGGGGATGAAGGAAACTAACCTCGTGAAAAAACTCTGTGTTCTTTATTTTATGCTCATACACACACAAACATACAAATCTAGCCACAAAACCGCTTTTTCAAAGCTGAAACTCGATGGTTCAAATGACACTTAGAAATGGATTATATAAAATGTTTTAGTCTCCTGAAAAGATGTACGGACCTAGGCCCAAAACCTCTTAATATCAAAATAATAATAATCTTATTATATAAAGGAGAGTTTGTCAAAATTGTAACTCACGGGATCGCGACAAGTGTCTATTATCGATGAAGATGATGACACATGTTAAAATAATCTATTTTAAATCAAGCAATTAGAAAATTAAAGATATCGTTATGTTAAACCAATCAACTAAAGACACATTAACATTTTTCTTATTGTTTCATTAACATATTTCTAAAAGCCAAACAAAATCTTATGTAAATCGTAAAAAAAAAAAGCAAAATATAAATACCATTATGTTAAACAAAATAAATGTTACATCACAAAAATGAAATATATAAAAACAAAAAATTGTTAAACCATCAATTATTTTAAAAGGAAAAGTAAACATACGTTCAACCTTATAAATGTTAAACAATAAATTATCTAAAAATAAAAAGTAAGCATACGTCCAACCTTCCAAAAATGTTACTGCTTCAGAAAAGGCAAATCCAAAAACTATAGAATAACACAAACCTCCCACAATTTAACGTATACACCAAATCCTTAAAAAAAATTGCAAATCATGAGTACCACCATCTCACAAATCCGTTAAAACTATTTAATTTTTGATCAATTAGATCGAAATCATGTTTACCGTTGAACTATTGCATGTATTCTTCGAAAGTTGGAGGCTAGAAATCTTAAAACAATCAACGTACTTATGAGAATGAAAGTTCTTCTACTTGATGAAAATGTTAGTATATATCAATTATATCAAATTTTAAATTCTTCCGACTTATCTAACACTTACCATACTTTATTCATGTTGTAAAAAAGAATTTTATAAACCTAACATCAAATACTTGATGTACTTGATGTTTTCAATACGGCGGTAAGTGATTGCCAAGCGTGGCTGGCTGCTCAAATAAGAGAGAGTGAAACAGAGGTTATCATAAGCGAGGTACCACATGGGCCGTCATTGAATATACACCAAATGCGATGTCAAGTGGATGGATCTTGGAAGGGTAATGCGACTACATCAAGATTATGATGGGTATGTCTCCATGGCGATACTATCCTCAGTTTAGGCGCCAAAGGTGTAAGCCAACGAAGGAATCCACTATATGCGGAGATGGAGGCCCTAATATGGGCTATGACCTATATTTTAGAAAGAGATATAGAGTGCCAGACGTTTGAAACGGATTGTTCCGACCTTGTGGATGTCTTCAATCACCCAGAGGAGTGACCGGCGTTTTCGATTTTTTCAGTCAAGCTCAAGCGCTTACAAGATCGTCTACCCAACTTCTGCTTATCCCACATCCCTCGCACTATTAATCTGAAGGCGGACTGCCTAGCACGCTCAGCCAGAACACGAGATTTTAATTTTTCTTATGTAAGCAACACTATACCAACCTGGATTTCAAGATTGGATGGTGTTTTCTGATTAATAGTTAGGTTGCAAAAAAAACAAAAACCTAACATTAAATAGAACATTTACAAAATAGAATAGTAATATATTATAATTTCATTTTTTACCGTTCATAAATTCTATTTTTATGTAAACAAAAATATTGTAAACTATAAATTGAAAATGTAAAGATTATATGTCACTGGAAAAAAGAAGAAGGAAAAATATAAAGAGTAAAAAACATCAAGTTTATAATATAATAAATACGTAATTTATGACTAGATTAACGAGATTTTAATTTACAATATAACTTGCTCTTTTTTTTTATGACTGTTAAGAATTTTAGAATATAACAATATGGGTATATACTACACAAATTATCAATTTTAATATATAATACCCGCATATTATGCGGGTCCTAATCTAGTTGATTATAAAATTAAATCGTTCAAATCAAAAGATAGAAATAAGGTTATTCTCTTTTATTATCAAATACTAGAGGCTTCTCCGGGCTACGCCCAGATTTTATAATAAATTATAAAAAAATTATATGTATTTTAATCATTTACATTTGTATATTCTTGATGATTTTTTTTGCTTCGTTATGATTTGATAATGAATTTTTAGTTTTATTGATGGTAGTTTGATAATTTTCCGAAACTTGGTTCATTGTTGTACTTAAGTTTGTGTTAGTATCACTTAGTTTTCTAAATAAATTCTTATGTCAACTATATATATTTTCTTTGTCGTACACATTAATTAAATACTTCCGTACCATGTAAACACCATAACTAAATATTTTTTCCTAATTAATACTTTTAAGGAGTAAATTTTGGAGAATATGTTGCACGTTTTTTTTTATATGTTTCTATCATTTTATCTGATTATTTGGAACCATTGGTATGTTTTTTTTTTCTTCTTTAAGGTACCATTTGTCTGATCATGGTACCTTAATTAAGAGGGGAGAAAGAAGAGCTATTAATTATGATGTCTACTATTTTCTTTTAATGCTTTATCATTAAAAGTCTTTGGAATTACAAGAGGTAATGGACAAAAAAAACATCACCATGATGCTAAACAGATGAGCCTGACTATAAATTCGGTATATCCAGGTGTCTATGGAGTTTCACCTCTTGTGAGCTATTTTCTTAACTATAATCTTGACTTTGCTCACTTTATTTCTCACATTCATGCTTTTGGGAGATTTTATAATTCTTTTTTTTGTTGAACAAATTCTTTTTCTTTATTTTGATTGTTGTTGTTAAGTGTTAACAGCCGTATCATATTTTTCTACTCAAATGTAATTGTAAATTTCATTGTATTCATGCATGAAAACCCCAATGAACCCACTCTTTAGTTGACGAAGGTAGAAAAATATTACATGGTTCAAAATGATTGAATCATCTTTCTCTTTACAAAGCTTTCTGAAGAAAGGTAAAGCATGAGCTTCTTGTTGGGGTCTAGATGTGGCTCAACGATAGTCCGTCTCAAAAGAGTAATAATTCTTCGAGTCAACAAAAGAGAAGAAGCCAATATATAAAGAGATCGTAGACTTACCAATTTTGAACTCCTTTACTACGGCTGCTCTAATGCTTGAGGCAGCTCACATTCCAGCTCCTTTAGGTGGGTTTTCAGATTCTCTAGAGGACAACATGGGATACATGTTTGATTTGATGGACAAACAAAATCTTTATGTTGATATAAGACATGCAATTACGTGGATTTTATGGAGTGTATGGAACAATCACAATGCTATATTATTCTCAGGTGTGCAGGATGTTCTTGAAAATGTTATTGAGAGAGCTTTTGAAGAGGCAAAGCAGTAAAGAGTAGTGAATATTGGTGCTAGTATACTACTACCGTACTACGAATATTAGGAGACAACTTGGCTGTAGAGAAGAATGGCTTCCTCCATCACAAACTGTGGTAAAGTGCAACATCAACTCTCATTGGAGAAATGCTAATACACATTATGGTAGAAAAACCACCCAATAGAGTCCATAAACCTACAAAGAGGAAGTAATTAGAGCTTGAGACTATTGGATCATACCAGAAACTGAAGAGATGCAAGAAAGTGTGATTTACCAAAAAGCTTTTGCTACCCTGAGAGATATTGAGCGGGTAAACAATGCTCTATTGAGAAATGGAAAAGCGTAGAGCAAGTGTCATTTCCAAAATCCTCCTTCTTGTATTCGTATGTTTGAGATGTTCTTGCTCCCATGATTCCCTGCTTTTATCAACTGGTATACCTATACCACCCCGATCGATAAGCCAACGTCTTCAATCAGTCCAATCGTCAACCATCTTTTTGCCACTAAAAGCCTGAAGGATTGAATATGAATGGTGCAAACAACCAAGAGCCAACCATAAACCACATTGAGGCCGTGATATACAAATAAAGGTTTGAACTCCGGTCTGAATGCCCATAGACTTGATAAACGACCAACAATACAAGCAACTCTAGTCCCTTCACAAAGTAACTTCTCGAGTATAACCTGTAGTTTTCCGCAAACTTAGCATGAAAAACAACAAACCCACGCCCTATAGTCTATATTTGGACCGCCTTGATAAAATTGATCTCCCATAATAATGTGACTTTGTCTCGAGCTCGAACGTAAAGAAAACGGAAGGGAAGCTAGCTCCAGCTGCATTATGAAAAATCGACAATAGCTGAGTGAAACCCTTTCTCCAGCCCAATTTTCATTACCATTAGCAACACCATCAAGAAACCCAGCTGAAATACTAAGCCAGAGCCTAGTCCGATCCACTCATAACCATATACATACGTCCATACAAGAATGCATCAACTGTAATCACCGTGAGCTGAAACAAACACATGTCAAAACGTTAGCCGTAATAAATATAGCCATTTTGATTAGATAAGAATATACACAAGAGTATGCATGCATAATGTATCTAAAATAGATTGAGATTAAGAATCATTTACTATTTTCACATCACAATGCCAATATGCAAAGAGGAGAATAGAGATATTACCATGCTAGTGAAAATGAATCCAATGGTCGTAAAATAGGAGAGCATCCTGTAAAAGTCCAACCGATGTCCCCAAACTCTAAGCATCACGACTTAGTGTTTGCTCCCGATTTGCATTTGCTACTTTTGCTTCAAAAATTGAGATCGGGTTCAACCCGACATCCCATCCTTTTCCAACTTGGATATACTCATGATGTGTAACATATCCCCCACGGAGAGTCGAATTGAAGCCTACATACATTGATAAACAAATAAACAACTACTTTAATTTTGCTTGGAACCAAATTGATTACGGGAATTCAGACCGAGAGTCCAACGATCTTAGGCAGTGCCGGAAAGTAACTTTGGATAATTATAACGACATCAACAAAATTAGATCCGGACAAACCTCTACAAACAAAATCGAATCAGAGAAAGGGAATGCTTTATAAACTCTAAAATCAAACCCATGAAACAGAGGGAGAGGGAGAGACATCACAAATTTGGATTGAAGCCATCCTGGAGAAGAAGGTAGGTCGAATTCAACTTCGCTGGGAAAGAAGAGAGACATGAGATGTTTCGTAAATTTGTAGAGAAACCTACGGAATCTCAAGTGATGGGACCTTTGGTTTTCTGTGTTTTTTTTTGTTTGATGATTTTGTGTTAACGCTTTGGATATAAAAAGAAAAGTGCTGATCATAATAATATTAATGAGATTTGGTCTCTTATATTAATGTATAGATATAAAAAATTGGACGTTAATATTTTTGCTGACATGGCCAAATGATAGGCTAAAAAAATTCAGCATTTTGCTGATGTGGATGGCCTTAGAAGGCTCCAATTCTTCCCTTTTTATATAAAGGAGATCTTTTGACATTTATGGTGAAACATTATATGGTCTTAGATTTTAGTTTCCGTAAGATGTTAAATGCAATTTAGTATTTTTAGAAAGTTGTAGGGTCCAAATATATGAAATAAGATTTGATAATATTTTTACGGTTCATTTTATATATGGAAGAAGTATGTCGTCAAAAAGTAAAAATATATAGAAAGGTATTAATTCTAAGAAAGTAAGAAAACCAAAAAGAGAGAGCAAGCAATGGGTTCTCTAAAACAACTCATTCTCTTCGTCATAATGACTATGTTCGCAAGCGCAACGACGTCTCGTGCCCAAAAAACAACAGTGATGATTCAAAATGATCTAGGAGGTGGTTCATCGCTATGGTTTCATTGTAATGATCTCGGAGACTGGCGTTTGGCACCAGGTGGATCATGGTCATTCAAATTTAAACCCAATATATTTGGTCATACTTTATTTTTTTGCAGGTTTGGTTGGGAGAACGAGTCGCATTATTTTAATATCTATAAGCAAAGCAGAGACAAAGAGTATCAGAAGTATGGATGCAGATATTGCGAGTGGAAGATACGCAATAATGGACCTTGCAAATTTAAGAAAACGAATAATATGTTTGATCTTTGTTTTCTTTGGAATTCTTAAATTTCTAGAATAATTTTAATATATTTATGTAGAATACTGTCCTTCTTTACTGATACCACAAATGCTAATAAAAATATTATTTTCTATGTCCCAAGATAAATATTCTTTGAACTAAATAACGAAAAAATAATAAGTACAAAAGTGAATGTATGCCAACAAGCTTGTTGTAAACTGTTTATTCTAACCATAATATTAATTTTCCAAATCATTGAAATCCACATTTTCAAACGTTTCTGCGAGTCATTTGTCCAGAGATTTCTTCAATTAAGGTAAAAAAATGGTGTCAAACATATTATAGGTCGAAACAGTGGTATACCAAGTCTCTAAACCCGGCAATGTCGGTGAACCTTGCACTAGGACTAAACACGGAGGGAGACCCTTGAATTTTGGGATACCTATTATCTGATATAATCCCTACACGTACATAATTTTACTATATGTATCAGACCAGTGGAAGAGCTAGAGAAGGGGTATGGGGGCAGCTGCCCCTTATATTTTATTATATAAAGTAGAGTTTGTCAAAATTGTAATTCATGGGATCGCGACATGTGTAAATTATCGATCGAGACGATGACACGTGTTAAAATTCTCTATTTAAAATCAAGCAATTAGAAAAATAGAGATATCATTATGTTAAACCAATAAAATAAAGACACATTAACATTTTTCTTATTGTTTCATTAACATATTTCTAAATGTCAAACCAAATATGATCTAAGTCGTTAAAAAGAAAAGCACAATATAAATATCGTTATGTTAAACAAAATAAAATGTTACATCACAAAAATGAAACTTTATATATAAAAACAAAATAAATTTTAAATCATAAATTATTTTAAAAAGAAAAGTAAACATACGTACAACTTTATAAATGTTAAACCATAAATTATTTAAAAATGAAAAGTAAACATACGTTCAACCTTCCAAAAATGTTATTACTTCAGAAAAGACAAATCCAAAAACTATATAATTACACACACCTCCCACGATTTAACGTACACCCCAAATCCTTAATTTTCTTTGCAAATCAAGAATACCACCATCCCACAAATCAGATAAAACTATTTAATTTTCGATCAAATAGATCCAAATCGTGTTTACCGTCGAACTATTTCATGTATTCTTTGAAAGTGTGAGGCTAGTAATTTTACAGCAAACAACGTACTACTGGGAATGTAAGTACTTTTACTTGATGAAAAGGTTAATATATCAATTATCTCAAATTTTAATTTTATATTACGTAAGATAGTTGATGAGCGAAGATTTAAAATGTAAGAAAATAAAAGAATAATAACATATACACACCTTTTCTCACTTTTCGTTATTAATTAGGAAGAAAATATCTAAATATAAACATTTTATGATAGAGTTAATGTACTAATTTTATTTATGTTACCTATTTTCGGAATATTTTGTTAGTGTATGTAATTGTATTTTCTGAAATTTATGTTGTAATATAAAGATTCAAGTTTAAATTTTCGTAACTGAAACTTTATTTAAAAATTATTAAATATGTAAGGAAATTTATTTTAAAAAATTACTTTTTAAAAATAACTAATGTTTATTAATAAACTAGATTCAGTTTCAAAGTATATAAGATTTCAAATATGGTTGAAAACCTTATCATTCGTTTAGATTATTTTTATGATTTTTTAAAGATTTAAACTCATTATTGATTTACTTACTCACAGTTAAAAAAAAAAGTACTTTATGACTATATTAACAGGGTTTTAATTTAGAATATAACTATACGTGTATAACTACACAAGTTGTCAATTTTAATATCTAATACCCGCATATTATGCGGGTCCTAATCTAGTTATTATATAAACGAGAGTTCTTCAAAATATTAACTCATTAGATGGTGACATGTTTCTAATATTGATCGAGATGATGACATGTGTCAAAATACTACAGTAATGTTAAACCAATACAATAAAAATACATTAACATATTTTCTTATTGTTTCATAAACATATTTCTAAAAGGCAAATCAAACTCTAATGTAAATTTAAAATATATATATATATAGATACCATTAAGTTAAACAACAAAAAAATCACGTTAACATATTTTTAGTGTTAATTATTAAAATAGGAAAAGTGTTAAATCTAAAAAAAAAGGTTAATACTTCAACAAAAAAACATATTACTTTATTTTTACCTTATTTCTGATTCGAAAAAAAAGCTATTAAATAAAGTTTTTAAAAAAATTCAAAGGTTTATATAAACTATTTTTTGAAAGATTTTCCAAAGAATACAAAAATCTTTACACATATTTTTCAACATAATTATAGAATATTTCAATATAGGTACTTTCAATGTTTTTAAAAATAAAATTGTATGAAATCTTATATTATAAAGTTGTATGCGCACTAAACTATAACTCACGAGATTACGAAATGTGTCATTGTTAGTTTAGATTGTGACACGTGCCAATAAAAAAGTTTCTAATCTATATTATTTACACTTTAAATTAAATTGTAGTCTAATTTAAAAACTAATAACAAATCAAAAGATATTGTCAATAAGAAAGGAAAACAAAAAAAAATAAAGTCGAAAGAAACGGAATTAATGAAAAAAGTAGTCATAACAAAAATAAGGCAAAAAAATTAAGTGTCGACAAAAAAATGTATAGTTGTCATCATGGTCAAATAAACTAAGGAAAATAGGTTTTATACCAATTAAAAAAATTAGACAATACAATTAAAAAAATATTAAGCTTAAAAATGATATAATTATCATTATGTTCAAATAACAAAATGTTGTTACTCAAATAAAAAGGTATAATATCATATTTTCAATTAGCAAACGAAAATCTATAATTTTATATAATACATGATGACCGTTTCCAATTTTAATATGACATCAATTTATTTTATTCTCTTAATCAAGCGAATTATAAGTTCGAAGTAAAAATGATATAATATGAAAGGACTATTTATGCAATTGGAACAAAAGTTATCTGATAATTATACGAATTTCAATTTAGAATATAATTTTACGGGTGTTAATATATAACATAATTATACGGGTCATAACTACATAGATTATCAATTTAAATATCTAATATCCGTATATTATGTGAGTCCTAATCTAGTTAAGGTATAAATAAAAAAAAAATTATTATGTACTGCAATAATTACGCAGCTTAATTGGAATAATATGCTCCCTTTGCCTCTTGAGAACCCGGGTCCAAACCCTCGTGCACCATGTTATCTCTATATTTAGTTTCTTTTATTGCTTTTCATTTTTTTATCTTTAAATTATTTATATTGTGCCCCTAATAAACAAATTTCCTAGCTCCACCACTGTATCAAACATAATCTTTAACACTTGATTCCACTTGTTACTCTGAAAATAATACCTTTAGAGCTTAACTAGACCTCTTTTTTTGTCGTAACTAGATTTTTTTCAAGTAATTAAATTAAGACCAATGAATAATTGATATGTCAAATAATGACCAATGTGACCAGTGGTGGTGATACGTTCCGATTTTAGTATCTAAATCCGTTACAAGTCAAGTCAAAACTAGGTTAGTGAAAGGTTACTTTGAAGTTTGAAAAATATAATTCAGGAATAGAAATAAATCGTTGAAAACAATGGAAATAAAAATAATCATTGATTTACTGCCTTAAATTATTATCAGTTTCATTTTATATTTGTTGACCACACACTTTTCCAAAAGTACTAAAATGCATTTACGGATACCGAAACGTAAGAACGAGATATAGCCTTTCATTATAAATATAGAACTAGTGTGCCATAAGAAGTTAAAAACATACGGACCACCAACTTTGGCTAACCAGCACCTCACGGTGGCTGCCCTTATCTCCTCGTCGACCAAACAATGGAATTGGGACATGATCCGTAGGCACTTGCCTGCGTATGAGGAGCATATTAGGCTACTGCCACTAAGCTCAACTAGTAGAAGGGACTCCATTACTTGGTTACCTGAGAAAAGGGGAGTATACACCACTAAATCTGGGTACAGTGTTCTTACCTGCCACGAGCAAACCGAACATGATACTAGCTTTAATTGGTTAAAGCATGTGTGGAAGGTGAGGACTCTACCTAAAATTCAATCCTTTCTTTGGAAAGAAAGGGTAGGTGCACTCCCAGTAGGGACACAACTAGCCTCGCGGGGATTGGCAGTTTCAACTACTTGCAAAAGATGCGGAGAGATTGAATCTATCGATCATGTCCTCCTACAATGCCAATTTGCTCAACAAGTCTGGGATATCGCGCCCATCTCCATCCCAAGTTACCCGCAACAACCCACCATCTCAACCTTCTTATCCTCAAAGTTAATCAACCTTCCCCCCACTGGACTCAATAAAGCTGTCCTGCATGCGTGGTTAATTTGGAATTTGTGGACGTCACGCAACCAATTGATCTTTGAAAACCGCTCTTTCTCCGTTGAGGAAGTCCTTACAAAGTCAATACAAGAGGCCAGTGCGTGGCAAGAAGCTCAACTTACGCTGCCTATACCGCGCAATCCATACCAACGACCTAGCACGGAACCACCTTGGAATGAGGCTCTCCCCGGCATACTCTGTTTTGTCGACGCGGCTTGGAGCTCTACTTCCAAAAATGCGGCCTTAGGCTGGACCTTTCGATCACACACAAACATGCATCTCAATGATGCTACACGTAGTGTCAACAATATCCCGTCGGCTCTCTTTGCAGAAACCTTAGCTGTCAAGGCAGCCATGGGACAAGCAAGACACATGGGTTTTGACCATCTTCACATCTTCTCCAATTGCCAAATCTTGGTTAATCTCCTGCGAAGTGGAGATGAGTACAACGAGCTATTTGGAATTCTCTTTGATATCCGCTCGATTGCTATTGATATTCGCTCGATCTCTTTTAATTATGTACCACGTTTAGAAAATGTGGTTGCAGACTCTTTAGCTAAAAGTGCACTATCAGCACTGAACTACTCTGTTTCTTGAGTTTATTGTTTTTGAATAATACATGAGGTTGACCAAAAAAAAAAAAAAAAAAGAAGTATTCTAAGAAATAAACAATTAAATCAAAGCAAAAATGGTTTCTCTAAAACAATTCATAGTCCTCTTTCTTATGACTATGTTCATAAGTGCCACGATGTCTTGTAGATTGTGGTGATAAATAATGATCTTGGAGGCGTATCACTACGATGCCATTGTAAATCAGCGAATGATGATCTCGGAAAACAGAGTATAGTACCAGGTGGATCATGGTTATTCGACTTTAAACGCGATATCTTTGGTCGTACTTTATTTTAGTGTTGGTTTGGTTGGGAGAACCAGTCGCATTATTTTGATATCTTTAAACAGAGTAGAGTATGTAAATTGCCAATGGAAAATACGGAGAAATGGACCTTGCAAATTTAACCAAAACACTGGTGCGTTTGATACTTGTTTTTCTTGGAATCCTTGATCCTTAGGAACAATTTTAATATCTCTCTATTTGTAATGTTTTTTATTTATTAACAATACAAATAAGAACAAGCATAATAAATGTTTTGTCAAATAATTGTTTGTTTATTTTAATCATAATATCAATTTTCCAATTTTTGTTGAAATGGATTTAACATGATAGGAAAACTAATACAGTAAATCATTGTTACATTATAAATACGTATATAAGTGTAACAAATATTTGAATATTGATCGAAAGAATCACCCACACGTTCTTGGGTATATCTCACAAGAATCTCTAGGATCATGGTTGAAGCTTGATTTTTGGCTGGTGCTCTCTTTCCCTCGAGAAGGTAAAAAGGTTTGTCATATTTCTAGTGACGTCAGCAAAAAGAAGATGATTTAGTGGCTGACTCTCCTTGAGACCCGAATACCAGAGAGTTGGCCATTTTCCCTTGTGCGGTTACACGATCTCGATAGTACCTCACCATAAAGTATGAAAATCAATACTATAATAATAAAAGAGGTCTCTCCATCAATGACACCTTACCTGAAAATCGCATAAAAAACCTTCAAGGTGGTACGTACTGACACTTTAAACCTTGAGAGTTTATGACTAACACTTCAAACCTCCAACTTGACATTATTAACAATATAAACCATCAACTTGGCATTTCTGTACGCGCCGTCAAAATTTTAAACAGAATAGTTAACACCGTTAACGGAACAGTAACTCCGTTTTAAAAAAAAAAAAAAAAAATTGATTGATTTAGTTGGTGACGTGTTAAATTTTCTAATTAAAAAATTAAACCCACCGATTCGAACCCATTACTTCACAGTCAACAAATCAAGAGATAACCACTGTGCCACGACAACCTTTTGTTTAATTGTCACACATATACATATATATTATATACTCCGTTTGGATGAATTTGTCCAAATTCTCTATAAATTAATAATTACCATAAATTAATAAAATCTTTCGGTCCCAAGTTGGGTCAATGTAAAAATTAGCGAAATTCGATAAAATGATAAGATAATAATTTTTTTCACTCTTATGTAAAATATGGTCCCAATAATAGTATAAATTAATAATCATATATAATTATGTATATATATATATATGATAATGTTCTAAACATAGTTTTAATGATTTTTGTTTTGACTTAAATATGAGAATCTTTAACTTTACGTATTACATCAAAAACTTTTATAATTGTTTTCTCGGTCTTTATCATAAACTTTTGAAAAAATTCTAGGCAAAATAACTGATTCTTTATACATAACTCTTTTTAAATGTATCTATCGACATTATGAATAATAACTATAATTTCTTCTAAATTTTATACATAGTATACCATTTTAATTTGATCGTCTGTTATGCTAATATCATCCACTCTATTATAATAATGGAATTTTTTAATCAAAATTTCATGTCATTTTGGTAAATAGATTTATTAAATTCCATAATATAACATCACTCAGAAAAAAATTTAAGAAACATATTACCTAAAAATGATTTCTATTTATAAATTAATATTTATTAATTTATCGATAAATTAATATCTCTCTAAAACATTAATTTTTCAACGTCTCAACATTATTAATTTATAGAGGTTTTATTGTATTTTGGGTTTAAATCTGATTTTTTTAAAAAAAAATTGAACCCTAAATTTTATTGGTTCTTCCATGACATTGGACTAATTTTAGTTGTAATCAATTTCACATAAAAATTCCGAAAACGTATTCTTTAAATTTTGCAAGCTTTTTTTTGTTTGATTTTAAATATGAAATTGAGGAACTTAAAGTTTTAAGATATTCTTCCTGGATATGCAACAAGGAGATGATGGTACAGATTCATCTAAACGGATTATATAATATATATGTATATGTGTGGCAATTAAACAAAAAGTTATCGTGGTACAATGGTTATCTCTTGATTTGTTGACTGTTGATACGTGCCACCTTAAAGGTTTTTTATGCGATTTTCCCTTTTTTTTTTGTATCAAAAGAAGTTGACACATTAGATTATGAAGAACCAATGAAAACATTTTAATTTGACACATCATTTAAAAATCAGCTCATTTGACCGTTTTCTTAAACTCTGATTTGGTCAAAAATAACCTTTAAACCTATTTTTCTGGTCAATAAATATACTTCGTCTTCTACGCTCAGATTTGTTCTTTTGGTTATTCATTTTCTTATCTTTAATCTACAAATGATCTCATCGGAATCACAATCATGAGACATGAATATTCTATAAATTCAATGTCACTACCATGGCCGATGCATCATTCAGAAATATTTTAGGTTTCTTTTTGGTGATTGAATATGAGGAGTTAAAGCTCAATTTTAGGTTTCCTTTTAGTATGGTTCCCAATTGACCGCTTACAGGGTTGGATAATTCATTTTGCATATTCACCTATTTTAACCGGGTTTGATTTCTTGGATAAAATCTAAACTTCTAGGCATTCGACAAAGAGAGCGACTCACATTCGGTTGAAAACTCCAACGATTTCATTCACTTGCTTCTTATATGCTAGAGTAAACCTCATGTTGTTCTTTCATTCAGGTAATTCTCAATGGGAGGAAGTGAGATAAAATTCTAAAATAGAATGTTGAAGATTTGGTGGTGATGGTCCACAAAACAATTTTGTTTCCCGGCGATCAGAGATACAAGTCTTTTCTCTTTGTTTATTTGAATACTAAAATAAATCTGTGAAGATTCAAGAAAACAAGATGCATTTGGATATTTGAGTGCTCCATTTGTGGATTTGATTAATCTCTGCATATATTATTTTGGCTTTGCATAGTTCGTTGACAATACATGCATTTTATTCATTTTGGAGTTTCAAGTTGTTCAACAGATGTGTTGCTGATTGGAAAATGAATTAACAAAAGGGCATGTTGCTGTTCCAATGATTAGATTTTCGTTGTTGCATATTAGTGTATTAGTGTTTGAATTTTAAAGTCGGAAACTTTGTATCCCAACTAACAAACTTGTCTTTTCTCACATTTCTTTCAATTTTTTATTGATCGTTTATACATCTTCTGATTTCTGTTTTCTTTTCTATGTTTATGTATATACAAGAAATAATCATTGTGGGTTTTCACTCGGGATTTCAAATATTTTTTCAATTTTCGCAGTGAAACCAATCAAGTGAAAAAGTTTATTGCTCTCACCTCAAATTCTCTCTTTTGCTGAGTCAATAATTTTTTCATATCTAGAGTTCGTTGGAATTTTTTTATGATTGTCTTTTAAAAATTTATCCATGTAGACGTTTCTACTAACTTGGATAGCCTACAAATTGTTTATTAATATGATGAATCCATATTTTGCGTAACGCATCAGATTGTCTTTCACTAAGTGATATATCATGGGTTTCGCCGGTTTTTGACCATGATATAAGTATTTTTATCGAGTTTTTTCATCGTTTTTCGAGTCTTTTTAGAGTTTTTGCAGTTTATTGTACATGTGGAGCTTAATTGGTGATTATGGAGCATTTTGGAGCATTGTGGAAAGAGGAGCTAAAGTCGCTAGAACGGATTTTAAATTGCTGTCAGATACATGTGTCGATCGACACAATCAATGTGTGTCGGTCGACACACACCTTTGATAAGACGACGATGTGATTTTTAAAGATTTGAAGGATTGTCTTTTTGCCCCTGAAGTTTCAAGAAGTTATCAGAAAGACCCCAACTTGATTTTAGAACATTATATATGATTTTCTTTTAGGTTTTTAGTTTATCATCTTGTTTTCTATTGAACAAAGTTGAGAGAGTTTTTTTAGAGCTTTAGGGAGAGAAGATTGCTTCATACTTTCGAGATTTCTTTGAACCCTCTGTATCACTTTCTTATTTTCTTTTATATGCAGTATTATTCAGTCATGTTTACTTTTGCATCCATGTAAGAGTAATTCTCTTGTAAGGTTTAGGGTTCGAAAGGATCAAAGTTGAATTGTTAGATTCAAATCACTTGTTAGGATTATCATATTAGTTCTTCATCTAGATTGCTTTAACTCTGATTTAGGATTCACGGCCCTAAATTAGATATCCTAGGTTGATAAATTGACACGGAAGTGTAATTGATTAACTTGAACTAGATCTTAGATGAGCAAAATCTCCTATTCTCAAAGGAATTTGGTTTAGGGATTTTGTGAACAAATTAGAACTGAACTTAATGCTTGTTTAAATTGATTGAATTTGCAAAAGAATTTGGCTTTCTAGAGTTTAGACATAGTTAGTTTTCGCAACGGAAGTTGGTTAATTATATCTTAGTGTTTCAAGTTCGAGAACGGTTATTAATTAAATTGTAGCATCTTTTAATATACAATTTTGATTCATCCTGAGAATTTTCCGAAAGCCTAGCTTTTTGTTTAATTGATCTTAAGAAAACAACAATCTTCATCTGTTTCGAATTGTTTTTACATTTACATATCATTTGCTTAGCTTAATTCGAAGTCATACATTCTATTGTATGTTTTGATTCCCAATGATTCGACCCCTACTACGACGACCTCTTAATTTGAGAGAATCTAGCTCAGGGTAAAATTTGAGCCTATCAAATTTTGGCGCCGTTGCCGGGGAATCAAAATCACCATTAGAATTTTGATTCTAGAATTTAGTCTAAGTTTTTATTTTCGTTTTTACGTGTTTTTCTATTGTTTTTTGTGTTTTAGGTACATGCTTAAAACGGCAAACCAAACAGTCTTTCTGTTTCCAGGTGAAGGAGGTCAGTTCGTGGATAGAGAAGGGAATAGGTACAATGAGCTTGGTTAGAAGCTCGATGAAGCTGGTAATGCTCTCGTGGATATAGAGCAGGTTGACAAAGCAACTGTAAGAGAGCGAGAGCAAGCTGAGTTAGATTGTCGCGCTGAGTTAGATCGTCAGGCTCAGGTGGATCATCAGGTTCAGGAGGGTGTGGTACGTGAGTGTACTTTGGGTGACTACAACCATCCTGATGAGTATTATGCCAACAGGGCAGCGATTCGGCCTCCGGGATTTCAGCGGACATACTTTAAGCTGAAGCCTGCCTTCTTCTCACTAGTGGCTCAAGATCAGTTTCATGGGCATCCGTCCGAGCACCCCATGGATCATCTTGAGAGGTTTGAGAACCTTGTATCCAACATCAACGTAAATGGGGTATCGCATGATTACATCTTCTGTAAGCTGTTCCCATACTCTCTAGCTGGAGAGGTAGCTTACTGGCTGAGGCAGTTGGAGCCGGGCTCACTGACTACATGGAACGACACGAAGAATACATTCCTGAACCATTTCTATGACGAGTCGCGCTCAGAGGATTTGAGAGCCAATATCTCCTCGTTCGTTCAAGGTCCAACCGTAGATAAAGTATATACAAAAAGGATACTCATGGCCTAGGCTAGGTCCCTAATCATGTGTTGCTACAAAGACGAACTCTTTATCTTTCCTTACTGAACATTCACCGCTGTCATAACTAAAAACAGAGGAACTCGAACAACCATCTTCTTTCTTGTACTTATATTTGAAGTTCTGGTCTTTTTCTGTCTTTTGTGGGAGCATAATTTGAGTTGATTACTGTTCCAGAATCTGAGGTGCCTTTTTGTCTAGTTAATCCTCGCTCATGTGGAAGCAGAGGCCGAGTTTTTGTAGGGTCTCCATAGTCATCCATAGTAAGTAGACCTCCACTTATAAGTGTGGAAGTTGTTGTTATGTCATAGGTGACATTTGCATCAATGTTTGCCAGGATCACAGTAGGCCTGTCATGTTCATCACTGCTCCAGTGGTCTTCAAAAAGGGCATTCCAAGTACTAGTGTCAGCTCCTTATCACTTATCATCTGCACCACCACGAAGTCTGTGGGAATCAGTGCATCTGCTATTCTTAGCGGATAGCGTTCAACTGTACCAAGTGAGCTAATAAAAGACGAGTCAGAGAGCATATTCTCTTCTTGTTTTCCTTTAGATTACGTCCTCTCATTAAAGCAGCCGAAATAAGATTTATGTTGGACCCCGTATCACAAAGTCCATTAGTTTTGTAGCTTCCCAGAGAGCATGGCAAATTAATCTTCATGCCTTGTGCCTTTGTTTCAGCACCCTTAGTGCAGACACTTAATTTTTCCTTCTATCAAAGATTCATTGAATGTTTTTTACACTGCAGTATGGTTTCTATGAATCTCCGTTCCACTGGGTCTCTGAGTGAGACATCTCTTCTGGGGAGCGGTACTAAGAGTTCATTCATCAATCTTTCAACCTCTAGGAAAGCTTATTCAAAGCTCTCTTTCTTAACTGTCAGTATAGAGTCTGAATTAATGCTCCTTCGTCTTGAGCAGTAGACAAAGTTTCATTCTCATGCAAGGCTTCTTCTGAATCTTCCTTCAGTTGAGGTTTATCTACACTATCATCAGTCAACTGATCTGCTGAGAATATGACATTGCAAGTCTTCTTTGGGTTTGCCTCACACTTACCAGGTAGAGTCCCTGAAGTCCTCTAAGAAGAAGATGTAACATGTGCAATCCTCATGTCCAAAGATTTGAACTGAGTCTGGTTAAATTCCTTCTTAGTCTTAGCTTGACCTTCTATTATCTACTGTAGGATACCTTTAAGATCAAAACCAGGTGGAACTATAGGTGCAGTGGAAGCTTGTTGCTGAGTGTGGGCTTGTTGAGGTTGAAAACCTTGATTCGCAGCAGAAACAAACTGATTCTTGTGCTCGAAACCCTGAGAGTAGTTGTTATTATATCCCTTGTTCTAGTATCTTTGTCCTTGTTGAGGTGGATACACTTGGTCTTGAAGGTTTTTAACATTAGTACTCCTGTAAGAGTGGTTGTTGGGCTTAAAGTTGGGATTATAGTTTCTGAACTGATAATTCCCTTGGTTTCCAATGTAGTTCACCTCTTCTAGCTGATCTGCAGTCATTTCAACAGTCTCTTCATGGTAAACATGAGTGAACCCATCTACTTCTCCAACGAAGTTGATTCCATTCTGGCTAGCCATTAGAAGCATTTCCATTCTGTCAAGTCTTTCGTTCAATTCCTTGAACTTGTGATCACTATTGGTATCAAATGCATGAAAGTTTCTATCATAGTCTCCTCCATAGCACACATCACTCTATGCTAGATTCTCGATGAGCTGCTTTGCTTGAGCTTCATTCAGACCACTAAAGTTCCCTTGGCTAGTAGTGTCAAGTTGGGTGCTTGTGCTCTTGGTAACACCTCTATAAAAGATCCCAAAAAGGTGATCTTTGTAGATTCCATGGTGAGGACAGCTTCTGGTGTACCCCTTAAGACGTTTCCAAGCTTCACTGAGAGATTCCTGACTGTCCTACCTAAAGGAGTTTATATCACTTTTGTACTTGGTAGTTTTCTGCTTGGGGAAGAACTTTGATAGAAATTCCTTCTTGTAGAGATCTCAGGTGCTAACAAACTCAAAAGAATGTCACATTCCCATTGTTAAACTTCTCCTCCAAGAGAGAAAGGAAATAATATCATTCTGAGTCTTTAGGAACACCATTCATTTTAACTGTCTTGCAGAGCCTATCAAACTTGTCTAGATTATCAAGAGGATCTTCAAATGGCAGACCATTGAAGATAGAGTTTTGCACCAGGTTGATCATACTTGACTTTATCTCAAAGTTGTTGTTTGGTATAGGAGGTGGACGGATTCCGAGCTCAATGCTTTTGACATTGGGTTCATCAAAAGCTCATGTTGGCCTCATAGCAGCTACAGGTCTTCTCTGAGCTATAAGTGGAGCTCTTGGTGGGTGTCCAACTCCTAAGTTCTTATTTGGCTGCAGGGCTGGATTATGGGGTCTAGGATTCCCAAGATTGTTGTTGTTAACCGTAGCCTCCAAAGCAGGTGGTGGGACTGGGTTGTTCTCATCAGCTGCAGGTCCAGCAGTAGGATTAGCTGTGCGATTTTCCATATCGCTAGTTGAAGTAAGTCTTCTATGTCTAGTATCAACTCTGATTTGTCTCTCAACTCTATGGATATCAATCACCATGTAACACCCCAGATTCTGGAAATGCATGGTGCATTTCTGAGAAATATGTGTGGTGCATACGGAGAGGCTTAAAAGAATTGATTTGGCTATATATGTCACCAAAGTGCACTTATCTTTTCTGTCACATATCATGAGAGAACTCTAGAGTTAAGTGTGCTTGAGCTGGAGCAAATTCATGATGGGTGACCTACTGGGAAGTCATTTCCAATACCGTGCGAGTGAGGCCAAAACACGGGGAAAGATCGCGTGGTGATTGCATGGTCAATAAACATGCATTTCGACCCCGTACGCAACGAGGATGTTGCTCGCTGTGAGAGGGGGTGATTGTAACACCCCAAATTATGGAAATGCATGATGCATTTCTGAGAAATATGTGTGGTGCATGCGGAGAGGTTTAAAAGAATTGATTTGACTACCTATGTCACCAAAGTGCACTTATCTTTTCGGTCACACATCATGAGAGAACTATAGAGTACCACCTACTGGGAAATCATTTCCAGTACCGTGCGAGTGAGGCCAAAACACGGGGAAAGATCACGTGGTAATTATAGGATCAGTAAACATGCATTTTGAGCCACCCGGACTAACGCACCGAATTTTAGAAGAGTTTCAGCTTGCGCGCCGAAAGTGGGCATGGGCCCACGGCAGGGCGATCAGGGCGTTATACACCAAATCAAGAATCTCTTCTCTTTGGCTTCTCCTTATCATACACTGCAAAACAGACAAAGCAAAGCATACCCAAATAGAGCACGTGCATTAGAAAGAAAATGCATAAATAAGTAAAACGCCTTAGTCTCCAGTGTAATAGCTCAAAACTAATATATATATATATATGCGTTTTACATATATATATGCGCAGTGCTTCCGACGCCAATTTGTTGAGTCATTCTTCACATGCAAAGCAAGTAAAATCGATGTCACAAATAAAACTAATGCAGTGCTAACAACCTAACTCATTATTCAATTGTAGCAAGGATAGGATCAAACACAAGAAAGTATGGTGTTAGAGTACTAAGCTAAAGAACTTTCAATTTAAGCTAAAACAATCAATAAAAAGGGGTTTAATCAAGTAGAAAGCCTATAAACTAGTGAAAAGATGAGAACTTTAAAGCTACATGATGCAATACGAGATGATATGATGATAAAAGAGTTGAGCTTTCGGGATAACAACTGATTGGACTCTTAAGGTGCGGTTAAAGAAGCTAAAGGTTCTTGCTTTAAGCTCCACCTAGGGCATGAACCACGGAAACAAGCAAACCACTATCGTGGTGCAATACTAATTTGTCTATCCTCTATTCTAACTATCGTGGCCGGACTCAAAGGATTTCCAAGCATGACAGCTTACGATTCAATAAGCCCACATAGCATAACTACATCACTGTCATGGTCGAAGACACTATACCGAGCAAAAGGTCGTTCAAGTATTTCCACAAACACCTATCGGGCTGGAAGCTACTTGATATCAAGATCCGAGTGATCAGTCTCAGATCAGACCTTAAGCTCACCTAAGCTCAAGGATCTTCCCTAATGAACCTTCCATAACCTTAACCGCTCTTTATAAGTCCTAATATACTATCTCTTAGCTCAACAAGAAGACTACTCAAATGGGAAAAGCCATGACAAAGCTCGGCGAAAACAAAGAGCTTGAAATCTTAAAAAACGAGTAAAGTAAATGCAAGATCGAAGCTTTAAACAAGTTTAATACTAGAAAAGAAAGTACTTAGCCCAATCAGTCTTTACAAAATACAGTAAGGAAGCTAAAATTCTTAAAGAAAACTGAAGAAAAGCTTAAGGCTAAGAAAAGTGGCTTTCCTTCACAAGGCCATAAGATGGTATTTATACAACCTTGTGAATAGTACCCAGGTCAACCCTAGTCAACATGGGTCAACAAAACCAAGCGGTCCAAAAAAGGCAACAAAAAACATAACGTATCGGTCAACAACCGACATGGTGTGTGACCGATAAGCTGCGCATTCCGTCTTCAGTCCAGGCGGTCAATAGCCGGTACGTGTTCTGGTTGGTGCAGTCTATCAGTCTTGATCATCGGTCTTCATCGATACCACGGGGGTATCGGGTGTTTCTCTATCGGGTTTCACTGATACACTGGCTCTCGTACCAAGGTCAACAGATCTTCGAATTTTCTTTGTACCGGGGTCCCTTGCGCGGTCTATCGGTCTCGACCGATAGTTCAGTGCTCGATAACTCCTCCTTTGCTTCAATCTTTAAAGCTTATCAGCTCCTTTGCACCTAGAATCAACTCCTCCGGAATCCTCCAGGCTCTTGCTAGCCATATTTCACCAAATAAGCACAAATACCACCTGAAAAAGGGTAAAAGAGAGGAAAATATGCACAAAACCTAATCTAATTAAGGGCCTAAGATGCGAATCTAAGCTAATCTAGACTAAATGCACTCTAAATGATGCTAGAGGATGCAGAAAGGATGATAAATTGATGCAAATATACACATAAATGTGGTAAATATACGAGTATATCAGTCGCGATGAAGATGCTTTGGCTTCCACGACAAAAGCTATCGGCCTAATGATAACCGGAGAAGTTTCGGGGTTAACGCCAAGACTGGTGGTTCTTTCAGAAGAAGGAGAAGGAGATGAAAATTTGGAAATCTTTGTCATGGTAACATATCGGAAGCGTACGGATCAAGAGATAAATCCTAAAGACCCAAACAAGGGAAATCGAGGTGTTGAAAGATCCAACATTTTTACTCAAAGATGTGAATACATAGGGTAATAATTAAACCCTGGGTGGGGTGTGCGAGTAAACCGAGGCGTCTCTTCATTGTCTTTTGAGAATAAGCGGTCCAAAGTGTGCCACATGTAAAGGCGAAGCGACGTGTCAATTCAAGATCTGAGTTGGGCAAACCTTCTTCAGTTTGTTTCGGTCGAGCTTACTAAAGTAACACTCACCGAATTCCGGGAGGAGAGACTATTTGGTGGTACCGGGTTTAGCATCTGGTACCATATCTGACTTAGATCCGACCCGACGAGGAGCTTCGGAAGACCGTTCGAAGGATGACCAGCGAGGATCCCTTAACGATGACTCGGCCCGAAAGAAGCACTAGCCGTCCTAGGCAAATACAAGAAAAAATGAAGATTTAACTCGGATAAAATGAAATACTTAGAATTAGTATATTTTTCTTTTATCTTTTAGGAGATTTTCCATTTATGTTTTAGGGTTATTTCGACCGACTTTGTACTTGTATAAATACTTTATGTATTCCTCCAAATTGAGGACATCGACTTCAATAGATAATACACATATTTCTAAGTTCTTATTTTCTTTGTGATTTTACGTTTAAACCCAATTCCTCAAATCTTTGGAACGGTATTAGAGTATTGCTCAATCCGACATCACTATATGAACAATAATGCAACCCCACATTAATTGTGAATGTGTCCAAAGCAGGTATCATTTACTTCAAATGTATAATTGAAATATTCATGATGTTACAATGACGCTTTAACCTTCGAAATAAGTGCCTCTGCAATCCATATCCCATCTCACTTACTACACTTACATGTCTACCGAAACGAATTAGCTCCACTTTAAACTTGATGTATTAGATGTAAATTAAGCTCATATTATATAAATTTATGGCTCAAAGATTTTTTCAAAGACCCGAAATTGATTATAAAAAATATAAACTAAGCAAAGACTTGAGAAACTATCTTACTTTATTCAATAGCAGGCTACGCCTTATATATACAAAATACAAGCTATGAGATAAGACCAAATATATAAGTACAAGTATATCTAAATAACCATAGAGTTTATCTCTTCATCGTATCATTATCTCTAAGCACTTGGTTTAATATATTCCGGAAGGTTCTAGATGATACTAGAACCTTAACACTTCCCCTCAAGTTGGTGCATGTAAGTTGCAAACGTCCAACTTGTGAAGCAAGTAAACAAAACTAGAACGTCCGAGACCTTTGGTAAGTACATATGCGAGCTGTTCCGTAGTACTAACATGTTTAGTGATAAGGATCTTGTCACGAACGGCGTCTCGGACACTATGGCAGTCTTTCTCGACGTGTTTGGTGCGTTCATGGAAGACTGGGTTCTTAGCAATACTAATTGCAGACTTACTATCACAATACATTTCCATTGGACCAAGCATTGGAATACCAAGATCCGCTAACAACCCTTGAAACCATCGCAACTCCTTCAATGTATCAGACATTGCTCTGTATTCAGATTCTGCCGTAGAGTGTGATACAATATCTTGTTTCTTTGTCCTCCACGACACCGGAGAACCACCCAAAAAGCACTACGTAGGCAGACAAAGACCGTCGTGTGAGAGGACAAGATGCATAGTCCGCATCACAGTAAGCTTGAATCTTCAAATTCCCCTCTGCTCGCAAAATAATTCCTTGACCAGGACAGCCTTTTAAGTAACGAACAACTCGAATTACTGCGTCCCAATGTGCCTGACGAGGCTGATGCATGACTTGAGACAAAACATGAATAGCATAACATAACTCTGGTCGTGTGAAAGACAAGTACACAAGACGTCCAACTAGTCGTCTGAACATGCGGGGGTCTTTAAACAATGGACCATCATCCGATAAAAGCTTGTGATTTTGTTCAATTGGTAAGGCAAGGGGCTTACATCCAAGTAACCCAACTTCAGCAATGATGTCGAGAGCATACTTTCTTTGAGATAAGAAGAAACCCGACACACTCCGTGCAACTTCGATTCCTAGAAAATATTTAAGCTTACCAAGGTCCTTCATCCGAAAACACTCACTTAAATAGACTTTGAACTTCTCCAGCATCGTCAAGTCACTACACGCAATAATCAAGTCGTCGACATAGACCAAAACACGGAGACTAATCTCCCCTTTGATATAAGTGAACAAAGAGTAATCGGCATAAGATTGTTTAAAACCAAACCGCAAAAGAGCTTGGGTAAGTTTTGGAAACCAACACCGTGGAGCTTGTTTTAATCCGTACAATGATTTTTTCAGTCGACATATCTTAGTTGGATCATTACTTTTGAACCCATGAGGTATTTTCATGTAGACTTCCTCTTCTAAATTGCCATGAAGAAATGCATTTTGGACATCCATTTGATGCACCTCCCATCCTTTTGCTGCACAAACCTTCAAGAGAGTGCGAATCGTCGTAGGTTTGGCGACCGGCGCAAAAGTTTCATCATAGTCATCTCCTTCGACCTGATTGTTACCACAAACGACTAACCGTGCCTTATGGCGTTCGACCGTACCATCAGCATTATATTTCAACCGAAATACCCACTTGTTCGCAAGCGCAACTTTTCCAGGAGGTAAATCTGCGAGCTCCCATGTACCACTGATTTCGTGAGACTCCATCTCTTTGGAGATGGCTTGCTTCCATTCATCATCTTGGACTGCCTCTCGATAACTCTTAGGCTCAACACCCGCAGTAACAGCTGCTAAGAAAACTCTATGTTGGGGAGAAAAAGCTTCATCAGACACATAATACTCGATACTATAAGGTGAATTACCTTGAACCGTGGCGGAGGAGTCTGATGGAGAGCCGGATGAGAGTGGAGGATGGTGTTTATCGGGCTGATTATCGGATGCACATTGTGCATTATACGTGATGTAATCCTTAAGTTTGACTGAGGGATTACGTTCTCTATGTCCTCGTCCAAGCTGAGCTACTTGCTCTGTTTGTTCTGCATCCGAGCTCCCTTCCTCTGTTTCATCAGATGAGATTGGGTTTGGTTCAGAAATATCCGGTTCAGTCTCAGAGTTACCCGGTTCAATTTCAGGAATTGGTTGGCCGACTGGTTCGACCGTATCAGATTGATTTTCAATTTGAACCGGCTCGACCAACAACTCTCCTTCTTCGTGCTCTGTTTCGTCAAGAACAGAGTCGTTGTGAAGAGTAACAATGTTACCTGTATCAAAACTGATCGGAGAAGACTCCACCAGAGGAACCTCAAGTATTCTAGTGTCCTCTTCTTTAGCAGCTTCGTTAGCTTCATACGGAAAATGCGTTTCGTCAAAAGAAACATCTCTTGACACAAAAAACTTCTTTGCTTCTAAATCATACAAGCTCCACCCCTTTTTACCATATGGGTATCCCATATAAATACACCGTTGACTTCGTTTGGCAAATTTATCTTTGGTCCGTGTTTTGCTATGTGCAAAACACAAACACCCAAAAGTTTTGAGAATAGCACGGTTTCTCTCCATGGAGGAGTTCGTACGGCGTTTTTCCTTGCAAGACACTAGATGGGGTACGATTTATAACATGTGCGGCTGCAAGAACGCTCTCTCCCCAAAACTTCACAGGTAGGTTTGCTTGAAACAATAATGACCTCGCAACATTCAGAATATGTCGATGCTTCCTCTCTACTCTACCGTTTTGTTGCGGAGTATAAACACACGAGGTTTGATGGATGATACCTTGCTCGTTAAAATACTTGGATAAACACATAAATTCAGTCCCATTATCACTCCTAATGGACTTTACGGATCTCTCAAATTGTCGTTGGGCTAAGGAACAGAAGTTTGGCAACACAGTTCGGACCTCGCTTTTCTCACGTAACAAGTATATCCACATTGCCCTGGAGTAATCATCGACAAGTGTGCTTAACACCAGAAATAAAAGGTAAAAATTTGAAAACACCAAAAGAAGGATGCCCTAGTCTACGATGCCACAAAGTCAAATCTTCAACCACTTTAGCCTTGTGTCCTCGTGCGACTGGTACATCCCGATAAAGATAAACACCATCCCGTTCTTCACCGGCTCCAATCAGGGTTCTCGTAAAACGGTCCTGTAAAACACACAGTGTATCAATAAACACAGCAAAACAACCATTTTGCTTTAACAATTTCGCAACAGATAACAAAGTGCAATTAAGGTTGGGTACATAAAGCACATTCTCCAAGAGTATATGTTTGGATAAGTCCACACAACCAGTTTGTCTAGCAAAAACTTGACTACCGTCAGCAAACAAAATAGGGCGGGGTTCGATATTGGTTAGCTTGACCAGAATCTTCACATCACCGGTCATATGATGTGAAGCGCCTGTGTCAAGAATTACCTCTCCTGTTTTGTTCTTACCATTCAACCTATTCGGTATCGGAGACGGTTTCTGTTGCTCCAAGAGTTGAGTGAGAGAGGCCCACTGTTCGGTGGTAAAGCTAGGCATGGAAGCACTCTGAGCAGCTGATGCAAAAACTGCGTTAGAACGTGGTTGTCCTCTGCCTCGTCCTTGATAAGCTACCCTTCCTCTTGTGGCCGTTCCACGACCTCCACTTTGGCTTGGGTTATCATTCTTCTCAATATACCTGTCGGGGAACCCGACGATTTGCCAGCAATCTTTGCGTTCGTGACCCGTGCGACCACAATGAGTACACGAAAGAGTGGGACGAGACCGAGCGACGGCTGCGATCAAACCATTCATCGATGGACTCTCGGATGAATGCTCTGTTCGGGCGGTGAATCCGACCACGTCTCTTTAGATTCACTCCTAGAAGTCTCTAATCTGCGTTCCTCTCGAGCAACCTTCTGATACACAGTATTGAGATCCGGTAATGGATCCAATCCGATGATGTTGGTGCAGACATTGCCAAATCTCGAATCATCAAGTCCCATGAGAAATTGATGCACTCGTTCCTCTTCGAATTCTCTGACAATTGTATCCGATGCTCCACATGTGCAGCTCGGTGGTGGTTTGTAACTTGCTAATTCTTCCCACTTGGAAGACAACTTCCCGTAGTAATCCATCACACTTAGACCTTCTTGTTGACACCTTGCAAGCTCGGATTTGAGCTGATGGATACGAACAGAATTACCGATGGAAAACCGCTTTCGGAGATCTTCCCATAGCTTGTGTGCATCATAAGTAAACGTTACCGTGGAACGAATTCGAAGAGAAATCGAAGCTCGAATCCAGCCCACAATCATGGAATTCACTGTATTCCATGAGTCCAAATCCGTGGAATCACTTGCAGGTTTTGCAATAGTTCCATTAATGAATCCAGATTTTCGTTTTGCTCGTAGAGCGTTCTCTAGCTCCGTAGACCATTCTGCGTAGTTCTCGCCTGTTAATTGAACCGGACATATGGCGGTTCCGGGATTGTCTGAGGAGCTCAAATCGTATGGTGAGATCGTTGTCTTCACCTCGGTTGTAAGTGCTCCGGCGAGGCCTGCCATCGGTAGAACTTTGCAACTAGATACTAACTAAAAAAAACTTTGTTTGCATGAAAGATTTATTGGCTCAATGATACCATATAAACTAAGCAAAGACTTGAGAAACTATCTTACTTTATTCAATAGCAGGCTACGCCTTATATATACAAAGTACAAGCTATGAGATAAGACCAAATATATAAGTACAAGTATATCTAAATAACCATAGAGTTTATCTCTTCATCGTATCATTATCTCTAAGCACTTGGTTTAATATATTCCGGAAGGTTCTAGATGATACTAAAACCTTAACAAAAAAACATATTACTTTGTAAATTTAAAGGCGAATGAAAATCTAATGATGCGTCTCATGGATATTTAGAAAAATTTAGAAACACAAATCGTATTGCTAATATTGTATCGAAAATTTTCTTGATTAACATGTGATTCAAATTTCTCTTTTTCAATTCGAAAATATGAATTAAAAGAAGAAATAATATGTTCAATGGTTTTAAACTAAAATCCGATAATATGAATTCAAAAATACTGTATACAAATACAAATTGTTATTAGTATTTAACTGAAAATTGTTTTTTTTTACAAAATAATGTTTGTTTTTTGGTCACCAAAAAGATTCCTTATGGTAGTCTCGTAATCTACCATCACAACATGTAATCTCACCCATTCTCACTTCTCAAATAATTGATAGTTAAACTAAAGGTATTATTATCGCTTTCTAAATTGAAGAAAGATTAACAGTTGTTTACCAAACCTACATCCTATACCAAACCTACATCTAAGAAGAAACAAATTTTAACTAGTATCTTGTCGTTTATGCAATAAAGACTAACTTTTATTGATATCTCATGAGTAATGGCTGTGGATATAGTTTTGTTTGCCAAAAAGCTCAAGAATGGTTTGGTGCATGTTCTTCTATCACGAGCATTTTTTAATGTAAGTGAATGTATTGCAGGTTCTATTTACAGCATACGTAAAGAAATCATGTCATCAAAGATGGAAGAGACAAGTGTAATATCAGCGTAATTCAAGCATTTGTGTATCATCTTTGTTTCAGGTACATTTTACGCTAAGAAGACAGATTCAGGTTTCACCTACTTCAGTGTCACATCCATTCACTCTCCTTTTGTTTTAGGCAGCAGAAAAGAAAACTCTTGTCTCTTCTCACGACATGTTGATGCTCTCACATGACACTCCTTTAGATGATCTCCCATCAGTTTCACTCACATAAGTTGAGTAGAAATCGTCATCATCGCTTTCCCGTTCTTTCAACTCCTCAATCTTCTTCACTGCCTCTTCTATCTCAAATCTTTTCTCCACGTCCGGTTCACAACATTTCAATCCAATTTTCAAGAGTGTGAGAATAGTTCCTTCACAATGTTTTGTCTTGCTCATATCCTTATCAAATAAATCAGGTGCCCATACCCCTTGGAAACTCAAGTTAACCCAACTCACTAAATCCTCACCATTCAGGTTAACGCGTAAGAAATTGGCTGGGAATTTTCCTGTTAGAATCTCCAAGATGAGTATGCCAAGACCCCACACATCGGTTTTCTTGGTGACACGTCGATGTAGCAAATACTCTGGGGATTTATAGGCCACCATGTGATCTTGTGCCTTCTCTTGGTTGATCAACGGGATCAAGCCATAGTCTGTGAGAAGAGGTTCAAATGTTTCTGTGAGGAGAACATTTGAGGCTTTGAGATGACCATGTGGAGCCATTAAGCTAGGTAGATCTTCGTGGAGATATAACAGCCCCCTTGCAACTCCTTTCACAATCTTCAATCTTGTTGGCCAATCCAAACTTGGTTTTCCAAATGATTGATTACCTAATGACACAAGAAAAATTTGACTCCTAAGCAACAATAAATCAATAGGGCCGCTTCATCAAATGGAAAAGCATGTTTTGTTTGTTGACACTATTCAACACCTAGGGATAAGTGTAAAAGTAACCAAAACATACCATGGAGATTAAATGCCAAGCTTCCCCTCTCAGCAAACTCACACACCAATAGCTTTTCCTCCTTCCTATAGTAATAAGCCACAATGGGAAGCAGATTATGGTGCTTCAACCTCCCTAATCTTTTCATGTGATCTTGAAACTCATCCCTCCCTGCATTATTCATCTGCTTGAACCTCTTTACAACCATCATTTTTCCGCTAGATAGTACTGCTTTATAAGATGCTCCAAAACATCCACTTCCAAGTATCTCAGCCGAAGCCTTCAACAAATCTGGCAAATCAAATTTTTCCTTATCTTCCCTCAAGAATGAAAGCTTTGTATTCTCCACTCCAGCTGGTGCACCGATCCTATTACCAGAGCTTGAGCCATTTCGATGTCGCTCCCTACGACTTGGTTCCGCTTCTCGGATGCCGGTTTTCTTCTGCAGGCTTGATTCTTTTGCTTCCACTACTAAAGGAGGTTGTTTCTTCTTGTAGTTGCGGTTAAGCAAGAAGATCACTCCAAGGATTATGATTACCGTTAGCGCCGTGACCACTGATGTTATGACGAGAGACACAATTGCTGATGATTTGGGTCGTACCTCAAGTTGTGGAGGACTTACTTCCAAAAGAAGAGAATCACATTCTGTTTCCAGAGGTTTTCCACATAAGCCTTTGTTACCTTCAAACACCTTTGGATCCATCATGCTGAGGCTCTCGGGAATTAGACCCGTTAATGCGTTGTTTGAAAGGTTTAAGACTAGTTGCTTATGTTCAAACTCAGGTATTTGTCCACTGAATTGGTTACCATCAAGCCTCAGTTCTAAAAGTTTGGGCAATTTGGCCATAGATATCGGGATTTCACCGGTAAACTTGTTTTGTGACAAATGCAGCTTCTTCAACCATCCCATACCTTCAAAAGCATCTCCTGATATTGTTCCTTCGAATTGATTGTTCGACAAGTAAAGTGACTTGAGAGCACCCAACTTCTTGAACTCTGGGAATGGCCCTCCAAACTTGTTGTTCATGATGCTTAGAGTCCTCAACGATGTCAAACCCGTCAATGCCTCAATATCTATAGAACCAGAAAGCTCTAAATTCTCTAATTGCAAACCCCAAACGGAGCCTCCATTGCACAAGACTCCAGCCCAAGTGCAAGGAGGAGTCTTAGCATCCCATGTGAACAACCCATCTGCCTCCCCAACAACTAAAGATTTCTTGAAGTTGAAAATAGCCTCGGAATCCGAAAGACCATGAATGGTTGTGGAAATGAAAAGGAGGAGAGACACTAGTGGTACCATGGTGTCGTATAGCTTAGAGAACGCGCCTGCCTTCATGGGAGGCGCGCTCTCTTGAGGAAACAAGAAGAGGGCAAAGAGAAGGGACAATGTGGTTTTACAGCTTGAGTTGGATGACACAGCATAGAGAGAGATAAAGATGAATGGTAAAGAGAAGACTTTACATCAAAAGCATTCCAATAATAGACTTGTGGTGAAACTTGATTTTCTAATTGCTGACCTGTGATGTCCTTTAAGATTACATCATACAACATGAATACTCCCTCAATCCTCTGTTTTATTCTGTCTAATAAAATACACAAAACAAATTATCTACTCATTGTCTATATTAGTAAACCCTAAACCTCTATTAACCAATTTCTTCAGGTGTATGTTTGTTGTTATCTGGTGAAAGCCAGAAAAGTTTTGTTAAAAAAAACGTTACAAGTTCTGTTTTAAAAAAATAACGAACAAAAAAACCCAAACCCTAAGATGAAAAATACACTCATTCACCAGCTCTCTTCCATCAAATTTTATCTTTTGAAATTATTCTTAACCAACTTACATACAGTAGAACCTCGATAAATTAATAAACACCATAAATTAATAAATTATCCCGGTCCTGAGTCGGGTCAATGTAAAAATCAACTCAATTTGATAAAATGATAAGATAATATTTTTTTTGAAACTCCTATGTAAAATATGGTCCCAATAATAGCATAAATTAATAATCATATATAATTATGTGTATATATATATATATATATGATAATGTACTAAATATGGTTTTAGTGATTTTTGTATTAACTTAAAAATGAAAATCTCATAAGACCTTATCTTTTAATTGAAGTGTTACATCAAAAACTTTTATAATTGTTTGTTCGGTCTTTACCATAAACTTATAAAAATTATAGGCAAAATAATTGATTCTTAATAATAACGCTTTCTAAATGTATCCATAGATTCATTAAATTCCATAATATAACATTATTCGAAAAAACAAATTAAGAAGAATCTTACCTAAAACGGATTTCTCTCTATAAATTAATAATTATTAATTTATCGATAAAATAATATTCTCTCTAAATTAATAAATTATCCCGGTCCCAACATTATTAATTTATAGAGGTTTTACTATAATTATTAGATAATTCTGTAATTTAAACTTTGCCAACAACATAAAATAAAAATGTCCTCAACTTGTAAGAAATCAGTTAGAATGAGGTTTTTTATAAAAGACAATCTATAAGGAGACGATAAAGAAGAGAATCTGAATTTTTTGTTGGGATGCATTTGCTAATATTAGCATATAACAACCGTGTTTCTCCAAATTCAACATAGTTTGCATTGATATATAAACAAATTGGGTACCACCTGTTTGTTGGAAGACCAAAACCAAAGAGAAGAACTTGAAATGGTAAAAAGTTGGGAGAAAAAAGAAGATAACGTTACATTGGCCATCGATAGAGACAAAGAGAGCCAGAACGCGCTGAAATGGGCAGTCGATAACCTTCTTACTCGAGGCCAGACTCTTACTCTTCTTCATGTCATAGTAAAACAACCCCCTTCTCTTCCCTTCTCCGGTAAAACAACATTAATCAGTTTATGTGTCTCTATTGGCTAAAACATATGAAAAACATATAGTTGATTCAATGATGTTGTTAATGTAGGATCTCACCCGAATAAGCCAGGCGATGACGCGACAGACTTGTTTCTTCCATTCCGTTGCTACTGTGCTAGAAAAGACGTGCGTTTTCGCTTCACTTTCTATCTTGTCAAATATTTCATTCCACTGACTCGTCTTGTTTCCATAACAGATCAATTGCGAAGATGTGATTTTGGAGGAATTCAGTGCAGCTAAAGCAATAATTGAATATGTGCAACAGAATGCAGTCGAGACTCTAGTACTCGGTGGATCAAAGATGAATATTTTAAGGTAATAGGCAAATGTTTTCTCGCACTTAACACTAGATTTGAGCATAATCATCTATGGCCAACCTGTTTGCTATCTTTGATAGAAGGTTCAAAGCAACAGATGTTTCAAGCACCGTTATGAAAAAAGCTCCGAGTTTCTGTACAGTATATATAATCAATAGAGGGAAAATCTCGTCCATGAGATCATCTACAAGTTTACCACCTAATCCCACTACGCGGCAGGCTCACCCGAGCAATCTTAGTGGTCAGATTTTTACCTTAGCTTTTTATCTAACAAGATGTAGATTTAGAGTACTTTTTTTACCTTAGCTGATCAAACGGCTTTCTTACCGCAGTGGAAAGGAGGCAACACACAATGCAAAGATCACATGATGAGATCGAGTTCAAGTATGTTTGTTACCTTTTTAACTTGTTTCATTCTTGTCAGTAAAAGAAGTTGTCCTTATGACAACCACCAATCTTGAATAGGTCTCCCTTTTCAAGAAGAGGACACGAAGGCACATACCAGCCCTCGGTGACAGACTCTGACATATCATTTGTGAGTAGTGTAAGGCAGAGCGTGGATCGGATGTTTCCTTCTTTTTATGACATGGATGTTCCACGACTCTCTGTCAGCTCCGAGTATGAAGCTAGTCGATGCAGTTTTGCTACATCATCCTCATCAGATAAGCAGTCCATAGATCTTGGTTCCTCTTATGAAGCATTCTCTTCAAGCTCACAAGAAAGTGGCAGAACATCATGTTCACTACAGAGCCATGTAAGCACGCATTTGCGTTACTCAGACCGCATTGCATGCACATGCGAAAAGTTTCTTTATTTATTAAAAAAATCTAAAATCTGACAGGATGAGATTGAAGCCGAGATGAGAAGGCTGAAAATGGAGCTAAAGCACACGATGGAAATGTATAACAATGCATGCAAGGAAGCAATCGCTGCAAAGAAAATGGTATGTTTTGAGTTTTAAACAGTCAAAAGCTAAGATTATCGCCCAACTTATAATCCGATCTCTTCTCAGGCTGCCAAGTTACACACATGGAAATTAGAAAAAGAACATAAACTAGAAGAGGTAAGACATTCCAAAGAAGCAGCAATGGCAATGGCGGAAAGTGAGAAAGAAAAGAGCAGAGGAGCCATGGAAGCGGCAGTGGCAGCTCAGAGAATAGCAGAACTTGAATCTCAAAAGAGAAAACATATTGAAGCCGCAGAGGAAAAGAAGAGGGCGGTGCACTCTTTAGCGCGAAATTTTTCAAGGTACAGACACTACAGAATTGAAGATATCGAAGATGCCACAGAAGAATTCTCACCTAGTCGCAAGATTGGAGAAGGAGGCTATGGACCTGTTTACAAGGGAACACTAGATTATACTCAAGTGGCAATAAAAGTTCTAAGGCCAGACGCGGCACAAGGAAGATCTCAATTCCAGCGAGAGGTTGAAGTACTAACATGTATGAGACATCCAAACATGGTTCTCTTGCTTGGAGCCTGTCCGGAATTTGGGTGTTTAGTCTATGAACACATGGCAAATGGTAGCTTAGAAGACCTTCTCTTCAGAAGAGGAAACTCTCCAATACTTTCTTGGCGGCTAAGATTTCGCATAGCAGCCGAAATCGCAACCGGTCTTCATTTCCTCCACCAGATGAAACCCGAGCCTTTGGTGCACCGTGACCTTAAACCAGGAAACATTTTACTTGACCAGCATTTCACCAGCAAGATTTCTGATGTCGGCTTGGCCAGACTGGTCCCTCCATCGGTTGCTGACACTGTAACACAATATAGGATGACGGCAACTGCTGGAACATTCTGTTACATTGATCCAGAATACCAGCAGACCGGTATGCTGGGGACTAAATCAGACATTTACTCCTTCGGGATTATGCTATTGCAAATACTTACAGCTAAGCCACCAATGGGTTTGACTCATCACGTCGAGAAAGCAATCGAAAAGGGAAGTTTCGCGGAGATATTAGACCCTGCTGTGCCTGACTGGCCAGTCGAAGAGGCCTTGGTTGCAGCCAAAATTGGTCTACAATGTGCAGAATTAAGACGCAAAGACAGACCTGACTTGGGGAATGTTGTTCTGCCAGAGCTTAACAGACTCAGGGCTCTAGCCGAAGAAAGCGTTAACTTTGTCCCTACACCGAATAGGAGCCGGAATAATAGCTACATCCAAAGCCCAGTGTCCACCACTTCACTACATGTATGATGAATCAATTAAGCACCTTTTCAAATATTATAAACATGCCTTGGTTTGTAAACTGTATTTTTTTCCCCTTTCGCAGGAAATGACGAGTGATCCATCAAGTCACCAGAACAGTTCTGCATCTTGAAGTGGAATGTCCAAGTCTCCGCAACAATCAAAGAGAGAAGAAATCTATAAAGGGAATATAACGAAGTACTCTGTTTATCTATGTTGGTTTAGAGTTTCTATGGAGGTAACAACACTAAACACCTTAGATTATACACAAGCTTTGATTTGTTTATACCAGAATACCATTTTGATTTTCTTATATCTTACTGAAAATTGTTATAGATGAGGCGCCAATTCAAGAAAAGGACATCAAACTGAACCGGAAGTATTTGGGGTAACAGACCAAAGCTTTGACTCATTCTTCTAGTATTGTTGATGGATTCCAACACTCTTTTGTATAGTTCCTACGTAAACTAAAGACCACCATTAAAGAAAGAGTAACTCTTGTGTTTACTTGTAATTTTTGCTGGGACCATTATCAAATCGTTACCATTTCTAAAAATAAAATAATAATCATATTATTAATTGCAAAGTAAAAAATCCTACGTGGCAGCTCGAGGCTTCTCATCAGCCTACTACTAAATTCAATTTATTTATGTACACTTAATAAATTTTATTGTTTTAATTTTTGACTCCGAAATAATTTGACAAAAAAACCTTCTACGAATCTCATTCTCTTTGATTTGTTCATGGTTATTTTGTCTTTTCATTAATATATGGACCTATTGTTATTGGGTTTAGCTCCATTAATATCTTGGCCCACAAGTTTGTGTCGGTTTTAGAAAATCCTAAGTCGTTTTTACGTTCTCTTATAAATACTTGATGAATCTAGGTTTAATCGCCTTAGCAAGGTTAGCTCTCTCATCGCCGCATATTTTAATCCTTTTCAGGATTCTTATTGTTTTTAAAGTACCATGATTGTTTTTCTAATGTAGGTCTTGATCTATAGTCGAGGTTAGTTTTAACATCTCTTTGATTTAGTTTGTTATAACATCTCTGTTCATGTTACTATATTTTCTATCTTTTAGATGCGTGTGTTCTTATTCTACCATAATGTTTTATTTGTTTTACAGATTTAGTCAATGTGATCGAGGTTAGTTTATCGTCTTATTGGTTTCGTTCGTTTTGATTGCTAATTTTGTATTGTTTCTATTGATATTACTCTTTTTAAAAATATTCTAAATACGTGTGCTCTTATATTATCTTAATTTTTCTCTTTGATTTGGTTTGTAGTATTCTCTGTGTTCATAGTATTATGTTTTATATTTGTTAGAAGCTTGTGTTTTTATTCTACCATATTTTTTGTTTTGTTTTGTAGATTTAAACTCATCAGTATCGAGGTTAGTTTTCTTTCCTAACAGTATTTTCTTGCGTCTTTGTTTGAATATATATTAGAAACAACAAATTTCTTTGATCTTATGTCTCCTCGTGTTCTATTGAACCTTTTTATTGAACCACCACCGTCGTGTATCTTATTCGCCTTTTTCCATATGTTTGTGCATAATTTCAATTATATAAATCCTGTGAATTGTTTGCCTTGTATAAATTGTTTGCGTTATTCTCATCTGAACATAAATAAACTTTAATACCGATTCTATAAATATTGATTTTCAAATTTTATATTTTAGGATCGCTTGTCACATTGTTTTTGATGTGTTATTAAGGCCGTGGATTCTCATGAATCCTTTTTAAATATTGATATATATGTACGTATCTCAACTACTTTTTCGTTATTCTTAATTTCTTATGTGTTTCATTCATTTCGTATGTATAGATTTCAGATTTAATGTTTCTGGAAGTTCACTACAAGGGGAAGATGACTGAGTCTTCAATTTTCCTCAAGGACACATCGAGCCGGTGAGATTTATCTATTAGTTCTTACTTTTTTGCTATGTTTTTGTATTTTATCCCTTTTGACTCAAGAAGCTCATATATGTTTTGTGTTATTTGTACAGGTGACTTATAATAGATGAGCTGAAAGATTTGTGCCTCTTGATATGAAAGCAGGCTCAATAATTACATCTAATCTATCAAAGGTTAATTTCATCTTCCATATGAAATAGTTTGATTATTATTTATATTTGGTTGAAGCAGTGGAATTTCATTCATCAAAAGCAGCAAATGATGGAGCTTTCTCTGATGTTTACATATTCAAATGGACAACTTTGTTGATTCCTCCGACAACATTTTTGTTCATAAACATCATTTGTGTTATTGTCGGTGTTTCAGATGTGATTAGCAATGGTTATGACTCTTGGGGATCTCTCTTTGGAAGAATGATCTCCGTTCTTTGGGTCATTGTTCATTTGTATCCATTCCTAAAAAATTGCTTGGGAAACAAGATAGAATACCTACATGTATTGTGGATACTTCTTGCTTCCATCTTAACGCTATTATAGGCAGTGGCGTATGCAGAAAAAAATTTGGTTGGGGGCAAATAATACTAAACAAAAAGATCAATATAAAAAAGTAATGTAGAGAGAAAAACAAAGTTAGATCCAAAAACATTAAGGTTAGGGTTTATTTTAAGTTTATTTTCTTTTACCTTTAGTTTAACACTTCTTAATTCTTAAAACGTAAAATGGGTTTGCAGAAAGAAAAAAACGTTTTAGGATATAGGCCCAACTTTTTTTTTGGCATCTAAGAGAAATCTTATATAATATTTTAAGGTTCCACTAATTTAAAACTTTGACAAGTTGTCATGTGTCACTTTTGGTGTTGGCAATTAATGTCCATTTTCAAATTTAGAACCTATTTTTAACTTATTTATGACATTTGCCCCTATAAAATTTATAATATTTTTATTCATTTTTTAAAAGAACAATCTGATATCAATTTTAATTTGAAGTAAACATTTAATATCAAATTATCTTCATGAATTTATTGAAAATATGTAAAACCATATTCTAGTATATATTCTTTTTTACAATAATATAATAGATTTTTATCTATTTTAAAATAATTCTCTTATATAATATTTTAAGGTTTCACTAATTTAAAGCTTTGACAAGTTGCCATGTGTCACTTTTGGTGTTGGCAATTAATGTCCATTTTCAAATTTAGAACCTATTTTTAACTTATTTATGACATTTTCCCTTATAAAATTTATAATATTTTTATTGATTTTTTAAAAGAACAATCTGATATCAATTTTAATATCAAATTATCTTCATGAATTTAATGAAAATATGTAAAACCATATTCTAATATATATTCTTTTTTTACAATAATATAATAGATTTTTATATATTTTAAAATAATTCACATAAAATAGTTTAAAATTATTGTTTAAGTTTTTAATCTTAACTTCACTAAGTTTATAAATTGTGAGCATAAATCTTAAACATCACTTAATTAGCTATATATATAGATCGAGTAACAATGTTCAATACTTTTTAATATATACTTTGTCATAATATATTTCAACAATGTTCCATCTTAATTTGTTTTCTACAACTTATATAATATTTGAAGGTTCCACTAAGTTAAAGCTATGACAAGTTACCATGTGTCACTTTTGGTGTTTGCAATTAATGTCCATTTTTAAATTTAGAACCTAATTTTTACTTATTTATGACATTTGCCCTTATAAAATTCACAATTTTTGTATCGATTTTAATTTGAAGTAAACATTTAATATCAAATTATATTCATGAATTTATTGAAAATATGTAAAACCATATTCTAATATATATATATATATAAATATATATTTTTTACAATAATATGAGATTTTTATATATTTTAAAATAATTCACATAAAATAGTTTAAAATTATTGTTTAATTTTTAATTTTAACTTCACTAAGTTTAAAAATTGTGAGCATAAATCTTAAACATCACTTAATTGGCTATATATATATATATCGAGGAACAATGTTCTATACTTTTTAATATATACTTTGTCATAATATATTTCAACAATGTTTCATCTTAATTTGTTTTCTACAAATAGCATTGTATATATCCAATAATTTGCTAAAAGTATTTAGTCTCTGAACCTAGATAATTATTTACTATAAACACCAAATTTCTTTAATTTTAAATATATAAATAGTCAATAAGTTAACAATTATTGTATGTTATACCATGTTAAATTTTAAATCCACGCAACGCGTGGACATACCCTAGTATAATAGATAACAAAGTTACTTACACCAAAAGTTCGAAGCAAATGATTAAACCTGAAGTTAAAGGCTTCCCAAAAGCTTTAGCAAACCCAAAAGAGCCAAGAACCAAAGCTAAAAGGCTTACCACCAAAAAACCAGGGAAACCAAGAGAGAAATTAAAACAAAAAACCAAGTGATCCTTCCCACAAGCTTTAGCAAGAAGAGGCTAGACGTTTCTCACTTTCAAAGATGTCCTTTAGCCAAACGGGATAACCCATGGCTACATAAGAATCAACCTGTAACTGCTTGGTGACACTTTGAGCGATGAGAAAGGCGCCTCTATTTGCCGGTCGAACCTCATTCATCAGTTTCCAATGTTTAAATGCTTCTAGCTTGTAACACAATTCACCAGCTTGATAATGAAGGGAAGGTCATTTCTTGGGATGGTTGACAGCTTCCACAAGATTCAAAGCTTCAACCCCAAAAATAATGTTGTCCAACTAGTGAGCCTTTAAACTGTCCATGGCCCAAAGAATACTAAAAAACTTGGCATCCTCCAAAGAGTTAGTCTGAGTAAAACCTCTCCTGCTATGAAATTTAACATTCCCCAAGGAGTCCCTTACCACCCAAGAAGCTCCTCCTAAACTCTGACTTGATGACCAAGAGAACCCAATATTACATTTCAGCCATATATCAGGAGGTTGTTCCCATTTTACCTTTTGTTTGGGTCTCAAGACTTGTTCCGTCTCATCTATAGACTGCGCTAAGAACAACTCCTTGGCCTCATCCATGGCTTTTCTCAGTAAGTCTGAAGCAAGAGCCAAACGTCCAGTAAAGAGCAAACCATTTCGATTTTTCCATAGATACCAAAGTATCCATGGAAAGCATCTTCTAAGTTCTTCAGGTATAAGTTTGCAGTATATGTTCTTAATGAGATAGTGAAGATTCTCAAAAATCGATTCCTTATCAAAACCCTCTCTAGGCCAAGGGTAACAAAAGAGAGCCCAAACCTGACGCGCAAGAGGGCAAGTGAATAATGCATGGTTGACTGATTCCCCATCTTCACCACAAATTTGACATCTTATGTCCATATTCATTCCTCTTGCAACAACCACATCAGCTACAGCCACGATTCCACTTAGAACTCTCCACATAAAAGCTTTTATTTTAGGCGAGGTTTTGATGGACCAGACTGCTCCCTTAAGCTCATTTATGGAAGGTCTCATCTCAACCTCCCTAATAAGCTCAGCTCTACTTGTATTCCAAGCTAACCAGTAGCCAGAACTGACTGTGAAATCTCCACTCTTATTATGTAGCCATACCCAGAAATCATCTTTCCAAACCACTGGCTGCTGCTTGAGAATTGAGTCAATGTCCTCTTGATAGAAGAGATCTTGGAGCAAGGAGACTTTCCACCTACGAGTTGGAGTGTCAATCAGATCAGAAACTCTTAGATTTAGGTCAATGGAGTTGTTTCTGATAAGAGGCAGTCGCATTAAATCCAGGGATCAATCCAGACTCTAAAGGATTTGCCATTCCCCACCATCTTTCTTAGGCCCCTGACCAGAAGTTCTCTGCCAAAAATTATACTTCTCCATGCGTAAGAAGGTTTTGTACCTGTAGGAGCCTCCAGGAAAGATTGCTGATCAAAATACCTGCTTTTGAGAAATTTGGAAAAGAGGCTGGTTGGGTATTGTAAAGTTCTCCAGGCTTGTTTGGCTAAAAGTGATTGGTTGAAACACTCTATGTCTCTGAATCCAAGTCCTGCTTGTTCTTTAGTTAGACAGAGTTTCTCCCACCGCATCCAATGAGTTCTCCTTTTATGTTCTTGAGAATTCCACCAAAAACTAGCCATCGCCTTAGTGATATTTTCACAAGTGTACACCGGAAGCTTGAAGCAAGACATGGTATATACAGGTAATGCCAAGGCCACAGCTTTGAGTAAAAATTCTTTGCCACCAAGGGACAAAGATCTATCAAACCAACATGATAATCTGCTCTTGAGCTTCTCTTGAATGTACCCCAAAAGTTCAATCTTCGAACCACTGAAACACTCAGGGAGGCCTAAGTATTTGCCTGCTCCTCCTTCTCCAAAAATACCTGTGAGATTTTGAATGTTGAGCTTTGTCAAAAGCCCTATTTTTGCTCCAAAAGTGATCGATGATTTCAAAGGGTTCACTATTTGCCATGTGGCTCTCCCACAAACCTTGAGAATGTCATTAAGTTGACCACATTGTTCCACATCAGCTTTGCACACAAGAGGCTATCATCTGCGAATAGCAAATGATGGATTGAGGGGCCAGAAGATGAGAAGCTGAGACCACTGATTAAACCCTCCTTTTCAGCCACATTGAAGAGATGAGTCAAGCCTTCTGTACAAAGGAAAAAGAGGAAAGGAGACAATGGATCACCTTGCCTCAATCCTCTTTCAGGATGAATCATACCAAAAGGTTGATTGTTGATGAGGACCGAGAAGGTAACCGATCTGACACAGGTCATCACCCAAGAAACCCATTTGTGATGAAACCCTAAAGCAGAAAGAAGCGCTTGCATGTAATTCCACTCTACTCTATCAATGACCTTGGACATATCTGATTTAAAGGCCAAATATTCCTGAGATATTATGGGATGCGTTCTGAGAGCAAGGACAACTTCATGTGCAATGACAATGTTATCAGAAATTAGGCGATCTGAGACAAAAGAAGACTGTGTGGGAGAGACTATCCTATCCAGGAAAGGTTGAAGTCTTTTTACAAGTACCTTGGAAAGGATCTTATACATAATTGAACACAAGCTGATGGGTCTTAGGTCAGACATCTTGACCGGCTTCACAATCTTTAGCAGCAAGCAGAGTTGAGTATAGTTCCACTCACGCGGTAAAATTCCTGACTCAAACAAATTTTAAACCTCTAAAATCACCTGAGAGCCCACGATGTCCCAGTACTTTTGGTAGAACAAACATGTCATTCCATCCGCTCCTGGTGCACTTGAAGGTTTTATTGAGAAAACCGCCTCCTTAATCTCCTCTTTTGTGACTCGCTGAATCAAGGATTCATTCATTTGAGGAGTGACTTTCTTCTGGAACCCTTGGAACAACTGCTGGAAGTCATCAGGATTGGTGGATTTGAAGAGATCAGAGAAATAGGCCACTGCCACATCACCTTTAGCAGCTTCAGAACGATGGAGATGTCCATGATCATTCACAAGTTTATCAATCCTCTTGTTATTCCTATCCGCCTTAACAGAGTCATTGAAAAACTTTGTATTTCTATCCCCTTCTTTACACCATTGATTTCTACTTCTCTGACTCCAGTACTTCTCTTCTTCTTTGTAGGCTTTAACCAAATCTCTTTTAACTTGAAGAATAGTCCATCTGCATGGCTGATTAGATGATTGTTCAATCTCAAGGACCGCTTCCAAATGATGGATTTTCTCCAAAGAATTCAGGCTGTTCTGTTTCTTCCAATTGCTCAAAGCCTTTCTACAATTTTGCAGCCTATCAGACACCTTTCCCTCCATAGACCAAGCTTGGATGATTGCCTCCTTGACATTAGGTTTGTCCAAGAATCTCTTATAAAAAAAGTTGCCTCTGTAAGTGTCAGCTGAAGAAAGTAATCTTACAAACACAGGTCGATGGTCAGATCCTCTCTTAGCTAGAAACTCTTGATTGGAAGCTGGAAAATCCTAAACCACTCTTTATTGGCAAAGCTTCTGTCCAGCTTACATTGTACCCAATGTTTATATCTCATACCTCCCCAAGTGAAGCTGTTTCCTGTGCTTGGAAGGTCTTTCATTTGACAATCTCTGATCATTCCTGAAAAAGCTTCAAATGACTTGTCCTCCCTGATAATTCCTCCCATCTTTTCACTGTTGTTCAAAATATCATTAAAGTCTCCAATCAAACCCCAAGCTTCTGATCTGGTGCACCCTATCCGAGTAATACGCTCCCACACCATAAGTCTATCCTTCAAGACAGGAGCTCCATAAACACAAGATAAAAAGAAATTAACACTGCCAAACTGTACATGAAACGACCCGACCCGTTTTTTTTTTTTTTTTTAATAAACCCTTGGTCTCGGACTAGCATTCCCATAAATGCTATCCTCAACAACCAAGCAACAACAAACAGACAACCAGCGGATAACACAATAATAACCAAACAATTCATTCCATTAAAAATAACTAAACCAGTTCAACACAAATTCCAATACAATAAAACCAGCAACCTAGCGGAGTTCTAAAACAGAAATGGAAAGCAATGAAACCACACAGCAACACCCAACACGAGACCCTAGATCATCTCCCTCTTCGTTGCCATGATTCCACGATCACAATTTGCCTTTACCTACATCACATGGAAAAAAGAGATGCGTGAGTATTATCACAAATACCCACTGAGACGGTCCTCCCATCTACGACTGCGCACACAGACGCGATGGATCCGCTCAGGCAAACACGCATCAAACAATCACACAAACACAACAACACGGCTCAACCACAGCCCAACAGGCGGCCTGTCGATCGACACTACCACTAGGTGTCGATCGACACCCCTGTTCACACCTGTCGATCGACACACCCACGGTGCCTGTCGATCGACAGCTCCACAGGATCCTGTCGATCGACACAACCTCTAGGTGTCGATCGACAGCTCCTCGATCACCTGTCGATCGACACAACCTCTAGGTGTCGATCGACAGCTCTCGTGTGACCCTGTCGATCGACACACCCAAGTGCTGTCGATCGACAGGTCATCGCAGATTCATAGGAAATCGATCATTATCCTCTCGGATCGATTCCTCCTCTGCGTTAACACGAAACCTGCACAAACAAACACAATCCAAACAATCCACACGCAATTCACAGACAGATTCAACACAAACAAGATCAATCAACCAATTCAACCTACCACCAATCAACCCTAACGAATCCACTGGCCCAGAAGCCATGGTCACGCACTCACCTTAGATTTTCGAATAGAATTTGCTGGATAATGAGGCTAGAAACAGATTCAGCTACAATCACCACGGAATTCCTCTTCAAATCGATCAAGAACGAAACCCTAATCCACAAAACTATCAGGAACAAGAGAAACTCCTCTCAAAACTCTTTGTTTCTGATTTTAGGACTTTGGTTCGCTCAAATGCGGCCAAAAACCCTTATATATGATGCCCTAGGGTTTCCCTAAACCGGCCCGGTCCAATTGAACGACTTAAATCGAACCAGAAAACCAGCCAATTCGAGCACCTGTCGATCGACATACACTAGGTGTCTCGATCGATAGCCCTAAGAGCCCTGTCGATCGACAGACACCACGTGTGTCGATCGACAGCCCCTCCATTTTACCAAAAAAATGGTTCACGGGCGTCACAGTACATGCAGGTCCAAAAGGTTTTTATCATAGAACTTAATATCCATAACTACCCCCACTCTTCCAGAATAAAGCTAGGCCACCACTCTTCCCAATAGGATCAACTGTAAAAACCCTTTCATACCCTAGCCATTCTTGAAGATCCACCAAAACATCTCTACTGTGCATCGTCTCCATAAGAAATAAAATGTCAGTGAAATGTTCATTCCTCATTCCCCTGAGTCTAGGAATTGTCAAGTCGTCGTCTCCACCCAATCCTTGACAGTTCCAACTTAAGATGCTCATTAACACTTGGACAGTCCCTCATTTGGGACCATTTCGGGCTTTAGGCGCCTTATGCCTTTAGGATCCTCTTCCAAATCTCCTTCAGCCTGTCTCTTAACTCCAATTCCCACACTACTTCCTTGCATTTTGTCTTCTTCAGTTTCCACTTGATTTTCATCTCTCACTTTCAAACTTCTCCTGCTTTTGGAGGGTCTTCTTCTCGCTTTCCTTCCTTTGCTTTTAGTTCCGGAAGGGCCAGCTTCATAGAAGCCAGCCTTGTGAACCGTAGAACCTATAGCAAAGGCAGAGGAATTCGAAAAGGGCCCTATATTTGCACTCACAGTTTGGGTTGCATTTGGAATCCATCGCATTGCGTTCCCAGACTGGATAGCATTGGCAAGGAGATTGTCTCCTTGAACCTTAGAAGAATTTTGCAAAGAAGTAGAAGAGGCTGAGTCGTATTAAAAAACAGGACCCTTTTCTTTGTTCACATCAGGAGAGAAGGTTGGAGCTGGTTCCAACCTGAGCACCGTTTTCTGAAGCAAAGGGTTTTTAGAAGCTTCTTGTATGGATGTCTGAACTCGATCAATTTTGACTAATTTGTCATCCCCATTTTCAGTCAAAAGATATTGTTTGATATGTTGCAAGACATCCTCAGCAATTATGCGTCTTCCAGTCAAGGGATTGACACCAACTTGTCCTTCCGAGAGCACTCCAAATAAAGGATCCTGTTCAGAGATCATCACTGAGGGGGTAAGAAGTTTCGGGACTTCACCTTTCGCTTTCTTTTCAATCACATCATCTTGTTTTTTCTTCTTGAACAGAGGGTAGGCATCACGTTCATGGGTTAAGCGATAACATTCATAGCACCTCTTCTGAATACGTTCATAATCATATTGTACATAGACTGTTTCACCTTCCTTAGTGGTGATAGCTTTTAAACGCCTCAACGGTTTTGACACATCAAACCTGATCTTGACTCTAATATAATCTTCTCTTTGTGGCTTTGTTGGGTCAAAAGCTACATCAGTAACCTGCCCAGCAAACTTTCTAACCACATAACCGTATCGTGTGTTCTGTGATAAACAGGTATCTGACGCAGACGAATCCAGAGATGAATGAACTGCAGGAAATCCTCTGGAGGGTTTTCCGACCATCGCTCTATCGCCAAAGTCCACTCGTTGTAGGTGTGCACGCCTTTCTCTAAAACCTCCACCAAATCATGTTCCTCTTGGAAAATGAACTGAAATTTTTCCTTGGAGAGAGCAACACCTCTAACTTTACCCGTTTTCGACCATTTTCTTGGTAAATCCAGGATGAGACTAGACATTCTAACCCCAGCTGGGTTAAGAACTCTTCCAATCAAGCTATTGATGTTTGTTTTGACCGAAGAGAAGCCAGGGAGATCCGGAATTGGACTCGGAATATCCTCCTCCTCCTCTAAATTCATGTTCGCCATCAAACTATCCATCGCCGCCGTCATTTAAATCTAGATCTGAGAACCAAGTAGAGACCTCCACTCAAAGTGACCTAGAAACTCACTCAAAAACCGCTTTGAAATCGTGATTACAAATGAACCCAGGAACTGAAGAACAAACCCTAAAAATCGTTGAAGATTTAGATTAGAAGAGAGTGAATACGCCAGTAAACAAGAAGACTAACCCTTAGTGCCTCCGTTTGTTGACCGAAAGCCCTAATTCCACCAAGAGTAAACACTCTATTTGAATTAGAGAGTCTTGAGCTCAAAAAAGAGAGTCCTCCGCTCAAACGAATCTGATATAGGCCCAACTTAGATCCAGAAAATTTTATGGGGGCAATTTTTGTATTTTGATTGGTGGCATAATTAACAAAAAAATTTATATATGAATGAAAAAGCAAAAAAGTAGTGGTGGTAACTGCCACCCCTGGCCCTTGTGGATCCGCCCCTGATCATAGGTTAGGGTTAATCCATTTGCGGCTAAAGGTAGACCAATATTGGAGATTTGTGGTATGTATTCTGGAAACAAAGCTCTGTAATAAGAACTTTGATGGTGAAGAAAAGAAGAGTAAAGGAGTTTGATGATGATGATGATGATGATGATGATGATGATGATGATGATGATGATGATGATGATGATGATGATGATGCGTGTATACTGTTTTGGGTGGGGAAAGTGTGTTTTTTTTGGTTCAAAGAATAGAAAACGTGTATTTTTTGTTCTTAAATTAATTCTTCTATTGTTTTAGCAAAAAAAAAAAATGAATTCTTCTATCATATATAATGTTATATTAATAGAGTTGTTGTTTTTCTTTTTGGTTCATGTACGTGAAGTTTATTCCTCATTTATTGATATGATATAATCATATATTTATTAATAATGGATCGATAATAAAATTAAATCATGAAGGCGAAGAAGAACATGCTTGCTATTCTCGAGTAAGAGCGATAGATGTAATTAAAGATTATTGATTTTGTGTTTGTGAATAAACGAGTCATAATTTTGAGAATGATGAGATCCTAGGGAGGATCTATACCCGAGGAACACGCTTCAAAGGTTTTGATTCGGGATACACGGATGGATGGATTGAATGATGCTGAAATGGTTGAATGATGCAGCGGATTGAAGATGAATGATTCGATGATGATGATCGATGGGGTTGTAGCGGATTGAATGAATGATAGAGGGGGATTCGAATTGCACTTCCAAGAGAGATGGATATCTCTTAGACTACAAGCTTGCGATCAACTTAGATATTACGCACTAAGAAGAAAACAAGTTGAGAAGATATTACACACTTCTCTGATCAAACAAGTTTAGAGAGAGTTTGGATAAAAAAGTTTGATGATTATTATTGATGAAAATGTTGAACATATATAGTAGTAGAGAGAAGTCTTGGAAACATGGTAAAACTTCTCGAAAATACAGAATTATTAAAAGCAAACATTAACTGATACTTGACTAGACTTAAATAGTACTTGACCAGAATTAAACCCAAGCATTTGATCATTATTTTCGTCACCTTTCTTGGACAGAAAATTAGGCACTTGATTTGGGCTTCTCTTGGACTTCAAATAGGCACAATATGGGCTGGACTTGATAGATATCACCTTGGAGGATTTCTGAATGTTTATGCCTTGCTTTTGATCAACATATGAGTGATTTGGATGTGAATCATTTGCCTCATTAAAAACCTCTCTTTGGAAAACCCATTGGGACAAAACCAAAGATGAAGGAAAAAGAGTACAAATGAGACACATGCCCATTTGTTGATCATGTATCAAAACCAATGTGGTTAAGATAACATCTTTTCCGTTTCCTTTCTCTGCTACAAGCTCATCCTTTCGTCCAAGCTGCTCCTTTGGTTCATGTTGCTCCTTTGATTCAAGCTGCTCCTCGGGTTCAAGTCCTTCCTCAAGTTTTAAGTCCTTTGTGCTTGGCAGGATCATATCATCCTCTCCCACTTGAAAAGGATTTGACCTCAAATCCAATACATCTGCAAAGAAACAAACCAAGTCAAAAAGGTAATCTTGATGGATTAGGGGCATACCTCTATTTTGGCTCGGCTTTGGCTTGAATGGTGCATCTGGAGGTGTTTCTTTGATCAGCATGAAGCTATTGATATCTTGATGTTTATCCTGGTCCAAATCAGGTGGCTTAAATCGTTTGTCTTCCTCTCTCCTTTTGGTTCTTCCTGTTCGCTTCAAAACTTCTTTAAAACCTGCATTTGGCTCTTTTGACAAAGACAAGTGAATCATATCTTTGTGATCAGGAACAAAAACATTTTGGAGAACATAGACACTATCCTTAGCGAGTTCAAGATCTTTGTCTCTAGCTCATATTATAATTGTTGGAGTCCATCCATGGCGTAGAGCTTCTTCAAGATCAGTGAGAGCTCTTCTGGATTGATGCATCTCTTCTTTGTATTCCACATAACCTGCATCAAAACAAGAAAAGGTATACCAAGATTCTGGTGGTAGGTTTAAAAGCTTACCTTGCTTTTTATGCTCCTGGTTTGTTGATTGGAGTGGTAAGAACGCAAAGTCTCCTACATCAAAAGGAAACAGTCTAGACACAAAGAAGATCAAGCAATTTCTCATTGAGATATTAGCAAAGTAACATTTTGGAATGAAGCATCCTTGGGCGTTTGAAGTTGTTTTCCTTAGACACTTCCAAATTCCAGAATGATTAGTCATATGTTGGCTCTCTTTGCTTGCTTGAGGTCCATAATCAACTTGATTAGTAAGAACTTGAATCATCCCTGGCTTTGGATCTTTCAAAAACACTAAAGAAAACACATCAAATGTGCGGCTGGAATAATCAAATAGCTTCTTACGTTGATTATACAAGTTTTCACAGCGTACAACACTTGTACCAAAATCTAAGTGATTTCTACATTCACGAAATGATTCAGAATTGCACAAAACAGTTTTCAGGGTTTTTCTGTTTATACTAGAGAACGTTTCATACAACATAGGTTCAGTTCTAGCTCTAAACAGCTTAGGTATGTTACTAAACTCATAAACTCTCAAAGAAGAACGAAATTCAGGAGATTCATCAATTAAAATACCCTTTGGCTTTAAAAACGTTTCAAGTTTGACTTTATCGAAAGTATGAACTATGTTGTCAAAAACAGAGTTTAAAACACAAAGTTCTTTAACTTTTTCTACACCAAAACGTTTTTCATCATGAGCAGAAATCAACACTAACAAATTAAGTTCAGTCCGAACCAAATCAAATTCCTTATAGTGCTTTCGTGGGTAGTCACAAGGAAATGACATGAGGACTCATTCTGGCACAAAGTGTGTTGGCTGCTCCAAGTCAGTAATAATTGATTGTAAACTCTTTGGTACTTCTTCCTGAGATTCTTCTTGAGAGACCTGTGAAAAACAAAAAGTACTACTCGGTTGCACCGGTTTGAAAGGGGTTAGTTTTTCACAAGCTTGATTACTTTCAAGCCCAGAATTAGATTTCTTAGAAGAGAGATCACACTTAGCTTTCTTGGTTTTGCTGTAAGCGTTGAGAATTTCAAGAAGTTCGTTCTCACATTGCACTTTTGTTGTGGTGCTGCTTTTTGCGTTTTGTTTCTTCGAATGTGGGTTGTAAGCTTCTTTTGGTACTAAACCCTTTGGTGCATACTTATCCCTAAGTAGCTCCTTAAGTTCTCTCCATGTGGAGATAGTTGGCTTGCCGCGATACCAGCGATCATATACTTCTTCCAACAACCAATTATAAGCATCTCCAATTAGTCGGCCTATGGCATAAACAAACCTCTTCTGATTGTGGTTGTAGTGAAACCAATCGTCCATGCTTTGTTCCCACTTTAAGTAGTTTCTCTTTCCAGAAAAAATACAAGGTGGAAGCTCATTAGTAGTCTGAAAATCAGAATAAAAACAAAACTCAGATTTGGGAGCGTGAGAGGTTTTATGGCTGCGCCAAGTTGATCTTAGTGTGTGGTCAGGCGGCTTCGGATTAAGCTCTTGTTCCTTCCTTCGCTGTGCTCTACTCTGCTCTTGACCTGGGTGTTGCTGATGTTCATGACGGAATGCATCAAATTTTATGTCCATCACTTGTTCCATCTTTGCCATAATTGCTTCAACGAGACGCTTGTTGCGGTTGATGCTTGATTCTTTACCACGATCGGACATCTTGGCCTGAAAAACAAAGCAACAAAACACCAGTAACAAGTTCCTTTGTAGATAAATCGATCACACACACAAAAAACAAAAATGATCCTTCGTATGACACAAGATCTTACAAAGAACCCTAATCACGACTGTTTGACTTGATTGGTCACCAAAATTATCAAAACGAATCTAAAAATTCCAGAACCACTTTTAGTAAATACTAGACTCTTTCTAGTTTCAGATTCGAGTTATTTCACAATTTTCTAATCAACCAATGATTTATGATAAAGTTTACAAAACCCAGAAAATGAAGAACACAAAAATTCTAGAATTTTCAGAAAATGAAGAACACAAAATTTTTGGGTTAGAATGATAAAACCTTTTGAAGTAGGCTCTAGATACCACTTGATGAGATCCTAGGGAGGATCTATGCCCGAGGAACACGCTTCAAAGGTTTTGATTCGGGATACACGGATGGATGGATTGAATGATGCTGAAATGGTTGAATGATGCAGCGGATTGAAGATGAATGATTCGATGATGATGATCGATGGGGTTGCAGCGGATTGAATGAATGATAGAGGGGGATTCGAATTGCACTTCCAAGAGAGATGGATATCTCTTAGACTACAAGCTTGTGATCAACTTAGATATTACGCACTAAGAAGAAAACAAGTTGAGAAGATATTACACACTTCTCTGATCAAACAAGTTTAGAGAGAGTTTGGATAAAAGTTTGATGATTATTATTGATGAAAATGTTGAACATATATAGTAGTAGAGAGAAGTCTTGGCAACATGGTAAGACTTCTCGAAAATACAGAATTATTAAAAGCAAACATTAACTAATACTTGACTAGACTTAAATAGTACTTGACCAGAATTAAACCCAAGCATTTGATCATTATTTTCGTCACCTTTCTTGGACAGAAAATTAGGCACTTGATTTGGGCTTCTCTTGGACTTCAAATAGGCACAATATGGGCTGGACTTGATAGATATCACCTTGGATGGATTTCTGAATGTTTATGCCTTGCTTTTGATCAACATACGAGTGATTTGGATGTGAATCATTTGCCTCATTAAAAACCTCTCTTTGGAAAACCCATTGGGACAAAACCAAAGATGAGGGAAAAAGAGTACAAATGAGACACATGCCCATTTGTTGATCATGTATCAAAACCAATGTGGTTAAGATAACATCTTTTCCGTTTCCTTTCTCTGCTACAAGCTCATCCTTTCGTCCAAGCTGCTCCTTTGGTTCATGTTGCTCCTTTGATTCAAGCTGCTCCTCGGGTTCAAGTCCTTCCTCAAGTTTTAAGTCCTTTGTGCTTGGCAGGATCATATCAGAGAAGCAAATATAAGACGCTAAAGACTCTGATGATATGAGTGATGGAGAAGAGTGATGATTTAAGTTAAATGAGTGATGGAGAAAGCAATGTGATGCTTGAAGGGGCTTTAAGATCGGTTTTGGTTGTGTAATTGATTATTGGTGAGTTTCTTTACGTGACCCCTCCAAAGAGAGTTACGACCGAAATTTTCGAAAATGCCACTAAAGAATAGTACATATGTTTGTTTATCATTGGATATTTTTTTAATTAGCATAAAAACATATTTACCGTTTTCGCATCAATATTTATATTTTTCTTCGTACTAATATTACTTTTAATCGAACAAATAAAATTGGATTAATATTCAGTAATATCCGATGGTTTAACTTCATTATATATTTCTATAAATATATATATATATTGATAATTCATGTCCTCTCTGTCGTGGTATGTTTCTGTTTTTTAATTGCGATTTTATCATTATTTATTTTGTGTATGCTTTTGATTCAACTGTATATTTTTTTTTTTACAATCAAATGTTAAATTAAAAGATGCCACCAGAATCGGAAATTCAATTTTGGCGCGAGGGTATTTACAAAAAGGAAAACTAAAGATCGAAAACGTGCAGAGCGGGTCAAACAGTCCGCCTTTTGATTCAGTTGTATAATGTCTTTAGGCTTTATCGGTTCTTAAGTTATTCATGTACATAGGTATATACTCTTGAAAACAAAATCTTAACCAAAAGAAGGTTCCTCATGTACATAGGTATATACTCTTTAGATAGAGATTTTTTATATAGTTCATCTCACATTGACAATTACATGATTCCTATTTTGTGCTAAAAACATTGCATTCTTTGTTCGAATATGTGTATATATTTGCTTTTTTCTGTTCTCCTATTGATATGGTTTTTGTTAGGGTTTTTTCTATGACTTTTTTTCATATATATATGTATAAACTTAAAACATATTAGATTATGGCTCAAAGTAATTTTAAACCTAACTGTGTGATTGCATTTTTAGTTTACGAAGAAAAACCTTTTGAAACAATGGGAGATGTGATAAGAAGCCAAAACTCTCATACCTTGATTTCTCTATAAATTCATAGGCATCGATGTATATGCTATACTATTTTTCGTGTTTTTCTCGTTCTGTTATTTGTGTGATGTTTTTTGATGTTTAGATATAATTCTTGCAGGGGGTTCATTGGGGAATGTAGGAACCCGAATTTCTACAAATAGGCAACTGATATATGAAAGTATAATTTTAAGAACATAGGTCAAAATTACAATACCAAATCAGAAATATGAAAAGAAATTTGCAGAGGCGAGACGTCGAATCTCTTTCCTTAAATCTTTAAACGCCCCGTAGTGTGACGGTTTCGTAGCGGTAAGATTCCCAGGATACAACTGCAGTTGTTTCTGTCTTTCAACACCAAAGAATAGAATCTATCAAACCCAAATTCTACTAGTACTCTCAAACTCAAAATAAAAAAATAAAGGAGAAAAGAGTTGTGAAGGATTGTTTGTTATTGATCGTATATAAAATGAGAAGTATATGACTTTCTTATATAGCCAATCACTCAACGTATATAAACGTACGAGTAGTAAATGGAGACACGAGAATTATTCTCTATTGAATATAATTGATTTCTTTTGTCAAACGTTAGCAAAATCAATGGTCATTGATTTTCTCTATAACGTCACAAATCATTTCAATTAAGGAGATTTAATTGTTTTTAAACAATTCAAATAATGCAAAGCAAACTTTGACCAATGGAATTAATCTTTTGGGCCTTAAGCTCATTTGCCAATTCCAAAATCCAAAACCCGTAGTCCGGTCCGGATATCTCCCATCTCCAATACACCAAAGTAAATCCATTTTGAACTTTTATTTCTCATTCAAACTAACTCCGATTTTGACAAGTATATACACTATGTTATAGTGCTCATGGCAACGATTCTATCATACCCAAAAACCCGGCCATTCTGATGGACGTCTCCACCGGAAACCATACCAGAAAATGGTCTAAAATCATTTCGTCAAAAACGAGTTCCAACAGGAAATAATGATGGGCGTCGATGGTCTGCCTCATCGATTCATTTTCACCATCAACATGGATCTCATATGACCAAAGGCCTTCAGATTCTTGATTTCCCTTCTTTGTTTTATAAATCTTGCTAAGTCAATCATGTATCTTTGGTGACACCATCTTTTATGGCATATGCTCATATAGATTAAGAGCACGATGAATAGTAGACAAAGTAACCCATGGACCTCATAAAGTAATCCATGTTGATTTCACAACTTTGATTCTTTGTTTCTTTAACACTAATATATTTCAAACAAATAAATATCACCATTTGTTTTCTTCTTTATCCTTTACTATAAGAAAATGAATCTTCGTTTACAGAATTTCATAAGTGTCCAAGTCGATTCGGTTTAAGTAAACCAAAAATTGATTCAAGAACTTAACTAAAAAATTTACTCAGTTTTTTCAGTATCCAAACCAAAACTGTAATACTAATCAAACCAACTCATTAATCGCTCAAATATAAATGAAGTGATCTCCCATTAAAACCTGACCAAATAAAAATTCCATGGATTTGGGTTTTTCATATCGGATGGGATTTTATCATTCCTAATGACACTACCGATAAAAGATGAAGTAAAATTATAGGCTGCATTTACGATGGGATTTTATTGATGGTTCGCATTAAACTAATGTCTTTATTTACCTTGCAGAGCGTAACTTATTAGGTATAAAATACAATACAATATTTGAATAGCTACAATATGAAAAAATATCATGTATTTATTATTAAGAAACTATTAGATAATCTAAATATTATGTTTCAAATTCGTTAATATATTAATGTATTACTTAGTACTCGATACATGATAATATCATATTTGATTTATTTTATTAAAATATGTATTTTTTAGAAATGAATAGGTAATAAACAAATGTTATTAAGTTTAAACTAATGTATTTATTTACCTTGCGGGGCGTAACCTATTAGATAATCTAAATATTATGGTTCAATTTTGTTAACATATTAATCTATTACCTAGTAATATATATATATATATATATATATATATATATATATATATATCGAAATAGAAGGCCTTACCACAACCAAAAAAAACTCTAATTATAACCAATTTCAATTCTCCACTGTAACAACCCGCAATAATCCATGAACATTTCGTACTCAGTCTTTGTTAAGTTTCAAAGATTTTTATTGAACGGAGTATTTTATTTTTCTCAATTATATGATCTTATATATATAGTTCATCTATTTCCTAATTAGCATTTGGTGACCAATTTATAAAAAGTTTAAGCCCTATTAAGTAAATCATAAAAAGAGAGGACAAGTGTAACATAAGAGAGACAAGTGGCAACATTTTATAACATGTATTAAGAGTTATAACTCAATGCTTCACACTTGACACACATGCTTTGATCATGATTTTTACCATATGGATAGTTGAGATTAAAATCCTAATGAAGAACTATCCTCTCTCCAGCTATAAATATTTATCTCTAGTCCATCATAAAGGTAATGAGAAATTCACAACACATAAGAGATATTTGTGGGGAAGGGGAAAGAAACCTAAACTTCAACTTAAAGATTAAACTTTCATCTTCAATTCAAGAAACCATCGAATAAGTAATATGCTAAGATAAACGAAGGTATTCCGTTAACCTTCATTTTAATTCTATTATGTGATTAAGATAAATTTAAAAGACCTTAGAGTTCATGTAATTATGATTTACATGCATGTATATTATTCTATATGCACGTTGATTTCTCTTATATTCAACTCAAAACCAATTAGCAATGAGTGGATTGGTCCATGTCCCTTATATATTAGTTTAAATTCCTTTCCACTTCCCATGTGAGATATATTTTTCACACGTTCCCTTGAGATAATAGTAAATCTAGCCATTAATCTTGACAATATCCCATTTTAAGAATTAATTTCGGTTAAGATCAATCACGCCTCTTTTGATGGACCATATCGATTTTAGTTCGATGGGGCATCGTGTGTTCGGGTTCAGATACCATGTTAAGTTTCATGGTCGTTCAACTCAAAATCAATTGACAATTAGTTGATTGACCTATGTCCCTTATATATTAGTTTAAATTTAAACACTTTTCCACTTAAAACGTGGGATATATTCTTCACAATCATCACCAAACAAACCAAATAAGAAAAAAAGCAGAGGCCTCTCTGGTGTATTGAATTTCACCGTCCATCTCTATTATTTGTCGCGGGATTAGCTTTATGTGATTGAATTGCTCATATATTTAAGTTAACATAGGTTAGGCGCAGTAGCGGATCTAAGATATTTTTTTAGCATCTATTTATATCAATACTTAAACTGTAAAACAAAAATACTGGTAAATGTTTAAGCCATATAGGCGGAGCAAACAAAAATGAATACAACATTAATTTCACTTTCAAAAGCTTTTTTTGCTAATATATATGCAACCTAGCTAGATTTAGGGTTAAACAATAATCATAATATATTTATATATATTTTAAACATATATATATATATATGTTTGTAAAATCGTTTTAAAAAAAAAACTTAAAATATAGTTTAAAAAGGATTAAGAATAGAGTTTTTTTGTCATTTAGTACTTTACAAACATCAATAAAAAAATGGGAAGGAAAAAATACGTTGAATTTGTTAAGAAATGAAAAAGTGATTATTCATCCTCTTTACCCTAAGCTTATTTATCTAGTTGGCAAGTGTCATCTTCCTAAGCATAACACAAAATTGCCACTAATCAAGCTTACCTATGCACAAGTGTCATTTTCTTATAATTGACACAGACACTAATCTAGCTTGGTTAATTAACACTTGTTACTTCCATGCAAAGTTTCTCCTAATCTCTTATACTATAAATAGGAGAAGAAATGTGAGATGTAAAGAAGATAGAACTTAAGAAATAATAAGAAGAGAAAAAAGAAAGTTTAAGAAAATTTTTGTTTCATCTTTTAACGTTATATTGTTTCTTTAACAAATTTATATTAAGATCAAACACAAAAATTTAGTTTAGATAATATACCTCCATAAATTATATTTATATTAGTAGTACTCCACAACAGAATTATATAAAATGGTTTTTTATAATGTTTACAATTCAACTAAAAATGTGATATTGCGGAAAAAAATGAGTACTATACATTGTTCCTGCTCCGTGGACTGATCACTGTAATCTGATTAGATAGGCAAATCTAGGTTTGAATCTGAATGAGTTAGGATTGGAGTGGGATTGATTTATATGGGAGGGAGGGACGTATATATCTAAGTGGGGCAAATATGTATATGAGAGTACTATACAATGTTCCTGCTCCGTGGACTGACTACTGTAATCTGATTAGATAGGAAAGACAAAACTATAAATTAAAGAACAAATGTGAGATGTAAGGAAGACAGAACTTAAGAAATAATAAGAAGAGAAGAAGGAAAGTTTGAGAAATTTTTGTTTAATCTCTTAATGATATATTGTTTTCTTATCAAATTTATATTAAGATCAAACACAAAAGTTTAGTTTAGATAATATACTTCCATAAATAATATTTGTATTAGTAATATTACACAACACGTTACCAGCATGATCGTCTTTGAATCCATACCGATCAATCCATTCCGATAAAACCGTTTCGATCGTACGTAAAAGAGGTAATATCTAAACTTATGCTAAATTTTATTATATGCATGTTGGTTTAATTTGAGATTATATATATCGTATATATGGAGTGGTAGGTTACGCCTTCTCCTTTATCTAATGGCAGGTTTTGCCTCCTCATATATACATGCATATATATCTAAAAAAAATTATGCGATTGTTATACCGAAATATAAATGTTGTACGCTAAAATATTAAGCCCGCCGTACCAACAATCACTAAAGACAAACGAAAATGGTGTTAGAAATAAAATTCATCGTGGATGAAAATAAATTTCCCTTTAATGGCCTAAATGATGATACTCATTTCAATGTCATAAATTCTCTTGTTGATCTAGATGAATCACAAGAAAATAAAAGGACCAAGATAGATGGGACATGATAAGAGTAATAAGCATCTTAGTATCGCTTTGAAATGTTTAATTATATATGTGTGTATGTTTCTTGTTTTCATGTTATTTAATGCATCATTTGTTATGATATAAGTGACACAAAGTTGTCACGATTTGAGATCATGGATGGAGATATATGTCTATTGGACAGTGCTACAACGCACATAATACTAACGAATAAAAAGTATTTTTCCGATCTCAAATTAAAAGACTCCGCCGGAAGCATGAGTACCATAAGTGGTAATGCAAAAATTATTAAAGGCCATGGTAGAACAATATTTTCAATACCAAGGGGACGAAATTTGAAATAAGTGATGCATTGTACTCCCATGATTCATATAAAAACTTGTTAAGTTTCAAGTATAACAGGAATAAAGGATATCATTTTGAAAGTATGAATAAGAATGGAATTGAATATCTTTGCATCACATCGGAGTGGAAACATGCATTAGAAGAGTTACCAATGATGTCCTCCGGATTATATTGCACAAAAATAAATACGACTCAGTCTTATGTTACAGTAAACTTCAAGTTTACTAGTACATTTAAAATCATGCATGAGAGGTTAGGACATTCGGGATCAGTCATGATGAGAAGAATTGTGCAAAATTTGAATGACCACTGTCATAACCCTGGTGAAACGCTAAGGATCGGCCGTGACCTCGATTTTTCCGAGTGTTCGGCTTCAGGGATTTCTAACTTGGAAAAGGTAGAGGATGGAAAAAGTTGAGTTTTCACCGAAGAAAATTGAAGTTTGTCCGAGTAATTTAGAAGTTATGCGATTTTTGGGAAGCCACCGGATTGTTTGCGCGTACAGCGTTCGAGGATCGTCAGGGCGCGGGTTGGTCGTCAGGGCCGCGCCGCCAAGACAGGATCGAAGACCAGAGAGAAAAGATACATGGGATGCTCGCAAACTACCAAGAAAGGGAGAACTTTCTTGTAAGGCACATGAATGAGCTAGTAAGCGAAACATCGTTGAAAGACAATAAGAAGAGTCGAAGTTGTTAGCAGGACCGGAGGAGTTACTCTTACCTTAGAGAATTCTGGACGAATTCTAATAAGGGGGAGAGGGTGTCATAACCCTGGTGAAACCCTAAGGATCGGCCGTGACCTCGATTTTTTCAAGTGTTCGGCTTCAGGGATTTCTAACTTGGTAAAGGTAGAGGAAGGAAAAAGTTGAGTTTTCACCGAAGAAAATTGAAGTTTGTCCGAGTAATTTGGGAGTTATACGATTTTTGGGAAGCCACCGGATTGTTTGCGCGTACAGCGTCCGAGGATCGCGTACCGCGGGAATTTGTCGTCGGAGCCAGTCGGATCAGTTCGTGTGCCGCGAGACGCGAGTAGGCTGTCAGCGCGGGGGACAAGTTTGCCACGTGTGACGCATGCGCGAGCATGCGCTGCACAAGGTCGGGCGCGGGTTGTTCGTCAGGGCCGCGCCGCCACGTGTCGCCCATGCGCGCACATGCGGGGCAAGTGGCAGCAACGCTTTTGGACCGGCTCCGCCTATTTAAACCCCCCTTTTCCTTAGTTCTGCGTCATTTTCTCTCATTCCTTAGCAAAAACTCTGCCAAATTTTATTTCAAGCCAAGATTCTTAGGATCTTAACTAGTTTTTGGTTCGTGAGAAGAGAGAGTTTCCGTTTAAGATTTCCGGTTGTTCGTGTCGCGGTGGGAAGGAGTTCTCGGTGTTCTTAGCCAAACCTCGACCCGTTTTCGCGGTGAGTTGGGCCGCGGGGGTTGATGAGTCGAATCCCCGCGGGTAGTTTCCGATTTCTGTCCTTGTTCTTTCCGTTGTCTCGTTTGCATGCATCCTTGTTCCCGTTTGCATGCATCTTTGTTTCCGTTTGCATGCATCTTTAGTCCGTTTGTTATGCATCTTTGTTTCCGTTTGCTTGCATCTTTAGTCTGTTTGCTTGCTCCTTTATTCCCGTTTGCATGCATCCTTATTCCCGTTTGCATGCATATTTGTTTCCGTTTGCATGCATCTTTAGTCTGCTTGTTATGCATCTTTAGTCTGTTTGCTTGCTCCTTTATTCCCGTTTGCATGCATCCTCGTTCCCGTTTGCATGCATCTTTGTTTCCGTTTGTATGCATCTTTAGTCCGCTTGTTATGCATCTTTAGTCTGTTTGCTTGCTTCTTTATTCCCGTTTGCATGCATCCTTGTTCCCGTTTGCATGCATCTTTGTTCCCGTTTGCATGCATGATAGTTCCGCTTGTTATGCATGCTAGTTCCGGTTGCATGCATGTTAATTCCGGTTGCCTTATAAGATAGCTTCGTTGCTTTGCATGTTTAGAACCGTAAACTGTTTAGATCCCTAAGTGCTTAGATCCGTAAGTTGTTGCTTGCTTGATAGATCGGAGTGATCCGGTTGTTTGCATGTTGTTAGTGGATCGCTCATGAGGTTCTTAGCATTGTTTGTTTGTTTATTGCTAAGTGTGAATTGGATCTATCTTGCATGCTGAGTTTGATGTTTGTGGTGCAATTACTGGTTAAGTATATTGCGGTTTTGGTTGTTGTAGTATTGTGTGTATGCAGATTCTCTAGCCTATGTCTTGGTTAAGCATGGGTAATGATGAGATCGCTTGGTTGTTGTTTGTGTGTCAAATGCTTAGTGAGAAGCATTCGTGTTTGTCTCAAGCGTAAGTTGGTGAACTTCGCTCAGAAGGAGACATTGTTGTTTAGGTTTTGCATGTGATCGGTTAGATACATGTATGTTAACCTGTTTAAGCGGTTTGACGACCCGGGGAAGACGCGGGTAGTTTACCCGTGCACTCGGCATGACTTGGGTAACGACCATGGCCGGGGTACACGACGGTGTATTAGAGTTCTTAAAGGGATCTCTGTAGTGGGTTCCAAGAGGGAGCTTCGGAGTTCTGGGGAGGGGACTCCGGTGTTGTTGACTTTGTGTCTTCGAACATCACTCTTGGACCGGGTTGGCTGACTGAACCGCATGGCCATATTGGACTTAAAATTTGGATTGCATTGCATTCATTTTAGAACTAGAATCTTGGTGGAACTTGTGTAGTTCCTTGCATGTTTTCTCTTGTTTTTGATTGCTGTTTGTTGCTTGTTTGCTTGTTGCTTGTGATTGCGGGGTTTAGGTGGGTTTTACTGACTGTTAGTCCGACTTTGCTCACTATGTAATTCTAGATTACTCATCCCACTCTTTTGTTGCAGGTAACCATAGTCGGGAAACCTTAGCGGGACGCGTTGGACGATAGGAAACCAGAGTAGGTTTCCATTGATCTTGTAAAATCTTAAGTGTTTATTATGTATGCGTTTTCAAACCTCGGATCCGACGTATATGGTTTTATAAGGGTTTTGAATATGCTATATATATGTTAAAGGTGAATCGTTGTCTAAAGATTTTGCAAGAGTTACTGATGCATGTCTAGTCCGGACGAACTAACCGTCTAACTTGGTTCGGGTTGAAAAGCCTTAGAACTATTTTAGATGGGTAAACCACTCGAGAACGGTTGGACGTATCTTGCTTGATATGTTCTAGTGACCCGGTCCGACTATATTCGTTGTGATAAGTACCGTCTCGGGTTGCTGGGCTCGGCCTTAGTGATCCGGGGCGTTACAAGGTGGTATCAGAGCATGGTTGATCATCATGCAAAGTCGCTTGCGTTTTTAATTATTTTATCGAGTCAAATGTGTCGCAAGATCAATTAGGATCTTATTCGTCCAATGCGATAGGTAGATGGGATTATTAGGACTTACCCTTTCGTTGCGATTCAGGAATTCAGGATGCCGCCGAGAAGGATGGTGATGTTGGGTTTGCCAAGGCCTGAGGATGTTGAGGTGATGTTCGGAAACCACGTGGGAGACTGATCAGTCGGGATGTATCAATGTTCCGACTTGGCCGAGTAGATCAGAGGAGCCAGATGAACCGATGTACGAGGTGGATCGCGTTGGGCCGAGTAGATATCGCGATGAGCGGGAGGAAAGTATGGAGACAGAACCGGAAGAGGATCCCGAGGAAGATCAAGAGGAGAAACCGATGGAAGAGGAGCCGATGAATGTAAACGAGGACGTGCAGCCTGCGCTGAATTCTGAGGAAACTCCGTTGCCCGCTGCTGAGCCAAGATCGCCGGTTTACATCGAGATCTCATCAGACAGTGCGATGTCGTTGGAGCGGAATGACAGTCCGATTCCGGTGGAGTCTTGGATTCTGATGCCTCCAGGACCAGTCCGTGACTTTCCCCTGTTTTCACCTACCAGTAGCCCACCTGCTCTTGGATCCATCTTCGATGATTCGCCAAGTTGGGCCGAGTATTGGAGTCATTACACGGGTGGTGCACATCAGTCCGAAGCTGAGAAGTCATGGTGGAACCTGAACATTCCACAAGTGGAGAGTCCGCAAGACACTCCTATACCGAACCCGGTCAGTTCCATTGGGCTTGAGACAAGCACTGTTGATCCAGCACCACGGCGAGACACATTTGGGATTGGAGCCTTCATCGCTCGACAGAACGCTGCAGTAAGATCAGGTAGACCCATTGATCTGAGCCGTGAGACTGATCTATTCGGGCTAAGGACTTCTGGTGTTGGTAGAGTTGATCCGGATTCCCCAAGGAGAGTTGACCAGTACGTGAACCCGACACCAAACCCAATGCCTTTGGTGTACCCATCAGGATATTATGGAGGAGAATCGAGTCGGACTAGATCGAGTGTTGGCTACCATGGTCATGCTGGCTACGAACAAGGGTATCTGATGCCAAGGCAAGAGAGGAACTTCTTGTACCGTGTTGGGTAGACACCTCCAAACATGTTCTTGTGCCGCCACTGTGGACAGTATGGTCATCGCACTCTGAGCTGCCCTTATGCTCCTCGATACCGGGCTAGTTACCAGAGTATGGAGATGAGTAGGATCGTCTGCTACACGTGTGGAGGAGCGGGTCATTATGCTACATCGTGTCCCACTCGTCGCTCAGAGCCCAGGGCTGCTCTGATCCATCCGACTCCGAATCAAAGTGAAGGACGCCAAACCTTAGGGGATAGGGATTTTATTAGAATTAGGAACCCAAGAACCCCATCGCCTTAGTGGCGCCGAGCAAAGGTATGCGTGGGTTCTAACTCCTTGTGATTGTGTTTGTTTGATAAGTGTTATTTTTAATTTTCGGCTTTTCGAGAACCGTTTTCAAGTTTGGTTCTCGGTGTTGTATGCCTTCATGGCTTTTTTATGTTTCGAACTCGTTGTATTTCGGTTAAGTGTTGTGGAATTTTATCTTTTGGAATGAATGTTTGTTTCTGGTTATTCCCTTGCATTGCATCATCTCGTTTTAGACTAAGTGTGGTTTGGTTTTAAATATTTGTGCATAGAGAAGCATTGCATTGTTTAGATTGGTTAGTTTTGCCTTAAGAGTTGAGTCTCTAGAGCTTGTGTGCTAAGTAACTTCTTTGTCCAAAGAAGTGTGGGATCCAAGGTAAGTTTGGCCGAATCCCTAAGTTCTATAATTAGGACTCGGAAGCCTAAGTGTTGGTGATTTAGAGCTTTAGGTTGAATCTTACCTTAACCTTCTGCCGGATTGCTACGTCAAAGTAAAAAGAGGCTTGATCAGAAGAAGAAGTTGTGTTAAAGAGGAATTTCGTGGAAACCAAGTTGGTGGCTGAGCAAAGTCAGAAGAGCGTTGAACTCGGAGTCAAGGCAAGACCGCTTTCATATTAGAAATATGGGAGCGATGCAGTTGAAGTTCAAGGCGATCAGTTGGAGGAAGACGAGGAGTTCCCAGGAAGGAGGGAAGGACTAAGTTTTATTAGGAGATCAGGGATGAAGAAAGAATCGAGAAGAGTTAGGTCGGGTAAAGGAATGATTAAGACTTAGAAGGGTCCTTAAACCGAGTTGAAGCCGGAAGGGTCAAGACACGAAAATCTTGATCACCGGTGAAGGATGAGAGGCAAACAGCGAAAGGACCATGAGACGCTAATACTAGGAGAAGATGAGTTGGTGTAGAGGAATGGAAACTCTTACCATACTTAGGAACAATATCAAACCCAAGAGGAAGAGGAAGCGAATGCAAGACGCATGAATGGCGATGACAAGACGGGATCGAAGACCAGAGAGACAAGATACATGGGATGCTCGCAAACTACCAAGAAAGGGAGAACTTTCTTGTAAGGCACATGAATGAGCTAGTAAGCGAAACATCGTTGAAAGACAATAAGAAGAGTCGAAGTTGTTAGCAGGACCGGAGGAGTTACTCTTACCTTAGAGAATTCTGGACGAATTCTAATAAGGGGGAGAGGGTGTCATAACCCTGGTGAAACCCTAAGGATCGGCCGTGACCTCGATTTTTCCAAGTGTTCGGCTTCAGGGATTTCTAACTTGGAAAAGGTAGAGGAAGGAAAAAGTTGAGTTTTCACCGAAGAAAAATGAAGTTTGTCCGAGTAATTTGGGAGTTAGGCGATTTTTGGGAAGCCACCGGATTGTTTGCGCGTACCGCGTCCGAGGATCGCGTACCGCGGGAATTTATCGTCGAATCAGTTCGTGTGCCGCGAGACGCAAGTAGGCTGTCAGCGCGGGGGACAAGTTTGCCACGTGTGACGCATGCGCGAGCATGCGCAGCACAAGGTCGGGCGCGGGTTGGTTGTCAGGGCTGTGCCGCCACGTGTCGCCCATGCGCGCACATGCGGGGCAAGTGGCAGCAACGCTTTTGGACCGGCTCCACCTATTTAAACCCCCCTTTTCCTTAGTTCTGCGTCATTTTCTCTCATTCCTTAGCAAAAACTCTGCCAAATTTTCTTTCAAGCCAAGATTCTTAGGATCTTAACTAGTTTTTGGTTCGTGAGAAGAGAGAGTTTCCGTTTAAGATTTCCGGTTGTTCGTGTCGCGGTGGGAAGGAGTTCTCGGTGTTCTTAGCCAAACCTCGACCCGTTTTCGCGGTGAGTTGGGCCGCGGAGGTTGATGAGTCGAATCCCCGCGGGTAGTTTCCGATTTCTGTCCTTGTTCTTTCTGTTATCTCGTTTGCATGCATCCTTGTTCCCGTTTGCATGCATCTTTGTTTCCGTTTGCATGCATCTTTAGTCCGCTTGTTATGCATCTTTGTTTCCGTTTGCTTGCATCTTTAGTCTGTTTGCTTGCTCCTTTATTCCCGTTTGCATGCATCCTTGTTCCTGTTTGCATGCATCTTTAGTCCGCTTGTTAAGCATCTTTAGTCCGTTTGCTTGCTCCTTTATTCCCGTTTTCATGCATCCTCGTTCCCGTTTGCATGCATCTTTGTTTCCGTTTGTATGCATCTTTAGTCCGCTTGTTATGCATCTTTAGTCTGTTTGCTTGCTTCTTTATTCCCGTTTGCATGCATCCTTGTTCCCGTTTGCATGCATCTTTGTTCCCGTTTGCATGCATGATAGTTCCGCTTGTTATGCATGCTAGTTCCGGTTGCATGCATGTTAATTCCGGTTGCCTTGTAAGATAGCTTCGTTGCTTTGCATGTTTAGAACCGTAAACTGTTTAGATCCCTAAGTGCTTAGATCCGTAAGTTGTTGCTTGCTTGATAGATCGGAGTGATCCGGTTGTTTGCGTGTTGTTAGTGGATCGCTCATGAGGTTCTTAGCATTGTTTGTTTGTTTATTGCTAAGTGTGAATTGGATCTATCTTGCATGCTGAGTTTGATGTTTGTGGTGCAATTACTGGTTAAGTATATTGCGGTTTTGGTTGTTGTAGTATTGTGTGTATGCGGATTCTCTAGCCTATGTCTTGGTTAAGCATGGGTAATGATGAGATTGCTTGGTTGTTGTTTGTGTGTCAAATGCTTAGTGAGAAGCATTCGTGTTTGTCTCAAGCGTAAGTTGGTGAACTTCGCTTAGGAGGAGACATTGTTGTTTAGGTTTTGCATGTGATCGGTTAGATACATGTATGTTAACCTGTTTAAGCGGTTTGACGACCCGGGGAAGACGCGGGTAGTTTACCCGTGCACTCGGCATGACTTGGGTAGCGACCAAGGCCGGGGTACACGACGGTGTATTAGAGTTCTTGGAGGGATCTCTGTAGTGGGTTCCAAGAGGGAGCTTCGGAGTTCCGGGGAGGGGACTCCGGTGTTGTTGACTTTGTGTCTTTGAACATCACTTTTGGACCGGGTTGGCTGACTGAACCGCATGGCCATATTGGACTTAAAATTTGGATTGCATTGCATTCATTTTAGAACTAGAGTCTTGGTGGAACTTGTGTAGTTCCTTGAATGTTTTCTCTTGTTCTTGATTGCTTGTTGATTGTTGCTTCTTGTTTGTTTGCTTGTTGCTTGTGATTGCGGGGTTTAGGTGGGTTTTACTGACTATTAGTCCGGCTCTGCTCACTGAGTAATTCTAGATTACTCATCCCACTCTTTTGTTGCATGTAACCATAGTCGGGAAATCTTAGCGGGACGCGTTGGACGATAGGAAACCAGAGTAGGTTTCCATTGATCTTGTAAAATCTTAAGTGTTTATTATGTATGCGTTTTCAAACCTCGGATCCGACGTATATGGTTTTTATAAGGGTTTTGAATATGCTATATATATGTTAAAGGTGAATCATTTTCTAAAGATTTTGCAAGAGTTACTGATGCATGTCTAGTCCGGACGAACTAACCGTCTAACTTGGTTCGGGTTGAAAAGCCTTAGAACTATTTTAGATGGGTAAACCACTCGAGAACGGTTGGACGTAGGTTGCTTGATATGTTCTAGTGACCCAGTCCGACTATTTTTGTTGTGGTAAGTACCGTCTCGGGTTGCTGGGTTCAGCCTTAGTGATTTGGGGCGTTACAAGCCACCCATTGAAAAACCAGAAGATTTTTCAATCAGGAGAGTTTTCATAGTGAAGCCGTCTCTAGCCAAAGTTGGGAATGACATGGTGATATATGTGGACCGGTTCATCCACAGTGCGGGCCGTTTAAGTATTTCATGGTAATGACTGACTTCACATGGGAGTCTGTTGACCACAAAAAATGCGTCTTTCGCAAAATTCATTACCCAAATAATCAGGTTGAAAGTACAATTCCCTGATCATGCCATAAACAAAGTAAGGCTAGATAATGCGGGTGAATTTACTTTTCAAGCCTTTGATGAGTATTGTATGTCAGTGGGAATTGATGTTGAACATCCAGTGCCCCATGTGCATACACAAACTGGCTTGACTGAGAGCTTGATAAAACGACTATGATTAATTGCAAGGTCATTGTTATTGAGAACAAAGCTCTCAATTTATGTATGGGGACATGCTATATTGCATGCGGCAGCACTGGTCCAGGTAAGGCCAGGTGCATATAATAAATATTCTCCATTACAGTTGGTATCTGGCCAAGAACCAAATATATCTCATCTCCAAATTTTTGGGTGTGCGGTCTATGTACCGATAGCGCTACCGCAAAGAACAAAAATGGGGTCGCAACGGAGATTGGGGATATATGTCAGGTGTATACGTCACCAAGTATAATAAGATATCTTGAACTGGTAAACTGGTGGTATGTTTACGGCATGATTTGCCGATTGCAATTTTAATGAGGATGAATTCCCTGCGTTGGGGGAGGAATCAATCATGTACCAAAGGATGTTAAATTGTGTACTCCATCTTTGGTTTATCTTGATCCCCCAACAAAATAATGCGAGTTGGAAGTTCAAAAGGTTGTTCACCTAAATAATATGGCAAACCAGTTACCAGATGCGTTCACAGATACAAAAAGAGTGACAAAGTCACATATACCCGCTGTTAATGCTCCATCAAGAATAGATATTCTTGAAGAATATATGGATGGAAGCAAAGTAAATGAACCGAGAATTCAATTAAAGCGAGGGAGGCCGATGGGCTCAAAAAATAAAAATCCCCACATGAAAAGAAAATTGGTTGAGCAAAATGAAAAGATTCAAGAGGAATCTCATAAAGACATATGTCTAGCAGACATAAGTGAAAAAGGTCTAGATGAACCCAATACAGAGAAACGTCCAGAAGATGTTGAGAATTCTAAAAAATTTGAGATATCTATCAGTTACGCCCAAAGTGGAAAATTATGCGGTAGAAATGAAATAGAAGATATTGATGGGATATTCTCTTTCTCTGTATCAAAATAAATTGATAATGAAGATGATCCAGATCAAAATCTGTAAAAGAGTGCCAAGAAAAACATGATTGGGAGAAATGGCAAGAGGCCATGAGAAATGAATTAATCTCCATTAAGAAAAGAGATGTCTTTGGACATGTTGTCATTACACCAGAAGATGTAATGCCGGTAAGATACAAATGGATCTTTATAAGAAAAAGAAATGAGAAAAATGAAGTAACGAGGTATAAGGCACGACTCGTGGCACAAGGATTTTTTCAAACACCGGGAATTGATTATGAAGAAGCATATTCCCCGGTGATGGATGCAATCACATTCAGATACTTAATGAGCCTAACAGCATCAAAGAATTTAGAAATGTACCTGATGGATGTTGTGACTGCATACCTATATGGATCGCTTGATAGCAACGTATATATGAAAATCGCATAAGGAGTAAAGATCTCGGAAGGATAGAAATGCAAGAGGCATTGTCTAAAGGGATTTGTTTGGTTAAATTAAAGCGATCCCTTTATGGATTGAAACAGTCCGTATGCATGTGGTATAATCGCTTAAGTGAATACTTGTTGATGAGAGAATATATCAACGATGCGATATGCCCTTGTGTATTTGTAAAAAAAATCCTTATCAGGATTTGTGATAATTGTTGTTTATGTTGATGACTTGAACTTAAATGGAACTCAAAAGGATATTGATGATGCAAGAACTCATATGAAAGAGGAGTTCGAAATGAAAGACCTTGGAAAGATAAAGTTTTGTCTCGGGCTCCAGATAGAGCATTTCCAAGATGAAATATTTGGGTATCAATCGAATTATACCAAGAGGGTTTTAAAACGCTTTAATATGGATTAAGCGAATTCTTTGAGTAGTCCAATGGTTAATAGATCACTATAGGTGATATGAGCGCTATAGATAACGAAGAAATTTTAGGTCTAGAAGTACCTTATATGAGCGTTATAGGTGCTTTGATGTATCTTGCAAATTGTACTAGACCAGATATAGCTTTTGCGACTAACTTACTTGCAAGGTACAATTCAGTTCTTACGAGTCGATATTGGAATGGAATAAAGCATATCTTCCGTTATTTACAAGGTACAATTGACTTGGGATTATATTATGCTAGAAACTCGAAACTTGGTCTAGTTGGTTTTGCAGATGCTGATTATTTATCTGATCCTCATAAAGCTCGATCGCAAACCAGATATATTTTTACCATGGGAGGAACCGCGATCTCGTGGCATTCGCAAAAACAGAGTTTGGTTGCCACTTCATCAAATTATGTTGAGATCATTGCACTTCATGAGACATGTAGAGAATGTGTGTGGTTGAGGTTAATGACTCAACACATTCAAGGTGCATGTGAGATAATCACCAGCAAAGAACCAACAATTTTATATGAAGATAGTGTTGCTTGTGTTGCTCCCATCAAAGAAGGATATATCAGGAGTGATAGGACGAAACATATTCCTCCAAGATTTTTCTCTTATGCTCGAGAGCTTGTGGAGAACAATGAGATCAATGTGCAATACATCCGATCAAGTGATAATGCAGCAGATTTGTTTACGAAGGCGCTTCCAACAACAATATTCAAGAAGTATGTTCAAAGAATTGGAATGCGTTATCTTCCGGATGTAAACAGAGGAGATTAAAAAGGTCCTTTCCAGGGGAGACTGCACTCTTTTTCCCTTGTCATGGTTTTTCTCTCACTCGGTTTTACCATGATAAGTTTTTTAACGAGACAGTCTGAGACCGGACGAATCAAATGATGAATAATCAAGGGGGAGTGTTAAGAAATGAAAAGTGATTATTCATCCTCTTTACTCTAAACTTATTTATCTAGTTTCCAAGTGTCATCTTCGTTAGCATAACACAAGGTTGCCACTAATCAAACTTACCTATGCACAAGTGTCATTTTCTTATAATTGACACAAGTTAGACACTAATCTAGCTTGGTTAAGTAACACTTGTTACTTCCATGTAAAGTTTCTCCTAATCTCTTATACTATAAATAGGAGAAGAAATGTGAGATGTAAAGAAGATAACTTAAGAAATAATAAGAAGAGAAGAAGGAAAGTTTAAGAAATTTTTTGTTTCATCTCTTTACGTTATATTGTTTCTTTATCAAATTTATATTAAGATCAAATACAAAAATTTAGTTTAGATAATATACCTCCAGAAATTATATTTATATTAGTAGTACTCCACAACAGAATTATATAAAATGGTTTTTTATAATATTTACAATTCAAATAAAAATGTGATATTGCGAAGAAAAAAAAATAAATGGATTTGTCGAAAGAAAATCAATTATAAAAAAAATTGAGTTTGGAGTGGGATTGATTTATATGGGGGAGGGGGAGGGGGGACGTATATATCTAAGTGGGGCAAATATTTATATGAGAGTACTATACAATGTTCCTGCTCCGTGGACTGACCACTGTAATCTGATTAGATAGGAAAATCTAGGGTTGAATCTGAATGTGTTAGGATTGGAGTGGGATTGATTTATATGGGGGGGGGGGGGGGTATATATCTAAGTGGGGCAAATATGTATATGAGAGTATTATAAAATGTTCCTGCTCCGTGGACTGACCACTGTAATCTGATTAGATAGGAAAATCTAGGGTTGAATCTGAATGTGTTAGGATTGAGTGATCTGAGCTTCTTAAGTCATTTTGACTGAGATAAATGGAAATATCAAGTGAAAACTAAGTTAGACAATTGAATCCAAGATGGCGGATTGTTCAAACAGCGATCAGATTTCAAACAGGATGGTTACCGCAATGGACTGTCTGTTTCGGACATGGCGACCACTCGGTGGATTGGCTTATCTCAAACTGGATCAAAACAAAATATTTTTTAAGGAATTTTGGCGTGAACGATTACCGAGGCAAAGCGCGGCCAAATTCAAGTAAAAATACAAGAAAGATCACTCAAGATCTTTGGACATTGAATTCAATGGTCACGGTTATCTATGTAGTTTTATGTGGCAGTTAACACTGTTTTAATGAGGAAACTTACCCATATTCCTCTTTCTTACTTCGAAAACTCATAGAAAGATTTAAAAAGAATTCGAGAGAAATTTCATAGAGAACTTTAAAAAAACTTGAGTATGGATAATGGCGATCAAGTATTTGGGTAACTCCGATCGAGTCTGTGGAAATATGGGTGATTGACGATCGAGGAATTGACCTCACATAGTAAATATGTATGATAAGTTAATGGTTAGTATCATAATTTATAGAGAGATACTATGTGATAATCGTTAGGTTATTTCCTTTTTCGAGTGCTCCTCAACTGATTTTGCTTACTATATAAAATGTAGAGTTTTATTGTTTTTCTAGAGAAACAATATCTAATTTTTTTACTATTTCATAAACTAAGTTTGCATTTATATAAGCGTTTATATTGAATTCCTTTTTATAAAAATGAAAATGTTATATTTTCACTAACGATTTATACTATTGACGTATTAAAAATGAAACATGTGCAACGTGCATGTCTAAATCTAGTTAATACTATAGTTATTTTTATCTAGAAGTTCTTATAAATATTATTTTTGAAATATCAGTTTTGAAATGTCATTTTTTAAATTGTCATTATTCTATTTTTAAAAAAAAAAATATCACTAAAATTATATCATTGATTCAAAATATTACATCATGTTAGAATTTAGTTTATACGATTCTGAGATTTCCATCAGATCAAAACTCTTTTAAAGTTTAATATTAGGATTTCAATTCTTTTTTTAAAATTAATATGTGACAGTTTTGAATGGATAACTAATAGAAACATATTTGAAAATTAATATATTTTTTTAAAATATTTGTGTTTAATTACAGAGAAACAAAAATAACTCATGCAAATGACATACTCCCTCCGTTCCAAAAATATAGATGTTTAAGGTTATGCACAATTATTAAGAAAATGCATTAATTTCTACGATTTACAGTTTCCAATAAAGTTTAACCAATAGTATTTCAGTATTTGTTTTGGAATCTGTAAAAATGTATAGAAAACAGTAAAATCTTTATTTTTTTGGAACAAAATTTTTTTGTAAAGTTTTTATCTTTTAGGAAATGAGGGAAATCAAATCCCAAAAACCAATACAACTAGAAAGAGAAAATAGGATAAAAAACGGAGCTCCGCGCGAAGATTGATAGTGTGCATCGAGAACCAAACCATAGTATCAATTGTTCTTTAATTTTCTTTTATTTCCATGTTTTGAATTAAGAGAATGTAATTAAAGAATTATTTTTATGGTAACATATTTATGCAAAAAGGGTTATAATTACTTTCTAATTCTCTCTCTCTCTAGATTTCCCAATTTCTGTCTAGACAAGAACACCAACCAATCTTAGAAGCTCTTGTTCGAAATTGGTTCCATGTCGAAAACGAGATTGTCCAGTTAAAGAACCTATCTTTGCATACATGCTTGGCTTGTTCTCTCAGTAAATCTCTCTCCGATCTCCGTAACCCTTTATTGTCTTCGTGTAATAATGATATGTCCCCCTTTCGAAAATCTAAATCCGTTTTTTGATGATATTTGTTTGGATCTTGTGTTGATTATTGCTTCTTCCTTTGTTGTGTGTACTCAATTTATGATTTTGATCCTTACGAGGGTTTCTACTGTTCACTCCTCGTTTAATGTGTTGTTGCTTGTCTTGATTTATTGATCTTCTTGTTTATGCTCATTTTGCCCTTACCCTTTTGTTTGAAAGGAGTAAAGAAGTTCTGATTCCATATAAATCATGTCTCGTTTGATTACAGGTAGTTTGTATAGAGTATGTCACGGTGCTTTGGAAACAACCCCAGCAACATTATGGAGGAAGGGAATGTTGCTCCTTTCTCGAAAGACATGGATTTACGAGCTGTCCAATCTTCTCGAGCATCTATATCTTCTTCACCTATTGAGGTAACAGAGGATAGAAGTAATCAGTTGGTGGTTTATGACTCTAAGGGAAATGATAGTGAAGAAGAAGAAGTCACACCTATCCAGTCTCACACTCCTTCATCCAGAACAATATCACCTTCCATTGGGGCTTTTACGGTCCAATGTGCTAGTTGTTTCAAATGGAGGCTCATACCCTCTATGGAGAAGTATGAAGAGATTAGGGAACAACTTCTAGAGAACCCTTTCTTTTGTGAAACAGCATGTGAGTGGAATCCAAATATGTCTTGTGATATTCCTGAAGATATTTCTCAAGATGGAACTCGTCTCTGGGCTATCGATAAGCCTAGCATCGCTCGTCCACCTATTGGCTGGCAACGTCTACTGCGGATTAGAGCGGAAGGAGGTACCAGATTTGCTGATGTGTATGTTCTTCTTTGGCCTTGTTACTCTTCTCTCACTTGTGTCAAATCACCTTTTCCTAACATAGTATGTAACCAAGTTTTCCTTCTTATAGTTTTTTTCCTCGTCTTTCAGCTATTATGTTGCTCCGTCAGGAAAGAAGCTTCGATCAACTGTGGAGGTTCAAAAGTTAGTTTTCTTTCACTCCATTTCTACTTTTTTCCCTCTCGCAAACTCGCGCAACAACTTAGTTTCTACAACAACATAGTGCTTCGTATTTGACAAAAATGCCAATACATTGATTGATATGTACCTTTTCTATCACCTGATTTAGGATAATATTTAGGAATTCCATCTCTGTGTTTCCTTTTCTGATAGTGGTTTGCTTTTAGTTTTGAGTATATAGAAGGATGATTTCTCATTAGTGAGACTCATCCAAACTAAAGAGAGCTTTGTAGGTAGTATCAGTATTCAACCATGGAAAAACTTTTTACATTTTAGGTTTGATTTTTCTTAGAAGATGGCTTTTAGGTTTTCCTTTGTTTGTGATCCGTTACGTTTAACATTGATCGAAAGGTTTAACATGGAACTCGCATATTGTTTCTTCTAGGAGAAAAGAATCACAAACTAATAAAACCTAAACTTGCTTACGTAGCTGAAATGACACCCATTATAACTATGTTCTATTACTCAGCCTAACCTGAAAAACCTCCAAATCACTCTCTTGCTTGGATTCTAACACTCAAGATTGTTCCCTATATATATTAAAACGTAAAAGTAAACATTCTGGGAAAATGAAATAAAGATATAAACATACTGCATAGTTTACTAATATGAAGTAAAATCCCTAATATGAAGAGGAAAAATATCCTAACTAAAGAATAGGTATCTGTGTCTTACCATATTGACCAAACATCTTGTTTTGATATCTAAAGTTAGGCATTGATACAAAATACATAATAAACCCTTTCCTATGTTTTGTTTACTGACGAAAATATGCAATGTGAAGCATTTGAGATCAAAGGGCTTAGTGATCATCAATTTGTCGCCAGTAACATATAGACAGCTTCTTTACACCTTTATAAACTTCATTGCTGTCTTGCAGGTACTTGAACGACCACCCACAATACATAAGAGAAGGGGTGAAGCTTTCACAGTTCTCGTTCCAAATCCCAAAACCGCTGCAGGACAACTATGTGAGGAAGCGCCCAGCTCGACTAATGGAATCCAGTGATAATACAAACAACCCTGCAGCTACTGAAGGTATGTTGTTTCATTTCCGACGTTACTTGTTTTATGTAAAATGTTGGAAATATTCAAAATAGCAACATTCTTGCTTAAAGATTAGTATGACTCACTTGAAAAGAAAAACGATTTATAAAAACTAGTACTTTTCACACAAGGATTCATATCAATATCATTGGCGTTATCCTCTCTATTAGGGCTGTAGAATTAATTTTGAGGAATACCACAAAAAGACGTGTTTTTCAATAATACATTAACTTTGTCTTTTAGGAAGTTTTTCCAAATATTTTGTGGTGTTCTTGGAAAAAAAAGGTTGGATTATTTTCATAATCTCCCATATATATAAAGATATTTTGCGATAATTATTTTCTCAAGTGTGGTTTTATATTTTTCTCCCTTCTCCGTTTGGTTCAAAGGGGAGGAATTATTTATTCTGTAGCCATGCAAATCTGACTACTCGTGTGAGTTTACTACAACTCTGTTCTCTACACCAGCCTAATCTTTGATAATGGGATTAATTTGTACCCAACCCGATAAGATAGGTGTCTTAGGGAACTTATCAACAAGAAAGCTCATTTGTGTCATGGCGACGATTATCATTTTCCATCAAATCCAGCTCTTACAATTTTTTCTAACATTTGGGTTGTCTTGTTTTCTTCAGCTAGTCCACTGGCGTGGATATCCCCAGATGCTGATACAAAATTGCAGCTAGGTACGCCAACTGAACCAAGACTTTATGATTCACATGATCCATCCTCGAAAAAGACAAGAACATCAGAGCAATCGACCTTTGGCTTCAGTGATGATGTTGCCGGTAGATGAAACCGAAGATCTAATCTATCTAGATAAGACTGAACGATCCACTGATGGTTTTTGATCTTCTCTGGTATATAACTCCTTTTGTCTCTTTGATGAAAATAGAGAAGATGTTTTGTTTTTGGAGTCGGGTATATCGAAGAAACTGAGTACATGTGGTTAGCTTATTTGTGTGTACCATCTACTTTATTTTGCTTGTAAGCTATTTATAGGCGTTTCTATGAAGAAGATGGGTTGGCTTTTGTTTCCAAATTACTAGATTTTCATAGACTTGTTAAAAGCTCATGTCAAATTTGATGGATTGCCAAATGTAGTTAGCTGAAGAGCTTCTTACCTTTAGGGTACTTTTCCAAACTTTTCTTACAATATACATATTTTAAAATCATGCCATACTTTTTTGGTACTTTTGAATAGAGAAAATATTTTTTGGACAATTATGTCCTGCGAAAAAACCCAAGTAAAATAAAGCATATTTGATTTCTCTTTCATCTTCTATTTCCTCTCTCTCCTCCCTTTCTTCCTCAATCTTTCTGCAAAATCAAATGGTGGAAGCCAATTTGATGAATTATAATTTTTGGCTCTCTCTTCATTAAGTTTTGTAAATTTGAAACACTCAAAATCTAACAACCCACCAACTCAAATCCGCATATTTCGTCACTATCCATGTCGATTTCAAGTTCTCCAACATCGAACCTTCACTTTTTGCATCATTTGACAACGGATTTGCTCAGCTTTGTTTCATAGAAAGAAGAATGCGATCTTTTATCCTAATTTGAGAATGATTCACAACTACTTAACGCTTATGCTTTCTCATTCACCACCCATAGCCTTCGCGTTTTCCGTCTTGTCTCTGGAGATATGACGTTAGAACCGATGATTTTGATGCTAGAAAACAGACAATTGCTAAAGGATTGGATGTGTTTAAACACCATCCGTTCATATTCATTTAAACAAAGTATTGGATGTGTTTATGTGGATAAGTAATTATGGTCAGTGTTGATTTGTTACTTTTATGGTAATGGTCACATTCTTCTTCTCTTTTTACTGGTTGTTTAATTTGATAAGTTTCCCTTTTAAGCAATGGTTTTGGGTGTTTCGGTAATCGGATTTGAAGGAATTGAATAGGATTGATTGGAAACTCGTGACCATAAAAAAAAATTGTATAAAAAATGGTCGTGTATTGATGGTTACGTATGGGTTGGCACATATAAATGGTCGTATATTGATGGTCACATATGAGTGGTCATATAATAAGTTTGGTATTTGTTTCAAGACTTGGTCTTTCTCAATAACCATTCCTAGTGTTTGTATTGACAATTTCATGTAGTGGATCCATGTTCTTTCTTCTTTTTGATTTTCATGTAGTATATCCAAACACACTAATTAATGATCATAATCAAATTGTCCATAATACTTTGTCCACACGAATTTATCCACAATCTCGGGTCTTCGTTTTGCTTTACCTTATATCTTTTTTTTGGTTCTTAAATTGTCCAAAATTTCTCTATGAAATCAGAACATGAAACCGATCAGAACGACGAAAGACGAAGATGGGCAAGACCGATCTCAAAGACGAAGATATGATGGTGAAGAAGAAAATAAATACTGGTGTTCAAAATTGAATTGGATCTCAAAAATTTTAATTTCATCTTGTCTTTTTGTGAAGTTTGGAACTTCTCCAAATTTCAGATTTTTTTCAAATAAAAAGCTATGAAAAAACCCAGAAAAAATTGGTTCTATAACCCACAAATTCTACAAGATCCTCAAATCCTCCATATTCACCCTAGAATGACTTAAGATTTAATTGTGGGTTTCCATTATTTTCTTTGTTTTCTTCAACAATTGATTGATTTTTCTTCTCCATTGAAATCAAATGTGTTAACGCAATAGAAAAGAATGAGAGAGAAAGAGAGAAACGAGAGAGAGATGAGTTTTGTGTTTAGTTTGGTCAGAACAATAGTTAAAGGGTATAATAGATATTAACCATGGTAAAAGTATGGCATCCTCTTAAAGTATCTTTTTGTGAAATAAGTTTGTGGAAAAGTACCTTTGGAAGTAAAATTCTCTTAGCAGAATTCTAACCCTAAAACACACAGAAAACTTACTTTTTCACATGAAGTAAAGAAAATCAAACATAGGACACGACAGAAGTACCTTAATTACATGATAACATTAGAAATTAACGTTAAACCAACAAAAAAGCATTTATCACGGATAGCTAGTTCTAGTAGTAAACAAAATTATATCATCTTCTTACAAAGCCGAATAAGTAAATAGCCCCTAAACTTAATAAGTAAAAACAAAAGTCGGATTCATAACTAAAAAAGTGTTTCAACATTTACCTTTCTTTCTCTTATTAGAAGACTTTACATTGCATCTGGAACAGAACCAATCATGTTCAGGAACATGTGGTAATGGAGGATCACAACAATCAATGTGAGTTCCAGTTCCACAACCACTGATTCCTTCTTCGTCTCCACAGATCAACATCACTTCTCCTCTCTCTGTGCTCCCACAAACCTATCAGATTTTCAATTTCTTATTCGATCAGATATCTGAAATCTAATCTAATACATGTGTTCAATAGTTGTTCATAGTTCCTTACCTCACAAGCAACATCATCTATGTTAGGTGAAGCAACATCTTCTTCCTCTTCTTCCTCGGCGATGAGTTTCTCTCCAGCACTAAGCTGCAGCTTGTTAAATGATCTTTCTGCCCATGAGTTTGTGTCGTAGAGCACGTATTTGTCAAGTGGGTACCCAGGTTTGCAAACGTACTCCACAAGGTAATCAGAGAGGACACAAGGGATCTCATGTCGTATAAACTCTTGGATCCAGACGTCTGCATGTGGCATCCCAGAGCTGATCAACGCAAAATCAGTGTTTTGATTCAGGAAACGTGTGTAAGGCGGTGCGGTTGCTAGTATCGTACCATCCCCAGCTTTCACAGCTCGCTTTAACGTATCCTGATTAAGGAGAAGGAAACATTATTCTAGTTTTCAACTGTATTAGCTCCTACTAAATTTCACCCGAAGAGAAAAATTCATTCTTACAAAGTTATCAAGAACAAAGAAAATTGGCAGAGATGCAATTTTCTGACAGAACATACAGGTGTTCTTTTATTTGCAAAGGTCATCAATATTTATTGTACGAATGTGAGAAAGTATACTTACCAAAGAAGGGAAGTTGCAGTCACCGTATACAACAATACGCATTCCATATAAAGCACCATGTCCTGTTTGCTCCCTAACAAGTCGCCATTTCCTTGGGGCCTCGAGGTTTATTACACCATCAGTACTAAGACCAGTACTGTGCCATTCATAAGGCTCCTCTGCTAATAGTTTCCCAGCTTCCTTTGAATCAGCTACATAGTCAGTCTTCAGAATCCAACTGCATTAAGAAAACTTGTAAGTAAAAGATGTAGAATACGGTTTTATCAAAGGAGAATTTCCAACTGGCATTATTAGAAGGGGTTAGTTTAATGTTCTACACAACACAGAGGATGATCCTGAAGAGAGTATTAAATAAGTTAATTCAAAGGAGTTACAGTACCTTCCAGATGCAGCAGCAGCAAAAAACTTTTCGGTCCTACGCATTTCAGGAGCAATAAAATGTGTTGCTTGATAAGACCACTGATGAGAATCCCTGCAACATTTTCCTTTTAAGCTCTTAATGATCTGCTGGTATTCTTTTCTCTGAGCCTTAGGACCACTGACAGTAAAAAACTTTGGCTCCTGTTCTTGGTCCTGTATGACCTTTTCACTAGCCACGGGCTTAGAACTGAGCTGCTTAGACTCTTTACCCACCTTAGTACCTGTTTTAGCTGTCTTTGCAGCTTCCTTTCTTGCTAATGGTTTTCCAGAAACCAAGCGTTGGTGTCCACCAGAACCGACCTTCCCAGATTTATTATCCACTACAATGTTCTCCTTCTCTTTTTTAGACTTTTTAGTCTTCTTGACCGTGGATTTTCCTACTTCGACCGTAGAAGAACTTCCTTTCTTTCCACTTTGAATGCTACTTCTTTCTACTGTATCCTCCTTTCCACGCTTACGTTTATTCTTATCAACCTTTATTTGCATTGCAGCATTGCTTGGAGCCTTAGCTGCAGCCTCCGTTCTTTCATATGGTTTCCCCGCAACCGGGGTTTGGGTTTCATCAGAACTGACATCCCCAAATTCATTATCCACTGTAATGTTCTCCATCTCTTCTGCAGAGTTATCCCCTATATGATTCATCACAGTGTCAGTTGCTTTGGCACCACGTTCTTTTCTAGACTTTTTAGTCTTTTTGACACTGGATTTTCCTACTTCAGCCGCAGAAGAACTTCCTTTCTTTCCACTTTGAACGCTGCTTCTTACTACAGTAGCCTCCTTTCCACGCTTTCGTTTATTCTTATCACCTTCTATTTGCATTGCAGCATTGCTTGGATCCTTAGCTGCAGCCTCCTTTCTTGCTAGAGTTCCATCAGAACTGACATCCCCAAATTCATTATCCACTGCAATGTTCTCCATATAATCTGCAGAGTTATTCCCTATATGTTTCATCACCGTGTCGGTTGCCTTGGCGTCATCTTCTATTTTGGAACTTTCCGCTTTTTTGACACTAGGTTTTTCAAATTCAACTGTCGAAGAACTTCCTTTCTTCCCACTTTGAAGGCTATCTTTCTCTACAGTGGCCTCTTTTCTGCTGTTACCATTATTCTTATCAACCTCTAATTGCACTGCAGCGTCACTTGGATCCTTAGTTTCAGCTTCCATTCTTGCCAATGTTTCTCCCGCAACTGGGCTATGGTCTCCACCAGAACTGACCTTCCCAGATTTATTTCCCAATGCTAAGTTTTCCTTCTCTACTGCAGAGTTCTCCCCTATATCTTTCATTACAGCATCGTTTATCTTCCCATCATGTTCTTTTCTAGATTTTTTCGCTTTCTTCACACTGGATTTTCCTGCTTTGACTGTAGAAGAACTTTCTTTCTTCCCACTTTGAAGGTTATGTTTACCTACAGTAGCCTCCCCGTTGCGTTCACTTTTATTCTTATCAACCTCTAACTGTAATGAACCATCACTAGGATCTTTTGTCGGAATATCAGTTAGCTCTGCTTCTAGCATTGTAATTTCCATCTCTGCATCAGCTTCCTCCGAGGTCTTAGCCTGCAGCTTATCTTGATTTACAATCAAATCCAACACAAGATGGTCTTTCTCTTCTGGGGCATAAGATGTATCATCTGCAGAGTCAATTCCCTTAAGGGCTTCAGTCTTTGTGTCAATCTGTTTTGCCATTTCTGGTACAGCCTCAGTATTTAGTACAGAACTTGCTACCTCCTTCTGATTGCCATCATCTGTTACTGGCGCTGAAGCTTTACCTTTGTTTAGACAAACAGTGCGCTCTTCCTTTGGGATAGGATCGCTCAAGTATATAGATCCCTTTTGGTTAATGGGGCTCTGTTTCCTACCTCTGGTGCCTAGGCTCTTTCTTGCAGTTGTTTTCTTCTTAGGCAGCTCTGTTTCTTGCTGGTCTTTCATGCTAATTAAACCCGACCCTGAAGGGGTGCTAAATCTCTTCATCACAGGCTCAATTATAGATCTTTCAGGTACTAAATCCAAAGCACCCTTCAATTTTGTTGGAGTCCAAATATCATCTTTGAATAACCTAGTTGCTGAATCACTCAAATCTAACTTTTGTGCAACTTCCCTGCCTTTAGTGGGGTCATTAATGTTTGGCACAACCTTAAGGTTTTGTTTAGGTGAGCCTGATATTGGATCCTGCAATGAAATATTCCCCACCATTGGCTCAGTCGGTGATCTCTCCAGTACTCCACTCTGAGCACATTTCGAAATGATATTCTCTGCAGTTGGAATAGCATTTTCCATGGGTACCACATTGGAGCTCAGCAGTTTAACACTAGCAGGTGATGTATGGCCAACTTCCCCACTCACAGTTGAATCATAAGTTCTCGGCACAGGCCTAAGGTTTTCTTTAGGCGAGCCTGATAACCCAGTTGATGATCTCTTCGGTATTTCATCTAGTGCACATTTCGAAATGATATTTTCCGAAGTAATAGCATCTTCCTTGGGTACCACATTTGAGCTCAGCAGTTTAACACTTGCAGGTGATTTATGGCTAACTTCTCCACTGTCAGTTGGATCATTAATGATCGGCACAGGCCTAAGGTTTTCTTTAAGCGAACCTGGTTTTGGCTCCTGAAATATGCTTGCCCTATCGTTACTATACTGTCGAGCAGCAACCGCATCAGTAGAGACCATGGCTTCATGATTTCTGTCCATCTTTTTAGGAGTTAACCAATTTTCTCTGGATGTGTTGCACAATGATGAGCCTTCTCCTGTGCCTGAAGTTGTTTGAGCAACCGCGATATCTTTTCCTGTCGACTTAGACATTTCAACTGCAGCCACATCACCAACCCTAAGCCCAAGAGGGCTGTTGTTTGCACGCTTCACAGAGGCATCTTCTGCTTCGTCCTCAGAATCCTTAGCTGAAGCCTCCATCATCTCCAAATCATAGCCACTGGGAAAAGAGAATTGATCAGCTTTGGTCCTATTTTCCGGGTAAACAAGATCAGCTGCTGAACAGTAAGTAACTAGTACTCAAAGCTGAAATGAGCATGGAATCCAGAAGCAAATTTCTTATGATGTCACCATTCATCTTTCAATAAGAGAATATACCAACTCTAGAGCATAGCAAGTCCAAACATCGCCTGACACATGAGACAGAGATTGATATGTGTGCAGTTTTACCTTATCGCGTACTCAATCTCAGGAAGGAGCTTCCAGTTCTTTAAGCTGCAAAGAAGAAAAACAAATTGTAAGAATCAACATGGCTTACACGAAAAGAGTATGAAAAAAAACTCCCATACGCCACTTACCAGTCCTCTAACCAACGGTGATTCACTAGTTTAATTGTCTTCATGCGCTTAGCTAACTCATACTTTTCTCCTGATCAGAAAGAAAGACTCCATCAAATATTTATTCCTCAAAAACACTCAGCACACGAAAGCTGAGCATGTGGAACCAAAGTAAACACATATCCCCAATGTCAACAAGTGAAACTCACCTTCAAACTTGTAGCATATAAGATGGGTTACTTCGTTTGCAACCAAGGGCTTCGAGAACTCCGCACCCATCAAATCAACCATTGTCTGTAAACGAAGAGAAACATTTACTTAAGATGCAATGATAAATCACACTAACTAAATTCCCAAAAAAAATGGCAACACACCATAATGTCCTCTCTATCTTGACGTTGGTAACCAGTCAAGCATACAACTAATCTTTTAGCCCCTGGAATCCCATTCAAATCTTTAGCAGGCCTGTACAAAACCTGCAAGAAATTATAATAAAACCCTTGAATATTGTTGATATTACATAGATAAAAATCATGTTTTTTTGTTACAGAAAACTGACCGAATTAGAATCAATAAGCATTCCAATGTCGAAACTGTGATCAACCCATGAGCCTGTAACAACCACCTTCCCATTACTTCGAGCAGCAACACAAATCGGATCATCCTACGATATCAAAAACCCCCAAAAATAAGAACTTTCAACAGACAAAACAAAGAGAAGACAAACAAACAAAAAACAAGACGACTTACATAAATAAGCATATCTACGATGAGATGAGTACATGTTTGATTGTAGTGACCAACATCAACACCACCACCACTCAGAAGCTTTGACCGTAACTGTAGTAGTAAAGATTATAGCAAAATCAAACTTGAATTAAAATTGAAAATCCGAACAATAGAAGATGGAGATAGATAGATTAGAGAAATACCGCGTTTCCATCGGTGGTATTGAATCCAGCGAGAGCGAATCGGACACCAGAAAACGTCTTGGAAGGAAACCCCGAGTCCATTGTTTTTTATTGAAAATAAAAACCAAAATTAGGGTTTTAGGGGTGGAGAAATCGAAGGGGGAAGATCGAATCGAAGCACTCAAAATAAGCTAGGGTTTGAGAGGAAAGAGAGATATGAGCAGAAATTGGGATCGAGGAAGATTTGAAGCGACGGGAAAGTAAGCGGGAGAAATTGAAATTTTTATTATTTTCATTTACGGTTCGGCGGGAGTAAGAAATCGGTAGGAGGGAGCAATGACGTGACACTGTCACAGTATTCCAAGTGCCATTTCTTCCCATTGCTCTATTCATTTTAATTTTTTTCCATTACTATTACTATTCTTATCTTATTTCATAATTTATACTTTTATAGTAGAAATTGTCCAAAATGGGACAAACACGATAAACAATTTTAAAAATAGTGGGTCTGATTGATTTTCTTTTTTTACACCAACAAAAGCTTTTACCAAAATTATCATTTTATAATTTGGTTGAAATAGTTTTTTTTTTTTTTTGCATCAGAATGATGCGAAAACAAAATCAGAAACCAAAAAATTCAAATTTCCTAGTCTGACGACGTTCACTGCATCAGCAGTCTCATTCTCAATAAGTGGAAGAATCTCCGGATAATTGTGGCCGAACAACTATCTTGCTTGAGGAATATCATGTAGAGATTGCATTCTCCCAATTCGTATTAACCCTATGAATCTTGAACGTGAAAGCATATTCATCCTGGAGTGATGCATATGGAATGGATTTAATAAGAGTTGTAATGCCATAGAGAAAAGAATCCAAACCCTTGCTTAAAAGGAACAATTCGTAGCAAGGTGGAGTTTATATTTGACATAAAAAAAATAATCAACTCGTAAATCTGATAAAATGTAGACGTAAGCTAGTTCTGGAGACGTATACGAGGAAATTGATGATACTTGTACACAAGTTGGTAATACACGCGGAGAAGTTGGTAGTGGGTCTGGCATGAACATGAAAGGAGACGGCGATAGTATGTTGTTAACTTGATTATGTACTTAATCTTTTACATGGATTATCGAATCTTTTTTTCCCCACCAAGAAATTTTTGACATTAAGAATGTACTGTTCGAGCACAGATTTCTTGTTTGCAAAAAACTTGACATCACGCTTTTGCGGATGTATATCTTTGGCCTATTGATTGGATTTTGAGGTATCTCCAACAAAAACTTTAATTTTGAGGTTTGAGGGTGTTGTCCTCCAACAATATAATCTCATAGGGGGTTATTGGTTTATGGATTTTAATGGATTTGGAAATCCAAACAAAATTTAGTATTATTGGTTCTATGATTTTAAAATTCATATTAAAATCCGGTGTTATTGGTTTTATGATTTATAAATCCTAATTAAAATCACGTGTTATTCAATCCTACGGATTTATTTATGGATTTGATTTCACTTAGGATTTTAATGGATTTGAAAGGATTTCATGTCAAAAATACAAAGGATCAAATCCGAGGGGAAACCTTCGGATTACAAATATTTCTAAATCTTATAAGATTTATAAATCAAATAACACAGACTTATAAATCCACAAATCAACTAAAATAATCAAACCAATAAATAAAACACCATCAAACAAAATAATAGAAAAATTGTGTCACGTATGTATTTTTCGTCTCTTCTTCATCATCTATGTATGTTTTTCTTGCTTTTTTCTTTTTATAGGCTTGTTCATTTTTTCTTGTTATTCACGTGATCAATTTCTCTGTGATTCTTCACAATAAGGATTTTAGTGAATATTATTGCGAAATCATATACTAATCATCGTAAATAATATATATAAAGATACAAAGGTGTATGTGTTAGTGTTCGTTTTTGATGGGTTAAATTTTATTTGTTAAAAGTATATTCAAACATAGATTCAATAAATATGGGAGAACAAGAAGTCCTTGAAGAACGAGAAAGACATATATCACATGAAAATAATGAGTTAGATGTTGATATTACTTTATTGGTTTGTCAATGAAATCCATTTAGTTGATTTGTAAATCCATTTAGTTGATTTGTAAATCCATTTTATTTGATTTTGAAATCCATTTTATTTGATTTTGAAATCCACGTTATCTATTATTATGGATTTTAAAATCCATGAATTCATCTCAGATTTCTAAAATCCAAATGGATTTTAAAATCCATTAAAGTACACAAACCAATAACCCCCTATCAATATAACCTTATATTAGTCTTTTTTATTAACCAAAACTAATAAATATCTTTAAACTTTTATAAATAACTATAAAACATACAATAAAATAATACAAACAACATCAATTGATAACCCATTACACTAAAATATAGAATCAAATATAAATAATACAAACACAATAGAAGAGACTACAAGTAAAATACAAAATTACTCAGTACAGCTATTTTCAGTTTTGAAGTTGCTTGATGTAATATTTCATCTTGTATTAAATTAGCTTGAAGTAATATATGTCAAATATTTTATGAGACATAAACTTTTAAGGATTAAAATGATATACAAATAAACTAGTCTGATTAACTTTAAGATATATATATATATATATATATATATATATAATTATGGGGACTAAACTATAAACAAAAAGATGAACCTCAAAATTTGAGAATTTGAAGTCGTTGTTGGAGAGGGAAAAACTTCAAAGAAGATTTAGAATTGTTGTTAGAGATTTCCTAAGAAAAGAAAAACATAACATTAATCTCATAATATATTTACTCAAGAACCAATTAGAGAACATATTTGCATACCCATAAAACGAAAAACAAAATTGAAGATGAGTTTAAATCGCATGGAATAATATATTATTATCCTGTCTTTGTGGAAATAAATTAGGGTTTCCAAAGAGGATAGGACTTTGTTTCATGTGTTAGGATAGAGAATTAGAAAGCAAAGAAATGCTTTAGTCTTTCAAAGTCAAACAACATGCGACTTAAGCTCTTTGTGGACAGTAAAGTACGGCTAGAAACTTCAGATAATAATTGTAACCGTAATGAGGTGCTTATGCTAAGGAATCAATCCTATCAGGCTCGTGTATCCAATAAATGTAATGTTCTAAGTATCGTCTAACAAGTCATTCAAACTAATCAATATTTTTTTTGTAGATGCCTCATAAATTTTTGCTTCTCAAGTTGCGGGTTTAGCTTGAGTCTTGTATAATAAAGAAAGTCGGCAATTGTTAATGGCATCAAGAGCGATAGCTCCAATTCAAAGTTATGTGGAAGCTGAGGCAACACGGGAAAACGGCTAATTTGGATCTACACTATTGCTATTGTGCCTTTTTGTACTTCATCTTTTGACTATGGTCAATTTAAATCCAAATACAATATTATTTCAAAGTATGTACCCAAACTAACACAACATGTTCCAAAATGGATCTTGACTATCTTTCCATTAGTCAACGTTAACAGAACAGTGACTAGCACACACGTTGGCAAACAGCTCGGTCTGGTTTGTCAAAACGACAACGTTTCTAGGCTTAAACAAAACGGTGTGTTTTGATTTGGGGCAAAATAAATAAAAATCAAATCCCCAAATTGATTTTGCAAACTCTTTCTCCTCTTTATCGAGACCAAACACAAAATCAAACTCCAAAATCTGCAAAATGAAGAGGAGTAGTTGTAGACAACAACTTTCGAATCCTTATTCTTCTTTTTCGTTTATTTTCTTCTCCTTACATCTTCTTATTCAGTTCGTATTCAAAAAATTTCTCTTTGCCGTAAAGAAACACGAAACTCAAAAGTCTACAAAATCAAGAGGAGATTTCAATTGACTACAGGAAAAGGAGTGATTGGAAATGACAACCTTTAAAACCAATTCGATTTTAGGTTACATATTCGGGTTCTTCAAAGAAAAAAATGAGGTAATTTTTGTTTTTGGGTTAAGTGTTTGAATCGAATTCTTATAGTAATCTTAGAGTGCTTATGTGTTAATTTTTACATGAATAGAGAACAAATTTGTAATTTAGTCCACCAAGTGTTCAATGAAATGTATGTGAAAGAGAAGTACATGTTTTTAATTCGTTTTTCATATGTTTTCTTGTTCCTACAACTTTCCAGGTGATGTAACCTTCACTGTGTATCATGGTGGGAATTGACTAAGGAATCATGCCATAGATGTTACGTATATGAATGGTGAGGTTTTAACAATCGAGTATAAACAAGAAGATTTGTTTACGATCGTGTCTACTAAGTTAAGTGAAGGTTTGTATGACAAGAAGGTTTGGTACAAGCATCCATTTCCAGAGGATAAGGATAGGAAGATTTTGTGTAATGGTGGTGTGGAGTTTAGGAAGATGTGTGAAGCTGCTAAGATGTCTAAAACGAAAAAAGAAAAGAACTCGACTATCTATGTAGGATATGGCTATCCATGGAGGATATATTGCTCCTATGAAAAGGTTGTTGGAAATTGGATGGTGAAGACCTGTGAGGATGAACACAGTTGCACACTTGATGGATATAGCAAGATAATAAAAGCCGGTGTGATTGCAAAATTGTTTATGGATGATATTAGGACTGATCCAAAATTCAGACCTAAGACGATTCAAACTCAAATCCAACAGAGACACAATTTTGTAGCAACATATGAACATTGTAGGAAGGCAAAAGGGAAGGCCTTGGAATTCATCAAAGCTGATCATGATCGTCAATTTTCAATGTTTGGAAACTATCAAACAGAGCTGCTTAGGTAAGTACTTCATTTTTTTAGTATTTGAAACTGTTGTCTATTAATTTTTTCCAACTGTTTTTCAAGGACTAACCCTGGTTCAACTGTGGAGCTAGACACATTCTTTGTTGATGATGGAACAGAGATCTTTGAGAGGTTTTACGTGTGTTTTAAAGTGTTGAAGAGAACATGGAAGATATGGTGTCAGCCTATCTTTGGTATAGATGGATGCTTTATGAAAAGCAACATTAAAGGTCAGTTATTGGGAGTTGTAGGCAGAGACGTAAACAATGGAATGTATCCCATTACTTGGGTTGTTGTTGATGTTGAGAATGAAATTAACTGGTCTTGGTTCTTGAATAAGCTAAAGGCATATTTGAATGTCCAAGATGGTCATGGTATCATTCTAATATCTGACATACAAAAGGTAAATTAACTTGTCTTGTTTGCTTTAACTTACCTTAGTAGTTTCAGATTAACAATGTGACCAGTGTAACAATATATTGTTTTCAAGGATTGTTGAATGCGGTGGAGAGTGAGTTATCTAGGGTAAAGCTTAGGATGTATGTCCGACACATATATGGGAGTTTAAAGAAGCAATTTCCAATCCAAGTTGATTTGAAGGGACTGTTTTGGCGAGTGGTTGAGAGTTGGAAAACACAAGAGTATGATGTTAATATGGATGTGGTTAAGAACTATGACTTACGTGTGCATGAGGCTATGATGTAGAAGAATCCAAAGAATTGCAGTCTCGCCTATTTCACACCAACTTCTTCTTGTGTCGATGTTCACAACAATATTTCAGAGTCCTACAACAATGCAGTTGATTCTTCAAGATACATGCCAATGGTGGAGATGTTGGAGACTAGGGCTCGGCATTCGGATACCCGATCGGGTTCAGGTCGGGTATTTTGGTTTTTCAAGTTTTTTTGTAACGGGGTTTAGAATCCGATCGGGTATTATATATAATCGGGTCGGGTTCGAATCGGGTGACTTTGGCTCCGGGTATATCCGATTCACCCGATCCATCCCTTTGTTTCTCTTAATTCACACAACTATGAGATCAAACCAATTTACCGTAAGTCGTAACACAAATGTCAAAACACAACAAGAATGTCAATAAACATAACGCAATGACTTCAACTCCTCTTCTCTTTGGTTTAATTTCCAATCGTTTAAAACTCAAATTCCATCAAGATCTATTCGTATGAACACAACTAGTTTCACTTTTATACATATATATAATTATATCAAAGAAGTTGAAGTTTTGCAAGATGATTTCAGGATCAGATGGTAGTTTTGAAGTACTTGAGTGTGGTAAAAGTCGCATCGCGAATATGGAAGATATGACATGTGTATGTCGTAGACGGGACATGAGTGGAATCCCTTGTCGTGCTTTAAGAGTCATTGTAGAGAAGAAGTTCAATTCAATGACTACATTGTAAACTGGTACATACTTGACTTCAAGATGGGAACAAACTTATAGAGATTTCATTTGTCCAGTCAACACTGATTTCTTTTGGGAGAAAGATAGTTTTGTTATAAAGCCACCACCAAGCTTAGCTGAAGAAACTGATAACGTACAAAGAAGGAAGCCAAGGCCAAAGAGGAAGAAACCGAAGCATGAGTCTCCAACAAAGAAAAAGAAGCTTACACGGATTGGAAGAGTACAACACTGTGGAAATTGTAAAGAGGCTAGACACAATATATTGAAATGCCCAAAGCTAGTAGGACAAGTTAATAGGCCAAAGAAGAAATCAAAGAAAACACAAGATGGTGAACTAAGTCAAACAATCAGTGAAAGCCAACCAATGAGTCAAAGCTAAAGAGGTATGGTTTTCTTTATCCTATGTCTCTAATTGTGAGTTTATAGTACTGAATTTTATTGTCTAATTTTTAGTTTGTTGTCTGAATTTCAGTAAGCATGAATGAGGAAAGAGAGGACCGTCAAGCTTGGTGTATGTTTAGGATACACTTTTATTTGATTTTAGTATAAGCTTGTACTCGGTTTTAAGATAACTTTTCTTCCCTTTATGATTTTAGTACAAGTTTTTTTATTCGGTTTTAGTACAAGTTTGATTATGTAGTTGTTTTCAAACATAGTTTATGACAAGGACAAGCTTGTTCTCCTTATGGTGTTGGTTATAACAATATTTTGTTTCTCCTAGTTTAAACATGGTTTATCCGAATCATAATTCATGATCTTACATAATTCATTACAAGTACAATGTGTCTACTAAATTCAAACATCAAACTCATGATAATTGTCTCCAATCTATTTGACTTCAAACGACTCAAAGCACAAACAAGTAGAAGAAAAACATCACAACCACACACAAAATCATGTTCTTCAAACTGCGAAGCTCCATTTTGCAATCTCGAATCTCCTTTTCAACAACAGTCTCACAAGTTCTAGTCTCCATTTCTATAGTTTCGATCTTTGATTCACAAGCTCTTAATACCTTACGTAGCTGAAGCGAAGCTCCTTCAATGTTATCTACTTTCTCTACCAAATCCTCAAGTTCTTCAACCATACACTCATCGGCCACTTAAACCTATGAAACAATTCGCTATGCATCAATGAAAACAAATTAATGCATAATTTAAACACAAAACAAATCTACTACTAAAGAATAAAGATATAGCTCCTCTGACCCATATGGATAAGCATGGAACAATCTTCCAGGATTTTTAGCAGTCCTAGATGTCTTCATCACTACGGTTGCTACACTTCTTCGGAAATCCTCTTTGAAATTGAGCCATTGTAACAGAGCAAGCTTCGGTTAAGTTTCAACAACGAGATGAAGAAGAAGAGCAAATACTTTTTTTTGATACTGGAGGTTGTCATCTCCAATTACTCTTCTCGACTCCTAATTTTTTGATTTCTCCTCTTGATTTTGCAGATTTTTGAATTTGGTCTTTGTGAGAGAAAAAATCACAAAATCAGTTAAGAGATTTGATTTCTCTTTATTTTGCCCCAGATCAAAACGCACCGTTTTGTTTAAGCTCAAAACGTTGTTATTTTGATCAATCGGATCGAGCTGTTTGCCAAAGTGTCGTCCTACTCATAATTCCGTCAATATTAACAAACAAAAAGATGGTCAAAGTTTATTTTGGCACATATTATGTTAGTTTGGGTTACAAAATTTGAAATAATAATGTATTCGGGTTCAAATTGACCATAATGAAAAGATGAGATACAAAAAGGTATGATAGGTATAATCTATGTGCAAATTAGCCGTTTTCCCGAGGCAGCACTCCTTCGGCAATTAGTCTTCGCAGGTTAGTAGGATACGATAATTTTGGTTAGTTTGGTTAATTCGGTACAAAAAGAGATGGACAAACCGATAAACCGGTAGGAAATCTGTAAGCAGTCTCTCACATTTCCCTTATCTATTTCACCTTCTTCTTCCTCAAACGCGCTTATCATTTGATTTCTTTCTCTCTGTCTCTCCCACTCGATGGGCACTCTTACCAGCGTAGCTTTCGCAGCTGCGATTAACATCAGATTCCGTGATAAGATTAAGTCTACGGTTCCCAAAGTAGCTTCATCTTCATGGAGACAGAGTTACTCTTTCTCTTGCAACCATCGATTTAGGGGTTTCTCTAGCGTTGCAAAGTGTTTAGGCAGCAATGATGAAAACGGCAATGGCGGAGACAACGGAGACACTCACTCCTCCCTTGTTGGAGATTCAACCGTCAAAACGGTATCTCGTGAAGAAGATGAAGAAACAGACGAGACAAGTAACGACGAATTCGCTTCCGACAAGACTACTCCTGTTTCTTTAATGGTACACTCTTATCTCATTTGGGTTATGTTCCTAAATTCCAGTTTGTCTGCAAATTGGCTATATATAGCGTCTCTGTTTGCTTGAGGTTTTGCATTGTTAGAGAACTTTCTTCCTTGTTCGGTGATTGTTCAATAAGGGTCTGTTATGCATTTCATGGAAAAAATAAAGAAATTAAAAAAATTTGCTGAACACAACTCTTAAACCTTGTGTTACTAAGAGTTAAAGTTTGTGTCTTTTCTCAGCCATCAACTGTTGAGCCGAAATTCAGTAGCTTCCAAATAGACTCGTATAAGCTAATGGAGCTTCTTGGACCTGAGAGAGTTGATCCTGCCGATGTCAAGTTGATAAAAGACCAAATTTTCGGATATTCGACATTCTGGGTGACCAAAGAAGAGCCATTTGGGGATCTTGGTGAGGGTATCCTTTTTCTTGGGAACCTGAGAGGAAAGAGAGAGGATGTGTTTGCAAAACTTCAAAGAAAACTAGCTGAGTTGGCTGGTGATAAATATAATTTATTCATGATCGAGGAGCCTAACTCAGAAGGACCAGATCCACGTGGTGGTGCGCGTGTTAGCTTTGGTTTGCTTCGTAAAGAAGTCTCAGAGCCAGGACCAACCACACTCTGGCAGTATGTGATTGCTTTAATATTATTTCTTTTGACAATTGGTTCCTCTGTGGAGCTAGGAATTGCTTCTCAGGTACTCTTTGATTGTCATTGATCTGTTAGTACATCAACCATCAGGCATTATACTTCAAATGCAATAATGGAAGTTCCCTGATTTAACAGATTAACCGATTACCTCCTGAAGTGGTAAAGTATTTCACGGATCCAAATGCTGTTGAACCACCTGATATGGAGCTGCTGTATCCATTTGTAGACTCTGCATTGCCTTTGGCGTATGGTGTATTGGGAATTCTTTTGTTTCATGTAAGTGGAAATTTTGTCTTTCTACTGTAATGCTTCACTTATGAATGTTGCTTTCAAATTCGTATCAAGCATGCATACAACTCGGGTGATGATAAACTTTCCTATACCTGTGTTATCTGGTTTTCTTATTTTGCTCTCAGTACTTCGTTTATGACTTGTTCATTTGCAGGAATTAGGGCACTTTCTTGCTGCAGTTCCAAAGAAAGTCAAGCTTAGCATTCCTTACTTCATTCCAAACATTACACTCGGCAGCTTTGGTGCAATCACACAGGTGGTTTTCCTCATCATGTCTCTTGCAAGTTCAGGGGACTTGTCTCTTGTTGAATTCTGTGTTATTCACATCTAGAAGAAGAAATCTTTCTAAATTTGTTGAAGAAACAAGGAAGCAACTATGGTCGAAATTGCATCCATCTACTTTTCTGCTTAAATGCATTCATCTACTTTTCCTTTGATGACATTGACGACAAGCCGAACATTTTGAAGTCCTTGGAAGACAAGACTTTTAGCTGTTGTAGTAGCACTAGTAAACTTTTTACTTGATATGTACAGTTCAAGTCAATTCTCCCCGACCGCAGTACAAAAGTTGACATTTCGCTAGCTGGTCCATTTGCCGGAGCTGCACTCTCAGTTTCCATGTTCGCTGTTGGTCTCTTCCTATCTACTAAACCCGATGCAGCTAGTGATCTGGTGGAGGTTCCCAGCATGTTATTTCAAGGTTCATTACTCCTTGGACTCATCAGCAGAGCAACTCTGGGATATGCGTAAGCTCTCCACAGCTAGCGACTGACTTTTCAACCTTAGTGAAAAATCTAACTCCAATGTTTGTTTCTATATTTCTATTCATTGCAGAGCTATGCATGCTGCAACAGTTCCAATCCACCCGCTTGTAATCGCTGGATGGTAGCCTCTAATGCCTTGACTCTTGCCCTTTATTCATCAGACATTGTTACAATTTTTGCTTACTTTAAAATGCAATTGTTAGGTGTGGTTTAACAACAACGGCTTTTAATATGCTTCCTGTGGGATGTTTGGATGGAGGAAGAGCTGTACAGGTATTTCTCTTGTTTATGGAATGGTGTATATTCCATTAGAAAATTAGAATCCTATTTTGTTTCAAAATTTAAAAACAACCCCGACTCGTATCAAGGAAAACGATTCTTAGTTTCTGTCATTAGATCATGTTGCGGTTGATTTAAATGTGTACTGTATGTCCTGAAAAATGTTGTGTACTCTAAAAGAAGAAAATTGTGAACTGAAAAGAGTCGGTCTAAAGATGTTCATACATGATGTCTGAATCATATGGGCATGGTGGCTTTCGTGCAGGGTGCATTCGGAAAAACTGCGCTGTTTACATTTGGTTTGACAACCTATGTAATGCTTGGACTCAGAGTGGTATGTTTAACTGTCCCAAGCCATGTTTTTATCCTCTCGAACCTGCTAGATTTTTGACTCTGGCATTTGTCCTACTTTTCAGCTCGGTGGCCCTTTGGCACTTCCTTGGGGACTCTACGTACTAATCTGCCAGGTACCAATAGTTTCTTATCTCTGCAACTCCAACAATGCTTGTCAGACTTAGAAGCTGTATCTAAGCAGTGGAATGTTTTGAACAGAGAACAGCGGAGAAACCATGTCTGAACGACGTGACCGAGGTTGGGACATGGAGGAAAGCCCTCGTCGGGTCTGCAATTATCCTGGTGATATTGACGCTCCTGCCTGTATGGGACGAACTCGCAGAAGAGGTAGGCATAGGGCTTGTAACCACATTTTGATGTTGTAGTTAGGGCCAATCGGAAGATAAGTATATTTTTGGTTTGGCATTATTTAGTGTAATGAGCCATGTCATGTATGTACATTGTAAGTTGATGAAATAAAATTTATAGAGAGAAATTGCCCCCAAACTAAAAAAGACAAGTCTAAAAGATTTTATTTCTACTTCATAAAATTTCTTTACTGCAATGTTTTGTGAAACACGGCTGGTCTGGTGAAAAATATTTTTTCTCTACTTCGTAAATTAAATCCTCTCTTGCATGTGTGTTTCTTTCTTCGTAGCTTGGCTATACATATTTGTAGAAGTCCATCATATTGACCTTGCATATGTTTTTGTAACACCAACAAATCAAAGACTAATCTACATATTTTGACTTACATATGTTGTCTTTGTCATCATCGTCTCGTGAATATTGTGGTTTTGTTTTAATATTCAGCTTTGTCGACTAGTTTCCTGATTCACATTCTGATTTTTCAAAACCTTAAGGTGAATTTCATGGGACAAACACAAAACACAACTTACCGATGTTATTTTCGTCATCGTTATTTTATTAAAAGGTAATATCTTATTATATAAAGTTAGATGTGCATCAAACCGTAACTCACGAAATTTTGACACGTGCCATTGTTAGTTGAGACTGTAACATATGTCAAGTAAAAATTTCTTATTTATATTCTTTACTTTTTAAATCAGATTATAGTATAATTTACAAAGTATAAATAATTTTTAAAAAAATGTCAATTAAAAAAAAAAAAAGTTCAGTCGAAAGAAATTTAGTTAAGCAAAAAAGTATACTAACACAAACAAAAATAAGGGAAAAGAGCTTCATAACAATGAGAAAAAGTTAAGACAACACAATTGGGAAAAGAAAATTAAGTGTTTAAAAGAATATAGTTGTCATCATGATCAATAAAATAAGGCAAATACGTTTCATATCTTTCTTTTTTTACAGAAGATGTTACAATTGGAAAAAAAAAATTAAGTGTAAAAAAAAATGGATACAATATTGTCATTATGTTCAAAAAGTTGTTACTCAAAGAAAAAGGTAAAATACCACATTCTTTATTAGCAAACGAAAATCTATCTTATAACATCAAAACTATTCCCAATTTTAATATGTGATCAGTTATTCTATTCTCTTTATCAAATAAGTTATATGTTCGAAGGTTCAACAAATCAATCAAAGTTATTTTACATTAGATCTGTTAGATTGAAATCATGTTTATCGTTATATTATCGTACATGTTCTTCGAAAATAGACAGTTAAAAATCTTAAACTTTAAAAAATAGCATTACAAGATTTATCATAAAAATTATTACTAATATTATATTTTGGATCCGCTTGATATGAAATAGGATATAAGAATAAAATGTTTTGATTTAAGAAACCGGGTTTCTATATTTCAAAATATTTTAAAAATTAAGCGGGTTAATTACTAACTAAAACTAAATTTTTTTTTTTTTTTTTTTTGTCAACCTAACTATTAATTAGAAAACACCCTCCAATCTTGGAATCCAGACCGGAAGAATGTTGTTTACATAAGAAAACATAAAATCACGAGTTCTCGCTGAGCGTGCTAAACAGTCCGCCTTCAGATTAATAGTTCGAGGGATATGGGATAAGCAGAAGTTGGGTAGACGATCTTGTAAGCACTTGAGCTTGACTGAAAAAATCGAAAACGCCGGCCACTCCTCTGGATGATTGACGACGTCTACTAGGTCGGAACAATCCGTTTCAAACGTCTGGCACTCCATATCTCTTTCCAAGATACATGTCATAGCCCATATGAGAGCCTCCATCTCCGCATGTAGGGGGTTCCTTCTTTGGCTTACTCCTTTGGCGCCCAGACATAGAGTTGTATCGCCTTGGAGACATACCCATCCCAATCCTGAGGTAGTCGCATTACTCTTCCAAGATCCATCCACTTGACATCGCACTTGGGACCTATTCAAATACATCGCATGGGGTACCTCCCTTGTGGTAATCTCTGTTTCACTCTCTCTTAATTGAGCTGCCAGCCACTCTTGACAATCACTCATCGCCGTGTTAAAAACATCAAGTACATCCGCCTCTACGCCTGTAAACACTCTTTTATTTCGTGATTTCCAAATATACCATAAAAGCCATGGAAAGGCATTACAATCCTCGATATTAGTATTTGTATTCGTAATTCTCCAAAACAGAAAATCCATGTTCGCATAAATGGAAGAGAAAGGGAGAATTTCTCTCCCACTTGGTGACAAAAACAGTGCCCAAATGTCGCGGACTATTGGACACTCAAACAAAGCATGATTAATCGTTTCTTCCGCTATGCCACATCGCAAGCATATGGTAGCGCATCTAACCCCTCGATAGTAAATCCTCTCCATTACCGCAATGGAACCCGATATTACCTGCCATAGGAAATGCCTAATTTTTGGAGGACAATGTAATTTCCATACGTACGCCTTTAGAGCTGTAACACTTGGCTCTTGACCCAAGTTTGGCTCCTGGGGTTTGTCTAGGTCTTTCGCAACCCAATAACCTGATTTGACCGTGTATTTGCCAGATTTCGTAAAGTGCCATATAAACTTGTCCTCCATAGGAATCAGACTCATTTCCATTCCTTGGATAATTTTTATATCGTCAGGTTCCATGAATTCTTCTACCCGTGGAAAACTAAAATATTTATATAAATCATTTTAGCATCTCTACCCGTGTATTAAAGGGGGTTCTAATCTAGTTATTATAAATTCCAACTAACATTTAAGTAACTGAGTGGTTATATAACTTTACATCCAATGTGTATTAACTTTTAAATAATGTGTGTAATAAATAAAGCAATTGCACTCTCTATACACGAACTTTATGATAATTAGCAATATAGACAAACAGTAAATTTGGAACCATTTGATTTTTCGTAATTCCATTATAACCCTACAGCCAGAGAAACTAAGAGTGATTAATGTATGAAATACATAATGTTTAGGGTTTAGGGTTTAGTCTTTAGGGTTTAGTGAATTGGGTTTAGGACTTAGGGTTTAGTGAATTGAGTTTAGGGTTTAAAAATAGGGTTTACAGTTACTAGGTTAGGGTTTATTGTTGATGGTTTATAGTTTGATGTTTAAGGTTTAGGGTTTAGTGTATAACTTCATCCATCACTTGCTACTCTAGCCTCTACTACACAAGTGAGACAAAAAGGTAACTTCGTTCCCCTCGCTAAATCTTTTTGATTTTTTTTTTAAATCATTTGTATTTTTTTTATTTTTTTTTGTCGACAATCATTTGTATATTTACCTAATAATGGACAAACTTACCCTAATAAAGATGTGTTAATTGGTTATGTAAAATTTCCATAACACAAAAAAGCTATTTATTGAACAAATCTTTGTATATTCGACAAACTTACCTTAATAGAAAGTGTTAATTGGTTATGTAAAATCTTTTTTTTTTTTTTTTTTTTTTTGTCGACAGCTTTATAAACTAAATTACGACCAGTTGGATACCCAAACTGGTGGTGAAAAGAAATATCATAATTAAAACTGCGTGCACCCTTCGCTAGCCTGTCGGCTCTGGAATTTTGTGTGCGCGGAATGAGCGAGAGCGAAAAGTAGGAAAACTTCTCTTTTAGATTCATCAGGTCTTCGAGTTGTACGCCAAACGCCGGCCACTCCATCGGTGTAGACACCATCTTTACCAAATCAGAACAGTCTGTTGCGAATGCGACCTCCGTCTTCTGCATATAGAGCATGCATTGCATGGCCCATACAAGTGCTTCTACCTCCGAGTGTAGTGGGGATATACTCCGTCTTGCGTTACAGGCACCCATCATGAACGCTATGTCGTCTGTTTCAAAGGCATACCATCCGATCCCAGAAAAAGGATCAGTTTCCTTCCAAGAACCATCCATGTAACATTTCAAACCTGGAAAAGATGGAGCGCCACTGAGAATACCCAAATTCTGGTGTTGGGGGCTTTCCTCAGAGTGTGCTTTCTCCCATGCCATAGCTTCGGCTTCCGCATTTTTAATGACTAAGTTTGGGGCCATATCGATTCCTCTAAAAACTTTATCATTTCGGGCCTTCCAAATATACCACATTATCCAAGGAAACCTGTTATCTTGATAACCAGGTGGTATGCGCCAGAACAAAAAATCCATGTTGGTGAAAACCGAAGAAGCCGGAAAAATACCAGTTGCTGTAGGAATAGCAGACAAGGCCCATGTCTGGAAAGCTGGTGGACATTCAAACAGAGCATGGTTTATCGTTTCTTCCATTCCACAGCGAGAGCATTGTGTATCACATCTGATTCCCCTATTATTCAAATTGGCAGTTACCGAGAGACATCCCGACAGAACCTGCCACATGAAATGCCTTAACTTTATGTAACACAATAAAGCTATTTATGTAGAATCTTTATGTAAAATTTACATAACACAATAAAGCTATTTATTGAACAAATCTTTATGTAAAATTTCCATAACACAAAAAGCTATTTATTGAACAAATCTTTAGTATTGATTGAAAATATTGACATATTAGACAGATCTTTTAGTATTGATTGAAAAATATTCATTTCTATTTTTGATCCGATGTATTCTCACATGTGATCTGCTGGTTATACATTTTTATTGCTATAAAAAATATATAAACTGTCTTACTGGCATGTGGAATAATTGCCAAGAAGCCAAGATTGACCAAATTTTCCAAACATAAAAATTATAATAATCAAAAAGAATAGAAAATTTGGGCGCCGACGGCTAAACCAAACCGAAAGCACGTTAGCTCTGAGCTCATTTTCGGTAATAGCTTTTTCGTCTAACGTACAAACCAGACTCTGACTCTGTACCTCTCATCTTCTTCTCTTTCTAAAACACATTGATTCTTTATGTCTTTTTCCAATTTATTCTTGTAATTAAAAGATTTTTAATATCTGTTCAATTTCTTCAATCTCTGTTTCCTACTTGCCTGGGATTTCGTTTCTTTAACCTCCTTGATCAGGTATCTTGTCTTCTTCTTACGGATCTTTGATTCTTGATGTTTTTTCTTGCGAACCCATGTTTCTTTTTAGTCTTTTCTCTGTTTTTGGAAACCCTATTGGGTATATTGATAAATCTAGGGCTTATGGGAATCCAAAGTTGTTCTTTTATTTATTTATGTGTTTGGATCCAGACTTTGTAATTCTATTACCTTGTCTTCTTGATTCCCTGAGGGTTTTGTGATTCAAGATAAAATTTTACATCTTTATTAGGTTTCAGAGATTACTTACTACAGGGCTTTGATGTGTTATCTAATGTTACAAAGGTTTAGGTTCCGATTGTTGAGGAGCGAAAAACGGAATGTCAGGTGGAGGAGGATCACAGAGCAGTTTGAGGAGGTATCTTGGAGCTATCAAAGATACCACCACTGTTTCCTTAGCAAAGGTCAATAGCGATTACAAGGTAAACTTAACTCTTTTCCTAGTGAAACTAATCGGTTTTTTTGGTTTCCTTTAAGCTAATATGATTGTGTGGTGATGTTTTTTTTTTTCAGGAATTGGATATTGCTATTGTGAAGGCTACTAATCATGTCGAGCGTCCTTCTAATGAAAGATACATCAGAGGTGGGTATCATAGATGGTTAGTAGTGTTTTCGTTGGAAATATAAATTTTGCGCGATGAATTTCTCTACAACCAAAGCGTGTAATAACAAGTTGTATCCCCATTGCAGCTATATTCATGGCTATTTCAGCAACAAGACCTCGCGCAGATGTGGCATATTGCATCCATGCTCTGGCAAGGCGGTTAGCTAGAACACATAACTGGGCGGTATTGATTTCTTTAATTTGATTTTGTTGTTTGCTGGATTTGTCTAGGGACTTTCCCATAGGATTACTTACTAGAAGTATGAAAACAACTACAATTGCTAGGTGTATTGCAATTCTTTGTCACGACGGTTTGGTATTATTGGTTTGACACTGTTGTTTTTTATGTGAAGAAACAAAAGGTTGTGACTTTATGTGTGGTACTTGCCACTGAGTCAGTCTCCTTACTTTTTCAGGTTGCACTGAAAACTCTAATTGTTGTTCATCGTGCCTTGAGGGAAGTTGACCAGACATTTCATGAAGAAGTTATTAATTATAGCAGAAGCAGGAGTCATATGCTTAATATGTCTCATTTTAAAGATGATTCCAGTCCAAATGGTAGTAGTGTGCGTTTATTTTCGTTGAATCCTATTTGGTTCGCTTATCTTTATTTTACCGTCATTTCCAGCATGGGATTACTCTTCTTGGGTCCGCTTCTATGCTCTATTCTTAGAGGAGCGATTAGAGTGTTTCCGTGTTTTGAAGTATGATGTTGAGGTTGAACCCCCAGTAAGTTCCTGTTTTCAACTCTCTTTTCTGAGCTCTCAGAGTTTTTTATTTTATTTTAGAAATCACCAGTACGTGCTATAAATGCAGAAAACCAAAGATTTGGACACTCCTGATTTGCTCGAACAACTGCCAGCTCTGCAAGAACTTCTTTTTCGTGTTCTTGATTGTCAGGTGATAGGTCCAATTTACCTTCTATTTTCAGTTGTGTTTTGAGTTTGTTAGCAATGGGCACTAGATGATATATTGTACACAAGTTCCTATTATGGATAAAAACCATTAACCTAGAAATAAACATTGGTGCATCTTTGCAGCCTGAAGGGGCAGCAGTTCAAAACCATGTGATCCAATTGGCACTCTCAATGGTATACTATAAATTTAACTCGTGTTTGTTACTCCTTCTCGATTAAATTTAGTTTTAAACATTTATGGTTTTTGATCTATTTCTAACTAACTAGGTTATATCTGAAAGCACAAAAATCTACCAAGCACTGACAGATGGCTTAGACAATTTGGTTGATAAGGTATGTAAAATCTTCATTTTTCCGCATGTTGTTTTTTTGCCTTTCTTGATATTTGACACAAATTTCGTTGATGACAGTTCTTTGAGATGCAACGAAACGATGCTCTGAAGGCGTTGGATACGTACAGAAGGGCAGTAAAACAGGTACATACAACCTCTAATTTATGCGGTTTCTTATGTTACGCTTCTTTGGCACAAGAACCACTTTATGGTTGGTTTTCATTGGGTCTTGCTCTCAGGCAGGGAGGCTTTCTGAATTTTTCGAAGTTTGCAAAAGTGTCTATGTTGGACGTGGAGAGAAGTTTATAAAGATTGAGCAGGTTGGTTTTTCGTATAGGTGTGAATATTAGTTTGGTTATTTGTGTGTGCTTTTTATTCACCATATATTGTGTTGTGTGAAGCCTCCCACTTCTTTTCTACAAGCAATGGAAGAGTATGTGAAAGAAGCACCATTAGCAGCAGGGGTCAAGAAGGAGCAGGTATGAGAGTATCTCATAAGCCTGTCTTGTTTTCTTTTCTCTTTTCATTGTACTTGTTTTTTCCAAATTCGGATACTTCTAGAATTCTCCTGTTCTCACTGCATGACCAAACTGATTGACATTGCTTCACTATTACCCCAAGTTGCTATTGACACTAACTTTAACAATAATGGGCAGGTGATGGAGAAACTTACTGCTCCCAAAGAGATTTTGGCCATAGAGTACGAAAAGCCGCCAAACGTTGTTGAAGAGAAACCAGCATCACCTGAACCAGTTGAAGTAGAAGAAGAGAAGCCTGTAGAGAAACAACCTGATTTACTGGTACTTGTCCATTTACTAACAATTCCTAATCTGGTGTTTTTTTGTTGGAAATGCTGTTAACTCATTTGACTTTCTCCCCGCTAGTCTATGGATGATCCAGCTCCAGTGGTCTCTGAAATCGAAGAGAAAAATGCTTTGGCTTTGGCTATCGTCCCTGTTAGCGGTAACCAGTTTACTAATATGTCATTGCTTAAGTCCAGGCTATCCGGTAAATATATAATTTGAAATCCTTCTTATGGTTATTTCTCCAGTTGACCCACCAGCTTCAACAACTGATTTTACTAATGGGAATTCGAGTGGCTGGGAATTGGCACTTGTGACTGCCCCAAGCTCAAATGAAGGTGCTGCTGCAAATAGCAAATTGGTAAATAGCCCATCTTTCTCTCTCTTGTATTCAGCCGGTGAAGTTGTGGTTAATAACATTAGAATTCTTCCTGACTGAAAAGGCGGGTGGACTGGACAAGCTGACACTTGACAGCCTATACGAGGATGCAATCAGAACTCAACAGCAAAACAGGAGCTACAGTCCATGGGAACAAAATCCAGCACACAATGGTCACATGATGCACCAACCTTTCTTTGCATCTAATGCAGTTCCAGCTCCTCCTATGCAAATGGCGAATCAAAATCATCAAGCATACGCGTATCAGCAACATAATGCAGGAATGATGATGGGACCTGTACAACCTTATCAGCAGCAGCCACCACAGCAGAATATGAATCCCTTTGGCAACCCATTTGTCTCAAATGGTAATCCGCAGCAACCATATGGCTCAGCTCAAGGTTACAATCCATACTCTAGCCTTATGTAGAGTAAGGTGAGATGCTACGGACACGAGAAAGCAGGATAAAATCCATATTCAATCCAGAGTCGAGTGGTGACGATGTTGTTGTGTACAATATTTATATAAAATATATGTTGTGACGTGAGTATAGCTAGTGAGATTCTTTTTGTTCAGTAAATAGTCTGTGTGGATTTATCAGTGAGAGAAAGAGTTGGATTTTTGAATATACCATTTGGTTATGATTGTCAAAATAATGCACTTTAACCACATATTATTTCATCGACGGAACTTCTAGATTTCTATTAGTTCGTTACGTATCTGCTGATCATTCTTTATTTAACCAAAAGTTAAGCATTTGATAATATATCTCCATTAACATGAGGACTAGCCTCTTAAATGGGTTTTGTGATGGCAAAAACCGTAGATAGTTTGTTGATGCTTTAAGTTTATTGTAAAGAGCATCTCTGAATAGCAAAATACCAATGCCGTTTCTAGGTCATGTTAAGCTGACACTTGACAGCCTAAAGACATGGTTTTAGTTGCCACTCACTGGCTCTCCTCATTCCTGCAGTAATTGATTTTAATGAGTCTTTTATGGAAGGACAATGAAATTATTGCAATCCGATCAATGTTTTTTACTCGATCAAGCCACAAACCTCAAATGATACGGCTGAGTCCAGCTCTATTCGGTTAAGTCGAACCGTCCCAAGAATATACTCTGGCAGATCTGTTTCCTCCTTTCCCTGCATTAGTCATTGAGGATTTAACCGATGATCGCGTTCAAAAAAGATGTTCATTACCATAAGCCACAGTATTCTTAATCCCAAACAAACCTCAATCAAGATGGCAAGATCAACAATGAGGCTTGTGACATAACCAAGGACCAGACCAATAACGCTCCTGGCAACAGCCGATGATCCAATATCAACATCGATCTACAAAGCAACCATGTGTCTTTATGTTGGACATTTGTCTGATTTATGGAAAACATTGGTACCTCCAGATCATTAATAAAATACAATTTTCGTATCTATCATGGAAACCTAGTTGATTGCATTCAAAGAAGAGAGGCAAATAGAAACTGTTATACCTCCAAAAAATTATCCTTCCTCAGGTACTTGCAGGTTACAGCTTTACCAAGCAAGCAGGCCTTTGTTCCAACAGCACGCTTGACCATCCAATATCCCTGTGAATCAAACCCATGACTGTTACATGTCATCATTTTACTATATTTCAGAGATAACGAGAAGAAGAGCATAGTTTCCTTACCTGAACAATACTTGGAATCAGCTTAAACCTTGCATCGCGGTAACTGTCACTCCCATCCGCAAATTTTCCCAGCGACGAAGACTCGCTTACAGGTCGATCCGCAGCATAGTAGAGGACCAAACAATAGTTTGGCTTTGCTGGTACCTGAAAAGTTCAGAGTTAGATAAGACTTCAGGAATGGCAAAATGATTGGTGATAGTAGTTTATACTATCATGATTTCAAAATATTAGAAACGATTAGTTATATATATATGTGTGGCACATTGTTACTTATGAGCAGACAAAGAAGAACAAGAGGTTTAGCGACACAATCTTCATTAGAGCTCGCGAACAAAGTTTTAGGGAAAGACTGACAGATATATAGAGCTTATGTTGCAGATAGTATTCACACCTGAAGATTGATGACTAGGATGAACGGCAGCTTTTTCCCCAGTTCTGACTACAAATGAAAATACTTCCAAATTAGGCTCCTTCAACTACAGAGGAGTATACACACAAATTTGTATGCTATCTTCTTACTTTTCGAACATACTTTAACTCAATAACTAAAAGTGTACCACCAGACTTAGCCACAAGGTGAAGACGAGAACAATGAAGAAAAGTAAATAATAAATGGGCATGGCACAATGCCTCATATGATGAGGTTCATCGTCTTTGTACTTTTATGTAATTAATGTATGGTACTTGCACTTATTACTGGTTTGTTAATAGGAAAGAAGGACGTAAAGTCTTGTTAAAGACAGGTCAAGGGAGTACCTGGACAAGACATTTCGGATGCATGGCGATGTTGTCTACGGCTTTATCAACTTTAAACCAATCCACTGCCACAAGAGTCAGAAGGGGCTCTCCACCCATCACCTTAAATTGTATCATAGGTTTATTACAGTTTGCATGCAGTATAACATAGAGGGAATTATTACTGAATGCACTTTGTCAGATCATCCAATTCAAGAGCACAGGAATCAGACCTCAATCCAGAAAATTAATACATGCAGTACTACCCTAATTTGAGAGAGATAACATCACATAAATATGTAACGGAACCAAAATCAGTATATCAGACGACGTTCAAAGACACGGTTCGGTCAAGGAAGACTGTAGACCCCTCATTGTTTTCTATTCTATTTCGAAGATGTATGGCATAAATTATAGACATATTGAAGTAGATGCAACAGTTTTATAATGTTACCTTTGCATTATCTTTAAGGTAGGTCTTTCCCCTGATCATAAACCCCATGCCACTAGGAGAATTCCAGCAATTTGAGTCCTTATCATCTTTTCCTTTGCGAAGGGATCCTTGGAACTGACTTGGATTGATATTCACAGGATCAACACTAGCGTCTAATACATTACATGCTCCTGGGGCTGATGTCAAAATAGAGCTGAGTGAGCTGATATATTAAAACAATATAAACAACAACAAAAAAGTTCTAATTTGTGTCAATTGTTTTTGTGAATCTACAAATTGGCCCATTTCTCCAAACATGCCACTCAAGACTGTTTTACACAAATGCTTGCATACTTCAACTATGGAACAGTTGTGTAATTTTGGGAACATATACCAATAAAAACATGTATTTATTCACCACTCTGTTCCAACTGCAGATAGCACAGAATAAGATGATTTGACATATATTCTTTATAGTCGTTTAAGGTCTTTAAGTTCATCAATAATTATAAATGACTCATATTGATCCATTATACTGCCTATGTGTAGCCATTGGCAAACTTAATGGGCTAGAAAAGGGAAGGAGAGAACCTTTAGGCCGCTTCAAAGATAAGCTAGCGATTGCCCATGAAACATTCTTCAGTTTAACTTTTATCTCCTGTTTTCACATTGAAACAACAGAATTGTCCATTATTTTCATAACTTTGCATATAAGTTGCTCACCTCATGGGATGTACACTAACACCTTAATAGGAACTTTGCATATCAGATTATGTGTAATTTGTATTTTTTTTTATTTCCTGATTTAAGAAATTATTTAGAACTTCCTTTTCCTAGAGAGCTTTGCGTTTACATTTTAGTCTAGGATGAAGTCTCAGCTGTGAGACTCTCATCCAATGCAGAGAGTGCTTTGGTTTTAGTTTAATCCTTCTTATTTCAGTAAAGACGAGCTTTTGGATTTTTATTTCTATCCGTGATTCTTTACTCTATAAATGTGAACATAAGACTGTAAATTGACGAGAAGAAAGAAAAACCAAGTTACCTTTTTGTCCTGCTCCTCATCATCTTCATCGCTTTCCTCTTCATCAGATGATGAGTCTGTGGCATCATAAAATTGCTCCTCCAATTCCTCATCTACATATTCACCATTGGGAACATCTGACAACTTGGACTGGACAACTGTGGAAGTGGTTTCATACTTGTAGGCTGGGTTTGCTCCAATGTACTCCTTCAGCCCTGATATACCAATAAAAAAATATTGAAGCAAAAACCACATGGATTGAGACATCTCTAATGTAGATCAGAGGTCTTGTTTTAAACAGTGTGCTAACTAAATTCCGTTAATGTCTATGCACACAAAAAAACGATTCCCATTTGTTACAACAGGGAAGTATGAAACCTGTACTTTATCCCAAACAAGTGCGGATAGTGATTGCTAATCTACACCATAACACAGATAAATCTTCGGATGTGCTCACATGAGACTCCATCCCTCAATAAATATAATTGATACCACAAAGATCACATCTCGACTTCATACTCTCTTTTGTGTTCATACTCTAAAACAGGAACTGGCAGAAGATAAGGCATGCATTTAACCTGCTACTTGGAGGAGTAATGCATATGGGATAGTCTTTTCAAACTTTGAGTAGCTAGTTCTCTTCCATTTGCACCAACGTTTAGAGTGGATTTCTAGCATGTGTGTTACAAGACAACTTGAAGGTTCTGCATCCACGCGCTTTTTCAAGTTTCTGATTTCCCAAGTGGATGCTGCAATCAACAAGGACAGAAAGAGATGATAGGTCTTAAAAGCAGAAGAAAACTGCCTATGAGAGGTCTTAAACGCAGAGCAAAAATGCCTTTGTAGACGTTTTCTAAGTCCACAATAAGAATGCATATTATTTGATCCAGTGAGAAAGAAGAAGGGCAACTTATTCAAAAAAAGTAAGTCAAAATGAAAAAGAACAGTAGAGTAAAATACTAGAGTATTATCCGCCGTGCTTAGGAGTCTACTATGCAGGTCAAAATTTTGTGAGCATTAAATAACGTAGTCTCTAAACAAGCTAGTTGTCTGAAAGTTGTAGCTGAAGAACTCAACACTATTGCAGAAGCGGAGAGGCAAGTAATCACAATTAACTAACTACGCATAACGAGAAAGAACTGACTATCCAAGTACCATTCAGATCAGTGTTAGATAGTGTCTTGACAAGGAGATTTTACCTTACTGTTTGCTACCAGACATGCAGCATAGCAAAAAAAAATGTAATTGGAACGGATAGAAAGATCATCCAAAGAAAATATCTTACGAGTAATATCTGTACGCCGATATCCAGACTTTGGAGGCCGTTTCTTATGCACTGCTGGAAACTGTAAGATTGCTGCATACAAAAATACGGCATGAGAGAAGTTCGAGATATTCAATGGATAGTTGTTTCAAAAAGAATGATAACAAATCAAATGAGACTCCAGGTCGCATGAGTATGAAGATGTCATCCGGAACTAAAACCAGAGATAATAATGGATGACTAAGATTTCTACAAGGCAGTGGTCAGCTGACAGAGATATTTTAAATCTGTAACTGTGAAGTTCAGATATTAGATGTAGGTTTGTTTAGCTTCTTTACATCATTGACTAATGTTTTCCTCACGGATCATAGATCAAGAAATAAACAATAGAATACAGTTTTCTCTTTTTCTGTATATTTTTCTGCTTTGCATTTGATATTGCAACCTATAGATAGAGTTCATGGGTGGGTATTGACGTTTATGTATTTAGTTCGGCAATGAAAGGATGGACATTAAGCTAGAGAATTTGAGCTGGTATCATATACTCAAAAATTCAATCGTGTTTATACGACACAACTGCAACTCAGACACAAATAACTAACCACCCAGTGATATAGCCTATACAGACATCATGAGATGAGACTGATATAAGAAACCATTGTTTAGAAGAGTTTTGTTCTCTACTTACTATATGTCCCATCTTGTCCACGAACCCACTGTCTAGAGAAGACAAAATCTCTCTTTGATTGCCATCTGCAAAATATACTATTTTACTATTGGACCGATCAGCTCAATGAGAAAAAAAATGCAAGTGTAACCCTGAATTAAGTGCAAAAAATGAACATGTCCAAACTGGAGAAAACACACATCTGATCGAGGAAAGAAACCAAGACATTTTAATATATACGTCTTTTTCACTAAAGAATACAGGGCGATCAGTAAGTCATTATGGGCAGCCAGAACTCTCAGTTAAAGAACATACCGTGAAAGATACTTAGGATCGTATACGCAGTAAACAACATCATAGTGGCCCTCGTATGAGTCTATCAATTCCGAATCACCTGTTACTGTATCCCACCTGTGTGGATAATTAGAAAGATCTAAGTAACAAATGACATCTACATTTTCAAGGAAATGAGCTTACTCGTATCTTTGATGCTTGTCAAGCTTCGAAATCACTTCGAACACCGCATCCGCACTAGCTTCAACTACAGCAACTGCTTTCACTAGAACTCCTCTACCAGCCTAAAGGAGAAATCATTTAGACAAAACCTGAGGGGCATTCTAAGTATTCAAACAATAATGAGATACAACCAATTACAGTTACAGTTGCAAAACAACCAAATAAAAACACTAGTTGTCACCTTGGCATAAATAATCGCAATTATTCTGATGCCATTAGTTCTGGAAATGAGAACACTAGATCTAAGTTCAATTTGTTACCTTGCCAATAAGATTCAATACGATGGCAACTACAAGATTGCAAATAATCTAAAGACAACAGAAAATAAGGTGGTTCAAATTCCATTCCTCATGGAATATATAAACGTCATTCCTGAATGGAAAAATACCCAAAAGTCTCCAACACTTAGTAAGTTTGGAGAACCATCCAAAAATTGATTCTTATCATTCATCACAATCAAGGGCAAAAAGCTAACGAAAGCTCGCTTGAAAAGGAGAGAATGCCCATTAATTAACAAGCTATAAACCAATACCGCACTTGGCCAACACGGGACTATAACACAACATCAGTTTTCAAAACCAACATCCAAGGAAACCCACCCCTAACTGATTCTAAATGGCTTGCTTAGTCAGGCCAACCTACTTTCCTCCTTCTTTGATAGCTTTCTCAAGGTCAAGCCTTCTGCAAAATGCACTAGTGCATGTAATTTAGGTCTGATGAGAATTTCTATGGACTTATCCCATGCTACATCCAAAGCACTCTCCACGGGTCTAAGGAAAATCAGCTCTCAAGATCTAGCTCGTAAAAAAGAGTACCAATGACTTTTTTAACCCCATCGACCATTCTCTTATGTCATTGGCTTTCATTAGTTAAAGCAGTTATTTCTATACAGTTGGAAACATATTCTCTTAATTAAAGTAAATGTACCTTGAAGTTAGCCACATCTTCAAAAATCCTAACACCTGCAAACAATATACAAAAACTAATGATTGAAGTTTATGTATCAAAGAGCAAGCAAATCATAAGAACAATGTCAATGTTTTAAGGCCTTTAGTCTTAAAATTCTGAACATTAAGGACTATTATCTTGCCACACAGCCTTCTGTTCCCAGAGATTAATAACGGACAACCTAAAAACACTGGACAAGTATTGTCTGCATCTTTTTGGTTATCACGAGTCTTCTACAATTACCTCTTTATCACTGATAGATAAGTATACATAGTCAAAAGAAGACACCACAAAAAATACATTTTATTGCAAGTTTTGTAGATGAAATTAAGTGGGTAGATGAAAAATTTGTAATGTGCAGGTTGTCCGATATCAGAACTCTACAGATTACCGCCAAACATACCATTGATTGTACGAACACATTTCCATTCATGTGCGTCAATTGCATCTCCATTGTCACCCGCATAGAAACCATCACCCCTGACATCATTATTAACCAAGGTAGAGGATTGCCTCAAAAGATTCTCCGGACCTGTAATTCAAGAACATAATCACACGTCTTTGTTTTAAAAGGAAAGTACCTTTCAGGTGAAATGTATGTCTTGAATCATGAATAACCACTAGATATAACCTTAAGAAATCAAAATAAATTATATAAGGGAACTGGATTGAATTTCAATATAACTATGGATTCCCGGCCTATCAATACATAATAAAGTCAAGATCCATATGATTAAAACTATAACTTCACTTATACACAAGACATATATTGGTATCCACTGTCGATCTATTATAAAGAAATAATCAGAATCTTCAGAAGTACTTTGCCCCAATATCCAATAATTTTGCATGTGACCAATCCAAAATGGGACTAGAAAAATAGGGAATGAGAACTAGAGTCTTTTTTGAATGTTAATTTGGAGCTCCCCTCATAAGCTATAATCATTATTATTCACTAGATATCAACAGACGAACTTTAAAGCATGCTTATGGAAGACTTTGAAGCTGAGCAAGCCCACAAAATTTGAGATGCAGTATATTACCTTGGCCGATTCGGATAAGCTTTTTTAACCCATATGCATAACGCCTTACTCTAGGTCTATGTCCTTCCAAATCGATGCTTCATAAGAAAATAGAGTGTGATTCAGCAATTGTGGACTAACAGTGGATCTCTACTATTTGAAACGTTTTGATCTGGTTAAAAACTGAGAGTACATCATCACAGTAATATGCTTTTTTGGTCCTGACAGTGTTATGCATTTTGCATTGGAAAGAGCCTCGGTATATTTAGGGCAAACAGGAACTACTTAGCTACTAATAAATATCATCTAAGGCACTAATCATCTGATAGTTAGATCATACTTGGCCTCCATGCTTAATTTTGTTCTTGAGCTTCCACCTTTTGATAAAGCATATTCAGCCTTCCAAAACAGAAAAAGCAGTAATCAGAATAAACAAACAACTGGTGAAACCTTGAAACCTTATCCCAACAAGCACTAAATAAATGCACCAATAACAACAAGCAAAATGACTTTGAGAAAAAGTAGCCAATTATATGCTATATGAAGTAGAAAACTTCAATGTAGTCTAAAAGTTGAGCATAGTCTCTTTAGTACCTGCTGTTTTGCTTCGTCAAAAGCCTCAACCCATTTCACGGCTTCTCCAGCAGTAGCACAAGCAATCTGAAGTACGGTTTACAGAAAGAAAGAAAAGTTACTTGATGCACCTGGGTCAGGCAAACATACTTACCAGAAAGAATCTAAGATCATATTCTGAAAAGTGTAACGAAATGGTTTACTATCGATCTTCAAGAGATTCACTCTAACTTAACTGTTTGGTTCATCCAAGTGTGGAAATAAATAAAAAAAACCATAGCCCTACCAAAACAAACTCAAGTTCACAGTGGCAAGCTTCGAGTCTAGTGCTCATTTCTAAAGAAAGCGATTCAGATATCCAGAGAACTACATGTCTGCCAACACATGGCCATTGCAAAGAGGGAGTTCTAACTTACTTCTCCTTTTTTTGTCTCGTCCAACCGATTATAGAACCTTATGACGTAGACATCCTACAATACATAAAAGAAATAATATTAGTGAGTGTACCTGCTTCATTTAGTTTCATTCAGTAGAGTATCCAGTCAAATAGGGAATAACAGATCTGTATTCTACACAGAATGCAATTAACTAAAGATTGAAAAGTATTAATACCCCTTGATTAACTTTGCGGCGTCCTAGCTCTTCAATTATCATTGTAGGCCCGATGACACCACGTCTTATAGGTTTCTAGACAGAAAAAAAAGAAAGAAGACAAAATGAATATAATAGTATATCAAAACACATCAAGTTGGATGCATAGAGCACTATATCCTTGGGAGATGCAACAGTGAATTCAATGGATTGGATCAAATATATATCAAAAATACAATAGCATGAAACCATGGTCAACTTCATTTCAATTAAAAAAAAAAAGAGCTCAAAGTAACATTTGCATGACCCAAGAAAAGGTCAGAACATTTTCTCTGCCTCCACATAATCCTACTAACTCTACACCATACAGTGAGATTAATAAACATGTACCTCTTGTAAGTAATACACACCTACACAGTTCTGATTGATACCACGCACTTGCTTGCAGACAAGGTGTTTCCTTCAAATTTCAAAAGAACTAAGCAAAACCAAACAAAGACAATTGATTCTTTTAACTAATATGCTGGGATCGAAGCTATTTGAGATTCATTATCCTAACAATTCAGAACAACACAAGCACAAATTGCACGAAAAGGATCTAAAAAAGCAAAGAAATAAAAGGAGGAAAAAGCATCATACAATGTCTGGATTTTCGTGAGGATCTCTTTTGTACATCTCAACGTATTTGCCTCTAATGAAAAGGAAACGAAGATGACAATACTCATGGCCGATCTTATTCGCACCCAAATGATAGACCCAACCAAAATACTCAAACGTTCCTCCTTCTCCGCCGCTGCTACGACTGCTACGGCTACTGCTTCCACTTTCATCAACATCTCCAGTCTTTCCGGACAATAATTTCTTCCCCGATCCGTCGGCGGCAACAAGTTTCTTCGATCCAGGCGATGCCATCGCCTTTCTCGGATCAATCAAACGATAGGATCGGAGATAAACACAATTCAGATAGCTTGTTGCATCAATGGATTGAAATCGTTCGCTGTTTCATTCTTTCTACTTTTTCTTTGTTAGCTCAATTATGGAGGTTGTTTCTTCATTGATTCCTATCCTACTTTCCGACGAATTAATGTTATCCAATCAAAACATGACACGTCAGCTTTTTTTTACCCTTTTTGGCTTTTTCTAATGTTTGCATTTACGATTTGTTGAACTTGAACCTAGAAAAAAACCAATAAAGTAAATGCAACGTCTTCAAATCTATGATAAATGTATCGGAATGGTACGAGACAAGAACAAGTCACTAATAAGTGAAAAATAAATTTAACCCTTTGGGATCTAGAGGAAGGACAGGGACGTGTACACTATAAGTTTTTTCAGTGTACAGTAAGGTCTCATCAAGAAGATCTAGAGCAGATTAGCTACTGCTCCCTGAACTTGTAAAATTTCAGCCTTTCGCCTTATACATATAATGTAGCTTTGAAAAGCAGCCAACTTGGCTGATTTCGGAATTTGGTAGAGGTATGGTCCATTCTGTCCAAGAAATGTTTGGATACATGGCCTTATCAAATCCATCTCAACATTAACTAATTGCTATGTAGATGTTTTAAATCATCAGTAAAACAAGCGTAAAAATCCACTTCATACACATGCAAACGAATTTTGAGAGAGTTTTGAATATGACCTAAGTGAAAACTTATCAACATAGTTGGGGTGGTTCCGACAACTTGTAGAGAAAGTTCTCGGCCATTAGGTATCAAAGTGAACCCAAGTGAGGTTACTCTTTGGTTGTGACTTTTTTAATAATCACAATCTCGTTTGGGCAAAAAGTAGCAGCACAACCACTACGAATCTCACCACTCTCTCCTCAGTACTTTAGCTTCTCTCTTTCAATAAAAACCGCTGCCCAGGAACGCCCTGCAAGTATTCACAGATTCAGCTTCACATGCAGACACACACGAATCCTCATTTAAATTGCTAAGTAATGTGTGAGTTTTCATTACCAGAATCCTGACGGCTTCTTGCTTTCCTCCCTAAATGTGGAAAAATCTTCTCAGTAATTGTTCAAAATGATCATAAACCGAGGTAATTACCGCGAATTAAGAAGCAACATTGGTAACAATTTTACCGCGATTTTCCAGAGAAGGCATCGTTGATTTGGTCAGGGGTTGGCCTTTCAGTGTACGTTGATATCAACACATATTTTTCCTTTCCATTTTCCTCGTTCAACCTCTTGTAAAGCTCATACCGGTAAGGATAAGACATCCTGACCAAATTCAGGTTAAAGATTCAGGATGAATAGACAGAACTTGTGTTTTCTTGATAACATTGTTAAGAAACTTTCTCTAGTTCAAATCCAACAACTGTACCTTAGAGCGCCCATAATCGGGTATTGTGTTCCAGCGTAATAGAGAAGCCGGAATAAATAGCAGTTGTCAAATGTTAAGGCATATTCCAGCCTTTTGTCCCTGCCCATTGTCTGAGACACGAAGGACATGATAAGCAATGTAACCTTCTATTCAGATGGTTAGGGATTCATTGTGTGTACTTACTTGCATTATGCCACTTGAAGCAGGTAAGTCCTGGATAAATAATGTAAATCAAACATGTAACCCACAAGAGATAACAACATTATCAGATAGTCTCTGTATAGAAAACGCAAGCAGAAAATATATGAATCAGCCCCCTAACCTTGAGTTTAGGATTAATAAGTACAACCGGCCTTTTCCCAGCAGCAGTAGTCATCGCTTGTAGATCCTAACAAGGAATCCAGTATGTTTATAAGATGAGGTTAATAAATTGAATTGAATGACAATTCTAGTATTTCAAGCTCCTTACATCTATAATACAGTTTCCAACGGCATTTTGTGGAGCCACTAAGATGAACAAGTCGTCTTCTTCATCAACTTCTTTACCGCCTGCCATCACCGACACAGCTTTGTTCATATGTGCCTCAAAAGATCAAGAGCAGGATAATGTGAATTAATTTTATCCAACTTGATTATGCATCACAAGTTCGATTATGTACACACAATAATATTCTGAAGATGGTGAAGTTCTTGTAAGTTTCTCTTGTTACTAAACCCAGAAGACACTGAGTAAGATCATGTCAGAGGTATTTCTACTGTTAAAGATGGTTTTGTCGATATATCTTGAAAAGTGCTTGGTTTTGGATGTTACCAATTGCACCAAGCTTGACGAAAGTTCCCAAAGTTTCATCATCACCCCAGTCCATGTATTCTAAAATCTTTCGAGTGCCTGCCAACTGCAGTGGCATCCCAGCTAGTGCACCTTCCCCCATTGACCCCTGAACACAAACCTGGAAGATGAAAGAAGCTGAATGAACAAGAACTGCGAAATCGTATCCAAGTGACATCACTTTAGTCTTCCAAACCATGTCTACCTTCACTCTTTTGCCATCATCAGCGAATGATAAAGCTAGAGCTCGAACAAGTTCCATCAAGGTTCCTATCCGGTAAACATCCTATGTATCACAATAGGTTGTAATTTTCGATAAAATTTATGAAGCCTTAGAAATTGTATAAATCAACTAGTGAAATGAATAACTCACCATTTCAGGATTTAGCTCAGGGATATTTATGTCCACCTATTCATTTGTAATAGAATCAGTCAAGTCAAGCAAATGCTTTAGGAACTGTACAATAATGACAAAAACTTAACATTCGACATTGCAAATGGATTTGAGCGGATGAGGCTCACCCGAAGACGGGTATGTCCATCCTTGATAGATCTTAGTGTGGCTTGCAGCACATCTTCATAAAAATAAGCCCTGATATCCCTTGAATGAGGAATATTATTCAATCTTGTCGGTATTCCTCTCCAATTATCCTGAAAAAATGTTACATAAATAAGAACGTCTCCAAATTGACTTCCTGCTACTTGCTAGCTTCAGATCAAAGTATTATTCAAGGACCTGAACTGGAGATGCTTTATCTGCAAGGACCTGTTTCATAATTAGCATCGCTTGCATACAGCAGTACCAAATCGAAGTTAAACAAGATGTAAAAGGGCTGTAGTCCTAAACTATAAAGAGTAATTGACCATAAAATATTCACACACACTACAAGTGCTCTTGAATCTCTTTATCTATGTTATGTGGCCATCAAACTTATCTGAGTGTATATTGTTTAGAAGTTCTCAATCAAAATTCTAAGGATACCAGAAAGAGAGTTCTCTTTATTGGAAGCAAAGAGACAGATTACTGAAGAAGGTAGTTTTTTATATGACCTAAAGTAGAACAAGGCATGACAAAAGTTAACACTACAAGGATTGGGAAACTTATAAACACTGACCCTGCAATCAAGAACGGCACCATGAAATATATTTATATAAATGTGTGACTACTTGCCAGTCCGTATCATTCTCTTTAAGTGTATCTGAGATAGTAGAGTCTGGGTCTCTTCGAACACCACTTCTTTTGGCCTATTTGCTTCAATCTGTGTGATGACACCAAACCACAAATATTAATGATAGCATCCCATTACTTTACAGAACCAAAAAGGTAATAAAAACAAATCGCCTAATACCTTGATCATAACATCAGAGTATGCAGAAATAATCGCTTCAGAATTGTTTTTGTATATTTGCAGACGTGCTTTGACCTTCAACAAAAACAACCTCATGAGATTACAGTTGAACCTAATTAAAAATTGAGAAGCAATTTATAAGTATAGAATATAACCTTCTCCTCTGTATCATCAGGGCGTGTAACCAGTCTTGCTTTAATTTCGTCTGATTCAGGAGGGTAACTTTTAATATGATAAATTTTTCCAGTCACTGGATCCAACCTTCTACCAACACATCTGTCGATGAGAATTTCATCAGGAACCTGTCATTAAGAATGAAATATAAGCAAAGAAACATAGCCATGTGATATTTTAATTGAGGAAATTTGCACATACATCTAGTAAGAGAAAAATGTCAGGTCTGACGTTCAGTTTGTCAAGACTTTGTGCCTGGGCAAAAGTTCGCGGAAATCCATCAAGAAGCCATCCATGCTCTTTAGCGTCTTCCCGTGATAATCTTCCAGCCACCATCTTGAAAGGTAGTAGATATCAGAGGAAGAATGATAAAAAAATATTACATGAAACAGGTAAGTTAAATCAGTACCGCTATTACAATTTCATCCGGAACCAAACGACCTGAATTCATAAACTCTTGTGCTTTCTTTCCAATATCTGACCCAGATGACACCTCTGCCCTCAAGAGATCCCCCGTTGATATGTGCACCAAACCAAACTGCATGATAAAAGAGAAAGAAACCTGGAATGTTTAACATCTAGAGATACAAACATAGGCAACATTGTGAATTCTTCCTTACATCAACTGTGCTAAAACCTCTATCATTTGAATTTTGCAAGAATTTATGGTACAGCCAAATAATCAAGGAAATCTCATTACCCTTTGGATAGCAAGTAACACTTAATGATGTCCTAAATGTTTATTAGTTACAAGGTTAAGTTCAACATTGAGTTTTACTGCAAATATACAGAGAATCACTAAACTCTTCATAATCATAGTAATGAAACAAAACACGAAACAGATACAAGGAGCAATGGTATATTTACCTTCTGAACAATGAGCTCACATTGAGTGCCTTTGCCAGAAGCAGGTGCACCAGAAATCATCACCTTCAATGGCTCATCTATCGAACACCTAATCTACAATCCCAAACGGAAACAAATCACATTTACATAATTGACACATTTGAGGAAACGCGGATTGAAGAATCGGTACCTGAGAAGTAGAAATCGGGGAGGAGAGAGAAATCCGGCGAGGAATAACGGAGAAGGAGAGACGACGGCGGTGATTGCGGCGGATCGATGATCGGAAAAGAGGGAGAGAAGGAGACGGAGAAAGCGATGAAGAGGAAACGGAGGAGCGAGACGGAGTAGAAGAGAAATGAGTGGAGCTGAGAGAAAGAGACGCCATTGTTGAATCGTCTTCCACTTTGCTCTTTCCTTTGATCAAAACAAATTATTCTCTGCACTGGAATTTAACGGCCACCACATAAACTATGGGCAAAATTAAAAAAAGAAAATGTTTATTTCGTTTATATTTTTATAGTTCAAAAACATTATCCGTTTATTTGGTTTGCATTTTTTTTTAAGTTTTTTTAAAACAATTTTATTATATAATAAAGTGAAAATTATATATTTCTAATTTCTCAATTTAGTTTTTATATTTTTAATTTCTAGAATAATTAAGGGATAATTAGGTGAATAATATGTTTTTGGTAACAAATTAAAGATCTAACATGCTTTTAAAAGAAATTAGGTGAATAACATAGAGAAATAATTAGTGGACGATTTTGCCCATATTAAATGTTTTAACTATTGTTGGTAAAAAATATTCTTTAAGAATATTTTTTCTAAGATTTTTTTTTCCTAAATACAAAAGTTGCTCCTCACTCTTTGGTGCTCCATCAATTGTGCCTTTATCTCTGAAAAATTAGATTTAATTAGCTAACAAAATATATTTCGATCAGAAATTTACGGAAAAAGATAAAAAAAGATACGTTGTAATAGTTATCTATTTAATAATATAGTTGATTATTTTCAAAACTACATATTATATTGATTTCATAATATAGTTAACTATTTTCATAGAATAGTTTAATGGGTTTTCTGCAAATAAACCATCGAAGTAGCTTAGTGATATAATAGCCAGCTTGGTATATGAAAAGATCTTAGTGGTTCTTTGATACTCTGAATATTTAGGAATATTAGTTTAGGAATTTATAAATATAAAATAAATGGTTAATATATTTGTAGGATCTCGATCTTGCATAAAATATATTTGGTCCGAAATTTATGTTCTTAATATTTATTCAGTTGCTATAAGACAAAAATTTATGTAAGATCGTAGGATTTGTTGGTTTAATAATCATATATTTAATGTATTTTAGAAAGATTTAAGAAAGATAATTGTTGAAAATGCTATTAGCTTCTATAACGCCCCGACCGCCCTGCCGTGGGCCCCACGCCCACTCTTGGTTCGCAAGCCGAGACTTCTTCGACGGTCGGTGCGTTAGTCCGGGAGACTCGAAATGCATGTTTACTGACCCTGCAATCACCACGCAATATTTTCCCGAGTTTTGGCCTCACTCGCCCGGTATTGGAAATGACTTCCCAGTAGGTCACCCATCCTTCGATTGCTCCAGCTCAAGCACGCTTAACTCTAGAGTTCTCTCAAGACAAGTGACCGAAAAGATAAGTGCATTTTTGTGACATAGGTAGCCAAATCAATTCTTTTAAGTCTCTCCGCATGCACCACATATTCTCAGACAATGCACCAAGCATTTCTAGAATCTGGGGTGTTACAGCTTCCAATAATAAATTTGTTTTGCATTTCTCCTAAAGTAAATGACAATAACGTTGGCGATAAATAAGTTTGCAGTTAATATGATTATTAACCATTTTAAAATGTCACGCAATTAAAGGATCTAAATAATTAACATCAAATTAAGTTTGTTTTTAATTTTTTTACAACAAGTAATCGTAATTAATTTTGTTTCTCCTTTTATTATTAAAATCAATTTCAAATATTTTCAAAAATAATGTGATGTTAATTATTTAATTATCCAATGATTTAAGAGGATTAAGTCATATCACATTTTTAGCAATCCATGTCATCATTACATGTCATCATTTTTTTGCATAGTCATCATTTTTTACTTGTCTTTTAATAGGAAGGGGATACATCAATAATCATTGGTGCATTTCTTGAGATACAAGACAAGTATCATATCATTATAGAAAAGACGAACTCAGGAAATGATCATTATTATAGAAATAACACTTATTAATAGAGTAATCAACGAAAGTAAAACAAAAAACAAAAAAATAAGAAGAAGATGAAACATACCAAATCATCAACTATCTCTCCTCTACAACAATCTAAGATTCTCTACGTAATCCGGAAAAACAATTGCCCTTGTAGTTGTACTAATGTTTCTAAGAAGACGCTGAAATTCATAGTGTTCGTTTACTTCAACCCAATGTTTTTAAAACCGGACCGGCGACCGAACCGGACAAGCTTTTGGGTTATGGGTTAATGTGGTTCGACCGGATCGAACCGGGTCGAACCGGGTTTAATAGTTTTTAAAAAAATATATATAAATAGTTTTTTTATAACTATTATACCCAAATATATAGTAATATATTTAAATAAACATATTTCTAAAAATTATTCATGAAAAAAATTATTTAAATAACAAAAATATTATTCATAAACAAAGATTAGTGACAAATAATTAAGTTTATATGTAAAAAAAAATTAAAAACATTAAATCATAACACAAATTAACTAAATTTAAAACAAGTATTTGTTTTTATAAAGTTTTAATTATAAAAAAAATTAAATATGAAAAATATAAAAAAATGAAAATTTTCAAAAAAAAAAAAAAAAAAAATCAAACCCGGGTCGACCCAAACCGGGTAGCTGGCCGGTTCACGGTTGAACCCGGTCCGACCCCTGGTCCGGTCCGGTTTTCAAAACACTGCTTCAACCTCAATTCTTCTTAAACTCTCCGTTGTGGTTGTATTGGAAGACACAAACTTCTCCAGAAAAGTACAATGGTGCCAAAATAAACTCCCCTGTCTGAGTAATGCGGAAAAACGATCTATTTCCCCATGAGAAGTATGATATCTAAGTATATGCTGCCCAAAAAAATACCTCTCCTTATATGTCCACCAATTGAATTTATCACATCTATATCTCCACCAATTCGAATTTGTTCCACCCATATACCCATAAATTCGATTTGGTCAGGTTTCAATTTAAACCGGAGACCAAACCAAAAATAACCACATGTCGACCAAACCAGAACCCGGTCCAATTTTAAACGAAACCCAGTCGTTATAACCCGACCCAACTCATTCTCCTTTTTTTTTCTGGGAAATCTCACTAAAACTAAACCAACAAAGTTTTGAAGTTTTGTTTGTCATAATTAAAAGAACAGAAGCGAACAATAACACAAAAGAGAGTCAGATTTGGAAATAACAAGTGTTTTAACAGATAAAATGCAGAGAATTTGAATCAAATCTAGAAATCATCATCTTCCTCAGCCATGTATTTAGCAAGCTCCTCTTCTTGCTGCTTCTTCTCCCTCCTCTTCTCATCGCTCTCTTTCTCCTTATGCGTGTTTTGCTGGTTGGCCGCAGAGACACCGATGTTTGCCTGACGACCTCTTCTCGCCGCTATCTTTACCTCTTCCTTAATTTCCAACGAGATCTGTTTCCACGGTAACTTTTCTTCTGATTACCTCCTTGTTTCTTTGCTGGATCCATTGATTTCACCTTCGTATGAGCTGTTTTTGTCATTTTTTTTGGGTGAATTGAGCGGTCTTGAACATTTGATTACTGGATTGCAAAACTATAGACATGGAAATTGTTAATGTTTCTGTGAAGATTGAGGTCATATCCAACTCCAAGCAACCAGAGAGAACAAAAATCCAAATAATATTGCAACAAGAGAAATTCTAAACAAGGCTATTATGTATCATACTAGAAATGTACATGAAAAACAAAGGACCTCAAAAACAAAGGTAAATCAGAAGAAGAAAAGAAAGAGGAGAAGGCCACAGAGATCAAAATGGAGATCTACAGAGAGGGCAACTGAACCGGGGAAGAAGAAGAAGAGGAGATCGAATCATGGACTCCAATTGGAGATCTACAGAGAGGGCAATTGAAGTTGAGATGTTGGATCCAACCTTCCAAACACTGCTTGTGGAACACGTGTCTGCAGTCTAGCTTCCTCACTTCTTCTCCGGCTTTGAGCGTAGACAAGCAGACGATGCAATCTGAGGCGGAGTTGTCGGTGTAGCGGTAGGAGAAGAGGCGATTGAGGTTGAGGTGGTTGGCGAGTACAACGAGGTTAGCGAGTCTAGAGGAGATGGAGGCAGAAGCATCGAGATGAGGAGCGGAGGAGCAGAGGCGGAGGAAGAAAGAGCGGACGCTACAAAGTGTTGTCAGACTAACTTGGACAAAAGATTTCAAGAAAATCAGCGGCACTTGTTCTTCTTGTTCTTCTTCTTCGCTGTCACTCAACGACATAGCATCGTGTCGGATTGGTTGTTCATCACGAAACTCCAACAATAATTGCTCGATGCGAAACTCATCTCGCTCATCTGCTTCTGCATCAAATCCTGCATCTTCTTCTACGAATTCTGCATCCTCTTCAACGAATCCTCTTCGTGCCCATCTCTAGTGACTAGTGCCGTCGCATTCAAATCCACCCTCTCCCTCTCTTCTCCTCACGTTTCGAGTTTCAATTTTGAGAGAAAGAAGTTATGATTTTTGATTTTTTTTTCTAGGGTTCTTACGGGTTCAATTTGAAAGAGGAAAAAGAAAGATGGATCTGGGTCTGGGTCTAGATCTTGGTTTAGGTTATAATCGGGTCGTAATCCGGTTTAACATATTAACAAACCATTTACCAACAGTAAACCATCATTAACCGATCCAATTCGAATTAGTGGAGATATAGATGTGACAAATTCAATTGGTGGACATATAAGGAGAAATAAGTTTTTGGGCAGCATATACTTAGATATCATACTTTTCGTGGGGAAATAGATCGTTTTCCCGAGTAATGCCTCTGATGTATATAGAATCAAATAAATTATTCAAAGGTTCAATTAACTCAGTTTCTTTATCCATTCATGTTTTTCAGCATCCTGATCCATAACCCACACATCAAATGTCGTACTGGTTCGAAAGGGTATAGCTACTTTACCCTTGTAGTTTGAAATAAATATGTTGTCGTACACATCCTTGCTTACAATGGCCGAGGATACTCCAGTAACAAGATCCAACTTGTCAGACCTTAAATCGAATCTCATTAAGAACCTATGCGCACTACTACGCGGGCGCGACTCCCTGCTACCAACATAATACACAACGCCATTTATGCACACACCATTAGACCGAGGATGGTGAGGAATCCTACACTCTATCATTTTCCATTTTTTAGCTCCCAGTGTGAATACTTGATGTTGATATGATGTTTTTTTGGGATAAGCAGGCTTTTTTTCCGTCATGCACAATACTTTTTACTCATCAGTAACTGAATCATACCCGAAAAAACTCTCATCAAGCCTTGTCTCATTTCTGACTTTAGGAAAAGCTATGGATTTACCGGTGCTAGGGTTAACTATTAATTGTTCATGACCATATCCAAGGCTTATCAAGCCATTAACATAATGTAAGTAGTACTCCGTGTGCCTAGTATTTGGAAATGGACAACTAATACGTGATAGAAAAGACGAAGATGACGAGAAGTAGTACCAGTTTCTGAGTCCTCCTCGACCATCACTCAAAGTGATTAGGAGACGAGGCTGACCCGAGCGAGAATGATTTGGCGAAATCTCTACTCCGGATGATTATTGCCCAGTTCTTGGATACTAGAATAAACCTAGCTATCGATTTCAAAGGCAATCTACCAAAAATCTCGATCACTAACTCTAGAGGGATTACATCGAACTTGTCTCTCCTCTCTTTTGAGGTTTGTGGATTCTTGTTGACTGTTTTGGTCTTTTTGCTGCTTGTTCTCACCATTTCATGCGGATTCGAAACTCTCTCTTGTTACTCTTTGCATTTGCTCCTCCCCAACGATATATAGTAGCTAATAAGCGAATAAATAAAGGGTTAATTAGCTCAATAATTGGTTTTTAGTACAAAATTAAGGATCTAATATTTCATTAGAGAAAATTAGGTGAGTAACATAGTGAAATAATTAGTGGACGATTTTGCCCATATTAAATGTTTTAATTATTGTTGGTAAAACAAAAATCTCTAAAAATAATATATTCATAAATCTGGAAACTCCTGCTCGCTTTTTGCTTTTCGTTTGTGCTCCATCAATTGTTTCTTTATCTCTGAAAATTTGGATTTGATCTGCAAACAAAATAAATTTCAGTCAGAAATTTACTCGTACGAAAAAAGATACAATAGTTATATATTTGATAATTTAGTTGAATATTTTTGAAACTACATATTATATTGATTTCATAATATAGTTATCTATTTTCTAAAATAGTTTACCAATTTAAAAGCTTAGTTAACTATTTTCATAAAATAGTCTACTCTAATGGTTTCATAACATAGTTGACTATACAAATATATTATTGTGATAGTTGCTTATTTAACATAGTTGACTATTGATTTCATAATATAGTTGGCTACTGTTTTCATAAAATAGTTGACTACAGATCGTGGTTACCTATTACCGTTTGCATAATGAAAAAGAATAGCATACATAGTTAACTATTATCATTACCTTTTACACTGATTCCAGAATATAGTTAACTATAACGATTTCCAACGGTGGCTCAGTTATACCAAGAGAGAAACGACAATGGAGAGTTTAACGAATGATATAAATCATCATCTTAATCCTTGATTTGAAAATTTCGATCCATGGTAATGATATAAGACAAAATGATTGATTTTGTGGATCACCAAAAAAGACGAGATTTATTATGATGGTTGTGTAAAGAAGAAGAAAACAACAATGGAAGAAGAAAAAAAAAAGAAAAAAAAAAGAAATCACGATGGAAGAATAAAGAGAAGAGGAAGAAGAAGAAGATGAAGAAGAAGCAATGTGAAAAGAAGAAAAAGAAAGAAAAAGAGGCGTGGAAAAAGAGAGAGGAGAAGAATAGGTTCGAATTTTTTTATTTTGGTAATTTTAATATATGTTTTTTATTTTTTTAATTGGATAATGTAAACAAATAAAAGTAATATAGTCATTTTGTTTCATCTGACTGTTATAGAGCTAGATATTTTTTTGTAGCTGTTAGATTCCTAATCATGAGCCAAAAACATAATATTCATGTCAATTCCCCATAAATAAATGTTATTGCCCGAAATAGTCAAAATATTTTGAGAAATAAACAGATCTTTCAAGATTTAAATCTCATGCCATTAAAACTCTTTCTATAAACTAAATTTATCTTTACATTCTTGCCAAAATCACGCTAAATAAATTATAATACTAGTTGATTTGCCGCGTTATACGCGGATTAATATCTTATAAGAGTTAACAATTGTCAATAATGTTATAATTTGTTTTCTGGTTTATTTTTGGTCTTCAGGATAATTTTTGAATTTTTTGTGTGAATAATAACATCTAGAATAAAACATATAGTGAGACGATAATATGGTTTTGATTTCTATTTAAATTTTGATCAAATAATATTTTCTCAAATAAATTTAATTTTTAAATTAGTATATAAATATTTTTTGTTTGTTAAAATCTTTTATATATTAAAGGAGAAGCATTTTGAGCTTATGTGTCAAGCTCTCTTTTTTTCTCACCTTTTTCATTTAATTAATTACAATTATTAACTCCTACTATACTCGTATTCAAACACTCAAAAATAATTTAATCCTTATACCCAAACAAATTATAACTATCATTAACTACTACTATATTTATATCCAAACACTCCAAATATCTTAATCTCTATATCTAAACAAAAATTAATAAGGTTACTCATATAGTTTACATAATTAATATTACTACATTTATACATATAAGATCTCACTATTTAAATATTATTTCAATATTCAATATTAACTTGACTAATATAATGGATATTACCTAAAAATTTCGAAAAAGAATAACTACTAAATAAACTCTAAAATAATAATTAATTTATAAGATTGGAAATTAGTGACAAGTTTTTGATTATATACGCAATCTTCTATTTTTGTATCTTTGAAAAATATGTTTTGTTGGTTTCAAGTATTTCACGGGTGCAACACATTTTATAAAAACAATCGTAAATTTAGATATGTAAAATTTATCTTGAATTCCGTATAATAAATATATCATTAAGTACAATTAGTTATTTAACTAAAATTATATTAATTTTACTTGATAAATATTATATCCCGCGTAAAACGCGGATACTATTCTAGTATCCAATAAATTAGAAAATGATCGTTTGTTTTCTTATTATCATTTATCATAATGTCTTTTTTTAGATGATTGATTTCATAACTCATTCCCTTTGTCATATATTTAAAGACTTATTTGATAGACTCGCTTTGACCCATTGATCTTTCCATCTTCAGGCTTTGATAAATCTGCAAGTATTTCTCGTCATATGTGAGCGATCGAGGCTCTTGACTTGATCGATGAGGTAGTTTGATAGTTTCTCCCTTTAAGACATAAAATAAAACAATTAAATAAGAACACTCAAAATCAAAATACATAAAATTATCGGTAGAAAAAGGAATATTGTTTTTATACTCACTGGAATGATCTTTATATATATTGGATTTTCTAAATCGATGAGTTTAACGTTATAAACCATTTTGAACAAAATTTGATTGTATTTTGATTGGCAATGGCAATAGAATTTTTTTTTTATAAGAGAATGTATCTTATATATAATGGAGTAATGAATAGAATTGTGTTTAAAAATTAGAAATGATAATTATTTCTAATGGGCCATGTTTCTTAAATCAACAAATTTCCACATTTTTGTTAATGGGTAAGTAGAGTGAGTCAATGATTTAGTCGATATTTCTAATTAGCCATGTCACATATGACATGAGTTTTATTTTGTCTAATTTTGAAGGAGAATGAGACACATAAGCAATTTTGTAAAAATCACCTCCTTAATAATATTATTAGGGAAGTGATTTTGTGGAATTTGTTTACATGTCAACTCCACAATCACTCTCCAAAAAATATGACATGGACAATTTTCTGGTAAAATAAACTGGTGATTCAACTTGTTACCAAAAAATGTCAAATTCAATCATAAAAACAAAAGATGAAAAGGCATCATTCACCAACATGGTAAAGAGTGTTGTCTCTTTTAAAGTAATCAAAATCGAACTAAATCAAAATTTATCTTAAATATCATAGGAAAAAATTAAACATATTCAAGTTCAGGGAATTTCCATAAAGATGCAACAAGATGAAAAAACAAGAAACAGGAATAAATCTTAATACTACACGAGACGACAAAAAGAAAAGAAAATTTGAAGCTCCCTATGAACCCTTACACTTCCTTGTTGGAGCAATGAAATGACTTGATTGATGTCTCTTGCCTTTAACGATATCAGTTCTTTCCAAAAAGTATAACAATCTCTCTGAGCCGTAAGCTTCCGGTTTGCTCCCTAGTCAAGTTTCACAGAAGAAAACAAGTAGTGCACGAACCAGAAGGAAGAGAGGAAACCAATAGTACCTGTCGCGAGCATGATAGCCAAGACCATAAAGAGAGAGTAGCCGAGATAAAGAGTCGCTGAAACAGGCCCGCTCAAGCTTTTGAGGTCGAAGACGAGATAATTTATGGAGTATATGAAGATGTAGATTGCAACAGATCCTGATGCAAAGAAGGATTTCCACCACCATTTATAGTCTTCGACGCACAGGTGCATGTATGTTAGCACTAGGGAAACCTCAGCACACACTACCACAAGAAGGATCAAGACGACCAAAAGGAATCCAAAGACATAGTAGACACGGCCCATCCAGATGCTGGACATGATGAAGAAAAGCTCGATGAAGAGGGTCCCGAATGGAAGTGTTCCAGCACCAAGAACCAGAAGCCATGACGGGTATTTCTGAGCTGGGATTTCCCGGGGAATTTGGTTAGTTCGAACTGGGAATTCAATAGGAGAAGCCTTGGCTCCAAAGTAACCGCCAATAAGAGTGAGAGGAACCGAGATGCAAAACCACAAGAGGATGAGGATGACAAATAGGGAGAAAGGAATGGCTCCTGTACTATGGCTACCCCAGAGAAGGAAGTTTAGCGTTGTAAGGATGAGGAACGCAATACCCGGGAAAAAGCAAGCAGCTTTCCATGCAACAGACATCCATCCACGGTGTTCACCATTGCCAATTGTCCTCCAGAGACGAACAGCGACATAACCAGCTGCAATACCAAGAATCATGTAGAAGAAGAGCATACCCGTAATAAGTGTTCCACGTGAAGCCGGTGACATGAACCCAAGAGCAGCAAACAAGATAGTAACAACAGCCATGCCAAGAATCTGAACACCATCACCAACCATGACACACAAAAGCGAGGGGTTAGATGGAGCACGGAAAACATCACCCACAACAAGCTTCCACCCAGATAACTCTTCGTTCATCTGAGCTTGAGCCTCCTTGTCCAACTCCTCATATCGGGTCAAATCCCTCCTAACAGTTCTCAAGAAAATAACAAGGACTATACCAGCCAAGAAAGTGATAACCATAAGAGAGTTCAAGATTGAAAACCAATGAACCTTTGAACCCTCCATCTTGAGGTACGCATCCCATCTAGACGGCCATTTAATGTCACTCTCCTCGAAACTAACTTCATACGAGAAAACAATGGACTGACCTTCCTTAACAGACATGGATACACTAGTAGAATCACATTTAATCGGAGTCGTATACCTTTCATACATTTTCAACTTGTTCGTCGAGTCAACATTATGAGCAAAGCTACAAGGAACAACCTCAAACCCAACAACCATATACCCAAGCTCCTCAGAATCTTTCTTCCCAATAGTTGGAATCACCTCAGCTGCATCTCCAGTACCCATCACACGAGCAACATTAGCCTCTTCATATTTATGAACAAGAACCTTAAACTTCAAGTGATTAAAAACATAGTAAACATCTTGAACCTTAATCCCAACAGGATAACCAGTCCACCTCAAAACATAACCATCTTTCTTCGTATAACGAATCGCAGGTAAATTATCAAGCATAGGATTAACCTGATACATTTCATCAATCCTCTTCTTCAAGAGTTTAAAACTATCAGCAGAAAGCTTCTCAGTTTGACAAAGAAAGATCTCACTCTCATTCTTGAACATTTTAAACCTATAAGGAGAATTCTCAATCCGATCTCCCATAAGAAGTTCACCTAAATTCTCAGCACTATCCTTAATTCCTTCAGAGGGTTTACAAAAGGGCAGACTATAATAAGTAAAAGGCAATTCCGTTTCGATGGAAGTAAGAGAATTCACCTTCATGTTCAAATAATCACCGACTTCGTACTTGTGAGGATAGCTACCTGGAAGATAAAACCCAAAACCTGATTGAATCACCGACAAAAATGTAACCATCAAGATCCCGAATCGATCCATCGAGCTCCTCATATCTGGATTCAACCCTCGTCAGATCTGGATGGGTAAAGAAGCTCAGATCTAGCTTAGACCTTGAGAAACACGAGGGAAAGAGGTGAGAAGAAGAAGACAGACAAGGAATTAAAACGCAAGAGAATTTAATAGGAGGAGTAAATGTCAACACCGACGCTTACGGTTGGACGAAATTGCCCCTCACGGCTCAAGTAATTTAATTACTCGACTAAGACAGAACCGTCGGTTTTGTAACTTTTGTTTAGTGTTACCGGTTTTACAATTTACGTTTACATGTGGGGTTTTTTCCAAAACAAGCGATCGATAGTGTCTCTTTACCAAACTGCTTTTAGTCCCAGGGTGATACTTCACTTCAATCTTTGCAAACAAGAGCTTCGAAACAACCAAACATCACTCGTGGGGAGGCAAAATAATTTTTCCTTGGGGTATACATTACTAAGATCAATATAAAACTAAATAACCATATATTAAAAAAACGAGTTTACTAAATAAAAAGTATCTTACAAATGTTATTAAAAAAACATCTCACTCTACGCTCAAGGTTTGATTTTTATTTTATTTTTGTATCACAGTCTCATTTATAACTGATTCAAACAACTGCATGTCAACAAAACAAACAAGTAGTTACTTAAAAATTGATTGATCTCTAATTCGTTTACGCGAAGCTGTCTTCACAAACTTCATTGCAGAGAAACTTCTTTTGACATTAACTGCATATAGAACACACAATTAAATAGATTGAAGTACTTAATAAGACCATACGCTTGATGTTTCTATGAATTCTCAACGTCGTCTCTTTGAATATATTCAAACACCTCAATAACTGAGGAAAATCATTCAACCAAACGCAATAATGTCTTATGATGAGAACCCCAACGAGTATGTGATGGCCTTGGAAGAGAAATCTCTTGATTTTTTCCTTTTCCAGAGCTAATTTCACCCTTACTGGTTTTTTTTTCCAAGATTTTCTCAAAGCATATCTTTTCGTTTGTAAGAAACTCCAACCACATTCAACAATGTATAAATCATATAAAAAATCACCAACCTTAAACTATTTCTTCACAACTGCTAGTGCAACCAACTAAAGTCGATGAGCAAAGCAATGGACCTAATAACCCGAACTGTTTTCCTAAGAATCAAAGACCGAAAGCCATTAAATTGGCACTTTATATTACTTTCTCTATCATAAGCTTGAACTCTCACATTTTTCAAGCTCAATCCATACTTAGCAAACAAATCACAACAAGCTTCAATGACAGAAAATGTTTCTTTCACGTGAACAACACCAATAATCTTTCTTTGATTTTTTCGGTCTTATTGACGAATCGTAAAACAACAACCAATTGTTCTTTGTAAGAAACATCGATAGATTCATCCACTAATATATCAAAAACATCATAACCAATTTCTTCAAGAATAGATTTCACAACTTCTTTTGCAAAACAATGTACAATATCTTTATGAATCGATAGAGAAATTATTTGGTTATTTTTTGGAACAATCTCCAAAACAACCTTACTTACAACCTCGTTCTGATCTACTATGTATTTCACGACTAGTAAGAGATTTCTTTTATTAGCAGATTCTTTTGTCCATCATGAGCTCGAAAAGATAATCTTTATCTCAACAAAAATCTAGAAGCATCAACTAAGGTATTTAACCGAATATGATACTCATTTTTCACCGCATCATCGTGTTTATAGAAAGCTTGCACGATAGAATGGTCTTTCTTCATAAAAAAGCACACTTCTTAAAATCAATTTTGTGAAAGATATTTGTAGCACCCACATGAGAAGCTAATCTCTCAAATTTCTTCCAACTAGAAAACCTTTCGTTGTCTTTGGTGTCTTTAGCTATTCTTAGTTGTTTCATAAGTGTCTATAGCTATTCTTTAGTTGGTAAGTATGTGTTTTTCTAGATACATGTAAGAAACCATCTGATTCTCAAACATTGCAAACACGATAACATATAGAATCCTTCTTCCTCATCTTCTTTTAGGAGTTTGGCATGTATTATTAGCTATCACATAATTAGAGAGAGAGAGAGAGATGTTGGTTTTGTGGAGTGAGTTTGTCTGTAGAGATCAACTTAGATGTCTCGGTTACAAAAGCAAAACTTGCCAAAATAAAGCTAAAGCAAATAACATCAAATGAAAGATCATGGATTACACCATGTAATTTGGAAACCGTTGAGCCAAAGGGAATGGCTCGACCCATGTGAAAGAAGTCGGATTTTACCGAGAATAACCTTTTGCATTCTTCTAAAGCCGCTCGAGCTTTAGTTCGAGTCACCATTGAGTCATCACTCATGGACTTATACTCTATACCTAGTTGCCAATCAAAGGCAGTACTTCCAACAATTTGAAAGATTGGTAACATTAACACCATAAAAATAGCTAGCTTCATATTCCTTCCTAACCTAACACCATTCATCTTAATTCCTAAACAACCCTCTAAACTTTGGACCAGGCCTTTCAAACCTATAAGGCCCAATAGCCCAACATTTTTTGTAGAACTTACGATGTGGTTACGGTGGAGGAGCTTTGTCGTGAATGGACTGTCCGGTGGAAAAGGGGACCACCGCCAAAGGAGTAAGTGTGGCGGCTTTAAATCCGGCGTGGCCCTGAGTAAGCAAGGCTGTGCGGCTCGTTGTAACTTGTCTCCATGAGCACATGGCCAAGGAGCATAAGGTGAGAGCGTGGTACAATGGTGGTGGTTGAGGGAATATGTGTGAGAGCACAATCTCGGAAGGAGCACCGGCAATGAGCATGGCAGAGTTGAGACGGTTTGCGGAGAGCGAAAGGACCACCGATGGTCGAATTGGGAGGTTGGTTTTAGAGCATCACCGGAGCAACCCTCATTTCTTGTGACAAGTATGACGGTTGAAGCGGGAAGTCCACTAGTACATCTCGGCGAGGTAGAGGGATTTGTAGACAAAAGAGAAGGAGTGGAGGCCGGATCTGGTGGATCCGGTGGCTCAGGCATCTCCGGTGGTCGATAGTAGAATCGATGTTTGGATGGAAGCTGAGTCGTCGTCGTAGCAGAGGAAATCATCACCTCCTTTACCAGCGGTGACACTAAAACCACCCTTACACGCAGTGGATCTGGCCATGGACGCAGATCTGGCGGATCTGAGAGTGCGACCATCGAAGAAAGAGCTTGGTTTATCTGCACCATAAGCTCTCTGTGAGTTCTTGTTCAATGATGGAGATGGAGAGAGAAGCGGTCACATAGGTCACCGACGAAGACACGTTCGCTGCTGGTCATGAGGGGAGCTGGATATGCGGGAGAAAAGATCGGTCGAGATCCATGGATCGGCAGCGGAGGCTTCACGGGAGGAGAAAGGAGAAACGGGGCAAACACCAACACAGCCATGGGAGAAAGGAAGAGGAGGGAGAAAGAGGAAGGTTCTCGTTGGTGGGCGAGAGGCCGCACCGACGGCGGCGGCGGTGAATCGAAAGCCCTAATCCCTTTTTGTCGCTCTTTGGAGAGAGGGATATTATATCAACTTTCTTCAATGTAGGAAATTGGTCATATCTTACTATAGCGTAACAGAAACCTAGAACAAATAAAAAACATATTCAAATTTGAATTTAAATAAATAAAAATCTTTAGAACCTAAATGAATTTGAAAATTAATAAATATTGACTTAAACTCAAATCCTAACAAAAACCATAATCATATCAAACATTCATTTTATGTTATGGTTTACTCTAGAATCTAGATACAATTATTTACAAACCAAAAAATGCCATAAAACTAAGGGTGAATTAGTGAAATAATATGTTTGAGCATCTAAATTAATAAAGTAGCATGTGTAATGTGAAAATTTAGTAAGTAACAAAAAGAAATAAAATTAAATGATTTTATCCTTTTATACATTCAATCAAAATCATCACATTTAATGCAAATTTAAAGTAGCTTTGCCTTGTATTAATTATCACATTTAAAGTATTTTATAAATAAATTTGAAGTTGCCATATATAATAACAAATTATGTTTTTACATTTTCTCAAAACAATAATAATTTTTTACTATTCAAACTAATTGATTATTGTTTAGATAGATAAATTATATACTCCCTCCGTTGCATATTAGTTGTCGTTCTAGGTGATTTCACGTCAATTAAGAAAACATTTAAAAAATTTGTTTTACCCCTAATTAATGTGTTTTTCATTTGATATGAGTTAATAAGCTAAAAGAGTATGGATAAAATCGGAAAATCAATCATAAATTTGCATTGAAAATGTAAAACGACAACTAATTTGATACAAAATAAAAAGCGTAGAATGACAACTAATATGAAACGGAAGGAGTAGTGAACTATATCACAATAGCCAATCTTTTAATTTTCGGAACTATGAATTATTGTTTGAATAGATAAATTATATAGTGAGCTATATCAAAAATTATGAATATACTATTATGTATATAGTTAAATTTTTCACAAACTATTAACTATACTACTTATATTCACGCATATGATAGTTCACTATTATATTTAAATGTAGTTAATTATATATCCATGTGTAGTTAGCTACAAATAAACAATAATTATTTATATAGTTAATTTTATTCACAAACAATCAACTACACTTGTTATATTCAACAATAGTTCAGTATTATATATAGTTAAATATATTAATAAATAGTTGACTATTATGCAATTTTAGTCTGAAATTCATCATATCAAGCAAGTAGTTAGTATATTAATAAAAAATTCACTATTTTTATCTAAATCCAAATAATGAAATAGTTCACTATTTATTTCAATAGTTTCTAATTTGTAATATAGTTCACTATACAATTTATCTATTCAAACAATAATTAATTATTCTGAAAGGTAAAAAATTATGGCTATTTTGAATAAAGTATAATGTAGAAAAAGAAAAAGAAAAGTTTTTTTTCAACAAAATGTTTTTTTATCTGTCAATTTTAAATTTATTTATAGATGAAATTATTATTTCTTTATTTATTACAAATAAATTAGCATTAAGTGATGAAATTTGACAACATTAATTGAATTTATTTTTGGTAAATTAGTCAAGTTTAGTTTTCTCTTTGTTAGTTACCCAATTTTCCAATTACACAAGTTACTTTATTAATTTACATGTCAAAACATATTATTTCACCTAATTTCCCTAAAAATAAAATCCGAAGCGAAATGTATAGAAATTCGAATGGTACACTCTTAAATTGGATCTTCAGGAGTAACTTCTACTCCAAAAAGTATTACTTAGCCATTTTATTGGTCAAAATCGAAATCTACATTTTTAAAAAAAGGGTTAGTTTACCAATCTTCCTATAAATAAAAGAAAGAGAAAAGAAGAAATCAGAAGAAAGAAGAAAAAGAAGAAGAGGTGGTTTGGTCAAAGATCCCGAAAAGAGAGCAATAGCACATACTCACAAGCTTCTCAACCTCCTTTAACCACTATTTATGCTTGGGCTATAAAAGAAACGACTATGACCCAAAATATGAATTCAATATTTTGACACCAACAAAAACTTTCTTTCTAAACGACCAACGCGTTCACTCTTTGTTCACGTCGGGGAATTGAAAAATAATCTCCTTCGTAACAAAAAGAGAAAGATCAAAGAAAATAACTCTTTGTTCAAAGAGATTCTCGTTCACGGTGAATGATGGCTGCTGGATCCATGGACGGAATGTTCCGAAACATCTTCGAAGGTTGCATCTCTAGCTGTGACTCTTCCATCGAAAGACGTCCATACCACAAGAATTGCGGCTGCGCGCTTCACGAAAGATCTCGCGGTGCAAAGAATCCAAACTCATCAGGGTCGAGCCCTTGTCGCCACAAAAGGTCCGAGGTCGTCTCGTTCCCCATAAGACGATCTTGGAGCGAAGGCAATAGTATGGCTTTGCATCTCACCTCATCTTCATCTTCCTCTAATCTCCACTCACTTTCGTCATCTTCGTCTATCTCTACTCTTGCATCGGTATCTTCGACAATGTCCGATATTGATTCACCCATTTAAGGCTTAAATTATTAGTTTCCATTCATTTGTTTTTGTTATTGTTTCGAAGAGTATCAAATGTTGTTTGTTGTGTGATTAGAAAGACTTCATGGATTTCCTTGGATATCAAAGAAATCGGAATCAAATGTTGTAATGGTCAAATATAGGGAGGCTTTTCAATAACATTTGTAGAGTGAAATCACGTTTTTGGGTGTAAATAATAAATATAGTTTACTTTTTGCAGTAGGATCTTCAAGCTTCTTTTTTTACTTTTGTCTTTATGTTTTCGGACACTAATACTTCTTTTGATTAATTGAGGGTAGGTGATTTGGGCTCTACATGAGAGAAATTGTAGATGAAAAAGTGAGACTACAATGAGAAATGAGAAATGTATGGCATCAAATCATGTATTTTCAAGAGTAACTAGATTAGGACATGTGTTGTGCACGAGTTTAAATGTAACCGTTATTGTAACCTAAATATTTTTGTATTATATTTCAGTAAGATATGAAGAATATTTTTAATAATATTCGTCTAATGAAATCTTTTTTTTTGTTGGAATCGTTTTAAATTACATGACATTTTATAACCTTAATTAAAAATTTATTTGTTTATATTGAAAAATCATATATTATAAATAGCCACACATGAATAAAATAGAACAGAAAAGTACAAACCAACACTTGAAAGTGTTTGGTCTTGAACTTGACACATCTTGAAAATAATTATATTTAGACTCAAAAACCAAATTCGTTGTTAAATTACTAAAATTTCGACTCATATCGGTGTTCACAATAGCTTCAATTTTATCACCCTATAAAAAAGAAACATTGTAAATATATGTGTTAGAACATGTCTTCTCATAAGAATAAGTAGTGATTAATAAGTTTAAAGATTTTTTACCTGCTCATCGGCTAAGACCATTTGAATAGATTCGCCATTACGATTTGGTTGTCTCCAGAGAGTTTATATTTTTACATAAACACATGAATCAATTCGATCGGGACTTAAATCACGGAAATTTTGTCTTTGAACCCTAACAAACATCATCATGAAAAAAATGGGGGACGTTGTTTTTTTGTAAATGTGAAAGATGATAATGAAATTGTAAATACACATAGAGACTATTTATAAAAAATAAACGTGTAGGCTCCAAGGTAGGTTGTAGTTGTTTAACATAGTTTTAAGGAAATATTAATAGTAATTTTTTTTTTTTTTTTTTTTTTGTCACGAACACACGTATCCGAGTTGATTACAAAGTTACAAAAGTAGCGTTGAACCAATACGGGATAGACGTGTCAACATATTCGAAGCATGTTTTTTGGAGACGAGCATTCTTCGCAAGGAAGTCTGCTTTTTCATTCTTCCCCCTAGAACAATACTTAATAGTAAAATCTGGGAAAGAAATACGTAACTCCTGGAATTCATCAAGTTCCGTTGCGAAACGAGGCCAGCTCTCCGGGTCTGCTATCATACGTACTAACTCTTGGGAGTCAGTCAGGAACGCCGAACAAAACCTCCCATGTTTATGTAGACTCGACATCGCCCATAGGAGACTACACAGCTCTGCATGTAAAGGTGATAATACTCGCTGAATTCCCTTTGTACCCAGAATGTCTGTAGATCCATCCTGAAGTTGTAGAATCCAGCCCACTCCACTCGTACGATCCTCCTGTGTCCATGAACCATCCACAAAACATTGGAACACATCCTGTTGGTCCGCGTCAACGCTCCCCTGTCTCGGGGACGCGACATGCGTTTCCCCGGGGTCGTTTGCCAGAAACCATTCCTTAGCCTCTTTCCTAGCCAGTTCCACTATTACTTGTGGTGATCTGTCTACATTGTTGAATACTTTGGCATTCCGAGCCTTCCACAAATACCATAACAGCCATGGAAAACATTGTGCATGTTCTTCGATGTCTGCCCGGTGTGGGATCCTTGAAAACAAATAATCCATATTGCTCCATAGATTGTTTGACGGAAAAACATTTGCCATGTTTGGAATACCCGACAGTGCCCAAACTTGTCGTGCTGGGTGACATGTAAACAACACATGGTTAATGGTCTCATCCATGTCGTCACATCTTGGGCATTGCCGATCCTGTTGGAGATGTCTATGGGCAAGGCGCTCATTAACCGCAACGGCCCCGGAAATAGCTTGCCAAAGGAAATGACGGATCTTATTCGATGTCCGCTGCTGCCAAACCTTCGCCTTTAAGGGATTGACCGACGGTAGTTGCTGGGCATAGAGCACGTCCGCATCTAGCTGCTGTCTGGCTAACTCATAGCCGGATCGTACCGTGTACAAACCTGAGTTGGTAAAATGCCAGCAGAAATCATCCTTGGTTCCTCGCAGGGAGGGGCGGACGGATAGAATAAGTGGGATATCGTCCGCCACAACGGAAGCTCGGAGTTTGTCTATCCTCCAACTGCCTGAGTGATTATCAATAAAGTCGGATACCCGTTCGTATCTATTAGGAATTGGTCCTAAACCTCGCACTCGCCGTGGGTGACTGTCAGGAATCCAATTGTCTGTCCAGAACCATGATTGCGCACCCGAGCCTATTGTCCTTCGCATGCCTTTTTCCAATAGAGGTTGTGCGCTTGTAAGCTTCGCCACCCATAGGAAGGTCGGTAGTGTCTTCTAGCTTCGAACGGGTTCGAGTAACGAAAGTATTTTCCTTTCAAAACTCTTGCCACTAATGAGGTAGGGTATCGGTGTAGTCGCCAGAGCTGCTTAGCCAATAATGCCTGATTGAACTCTTCGTAAGACTTAAATCCGATACCCCCTGCATTCTTTGGGAGACACATCCGCTTCCATGCTATCCAATGCATCCCTTTAGAATTCTCTTTAGTTTTCCACCAGAAGTCTGCCACTGCACTAGCGAGCTTCCTAAGTAACCGCTTTGGGAGAAGAAAGGTGGACATCACATAAGTGGGTAGAGCTTGCGCCACTGATTTAATCATCACCTCCTTTCCTCCTCTCGATAGAAATTTGGCTGACCAGCCATTAATCCGCTGATTTAAACGTTCCTGAACATAGGCAAAAATTTCCGCTTTCGACCCATTTAGCTGTTCCGGAATACCTAAGTACCTCCCGGTGCCTCCTTCCGTCTGGATCCCGAGTCTTATTTTCAGTTCTGCTCGACGGTCCTCAGACACCTCCTTCCCAAACGTAATGGCAGATTTGTCAAAATTAATACGCTGGCCTGAGGCATTCCCATAGACCTCCAATACCTTTAGTATATTATCGCATTGTTCCACACTTGCTTTGCAGAAAAACAGACTGTCGTCTGCAAACAGTAGATGGGAGAGAGGAGGTGATGTAGGGGCTACGCGAATACCCGAAAAAAGCCCAGCCCTTTCCGCAACTTGGATGTTGGCTATCAAGACCTCAGTACAAAGGATAAACAAAAACGGGGAAAGGGGGTCGCCCTGTCTTAGACCGCGGGAAGGTATGATATTCCCTTTCGGCTCGCCATTCAATAAAATACTATAGGACACCGAGTTGACACATGACATAATCCACCGGTTCCATACCTCCGAGAACCCCATTTTACGCATCAACGCCTGTAGAAAAGCCCATTCCACCCGATCGTATGCTTTACTCATATCGGTTTTGATGGCCATACCTTCCCTTTTGCCGACCGAATTTGTCGTTAGGGCATGGAACACCTCCTGAGCTAACAGAATGTTGTCCGAGATCTGTCTCCCTGCGACGAACGCGGATTGGGTCTCAGACACCAGAGAGGGTAAGAACCTCTTTATTCTTTGGCAGAGAACCTTTGAAATGATCTTGTAACTCACATTACAGAGACTAATAGGGCGAAACTCCTTCATAAACCTTGGACGTTCAGTTTTCGGTATTAAACAGATATTCACTGTATTGCTCACAGGGTCCAAAACTCCAGAGCTCATAAAATTGTGGACCATTTCCACCACAGTGGGTCCAACAATGTGCCAAAACTTCTGATAGAACAGAGCTGTCATTCCGTCTGGTCCTGGTGCTTTCTCCGGATGAATGGCAAAAACTGCCGCTTTAACCTCCTGTTCTGACACTGCCCGAGTAAGAACTTCATTCATCTCTGCAGTGACACTGTTCTTGACATAGGAGAGTGACACTTCGAGATCAGAGATCTCCGAGGAAGTGAACATATCTGCGAAATATGCCGTGGCGGTTGTTTCAATCTCCTCCTCGTTCTCCGTCCACACCCCTGAGTCCGTCATAATGCCAGTGATCTTATTTCGTGCCCTCCGTTGTTTCGTTGTAGCCTGGAAAAATTTCGTGTTTTGGTCCCCTTCATGATGCCAGGTCACCCGACTCTTCTGGTGCCAGAAGATTTCCTCATCTCGAAGAGCCACACATAGCTGTTCCTGTATGGCCTTAATCTCTTCTAGTGTGGCAGCATCGTTGCTCTGGGCCTCTTCTAGGCGGCATTTCAAGTTCTCAAGCTCCTCCTCGGACACAACCTGGTCCTGCTTGCGCCAACGTGAAATTGTTTTTCGACAGTTGACAATCCGGTCCCCTAGTACTGGTTCCGAATCTAGGGGTCCATTAGCCCAGCCCAACCTTACCACTTCCTCAAAATTGGGTTTGGATAGCCATCGCTTGTCAAAACGGAATTTTTTTGTGCCGCCCATTCTGGTATTGTCAATGCGTGTCAGCACCGGCCGATGGTCGGAGCCCATAAAGCGAAGGTATTCCATCTTAGTATGGGAGAACATCTCATACCAATCTTCATTACCCATTGAACGATCCAACCTGCACCGGATCACATTAGGCCCGCGGCGTCCAAACCAGGAGAGGCAGTTCCCAAGGTATGGGAAATCCACCATCCACCATCCCACAACTCTGACGCATTAGATTAAAATCTAGGAAAGAACTATCTGGTCGCTTGCGGCCCCCTGTTTTTTCGTGGTGACCCGTAATATCATTAAAGTCCCTAGTCATGAACCAGGGTGCAAAACGTGTAGTACTAATACGAGTAAGCCGTTCCCAAACAATTCCGCGATTGGAAATAACAGGGTCACCATAAACAAACGATAGAAAAACTTTATTACCATGAATGGTAGCCATTACATCGATAACATTTTTATTAGAAAAGAAAACATCAACTCGAAATTCGGATTTCGCCAGAAGGGCTAGTCCACCACTACGACCGCATGGGTCAACTGTAAAAAGAAAATCATAACCTAATTCAACTTGTAACTCTTGCATAAACCGATGATCGCGCTTGGTTTCCATAAGAAAGAGAATCCCCGGGAAAAACTTCTTACGGAATTCACGCAATCGTCGAACTGTCAAGAAACTCCCAGCCCCCTGACAGTTCCAGCTCAGAATCATCTTATCCGTCTGCCGGTGGTATCTCACCAACCACCGGGTTTTACAATTCCTTCGAAGTTTCCCCTTCCTCCGGGCCCGTCTTCGAGGGTGACGGGGTCGACACATGAGCCAAAGCTCTTGGAGGTTCCAAACGAGCTAAAGCCATGTGTTTATGGATCTGATTACCTTGGTACGGATTATGCTCAATCTTCTTTTTGACTCCCAGTGCCTTATTAATCCGCTGCGTGACTGTCCGAGCTGTATGGCCTTGATTCACCATACCTTTGAGAGGGGAGATGATTTCTGTTGGGCTTAAAAGGTTTGAAAAGCCCAACAATTTGACCGGCTGGCCTGGCTCTCCCTCAGCAACAAATGTTGCTTGATGGGCCTCCCTAATTTCAGGCCCACGACTCAAAGCCCCATTCCCAAAGTTCTGTCCTCCTTCCTCCGTATTAGCCCTAGTCCCGGGACCAGTCTCGTCGGAAACCTCTTCGGAGACCACCATCTGTTTCACCGGAGACTTCCCCTTACCAACGCCTTCCCTATTCCGGTTCGCCTCCTCCCATCTGGTCTGCTGATAATCCAGTTCGTTGTCCATCGCCGCCTCTTCCACAGTGGATCGATACCATGGAGCTCGAGGCTTAGCTCGCTTGGAGGCCTGCGCCGGAGAAACCCGATCCACGGTGGGACTTGTCTTCACCGATTCTCCAGAAGACTCCACAAAAGCCTTACGAACCCACTCCTTGGTTGGAGGGTTTGCGGCTGCAGACATAGCTCCACTTGTCTCGAGTTCCGACAAGAGGTCTCGCCTCACCGGTTTGGGCCGGGATGACGACGCCATTTCCTCATGGTTTCGCCTCCTTGGCTCTTGAGGAAAACTCCTCAAACTCACGGCCTTGCCTCTCTCAGCCTTAGAATTCCTCTGTGGCCCTCTCTTGTCCTCCTCAGCTGTACGCTTATAGCGGTCATTCCTCTGTCCCCGGTGATGTTCCTGATCTCTCACGCGTTCTGGACAGGAGGCAACTTCATGAGTTAACCGAAAACAGCTGGTACAGAACTTGTGAAGCTTCTCATACTTCAAATCAAGCACGCAGATTTGGCCTGCATCATCGGATTCGCGGCGCATTTGAAGCGGTGAGTCACCGTTTAGCGTTACCCGCACTCTGGGAATTGGTTCGGAGACATCAACCTCCAAGAATTCTCCCAATGCTTCCCCAATACTCCTCACCGATTCTGCTTCCCTGCGGTAATCGGGCAAGCCCCTGATAACAATCCAGAAGGGGATAGTGTTGGGAAAATCCCGTCTCACCGTGGGAACCCACCTTTCTAGCGCAATCATCGACCCATCATAGTGGTATGGTCGATTTGCGAGAACCGCTTGGATGTCCGCTTCAGTCTGGAACCGAAAATGCACACGGCCATCTCCCATCTCGAGTCCCTGGACTCCACCGTCGCACCTCCATACCGTAGGCATGAAGCTAATTAAAGCTTTGAGTTTTTGCTCCTGGACTTCACGTAGCAGAGGACGAGCTACCAAGGTGAGTTCAAACCTTCTCAACATCTGCGTCTTGTCCAAAGGTGGAAGTTTGATAGGCTTTTCTTTTTTGATTTCCCGGTCCGAGGAGTTCAGATTGCCAAAGAAAGCCATAGATCCTAATGAGGTAAGAGTCTCAATTGGATTACACAAGGTTATCAGGGATAGTGTGTGTGATCCTAATGATTCATTGAGCATATAAACACCAGGCAAAGAGCAATCAACGGGTTTCCAATCATACACCGGAGATTGCTTCTGATTGTGAAACTTCAATGCAGGTCCTTGCCTTACGCACTGTGATTGGCAAAGTCCAAGGGGAATCACTGATTTTTCGGGATCTTGAAGCAATCCCTGAGATCTCGTCGATCTGATCCAGTGTGTTTTACCAAAAATTGCGTCTAAAAACCACCGAATCTCCAGAGATCTGCGACCAATTATAGATTGGTTTGAGAAGCTGATAAGGAAACTATCCTTACTCGTGAGGCTCCGGTAATGGGACTTGAAAAGCTGGTTCGATCCGGGCCCTTGATGTTGTTGCCACAGCCCGATTCCCAACCGAAACCGTAGCATTCCGGCAAGCCTGACCGTACAAACAATTCAAACAAGAACCGTTACTCTCGCCTCAGAGAGAAGTAACGTCACATTTAGAACCGTTTAATCAAAAAAAAAATATTAATAGTAATTAATATAATTATGAATCAAAAGATTTCGTGGTAGGTAACTAATTTCTTCAATTCTACTATGTTCTTAAAATCAAGGGGAATAAAACGTGTCTGTCAATTAATAATGGAATATACACGGAATTGTTTTGGTGTTAATTTTTATTTAGGTGTTAAGGAAGATTTTATCAATAATAAATATTTATTGCAGAAACATTAAGTATGGTAAACGATAGAATTACCATGGAGATGTTATTCATGGAAATATTTATTGCAGAAACAGTAAGTATGGTAAACGACTGTATTTGATGTGTTAAAAGCTCCTTAGAAGAAAATGATAATTAATCAAAACAATTCCATGAATGTTTTAGTAAATAAATCTCTATATTCCTGCAACAGTCAATATTCTAAAAAGGATAACAAATATGTATTTTAAATTGGAAATCTATCAATACACCAATAAATTTGCGCCATTAGGAAAATATATAGATGTTTTGTGACATTTTCTTTAGGATTGGAAAAAAGTATTATCAGGAACTATGTTGCATGGAATCGGAAACGGGTACGTGGAAGCGAAACGTTCGGAAACGCAGAAGCGATTTTTTTGAAAAATTTAGGAAGCGGGTACGTTTTGGAAGCGTAGAACTAAATCATATATATATATATAAATAATTTTTAACATTCAAAACTAAACCAAATTGAAAAACTTCGTTTACAAATTGGATCATAAATCTAATACATAAAAGTATTAAGTAACTTAACTAGAATAAACAACCCATAGTTCTAAAATCAATGATTTAAACTATCATATTCATGTTGGTTTTCATTTGCTCCATCAAATAAAATTGCTTCCTAACTATGGTTTGTCGAGGGAAAGATCTTTAAACTCATATCTTTCAGGAATAGTTTCATTACATATAGTATGAAATATATCATTAACTTCTACGAGATTGTCGAGAGATACATTGGAAGCTTAAAGAGGCATTCTACAGAGATTGTGAGCGAAATCATAATCGTTCTTACTTCTTAGTGACTAAGGATGTGATGATTCATATGTTTTAGGGGTTTTTCTCTCTAAGTTATAAAAATATCAAACTTTTTTAAGTTTTCTAATATTTAATTTTTATCATCCAAAATGAAAAGAAGTTTCCATCGCGATTCCAAAATGGAATCAGACGCTTCCAAGGCGCTTCCAAATTGGAATCGAACGCTTCCAAGGCGCTTCCAAAATGGTAATTTTTGGAATCGCGATTCCACGACGATTCCAAGAGATTCCGATTCCGATTCCGAAACGTGAAACGTCATGAAATGGAGTTTCCATGCAACCTAGATCAGGAAGGAATCTAAGAGCATTATTATTGGTGACACTTTCATTAATTTTCTAATTTGTTTTATTTTAATATTTTTATTTAATTTAATTAGTACAAATTTCAGCAGCCAATGAAAACATTTCAAATGCCTTGAAAACATTTCAAATGCCTTGAAAGTGTCTTAAAATGGTGGAGAAAAGTTCTGTGTAGAGAAACTTTAGACCCTCTTTCTCCCTTCTCTTCTCTTTTTCTGTTATTTTTTGTTTTTTTTAATTACTAAGACACTTTAAAAAAGTCATCAATAAGGATGCTCTAATGATAATGAAAAGCACGTGGTTAATACACCACCTAGGTAGATTTCTTAAAGACTTTCCATGAAGAAGACTGGATAGTAAATGAATCTAATCAATTTTTGTTTGTTTCCATATAAGTTCATTAAGGAAATTTTGTTATTAAATCAATCTAAATGAATTATTTGGAGTTAATTTTTGTTTCGTAATAGAGTTTATGTTTGTTGGTAGTGTTTAAGAATGGGGATAGTGGGAGAAATAATAGGGAATTTAATTAAATAAAAAAAAAGTGAAAAAATGAGAACATGAGACATCATCAAAAATGTTTCTCCTTTAATATATAGAGGATTTAGTTATTTTATTGCATTTTTAAGTAGTTTGAATTCTAGATTTGGTATTTTATCACATTTTCAAATAGTTTGAATTTATATTTGGTAGTTTAAATGTTTTATATTTTTTTTGCTTCATATAATTTTCATATTACAAATGATTTTTAATAGATTTTGGAGGGAAAAACAATTTTAAATACGAAGAACCTATCCAAAAACTTACAAATTCTTACATAAATATAAAAATTCTAAATCCAATAAAATCTGTATCCTGTAGGACCCAACCCGAACCCAAACCCGAATATCTATATGACCAGGCCTATGAGTGAATTATAAAAAAAGAAATTGGGTCTATTTGATCTCAAAAGTCTTCATTATCATCCATGAGCCAAAACGACATGGTAGAATAATAGAAGAAATCGTAAAATACATTTAGATATCATCTATCCACCAATGGCATCATCAATCGTTATCCCTCCATTTCTCTCCGCCGGAGGCATAATCAGCCGTCGTAATCTCCTCCTCTCCACCTCCATCGCCACCGTCTCACCTCCCTCTAAACTCCCTTCTCCTGACCTCACAATAACCGATCGCATATTCCTCGACTTCTCTCTTTGCCCTACTTACTTCCGCTCCGACCCCTCCGCCACTCTCTCCTCCACCACTCCTTGCTCCGATTCCACCTCTCTCGGCCGTGTCGTTCTCGGTTTATACGGTCGACATGTACCTCTTACTGTCTCCACTTTCAAACTCATGTGTACTTCCTCTTCTACTTCTTACAAAAACACTCCTGTCCACAAAATCTTCCCTGGTCAGTATTTCCTCGCCGGAAGACAAGGATTACGAAGAGACACGGCTGAGATTAGTCCTCTCCTTAAAGATTTACCTCGGAACACTGATGTCGTTAATTCTAAGTCTTTCTTGCTACCTCACTCTCGTCCTGGTCTTGTCTCACTTTGTTTATCAGAGAACGATGATGACGATGAAACCAGACTCGATCCTAATTACAGAAACGTCGAATTCTTGATCACTACAGGACCTGGACCTTGTCCTCAGCTCGATGGTGGTAACATTGTCTTTGGAACTGTGCTTGAAGGTAAAAGAAAACAAAATGAAATCTCCCAGTTTGAGATTTGAGTTCAAATCTGAGTTTTGTTTGTGTGGGAATTTCTCAGGACTAGATGTGGTGACGAGTATAGCTACAGTTCCAACGTATAAGCCATCGGAGAATATTCAAAAGTTTAACGATTTTGCTGAGTTTCTTGGAGATGAAAGAGCACAAAACGCAAGATCTTTATGGAACAGACCTCTCAAGACTGTTTACATCAGTGACTGTGGAGAGCTTAAGGTTACTAATCCTTCACTATCTCCAACTCTACCTTAGTATATATATGTGTGTGTGTGTTTCTTGGTGTATAAATATAGTTATCTTCTACAATCTTGCTTCTTCTACTACTCTACGAGACTCCAATTTGTATCCATACTCGGGTTTTTCTACTGTTGATAAAGATGAGAGCTTTTTAGTCAAAGCGTTTTGAAATAACTCTTTGTCATATAAGTTTTGATCATTGTTGGATCTAGATGCTCGATATCTCTCGGAAAAACGAACAGCAAGGGAGACTGTAAGCTAACATTTTAGTCTTAACATGGTCTCTTTCACTGTAGTATCTGGATTTCGAAACCAACTTCTTCCAAGGTTAGAGTATCGAACATGGATAATCCCAGTGACGGTGAGATATGAATTCAGATGTTTTGCGAATGATGGCAGAGTATGGGGTAAGGCTGGAGTTTTTCTGTTGAGTTCATGCCTATATATGATGAAGGACACTGTGGACAGAAAGACGAAAAAGAAAAAGAAACAGAACAGTACTGTACTCTTGTGTTTGCAGAGCGGATTCGTGAGAGCTCCCACATCAAAAAATGAAATCAAGAAGCAGAATCTGTTAAATATGAGAGCCAAACTTGTTCGCTAAAAGGGCTACAAAAGAACATTTCTTCCCTTATTACAAAGTTGAGTTGCAGAGCTGACATCGCGTAGTGGAATCAGGTTGGGTGTGTCCAATGCACTCAGCAGATTACAAAGGTATTAGTAAGCCGCGGAGAGTGTAGATTTGAAACGAGATTGCATAGAAGAAGACAAAAGTTGAACACCAGAAGAACTGATACTACAATTAGCTTTTACTCAAGTAACCATAGAAGGTCAATCAAAAGTTTTGAAAACCTCTGAAACTGATACAATGCGGTTTTTATCGAAATGTGTCGTTACATGGTTTTCCTCGATCGATGGTTAGCATGGTTTTCCTCGATCGTTACTGTGTAGAAATGCGGTTTTAGTAGAACGTAGCAAGAAACTCTATTTTGAGGTAACATGACCACAACTACAATGACTTCTGAATAACCAATACATACTACTAAAAACATTTGTTGTTATTAACGTATTGTATAGAAAATTGAACTTGGATATTTACAATTGGTAAAACATGAGATTATTTTGCAAAACAAAGGGAACAGAAATGAGAGACATTTTAACCTAATCAAAAGCAGAGAAACGAATGGAATAATCACCGCACAAGGTTATGAACCGTAAAAGACGATTGCGTAGCTTTGGCTGAAGAAGGCGGCGAACGAGGAAGCCTAGCGGAGAAGTTACGTAGCGGAAAGCGATTAACATTGTCATCTTCGTCTCCTCTGTCAAAGTTAAGCGCATAGCTTGACGGATCATAATGAAAATCCGTCGTGTGGCGGCGGATGTGTTTCCCTGGACCACCGGGAACAACGCCTCCGCCGCCAATACGATTGATCAGACTACGACATTTTTCTTGAGATTTGGACAATGTCCGAGTGAGTCTGGGAGATTTGGTTTTGATTCCGTTACGTGGGCTTTCGGTGGGAGTCACAGGAGATGATGTTGGTCGGTCGGGAACATCGTTGCGGTGGTGATTGGTCGTACGGAAACAACCTGTGATGCATAGCGTTGATTTGAGTTTCTTTTTTAGAGACAAGTGCCTCATTGATTCGCTGCTTCCCATTGCTTTTTCTTCAAAAAAACCTAATCGATAAAACGTGAATGCAAATGAGAAGAAAAATAACCAAACATGAGAAAGAAACCTAGTGATGGCGAGATATTTGGCTGATTTTTTTTTTTTTTTTAATTCTTAAAACCAAAACTTCGGAGGAGAAGTTGCGAAATTTGCTATTTCAGGAATACTAGAATTTCCAATTAAAAAGAGGTTCAACTTTTGTTATGAAGTTACAAAAAAAAAAGGACTTGTGAGTTGTGAGCCAGGGTAGAAAATAAGGGTCCTCGGAACAATATTATGAAGTATTGGACATTAATTGTTCGGGTGAGATTTTGTATCCTGTCCAGACAGTTGAATTTGTTTTTCGTGGGGAATTTTGCTTGCTCGAAATAGCCTGCGAATGAGAGATCCATCCACTGTGGAACGAACCTAAGCTTTGCTTGGCTGCATGAGAAATTATGCTTAGAGAGTATGTGGTATGGCTATATCTAAACGGGTGTTGTAACACCGAACATAAGCAAGCATGTATAAGAAGAGACATAGACATTTTTTAACGAGGTTCGATTTCTCTACATCCCTGGGACCTTATCCAGATTTCATTGATTAGAAAAGATTGCACATACAAATGATATATGGCATTTACTACTCTTTTCTAGAATTACAATGTCGCACACCAACTTTGTGCTACAGACACTTGTGCTTTCTCCGGCGAGTGTAGCGTTGCAACATGAACCACCAGTCTCCGAACTTTTCCGTCTTTTTTGGTGTCATGAACATCTCCTTTGTGTCACACATGGACACGAACATACACTACCACTCTTTGCCTTTTCCGGCGAGTGTAGCTCTGTGACAATACACCAGACTAAGAACCTTCAGTCTTCTCCTGTGTAGCAATGACGCACACTTCCTATGTGCCACAACAGACATACACTACCACTCTATGCCTTTTCCTGGGAGTGTAGCTCTGTAACGATACACCACCAGATCTCACTATCTGGCTGGCGGAACAACATCTTTCTTACACAAAACGTATGTATCTCTTAAGAGGCTCTGGATGTGTCAACTGTTTCTGAAACACATCTCTTCCTTTATATAGCAGCAGCTTCACAAACCCTAATGACACAATGAATCTGCTAGCTCTGCAATAGACACCTGTTTGTTTCCTCCACACTTGGGTCTTTGACATAACAAAGGCCACCTGACTTGTTTGTATTACTGTTTCACTCATCACATAATATACAAGCCTTTTGCAACAATAAAGTCCACTGGTTTCACAAGTCCACATGACTTCTCTGTGACACTGTTCACTTCAAACAACAACATACATGAGCCTGTGTGATACATCTCATGAAGCTTTCCTTAGTCATTTGAGTGGCTTTTCTTCTTCTCCATTGAGTATTACCAATAAGATCTCAATGTCTTCATCATGTCAAGAAACGTGACTTCACTTTCTTGCTTCAATCTTGTAACTCTTCATATTATTACACAAATATCTCCTGACACAGAAAACTCTAGTGTAACTTTTTGTATCATCTTCTTCATAAGATAGATATAACATTCATGGACCTTGAGTCTAAAACATTGGACAACCTGAACACCTTCTCCTTTCACATCATCATATCATGACTCGTAACTTAAACTCAATGAACTCTTCATTCTGTGACACAGAGATCTCCTGTGCCACTCAACTTCTCCTTAGTCACTTCATGCAGCAGCTCTTTCACAACAACTTATCATACAACAGTAGAGCTGCTGCATGAAGTGACTAAGGTGGGCCTATGCCATGGGCTCACCACAATTTGTTCAAAATTGCTTAACAAAAAAAAGCCTCAAATTTCAGTTTCAAAAAATTTATATCGCAAAAAAAACACTAAAATTTAGTTTTATATTAAAAGGACCCAAAAAATTTCCTTCTGCCATGAACCCTACCAAAATTAGAGATGGGACTGATCCTAATGTGGTATCAATGCCCATATTTTTTGCAGTGTGATAAGATTTTGCCATTAGTGGATCGAGATTGCCCAATGTTTTTAAAACCGGACCGGGAGGCGAACTGGAAAAGCTTTCGGATCATGGGTCAATTCGGTTCAACCGGGTCTAACCGGGTCTCACCACGTTTACATTTTTTAATTATAAATATCTTATTATATAAAGGAGAGTTTGTCAAAATTGTAACTCACGAGATCATGACATGTGTCTATTATTGATCGGGATGATGACACGTGTTAAAATTCTCTTTTTAAAATCAAACAATTAAAAAATTAAAAATATCATTATGTAAAACCAATAAAATAAAGACACATTAACATTTTTTTTATTGTTTTATTAACATATTTCTAAAAACCAAACCAAATTTTATGTAAGTCATAAAAAAGCAAAATATAAATAGCATTATGTTAACAAAATAAATGTTACATCATAAAAATGAAACTTTATATATAAAAACAAAATAAATGTTAAACCATAAATGATTTTAAAAGGAAAATTAAACATATACTCATTCGTATAAATGTTAAACCATAAATTATATAAAAATGAAAAGTAAACATACGTTCAACCCTCCAAAAAAATTATTACTTCAAAAAAGTCAAATCCCAAAATTATATAATAACACACACCTCCCACAATTTAACATACACATCAAATCCTCAAATTTCTTTGAATACCACCTCCACAAATCAGTCAAAACTATTTAATTTTTGATCAATTAGAACGAAATCGTGTTTACCGTTGAATTATTGCATGTATTATTCGAATGTGGAAAGGTAGAAATCTTAAATCAAATAACGTACTTAGAGCATGTGCATTGGAGACATCCATCATGGGTGTCTAAAGTATTTTAGAATTAAATTTAATTAAATTTTATTGGAATCGGTGTCTAAAACCATAAAATATATCCTATATTAGACACTTTAAATGGTTTTAGACACCCATTATAATAAAATTTAATTAAATTTAATTCAAAAATAATTTAGACACCCATGATGGGTGTCTCCAATCCACATGCTCTTATGAGAATGAAAGTTCTTCTACTTGATGAAAAGGTTAGTATATATCAATTATATCAATTTTTAAATTCTTCAACTTATCCAACACTTACCATACCTTCTTGATGTTGTAAAAAAGAAATTTATTAACCTAATAAAAAAGAAAATTTAGAAAATAGAATAGTAATATATCATAATTTTATTTTTTACCAACTTTTTAAAAATAATTGATGTTTATTTATAAAATAGATTCAGTTTCAAAATATATAAGATACATATGCTTTAAAACCTTATCATTCATTTAGATGAATTATTTTTATAACTTTTTGAAGATTTAAACTCATTATTGATTTTCTTACTCACATAATTTATGACTATATTAACATGGTTTTAATTTATAATATAAGTATACGGGTATAACTACACAAATTATCAATTTTAATATCAAATACCCGCATATTATGTGGGTCCTAATCTAGTCTAATATACATATGTAGTACTATATTTACTAATATCTTTATCACATTTACATAACCGTATATAATATTTCCTACACTTAAAGTTAAAACAGTTAGTTATTACTCCCTCTATTGCAAGTTAGTTGTCATTTTAGGTGTTTTCAAACAAATTAAAAAAACAATTAAATTTTATGTTTTACCCTAATTAATACACTATTTTGTTGGGTTAATTAGGTGAATATTATGATTTGGATATACAATTAAGTAATTAACATGTAGAAAATATAATTTAGGTGACTAGCATATTGTTAGTTAAAATAGACAAAAATGCCCTTATTAATGAAATGAAAATGATTAATAGTATTTTTTTTTGGTATAAAATATTCAGGATTAATCAGATTGATTTGTTATAGCATATTCTATTTTTGGTATAAAATTGACACTGCATATCTTGTTCATCAATCAAAAAAGTAAACTTATAAGTTATAACTCCATAAGATGTTGTAATTATCGAGCCAACAAATAGTTAACTATTTCGTAACCATACTGATATGCTCCATAGTTCACTATTTTTTAACTATATCTAGCACATAGTTAACTATTTTCGAACCAAAGCCTGTTAATCGTTAACTAATCTTAACTATTTGCGAACAGAGCCATCAAATAGTTAACTCCAAAAAAATTGTTACTACAGAGCTAGCAAATAGTTAACTATTTACAACCATAGTGATGTCGCTCAATAGTTAACTATTTTCGAACCATAGCAGTTAACTATTTTCGAACTATATGCAGTAAATAGTCAATTATTGTTTAACCATAAGGAACAAGTAGTTAACTATTTTGATGAAGATGTATACATTAACCTTACTGTTGATGGACTCACGACCATAACTAAACAATATTTTTTGGTAAATCAAGATCTTTCATCTTCTTAGATGAATAGATCGGAGAAAATAGATGGATATATAAGAGAATGAGGAACCGTAAAAAATATATCATCTTCTTAGCTTGTTGACGACGTTGTCAAAAAAGAAACAAAAAACAGAAAAAACAAAAGGAACAAGAAGAAGTGGACAGGTGAGAAGAGGAAAGAAGAATAAGAAGAAAATGAGAGGAACTTTATGATTTTAATCTAGACATTAATGCTTTAATTATGTATTTTCTTTTAATGTAAAAAAATCATACAATTTGAAAAGGGTAAAACCGAAATTTTGAATGTGCTAAATGTTAGTTACTAAATTTTATTTATAGATTGTTAGATAATGAATTATAGGTGGAAAGAGTAATATAGAGTGCAATTACTCTTTTTTGTTTGATATAAGTAACTAGATTTTGACCCGTGCAAAAGCACGGGATTAAATATTTAATAGATTCATCGATTTTAACATGTATATATATTTTAATATTTTAAATATGTATGATAAAGCATAATATTTTTAATATCTAAAAATGTATAAAAAGTATATCTTATGCAGCGGTGTAACAAAAATAAAAATATTCGATTAAACATATGTTAATGCCATTAATTTTGATATTTTTTATGTGTAAAATTGATTAAAACATATGCAATGTTATTTATTTTTAGTGTAAAATTAATCTTCATTATTCATGTAAATTATAGATCACACGGCAAATCATATAAATTTGTCGGATATAATAAACAAAAACAATGTATATTTTCCAATGATCAAATGTATGGATATTTAGATTTGTGATTAAATATATATTTTACTAACTTACATCAGAATAAAAATATTTTTATATTTTACTAACTTATATATATATATACATATATATAAATATACAGTAGATAATTTTGTTATCAATAATGATAAAAAAACTTGTTAATATATCAAAAAGATTAAAAATGATTATATAATATGTTTAAAATGACATTTTTACACTTATCCGTTTAAATTATTACATTGAGTTATACTAAAAAAATTAATAAATGTATTAATAAATTTATGTTACAAAATTAATGACAATGTAGAAATTTCCATAATGACATATAGCACTAATTGAAATGTTTTGATTGGTTTATTGCTCCTTAAAATCCTCTTTGAGTGACACCTAGGATTTTTTCACCTAATGTCTCCTCAATTAATATATATATTGGATTATTAAGCTAAAAATTAAGGGTAAAAAAAAGAAAAAATGGTAATAAATCTGCATTGGAAATACAAAATGACAAATAATATGAAACAAAAAATTATTGTTAGAATGACAACTAATATACAACGGAGGGAGTAAATATTAATAATTAAATTTATTTGTAAAATGCTAAAAGCACACACGTTTACCCTAAAATCTTAACTTTTCTACTCTCTAAAATCAAAACCGCCGCATGTCTCTCTTTCATGTGTCTCTGTTTTTTTTTAACATCTCATGTCTCTCTTTTCCTTCTCTCAAATCTTAATATTTTGTATATTTTCTTTCATATATGTTCTCTGATTTTTCTGATAATCTTAAATCAACATATAAACGATTAGATCCAACACAAATTCATACTGATCGATATAAGAAATCGCAAAAAAAGGGTGAAAAACTCAAAAACATTAAGAATTGGATTTTCTATCTTTGCCTTTTCGCCAGGTTTAGCCGGTTTTTATCCGGGTTTAACGGTTTTTTATAAATCCGGTTTTTTGTAGTGACTCAAACTGGATGACCTTCCGGTTCGCGGTTGAACCGGGTTCAACCACCGGTCCGGTCCGGTTTTCAAAACATTGAGATTGCCACATCATCCATCAACAAAAGAAAAGATGCATTTGTGGATGGGTAATTAGCAAAAATAACATAAACAAAAACTATATCTAACAAACTAACTAATGGCCTATATTATGCCCTATGGTGCTTGGGGACGTTGTTTGGTTGACGTTTCCGGTATCGGAAATGTCCCGGGGACGGATATGGCTCGGGGACGGCACCGAAACGTCCCGGAAACGTTTCTAACATGGTTGAGACCTATGTTGCATGGAGTCGGAAATGGGTACGCGAAAGCGAAACATTAGGAAACGTGGAAACGAGTTAAACAAAAAAAAAGAAATATGTACGTTTTGGAAACGTCTATATATATATATATAATATTATCATGATACAAAAAATATTAAAAATCAAAACCATATTAAAAAGTATTTAAAATAACAAAAATCTAATACATAAATATTAAATAGATTAAGTAAAAATTAAACAAATAACATTCAAATTCAAATATTTAGACTGTCATCTTCATTTTAGGTTATCATAATGAACGATTACAGAAGAAAAATAATATGAGTGTTTCATAATATATTTTTAAACTTATTAAATAATAAATAGATTCATATATTTTTAAAATATTTACTTAATTTATTTTTTTTAAATCAAAAATCGCGTTTCCAAAATAAAGAGTCACGTTTCTAAAGTGGAGACTTGCGTTTCCAAATCAATATTTTTAGGAAACGCGTTTCCTCGCGTTTCCGTCGTGTTTTTGATTCCGAAACGGGAAACGCTCATTGGATGGAGTTTACATGCAACCTACGTTGGGACAGCGGTAATTATCGGGGACGGAAGAAATTAAATATGGGAACGTTTCCAAAACGTTTCTTACTTAAAAATAGCTTTTGCATGAATATTAACTTGATTTTCCCGAAACTAAAGCCAATTTTTGGCTTTCTTTCAAATTTTCTTCTTCGCGCCGACGAGATTGTGACTCCGTGGAAGCATCACTATTCATTGCAAGTCAAAGAGAAGAGAATTTAATTCTCTAACTACATAAAACAAGTATTAGTTTATGTTTGTCAATTGCATGACGATTCATTCGTAAGTCTAATAGGATTATAGAAAACAAATATTAGTTTATGTTTATATCTACTGTGGTTTCGTGGAATTATGTAATTGTGGTGTGACTTTTTTTATATAGTTATATATAAGTATCTTTCTTATGTGTTTGTTGACGTATCTATACGTTCTCCGTATCTCATAAATTTCAATATTATCATTTCCGTCCCATTTCCGTATCTATCTAAGTGCAATCTAGATTATGTCACATATGGCATTTTTAGTTACTTTCTCTATTATTAATTTTTTTGGTTAGTTGGCAAATTAATCTTTGTGGATATATGGAGAATCTTATTCCCAAGTGTGTTATTTTTTTATTTTTTATTTTGGTGGATAATGTGAATATTATAAAGGGAATTTTTCCTCCAATATCATAATTCCTCTCAATTCTTTAAAAATAGTCCATCTAGACCATTTTCTTTCTCCCCAACAAAAGTTTTTTTACCAATATTTAAAATGTATTCAAAAGAAGTTTCCTGTAAACACTCCAAATGCTCTTACAAATCAAGCATCACAAGAAACATTAAGCCGCATTATAATGTTTTTGCAACAATTTTATAAAGTATTTAAAGATTGTGTAAGATATTGAAAAGTTTTATCAGGTATTTAAAAGATATTTTAAAGACTCTTTCTTCAAACTAACCCTTAACCCCAAAAAACTAGGGAGAATTAGCTGAATAATAGAATTTAGGGAAAAAATTAAGGATGTAACATCATGTGGAAGCTATTTTGGTGACTAACAGTGAGAATAATTTTTTTGACCAATTTACCCCTATTCAATTGAGCTAAAATTATGCAGAAAAAAATAAAAAATCTGAAAAATAAAATCTGCAAAAATCAATTGTGGGTAAAAGTAAATTGATAGTTTTGGGTCTTGATTGAGATTTCTTCCGATCTTCTTTGATCTTTGAACGGAATCGTGATTATGGAGTTTTTAGGATGATTGATTTTGATCTAATATTAGTGAGATCTTTTGAAGGTTTGAAGATTGATTCACAAAATCAAAATTAATTTTGTGGATTAATTAGCGAGATTGCTATAAAAGGAGCCGTAACAATGATGGTTTGGCATCACAAATCGTTTTCGAGAATAGCTTTGAAGAACTCTTTCAACTTTTGCAGTGGTGACAAACATGGTGAAGGAGATTGGCAGTGGATCGAAGAAAATTTAAGAGATAACTGTAGTCCACTATTTTGACGATTTGTGTAATAATTAACTATTATTGTGTTGGTGAGATAGTCAACTATTGGTGCAGGTGAAAAAAAGGATAGAGAAAGGGCGCTGTGATGTTTTATATGTCATACTATAGTTAACTATTTTCATATAATAGTTTAATATACTGATTTTATAACATAGTTGACTACGTAAAAATTGTAGTGGGATAGTTACTTATTTAATATAGTTCACTATTGATTTCGTAATAAAGTTGGCTGTTAATTTCATAACATAGTTGACTACAGAACATAGTATCATATTAATACATAGTTGACTATTATCTGAAACATATTTACGTTTTATAGTTTACATAATGAAAAAGAATAGCATATATAGTTAACTATTATCATTACCTGTTATACTGATTTCAAAATATATAGTTAAATATAGCGATCTCCAATTTTACAGAGAACGACAATTGAGAGTTTAACGAATGATAAAAATCATCATCTTAATCCTTGATTTGAGATTTTTATCCATGGTAATGATGTAAAATAAAGTGATTGATTTTGTAGATCACCAAAGAAAGACGAGATCGATTATGGTGTGGATAGAGAAAAATAAGAAATAACAATGGAAGAAGAAAGAAAAGAGGAAGAAGAAAGAGGTGGAGAAGAAGCGTGAAAGAGAAGAAGAAGCATGATAGAGAAGATGAAAAAAAAAAGAAAAAAAGGAGGCGTGAAAAGAAAAGAAGGAGAATGAATTAGGGTTTTCTTTATTTTGGTAATTTTAGTTTTTGTTTTTTAATTTTTTTTTTCAATTTTTTTTCTAATAAATGGTGTAAATTAACAAAGGGCATTATAGCCATTCTATCTAATGTGAATGCTATTCACCTAATTTTTTAAAATCTAATGTTGGATCATTAATTTTGACCCTAAAAGCTATTATTGGGGCCAGTTTCCCAAAAAACTATACAAATGTAAGATAATTAGCCCAAACCCATAATAGCATATTTTTCTCTTATCTTAAAACAAAATAATTTTTTTACAATAAATTTTATTTAAAATCTCCATTTAATTCAGGGTTTTGAATGTTTATTGTTATTTAAAACTACTAAAAACTTAAATTGAATTAAACAAAAATGAGTAAATGAATGATTAAAAGTAACGATTATTTGAGTATTTTGTTGTTGGATATAAACTTACAACAATAAATATATTCATCCATATTGTATTTCATTTGAGAGTGATAAAAATATTACCAGCTTAAGTAACAATAAAAGTTCACATTATTTAGTTTTAATAAATTATATGTATATATGTAAAATAAATATAATAAAAGAGAAAATGAATAAAAATACAGCTAAACAACATAAGATCATCTTCAATTGGAGTATGTAACTAGGTTTTTAATCAATAAAATAACAAAAAGATAAGAAAAAGGAGAAGAAACGGTTCTAAAAATAGAATCTTAAGAACACCTCCATTGGAAGGTTCCTACAAAAGTTCTAAATAGTAAAGTATAATATTTAAGTATAAAAAATATTAATAAAGAATCATGGAGTTCGAAAAATTAGAGAAAGAAGGTTCTAAATATCTTGTGTACAAAATTTTGGAGATGAAATTCTTCATTTTAAGAAACTCATACAATATTATATTATTACTTATTTTTAATATATTTTTAGAAACCCCCTTAAAAACCGTAAATGGAAATGGTCTAAGAAACTCTTGACACTTTATTAAGAACCCATTTAAGACATGGATCAATATGATTGGTTGTGATTTTTCTTATAATTACAATTTAATAAATAATTAAACTATATTATTGTTAGTAATATAATATACATGAGAAACTCAAAAAGGATGGAAATGCTGTTAATTACTAAAGCATCATAATAATTAAGTTTCAAAATGATTGTAAGAGGCTAGAGATCTAGAAAGAAAGAAAGAACGATCATCATGACCATAACAAAAAAACTTGAAGCTTTTTTCACGTCATTGCAAATGCCCAAACACACGTCTTTATTAAACCAAACCAACTAAGAAAAAAGTAGAGTTCTTCAAAATCATATCCGATCAATGTACAACGAGATAATATGCTTTGTTATTCTTCCTTTTGGATGGGTTACTCCTTCACCTAAGTTGTAGCCCATGCAACCCATGCGTGCACAGTCGATAGCTGTCTTCAGGGTGTGGCACATCAGTTGTCATCAAGAACTCCTCATTCATTATCTTAGCGGCGTGTGCAACTATTTTTCGGAATAATCCAAACGTTTCATTTTTGGTAACCCCATGTTGTTTCATGTAAGAGTTTATTCCAGTTGAGACACATCCTCTACTCATGTCCTCCTAGTCAGTATATACGTAAGAAGTTAAACACATCATACTAATTGTATCTTATATTATTACATATGATTTTTAGGATTTACGATTTAGAGTTGAAGGTATGAAAATTTAGAGTTCAACATCATATAAAGGGCATTCCGTAAAAAAAATTGGATTGATACACTTAAAAATACTCCCTCTGTTCCTAAAAGATAAAAAATTTACAAAAAAATTTTGTTCCAAAAAGATAGAGTTTTTACTGTTTTCTATACACTTTTACAAACTTCAAGACAAATACTGAAACACTATTGGTTAAACTTTATTGAAAACTGTATTTCATAGAAATCAATGCATTATCTTAATAAGTGTGCATAACCTTAAACATCTATCTTTAAGGAACGGATGAAGTATATTTTAAGTGATATAGGAGGTATCTCTCTTAAAAAAGATTGATAGGTGCCTAATGGATTCTGAATATGGTTTAAATTACCTTTTAAAAACGGATAAATTTTTGTGTTTGTTTTTACCTAGGATGTCCGGGCTGAGGTCCGACTAATAAGACTAAAAGGTGACACCAATTGGCTGGCTAGGTGAAAGGGAAAGTGTTTCCGATGTTGGAAACGCGATTAATATCTTATGAAGGCCCTTTAAATGATAATTAACCACTATGTAAATCTTATATGATAAAAATAAATAGTATAGAAGTATAATTTAAGCTCTCGGATAAGAATCTGTTGGATGTTGAAGTTCTGTTTGGTTCTTTCCACTTTTTTGTCTCCTGTGTTTGTGGAGATCCAAGTGGTGAGAGGAAGCAATACCTTTGGGAAAGACTTTCTCGGATTGGTGTTAATAGGAAGATCAGTTGGTGTACTTTTGGGGATTTCAATGATATTCTCCATAGTGGAGAAAAGACAGGTGGCCCGGACAGAAATGATGTGGTTTACTGCCATTTCAATGATATGATTAAGGCTTGTGAGTTTGTTGAATTGCCTAGTACAAGTGACAGCTTTACTTGGGGTGGAATGAGATATAAGTTGAATATCAGATTGAAGTTGGATCGTTGCTTTGGTAACAAGATGTGGTTTAAGATGTTTCCAGTGGCTAATCAAGAGTTTCTGGAGAAAAGGGGTTCAGACCACAGACCAGTCCTTATCAGCTTGGTATCGGCTAAAGAGTCCTACAGAGGAAGCTTCAAGTTTGATAAGCGGTTTCTTAACAAACCTCTAGTTAAAGAGACCATTATGAACTGCTGGAATCTGGTTAACAAAGGTGGAGTTGGTTCAGTGACTGAGAGACTTAGAGAAGTCAGGAAGGGTTTGAGTCAGTGGAAAAAGAATTCAAGTATCAACTCCATAGATAATATCACTCAACTCCAAATGGCTCTGGAGGTGGAACAATCGAGTTTGAGTCCAGAATTCGCTCACATCAGATATCTTAAGAAGGAACTCATGTTTGCTTATAGAGAAGAAGAAAAGTATTGGAGTCAAAGGTCTAGGGATCATTGGGTTCTTGAAGGTAATAGAAACACAAAGTTCTTTCACAATTCTGTTAAGGCAGATAGGGGAAAAAAGAGAATTGAAAGGCTTAAGCATGAAAATGGGATTTTTCAGAGAGCAGAAGGTTCCAAAGGAGATGTGGCTGTCATATACTTTCAGAAGCTGTTTAAATCTACAAATCCTTCTGATTTTAGTGAGATCCTCCAAGGTTTCATCCCTAGAGTGACTGACGAGATGAATGACCAGCTGATTAGAGATGTGACTAGAGAAGAGATAACTAAGGCGGTGTTCTCTGTCAAAGCTTCTAGTGGGCCTAGTCCTAATGGTATGACAGGGCTATTCTATCAAAGGTATTGAAAGATTATTGGCAAGAGTGTTGTTGAGGAAGTTATGCTCTTTTTTAGGGATGGCTATTTCCCCCAAGAATGGAACTATACGCATTTATGCTTGATTCCAAAGATCTCTAAGCCAACAGATATGAAGGACTTGAGACCTATTAGTTTGTGCTCTGTGATCTACAAAGTCATTTCCAAAATCCTTGTTAAAAGCTTGCAGCCTCTGCTAGCTGAGATCGTGTCCCCTACTCAATCAGCCTTTGTGCCTCAACGTCTAATCTCATATAACATTCTTATAGCTCATGAGCTGGTTCATGGTCTGCGAACTCACCTTATTATTTCTAAGGAGTCCCTTGCTATAAAATCTGATATGTCAAAGGCATATGATAGGGTGGAGTGGAGTTTTCTTAGAAACCTTTTGACATCTTTGGGGTTTTGTGGAAGCCGGAATTCGCACAATTAGATTTGTAAGGGTTTCGAGAGGAAGCAGAGATTTCTGAAGATAAGCTATGAAGAACAATGATGAGTAGAGAGAAATTAGGGTTTGTAATTGCTTTGTATTGCTTGTGTGATAAAAATTGTGAATCATCCCTTTACAAGTGTTTTTGCATTCCTATATATAATCCCCTAAGTCGGCTAAGTCTTTTTCCTAAACCCTTGTGGATTGCCTTTTGCGCCTATGTCGGTCGAGCCTACGTGGGCTTCGTTGCTGGGCTTTGACGTGCTGAACCTTCTGGAACCCTTGCTGATGTTCTGATGGGTGTTGAAGGACCTGAAGCCGATGGGAAAAGCTTGGGCGCCGATGTCAACTGCCTGGACGCCGATGAGGCCAGGCACATCGGCGTCACTAGGCAGTGACATCGGCGCCACTGCCTGTCATCGGTGTCACTGCTCAGTGACATCGGTGCCAGGCAGCCTTCGTCTCTGCAGCGCCTTCTGCTGGCTCTGTGACCTCTCCGACGCTGCACTCATGACTTCTCCTGAGACGAAGACAACTTCGAAGGTTCCTTCAACAAGTAGAAGGTTCAAAGGACTTAGGGGTTTTCAGGAGGTCTTCATCCTTTCTTGTGGGTGAAATGACTTAGGGATTTTTAAGAGTCCTTCACCCTTTCTTGTAGGTGAAGTGACTTAGGGTCCATATTGTCCTTGCTTGTTGAAATATGTTCGTTGTCTATCATAACTTTTAACGTCGAAGTACAGCGGGTGAAATCCGACCCCAACAGTTAGCCCCCCAGCTCGATAGTGTTAGTGATAATAGTATCGAGTTTAAGGACCATTGAGTGTCGAAATTAGCTGTTCAAAGTTATGATATTGTAGGCTTGAGCCATTTGTGTTGATAACACGGTAAACGTTATATTTCGTTCTTCGAAGGTTTTAAGACTTCGTGTTCTGCTTGCGAGAACTGATAGCGTCTGCTGATGACAATGATTTCTATACTTAAGGATTTTAAGACCTTGGGGAAGATTTAAAGACTTCGCTCTGCGCGTATTTGAAGTTTTGTAGAAAAAGTTTTTTTTTTTTTGGTTCTCCGGAGATTTTAAGACTCCGCGTCGCGTTTGTTGATGTCAACGAAGTTTTCTGCAACAGGAAACATGAATTCCGAGAATGATGATCCGTCTGAAGTTTTTCGGGATCCGCTGAGGGAAAGAGAAGCCCGTTTTTTTTTTTTTTGGAAAAGATTCCCCTTTTTTTTTCTCTTCCACTTATTTCCTTTAGGGTTTTTTTTTATCTTCTTCTTCTTTTCTTCCTCAAACCGCCGTCACCCTTCTTTTTAGAACCGCCGCCGTCGTCTTACTGTTCCGATCAACCTTGTCGGAAAATTTCTCCGGGGAACTCCTCCGTCACCACCGTTGTCTCTTCGGTTCTTTTGGTAAGCCTCCTCCTCATCCTCTCCAAAGCTCTCTTGTTCTTCAAAGCTTCTTAGCCTTTTAATGGTGATAGATCTAGCTTTTTCTTGCTTGGGTTTTTGTGTATTAGCTTTGATTTGTTGATGAATCAAGCTTTTAGATTTGAGTAGATTTGTTGGACTCTCTTGAATATTTGATGTTTGGTTGATTGAGGATGAGAAAGCTTTTGATGTTCTTGGAGTTGAAGGAAGATCCTTGATTTTGATCCTTAGCCTCGGTTTTTTGTAGGTGATTTGTGTTCATGGATCAAGAAGAGAGGCTAACGGATTTGGAAATGGGTTTAGGCGAACTTGGAAATCGTAGACCCGAAGCCGTCGGTGGAGGCGGTACCGACAAGCCAGCTCCGGCATCGATCCCGGTTCCGCCGGCTGATGACCTGACGTTGGTTCCCCCGAGCCCGTTAGGACGGTCCGAAGTCATCGGGTTCCCGACGTCGTCATCGAGACCGGTGAACCGAGGAGACGGCACCGAGGTCATCGGGATCCCTCGAGGCCCGGGACCGATGACTAGAGAAGATGGCACCGAGGTCATCGGGGTCCCTCGAGGCCTGGGACCGATGACTCGAGGAGATGGCACCGAGGTCATCGGGGTCCCTCGAGGCCCGGGACCGATGACTCGAGGAGATGGCACCGAGGTCATCGGGGTCCCTCGAGGCCCGGGACCGACGAGCCGAAGAGGTGTACCCCAAGACCCCTCGAGAACACATCGGCCTGACTTAGACGATTCACCGTTCACTCCAGATGATCCCGATGGCTTAACCTCTTCGCTTCCCACCGACGACCCAAGCGTGACCGTTTGTACCGATGAGCCTAAGTCTCTAACTTGTGATGGTGGTACTGATGTGTTCCCTGGAAACAGGGCCACGACGTGGATCGAAGGTACCGGAACCGAGGTGGATGGCTCAGAGGCCTTACATGGTAGCGACATCGATCTCGCGGACGAGACGTTCCCTTTGAACGACGAGGATCCTGACCTTCCACTGGGAAATGCTTTCGCATCGTCTTCTACCTCTTCGTCTGGTTCAAAGGCTTCCAACGACGAAAGCGATGACGAGGATACGCTCGTCGAGGTCGAACAGCCGAAAAGAGCTAAGGAGGTTAAGAAGAAAACGAAGGCGAAGGTTTGCCCTGAACCTCCTTGTTCTTCTCTCTCGGACCCGAAGTCGTTGAGGCGACTCCGAAAGAACTGCGGGATTTCAGAGGAGATCGTGCTAGTTGCTCCTACCCCTGCTGATAGAGCTGACGCCCCGCCTACGGGATACATGACTCTGTTTGAGAACTACTTCGATCAGTGCCTGCTCTGGTTTCCACTACCCCGCTTCCTCATGCGCTATCTAGCAGTTCATGGTGTCTGCCTTGCTCAGATTAACCCCAGGGGCATTAGACATCTTCTTGGTGTTTACGTGTTGAGCAGAGAGTGCGGCGTTGACATCAGCACTGAGAACCTATCCTACTTGACAGATTTTAGGGCTCGTGGTCTAAGCGAAGAGCTCAAGTATAGTGTTGCCAACTCATCGGGGATGGCACTCATCGCTGGGTTTCCAAGCAAGGACGACCACTTCGAGTACCGCTTCTTTTTTGCTGAGATCTCCGAGAGGACCGTCGAGGCGGATTGCATCGACCTTGTCGAGGCGGATTGCATCGACCTTATCAAGACAAGATGGGAAAGACGAGGTAACCAACTCTTAGTGATTTTTACTGTTTGCTTTTATCATCTACTAACTGTTTGAATTTATCCTTTGCAGTGAAGCCAACGATCTTTGCAGTGAAGCCAACGATGCCTAAAGTCTCGAAGGAGTTTCTCACTGCAATGCACAAGGAACTCTCTTCTGGGAACAGCAATTGGAAGAGGTCGTTCAGCCGAAAGAGGATCGAGAGAGCACTTTCTGCTGAGATCCTTCCGAGGAAGGTTCTTGTGCGAGGCCAGGCGAGGTTGTCTCTCCGTGAGCAGATTGCGCTTGAGGCAGCAGCGAAGGCCAGAGGGTCTTCGGGCACCGGTGCACCGAGGGTGGCGATGCCGACGACCTCGACTCCGCCTGCTACGTCGATGCAGGCGAAAACCTTACGACCTTCTGCACCGAAGACCGCTCTTCCTCCTCCTTCTTCGGGAGACGTTGCGGAGTTCCGCAGGCTGTCAGCGGAGAGAGCCCGCATTTCTAGTGGCAAAGGAAAAGGCGTCGACCGTGTGACCCCTTCGAAGAGGCAAAGGGCGGACGCGTTTCCTGCAGCAGCTGTCGGCGGAGAGGCTTCAGCGAGCGGTGGCGATGGGTTGCTTCGTGACGAAGCTTACTCGGTAGTGAAGTCGAGATATTCTGAGGTTTGATTCTTTCTTTCCGCATTCCTTCATTTAGCACTTTCTACGCCTTAATATGTTTTTACATTATATTACGTGTTCTTGCAGCTCTCCCTCCTCTTTGACCGTTTGGTTGGAGACTACGATGAGGACGTTCTCTCTAGGGGCAGCGAGCTTAGTGCAGCCAATGAGGCCAATGCCGCCCTACAGTCGAGGCTGAATGAGATCGTGGAGCGGAACGAAGCTCTCGAGCGCGATGCTCTTGCTCTGCAGAGGGTCAAGAAGGATTACGAAGATAAGCTGTCGAAGCTCAAGTCGAGGTGTGCCAAAGCCGAGGGTGAGACAATTTGGCTGAGGGGCGAGCTTAGCTCTGCTAGTGACCTTCAGCGCTCTAGGATCGACGCTGCCGTTGCAGAGGCCAGAGACGAGATGACTCGCAGTTTTGCGGAGCGGACCAGTGAGGTTGCCGGGCTACTTGCGGAGATTGGCGGGAAGGTTCAGAACGACATGTTGAACCTTACCGAGATCGACGCGAATTTGGAGTTTATCGGTCTTCTTCAGGGATCGGACCTGCCAGATCTCCCGACAGAGGTCAAGACGCTGCGTCGGCGGCGTCACCCGATTTACGACGCTCACGATGTGTTCGCAGACCTCCTCGCTAGTGTCCGGAGAGTTCTTGAGATCCCCACGGTTCCTGCTGGTGCTGTTGAGACCAGTGCTGCTGTTGACGACGACGTTGAGGTGTCAGACGAGGACGACGTCGAGGCGACAGGCGACGAGGGCGCTGAGGACTGATCTTATTTGTCTCGTTTTTAGACTTAGCTTATTTTATGATATTCGAACATGATTACTCGTAATTTTTGGAGATAGTGTTGGATGGTTTGTACCCAACCTATGACTATTCTCACCTCGTATTGTAGCGGTTTTCTGATTTTTATGACGCTTTGTTTATGATCTTGTTTTGATTGCGTTTCATGCTTTACCTTTGATAGAACTTTCAAGAGTAAAGATACTCGTTTTGTTGGCGAAACCTTTATAGGTTGAAGGTTGTTCATACCATAGCACGCCTTAGGCTTTTCCTACCAACGTTTGCCGTTGGGTTTTCTAGAATGGCGGTGCTTTCCGAACACGTCTGTCCAGAAGCGATCACACCTTTTGACTTGACCAACGCGTTTGTTGGGTTTTCTGAATGATTATTCGGTGTATAAACCTAAGTAACCATTGGCAGCTGCTTTTTACCAACGGTGTTGTTGGGTTTTTTGAACGAACATTCGCGGTCAAAAGACCAGGAAGTGAACATTAAAACCAGCCAGAGTCAAAAGCCCTGAAACTGATCGTTATAACTTATATAGCGCGCTTAGGATCTTGTGATGGATGTCAATGTGTTCAGGTTCACACATTGTTGCTGTGGCTAGCAGCAACGACATTGGATTGAACTTTGCTTTTGAAAAGGCTTTGAAGAATCCCTGGAGGATGTAATTGATAACATTGCTTAACAAGGCTTCGAGTAATCCATGAAGGAAATACCAAAAGAAGTCCATGAGACTTGAGTCAAATGCCTATTACTTGAAGCAAATACCAAGTATAAAATGGGAGTATTATGAGTATACGTACCCCACTCCCCCCCCCTTTGACGGAGGAGTTCAACTGAACTCGTCCGAAGACAAGCTGCCTACGTACCCTTTGCAGGGATCAAGTCGCCCCGTAGTTCGTTAAAACACTTACTCCCCCCCCTTTGAGACGGGGCAGGGCAACTGAACTCGTCCGAAGACAAGCTGCCTACGTACCCTTTGCAGGGATCAAGTCGCCCCGTAGTTCGTTAAAACATTTACTCCCCCCCCCCTTTGAGACGGGGGAGGGCAACTGAACTCGTCCGAAGATAAGCTGCCTACGTACCCTTTGCAGGGATCAAGTCGCCTCGTAGTTCAAGGCAAGGGCCTTAGAAGAGGACTAATGGTAGTACCTCTTTAGGTGCTTTGCGTTCCAAGAATGGAGTATTGGCGTGCCAGCCATGGTGGCGAGTTCATAGACGCCGGGACGGACCACAACGGTGACCTTATAAGGTCCTTCCCACTTAGCTCCTAGCTTGCCTGCGTTCTGCTCTGCTGTATTCTGGAAGACTTCGTGCAAGACCAAGTCACCCTCGCGGAAACGTCTTTCTCGAACCTTGGAGTTGTAATAGCGTGCGGCTGCGTTTTGATAGTTGGCTATTCTGATGAGTGCCTGATCGCGCCTTTCGTTAAGGAAGTCCAGTTCATCAAAGAGGAGTGAATCGTTGAGTTCTTCGTTTTCCGTTAAGAGACGACGTCGCGGTCCTGGGTAAGTCACTTCGGAGGGTATGACACATTCAGTTCCATAGACAAGAGCAAAAGGAGTTTCTCCCGTTCCGCGTTTGGGAGTGGTGCGGTGGGACCATAGAACGCCTTCCAGCTCATCTGCCCATCGACCCTTCTTCGCGTCCAAACGTTTCTTAAGGCCACCGAGAATCGTTTTATTCATTGCTTCTGCCTGTCCATTTCCCTGGGGATGACGAGGAGTAGATTTGTTGAGTCGAATTTTCCACTTTGCGTAGAAGGCCTCAAACCTGTTGGAGATGAACTGAGAACCGCTGTCGGTGATAATTTCGAATGGAATTCCGTGACGACATATGATGTTTCTCCAGACGAAACTTTCAACTTGGGCGTCTTTGATACTTGAGTAAGCCTCAGCTTCCACCCACTTTGAGAAATAATCTGTTAAAACAAGTAGGAAACGCTTCTGTTTTGACGCATGCAGAGGTCCTACGATGTCCATTGCCCACCTCATGAATGGGTAAGGAGAGGTGACGGAAGAGAGCTTCTCCGTTGGTTAATGAATTTTGGGAGCATGACGTTGACATCTTTCGCACTTGGCTGAAAACTTAATGCAATCGTTCACGATGGTAGGCCAGAAGTGGCCATGTCGCTTAATCTTGATTGCCAAGGCTTTGCCTCCTGAGTGATTGCCGCAGGATCCGCTGTGTACTTCTTCCATGACTTGTCTGGCCTCTTGTCCCTCTACGCAGGTGAGCAAAGGACCGGAGAATCCCGGCCTGTAGATGTTATTGTCGAACAGGACGTACCGAGCGGCTTGTTTTTGCACCTTGCGAGCTGCCCACTTGCTGTTAGGGAGCTTTCCACCTACGGTCATGTGTTCGATGGTACACGGCTTCGCTTTTTTAAAATAAATAAAAATAGCACAAACAGATAATATAGTAATGTTTGTACTAATGAACAAGTTCCCACCTATAAATCAATTGGTTACACATAGCACAATATATACCCATGAGGTCATGAGTTCGATGCGGCAAGGTTACATATTTTTTTATTTTGTTTGATTTTACGTAGGTTTACTTGATTTTTGTTCTAAAACATATTATAAGCTTTTAGGGTATGGGTAAGTGGTTTTCTCATTTTATTTAATTGTTAAGAAAATTACTTGATTTTTGTAAAAAAAACATATTTTAAGCTTTTACCACATGTTTTGCCAAGTTTATAGTATGGGTAAGTGGTTTTCTCATTTTATTTGATTTTTAAGAAAAATACAAATTTTTGTAAAAAAACATATTTCAAGCCTTTACTACATGTTTTGCCAAGTTTAGGGTATGGGTAAGTGGTTTTCTCATTTTATTTGATTTTTAAGAAAATTACTTGATTTTTGTAAAAAAAACATATTTTAAGCCTTTATTACATGTTTTGCCAAGTTTAGGGTATGGATAAGTGGTTTTCTCATTTTATTTGATTTTTAAGAAAATTACTTGATTTTTGTAAAAAAAAATATTTTAAGCCTTTATTACATGTTTTGCCAAGTTTAGGATATGGATAAGTGGTTTTCTCATTTTATTTGATTTTTAAGAAAAATACTTGATTTTTGTAAAAAAACATACTTTAAGCATTTACTACATGTTTTGCCAAGTTTAGGGTATGGGTAAGCGGTTTTCTCATTTTATTTGATTTTTAAGAAACATACAAATTTTTGTAAAAAAACATATTTCAAGCCTTTACTACATGTTTTGCCAAGTTTAGGGTATGGGTAAGTGGTTTTCTCATTTTATTTGATTTTTAAGAAAAATACAAATTTTTGTAGAAAAACATATTTCAAGCATTTACTACATGTTTTGCCAAATTTAAGGTATGAGTAAGTGATTTTCTCATTTTATTTGAATTTTAAGAAAATTACTTGATTTTTGTAAAAAAAACATATTTTAAGCCTTTATTACATGTTTTGCCAAGTTTAGGGTATGGATAAGTGGTTTTCTCATTTTATTTGATTTTTAAGAAAATTACTTGATTTTTGTAAAAAACATATTTTAAGCCTTTACTACATGTTTTGCCAAGTTTAGGGTTTGGGTAAGTGGTTTTCTCATTTTATTTGATTTTTAAGAAAAATATAAATTTTTGAAAAAAACATATTTTAAGCTTTTATTACATGTTTTACCAAGTTTAGGGTATGGATAAGTGGTTTTCTCATTTTATTTGATTTTTAAGAAAATTACTTGATTTTTGTAAAAAAAAAACATATTTCCAAGACATGTTCTTTGGTTTTTAAGAAAAAAAACGGATTTTTGTAAAAAAAAACATATTTCCAAAACATGTTCTTTGATTTGTTAGAAAATAACGAATTTTTTTAATCAAATTTTGTTTATTAAGGAAAGATAATTTAGCAAAATAGGGAAATAAAATATATTAATCAAATTTTTGAGTTTCTGAAAATTAGAAAATAAAGAATTTCTTTTTTTTTATTTAATTCCAAGGGCAAAATTGAATCACACAAATTGCTTGGATAATAGGACAAAAATACCTTCATATTAGGTTAGTGGGACAAAGTGCTTTCAATTTGGGTCAATTTAGCAAAAATCTCTTTTTAAAATAATGACACCAAGTCGGATGAATTTCCCAAAGGCTCCGGTTCACTTAAAAAAATTCTCAAAGACTCCGGTTTAAAATAAGTTAAATATTATTTATATTTATGAAAGAAAATTGAGTAAATGACAATAAAACAAAGATGATTTATGCCAATATTGTTATTGTGTCTCTCCACCACAACGACGATTCAAAGGACGAAACAAAAAAAATATCTTTTTCTTGATAATCATCGGCCGGCGTCGGCTTTGGCAACGTCGGTCATCTTCATAATTTATGTAGTTTGTTAGTAGTTAATTTTACTTTTTCGAATAAAACGAGATCGATGATTTTGAACTTTCAATTTCATGATTTGTTTCTCTAAATCTAAGAGAATTTTTTCCGGCCATAATCCAGAATTGGCTTAGGAGTGTTTTTTTTTTTTGGTGAATGGCCGGGGAAATCCCCGATATTATTATTAAAACAAGCACAATTACATGCATACAGATCTCAATTGAGGAGGTCCGATAAGGTCCTCTCTCAAGACCTCAGCAACATCCATTGGAACAGAAGACAAAAAATGAAATCCTAAAGATAACGAGAATGCATAGTTTGCTAATCCATCCGCAAGACGATTAGCCTCCCTATACACATGTGTAACACGGATGATCCAGTCCTTCGATAACAAGCCATGGCACAATCGTACCAGGAAAGACAAAGGGTGAGCATCCCCAATCCCTTGTTGCAGGAAATTCACCACTATCACAGAATCTACTTCCAATTCCAATCTTGTAATTCCCTTCTGCCACGCTATCTAGAGGCCATAATACACTCCCCAAAGCTCCGCCAACGTTGCTGAACACCGACCAATATTAAGTGCGAACCCTGCATACCAATCTCCTGCATCATTCCGTATAGCCCCGCCTGCAGATGCTGCACCCGGGTCTCCCTGGGCAGCTCCATCTGTGTTCAGCTTATACCAACCTGCGCTCGGGGTAACCCATTTAATCATCAACTCAACTCTCTCTCTCTTACGCACTTGTGTATGACACTCGGCATTTGCCTTTACCACTTCAGCGACACGCTCCCTCAGAAATCTTATCCTATCCCTGCAGAGTCTAGTCTCACCAAACACGTTCCCACACCGCCATTTCCATGCCCACCAACAGACCATCGCAAAACATATAGCCCAAGGGGTGTCATCAACATCACTACCTTCTCTCAAGTTCTCATGTATCCATTCAAGTAGCGATTGAGTAAAGAATTGCATTCTCTTACACGCGGGAACTAATCGTGACCATATCCCCTCCATAGCAGCACAGTCTCGTAGCACATGTAACAATGTCTCTACACCACCTTTACATGTTTCACACACGTCTGTCCCACTAAGATGTCGCCGGTACCTTTCCGCATTAGTCATGACCACTTGGTGAGCAACCAACCAAAGGAAAACCCGTACCCTTTCTGGAACTTTCACTCTCCAAATCCTCTTGTAAAACTGATCCATATGCTGCGTAGGAATTTCAGCTCTTGTCAGTAAAGCATAAGCCGAGCTAACAGTAAACTTCCCATCTCTCGTCTCACCCCACGAAACACGATCACTTCCGCCCGTCACACAATCAATCACAACGGCTGCAAGTTCCAATCTCATATTCTCAGTCACGTGTGGCCCGATTCTCTCAAGATCCCATCCTCTTCCATCAGTCCACAAATCACTCGCTTTCACATTCCCCAGTTCGTCGGGCAAATCCCCTATAGCCATCTCTTCAATAGGTTTATTCAACAACCATCGGTCTTTCCAGAATCGAACACTTCTTCCATTCCCTAACACCCAACTCTGTCCCCGATGAAGTACCTCTCGTATCCCAACTCCAATGCTCCGCCAAGTTGATGATCGATCCCGCTTAACCTCTAGCCATGAATGGTCCGAAATTTCACCAACTCTGTATTTACTCCGTAATACCCGAGCCCACAAGCTTTCTTTATCATTTATCAACCTCCATCCCACCTTAGCGATTAGAGATTTGTTCATATTGCCCGCCTTCCGAATTCCCAATCCTCCTTCTCTTTTAGGTGCGCATAAACGATCCCATGCTACAAGATGTTGTTTATTACCCCATACAAAACCTCGAGCCACTTTATCCAATTCCTCAAGTGTAGCCTGGGGCAATTTAATCGTACTCATAGAATGGACCGGTATGGATGTCAACACAGCTTTAGTTAATGTGATACGTCCCGCCATACTCAACATCCTTCCTTTCCAACCAGATAACTTAGACGACACCCTCTCAATAACTGTACTGAAAGTCTCCTTATTGATTCGCTTGTGTAGTATTGGCATTCCTAAATACTTACCCAGGCCGTGAGTCGATTTAATCCCACTCTCCTTCGTAATCGAATCTCCAAGCGCTCGTGACACATTGTTTGAAAAGAAAATCTTAGATTTCTCTAGACTCACTTTTTGCCCTGAAGCATTACAGAACCTTTCTAGAACCGATTTAATCACTCGAATTTGAGACACTGAAGCTTCCGCTAGAAGTATCAAATCATCTGTAAAACACATATGGGACAATTTTGGTCCTCCCTGAGATAAACTAATTGGTTTCGACCTTTTCTCATTAACGGCCCGTTCAATCAAATGGCACAACCTCTCCATACATAAGACGAATAAGTACGGAGATAAAGGGTCTCCCTGTCGTAAACCACGTAACGGAGTTAACGCTTTTGTTTTCTCACCATTCCAAAGCAAATTCATTGAAGGACCCGTCACACACCGCAATATCCAATTAACCCAAGTATTCGAAAAACCAGCAGCGCGCAAAGTATCTTCCAAAAAATCCCACCTAATTCTATCATATGCTTTCTCTAAATCCAGCTTCAACAACATCCAACCTCTCGTACCCTTCTTCTTTCTCATAGAGTGAACTGTTTCCTGAACAATCACAATGTTATCGGTACTTAGTCTCCCCGGAATAAAGCTTGATTGGGCTGGTCCTATTAGCTTTACCATTACTCCTTTTAACCTTTGTACCATAGGCTTAGGAGTGTTTGTGTTGGCTTCAATCCACTCAGGATTTCTCCGATTGGTTTATGTTGTTTCAGTTTGTGAAATAGTTCAATTTGATCACCAAATTTTTTGAGATTCTGATTTGAATCTCTCCAAATTGAGAAAGAGTTTTCAAAGATGAATTTGGGATCTATGGATATATTGTTTAGGTGTTAAAAATGGTTGTTTAAGAAGAAATTGTCCATCGCTAGATCAAAAGAGAGAAACGAAGATTATTGGTCTCACCGGAAAGATGATAGCCTATGAATATATATGATATGTGCTCAAAGTATATTAGGTCGGAGACTTGGTAGTCGGCGCATGTGAGGACAATTTATACAGTACCGCTTGAGTTTTAATGGCAAATTGAAGCGTTTATACTAACAAAATCTCTATTACCTCCGGACTACCCGAAAAAGGCTGGGAGATTTCAAGAAAACATGTTTTCGTCGGCTAGTGAACTTCCTTGGAAGAAGAGAAAGACCAGTAACAAGTATGTCCTAGGGAGAAGCTTGGCTGAATGGACTGGACTCTCTAGGGGAGGTTAAAGTTGAGTAAAAGTTCATATGCATTTACTTTTGTTAATTATGTTTGAAAGTCTCAGTCTGTATTACTATGTAACATTGGTTGAACTTAATTCGACCTTGCGTAAGAAAATCTTAATTGTGCGAGGTGATAATGATATCCAAAATCAGTTTTTGTGTAACGTTATTATGAAAGAAAACCAGAAACCATTCATATCGTTTATTTTGATTTTAAAATAATTAAAAATAATAATATATAAATTGAATTTTCTAACCAAAATACATTTACAATAAGCCAATTAAAATACAAATAGTTTGAAAATAAAGAGAAAATAAAAGTCAACTAGCAATCATAGGGAGATCCAATCATAGGTCCACTTGAAAATTACTTTATGTTGAAACTATTTTCTTACACATTTCACAAAGAACACCTTACCTTTTTATGGTCACTTTGGTTATAAGTAACCACCTTATGATACGAAATGTGTATAATATATGTTTCTAAACATGTTTATGTGTGAAAATCTTGAGGCAATGCAAGAATGATAATATGTTATGTGTACAACTAAAAACCTTTTAGTTTTTATTGGTCAAACTAGAAATATATTGAAATTCTAAAAAGTACAACTAAACGCATTTTTTGTACAACCAATAACCAAGTATAACTACCAACAACTATTTCAAAAATTAAAACCGAAAATTCGAAATTCTCGCGTAAAGAAACAAGAATGATGAGCAGCCTCTTATGTTGAGAGTGAAGTAGACATGTGTCTCTTGCCCATCCCCATCAGAGCCACCATCCAAAGAGTTTTCCACACTATTCATTTTTCTCTCCAAGTCATCAAGTCTCGAGATTACCTTTGCTTCCATGCTTGTCATCTTCCCACCGAATTCCTTGAATCCAGCCACCATCATTTCCTTCACATCCACACTCTCGTTATCTTTCCCGTTCCTCTTAGACTGAGTAACAATCGTTTCATTTTTACGCCCATTAACATCTTTCTTGAAAACATCTTCAAACCAAATGTTCTTCTTCTCCACGACTAATCTCCTCTTCCAACCGGATCATTATAATCATCCTCCTCACCTCTTCAAGCTCAAACACGAGTTCTGTAACCCTAATGATAGCGCAAGAGGAGGTTCGGCGGGAAGTGATTGCAGTTTAGATTTTTGTTTTCGGGTCAAAACGATAATTGGGTTGTGAGCATTTGTTTCCTCGTCATTGGTCAATTTTTAATGAGGAATTCCCTCATATACCACTCTTTGAAGTATGTTTTCCAAAAATACCACCTTAAAGTTTTTTTTCAAAAAATACCACATTTTTTTCCTAAGTTCCAAAAATACCACTTTTTAAAAGTTGATTTTTAAGGTTTAGAATTTAATTTTTTTGGGTTTGGGTTAACTATTCCAAAATTAGGGTATAGTTTTAGGGGGTAGGGTTTGAGTTTGGGGTTTAGGGTTTAGTTTTGAATGTTAAAAATGAAATTTTTGAAAAAGTGGTATTTTTGGAACTTTGGAAAAAATGTGGTTGTTTTGGAAAAAAAACTTCAACGTGGAATTTTTGGAAAAAAACTTAAAAAAGTTATATTTTTGAAAATTGCCCATTTTTAATTTTCTTTTTAATATAAAATCAGCTCATTAAGGGCAAAATCGAAATTTTCTTTTTCTCACAACAAAAGAGTGTTTGAGATAAATTTGGAGTACACTAGACAATAGATAAATTTGATCCCACCAAGTCCTGGAAAACTTATCATCAATACACAGAAACAATATAATTAAGATAATATTTATACTACAATAATAGGATGAAATTCTGAAGTACTCTAATCTGTCTTTACTCTCTTCTACCCTACTCCAATTTATTCTGAAACACTCATCATGTTTAATGAAAGAGACATAACCGAAATTACCCTTATTAAGGTAATTTATCTTTTTTTCTTTTTTTTTTATCTTTTTACAATTATCCCAAAAATGACCAATTAGATCAAAAAAATATGGACCAATGAGAAGAAAGAACCCAAATCAGATTTCATCATCGATCGAAAGCTCCATCGAAGCTGGGCATCTTGTCGATGCTTGAATTGGGCAATCATCGAGATGATTTCTTACGGCGAGTTGCACCTCCACCGCCAGAGATAACTCGGAGTAGGTAACCAACGAATCGGCTTCAATCTCGTCGCTTTCCGTAAATGGTATTTTTATTATGATTCCTCGATTATTTGCAATTATGTTGTTGAATCTAGGTTTCTACAAAAATTTGAATTCGTTTTCATAATTTACAGAGCATCCATTCCAGATTAATTGAGTGAAAGAGTTTAAGAAAAGTGTTCTCAGAGTTTTGACAAGTTAGGGAGTGTTTTGTTAATTTTGAACCTCGTTATGAGATGAAAACGAAGCAGAGGAGGTCCATAACGAAGACCACATATAAAATATTACATTTTTTTGTAAGTGAATCATAGGAGGAATTGGCCACCATAGTTAAACCCTTTTATATTCTTTTGATGGAGGAGAGGATAGGAGAAGATCTTCTGGTTATGGGTTTGTGTTGAGAAAAGAGAGAGATTCAGATCTTCTAGTTATGGGTTTGTTCATGTACGTAAAGAAGAAATGGAAAGTGGAAAGAAAAACAGAGATGGTTTGCACCACTGATCGTGAAGAGGAGAAAAGAATCCATGGATTTCAAAAGAAGCAATAGCTTACGGCGAGATGGATTAAAGCTACGTTGAGATGTTGTCTTTTGATTTTTACATCTCGAAGAAGTTGAATGTTGGTACAAAACAATTTTGTACTTGTAGTTTATATGTTTCAATCTCTCTGTTTGTACAACCATGTAAAAATGGTACTACTATGATTGTTTGTGAATTTAAAATAGTTTAACTTTATTTATTTTTAAATGATATTAAATTTTCATTTCTCCATATTTTAAATCATATTAAGTTTGACATATAAATCAGAAATAACCAATATGGAAAATACATTTCTCCATATATATTTACATTCTACTCATATTTAAATTGCTTATTTATCAAATTTTTAACCATAAATAATTATTTCACACAATACTCAATTTTGTTTTAAAATAAGATATATTACTTTTGAAACACAAAAACATAAATATATGTTATATAATATAAATATATTTGATATTGATATTTACCATATTATATACTTTTCACATAAAACATCTACTTTTATAATGACTTTGTTGATACTAACCATCTTATGATCTAAAATACGCATACAATATGTTTTTACACATATCACTATATAAAAATCTTGGGGTAATGCAAAAATATCAAAATGTTTTGTGTACAACTAAAATTTTTTGATTTGGTAATGGTAAAACTAAGATGAAGTTAGAAACCCAAAATGTACGACTATTTGTTACTTTTGTACCGCTCAAAACCAGATACAACTATTTAAAAAATTGTAGAATTTTTAATTCATATAACTGCCATGTGTCAATTTTGGCAGCTGTATCGGTTAAATACAACAAAAAATATCGGCGATAACTGTATATTTTTGGCAGACGTGTCTCTTATACTTTGACTTGGTAATGGTAAAGCCTTGACTTCAAAAATACGTAGTTATGTCTTGTTGTACTTAAGTAATCCAATTATACATAACAACCTAATTCAATCAGACATCCCACTCAACAATAGAAGACACAAACATCAAAATTCTCGCAAAAAACATAGTACAAATCAACTCTTACAATGTCTTCTCTCACCATCTCTCTCACTTTCTCTCTTTGTTCCAATTTTCTTATCTCACGCTCTAAAACTCACGTTACTTCTCTTTATTCTTTATACCTTTGCTTTTCCAGTCTTGATCTGAAAACAATAACAAGAATTCAGCACCGAATCCAAGCTATCCAATGAAAATCATGCGACTTTAAGAGTATGGAATTGCTATGTTTGAAGTTGTATTGTACATGTACATATGCAGCCAGTGACGAGCAATATCTAAAGCTAGAAATGAGAGGAAAACCAAGCTAGGCATGTTTATAATTTACGAGCACACCATCCTTCAACAACATCACAACAAAAACTGGAAAACTTATATTTGATCAAAGACATTATATTAAACAAGACAAGATGAGAGAAGAATAAGATGATGTTGGTACCCACAAGGAGGATTATCTCACGTGGAGAAGTACAAGAGCGTCTTGTAGGAGAAGCACACAACAAAAACAATGCAGTTCAAGAGAACTCTCGTACATCAGCCCTAACAAAAAACAAAAGGTATCAAGATGGAATTAAGATAATCCATTCAGTTGTAAGGTTAAAGAGAAGGTAACAAGAAAAAGCATATGAATCAAGGGCAACACAAGAATCATCCAAAAACCCATAATTCAGTAAAGCAGAAACATCAAACGAAATCTAATACATTTTTGGAGAAAAACTCCAGTCCTTATCGGTTTATCCATTCCAATCATTGTACGATAGAGAGAGAGATAGTGCTTACGGTATGATCAAGATGAAATAAACTTATGATGGGTTGTGCGTAAAGGGCATCTATCGATATCAAAGACGAATTTAAGCTATGGGACGATGATGCATGTCTCATGGCCACCGACGGAAAGGTAATCAATTGCATAACTCTCCAATTCGAAGCCTTTCCGATTCACAGTGGTGCCTTCCTTCTGGTACTCTTCTTCTCCTCAATACCTAGAGATTTTGACGGGATCCACCAAATTACAACGGTGGTTCTTGATGGATCGTTACATGTCATGGCTATTGAAAGGAGAAATTGGAACTGGATTCACCAAATTACAACGATGATATTGCTTGCTTTCTATAGCCCATCGTGAGGAAGAAGAAGAAGACGAGTGATACAGATTCGATTTCATCCAATTCAATTTAGTTTAATTTTTTTGTTTACTATGAATTATCCGTATTGAATCTGAATGGGTAAAAGAGTAATTTCCGACGTTTTTGTATTTAAAATAAATAGAACAAAAAAGTTCATAAACCGGAGAGTCTGTGAGAACTTTTTTTACCGAACCGGAGTATTGTAGAATTTGTTTCACAATAATAAGGGCACTTGCCGGTTGCTATTCTTTGTAATAATTATTAAATTTTATAATGTTTCCCGTGCAAAATATCCTTTTGTGGATCATCATGTTTCTCTCTCTTTTAAAATTTATATGATGGTTCAAAGTTCAAACGAATATTATGCTTGATGAAAAACTAAAGCTTTATCTCGGTTTGAAATTTTTTTCATTTGGTGATTAATAGTTTGATAAAAAAAAAATTTGAAACTAATATTAGTTTCGTTCTAATTACCACTCAAACCAACAATCTATACACTTTCTTTCAATTTTTTTAACAATTAAGTTATTGGCTTTGGATAATAATTTATCATTATATTATGATTTATTACCATGTCTATCTTATTTGATGAGAATCAATGGATTCATCTAATAATTCTAAATTAAAAAAATGGTAAATCCATTAAAGTGCATATATAAACCAATAATCCCATTTAGACGTTGCATTATATTAAACTTTTTTAGAAAAGAGTACGGGGTGTTTCGCAACAGTCTTTTAAGGCTTTAAAATTTTTAAAAGCTTTTAAAGATTGTTTTTTGTCAAGCATGATTGATATGCTCAAATTTATCCTCAGCTTACTCTCTCAAATTAAGAGATCGTATGCAGTGGGATCGAATACAGAGAATCTCTATCACACAATGGAGTGTATGACTTCGAATCAAGTTAAGCAAAATATGAATGTATGAATGACAAAAACTAATGAAAACATATCTAAATTGGTTGTGGTTTAAATTCAATTTGACAAGAAGCTAGGCTTTCGGGAAATTCGCAAGAATAGATAAATTGCAGAATTATGAAACTGTCAGGATTTTAATGAAGATTCGTTTTCGAACTTGAAACTCTAATGTAAAATTAAATGACTTCCGTTGAATTAATTATCTATGCATAAACCCTAGAAATCCAAATTCCATTGTAAAGTCAATCAATTTATGCAAGCATTAAAGTTCAGGTTTCAATTGTTCACAAAATCCCTAAACCAAATTCGTTTGAGAATAGGTGATTTTGTTCATCTAAGATTATGGACAGGTTATCAATTTATGCTTCCGCTTCTAATTAATCAACCTAGGATGTCTAATTCAAGGTGATCAATCTTAAATCAGCCATAATGCAATCTAGATGAACCTAACATGAATTCAATTCTAACAATTCATCTTAAATCCTTTGAAAAAATCCTAAACCTAACAAGTGAATTACTCATACATGGATGCAGAAAACATGATGACTGAATAATAGTGCACTAAATAAAGATAGAGAAAGAGATACAGAAGGGTTCGAAGAAATCTGAAACGTCTGAAAACTTGTCTCCCCAACTGTCAAAATCTCTCTGAAACTCTAAGTCTTGAATAATAGAAAAGCATAATGAAAACTAAAAGAAAACTGAGTATTTCTAGGCTAGGATTCGTGTTGGGTTTTATTTGTTAACTTTTGGAACTTCTGGGGCGAAAAGGAAATCTTCAGAATGGAAAAATCCTCTTTTTCGCGAAATAACTTTCTCCGTCGATCGACGCTAAAGGCTTTCCGTCGATCGACGCTCAGCTAAATTTTCTGCACTTTTCTGCACCAAGCTTGCGACTTCGACTGCACTTTCCTTGATGCTCCAAAATGCTCCACAATCACCAATTAAGCTCCATTCATACACGAACTTGCCAAGACTCTAAAATACTAGAAAAATACCAAAAAGACTCGATAAAACCGGGTTAAATCATGGCCGAAACATGGTAAAAATGATGATATATCAACTTCCTCATACTTAGCTTTTGCTTGCCCTCAAGCAAACTAGAGACTAAGAATGAAGTCGAGGTTTGAAAATTGCGGGAACTCACTAATCCTTTGGAACATTGCTTTCGCTTCTTTGACTATTTTGCTGCATATAAACAAAGTACCTTTGGCGGTCACGAATCTCAACTATCATAGGTTGGGCCTCAAATCTTAGCCTGCAAACCCATCAATTTCATATTCTTCTAACTGTCGCACACTTGATCAAATTGATGATGGAATTCTCTCTAATGATATCAACCAAGTAAAAGGCTAGGTATTATGTAAAAAGACTTTTGGTGTTTAGTGGAGTTAAAGGTGTTTAAGGTTACCAGATTTTATCTGGTGGATGCAGACATTATGCATAATTACAAGAGAGAGACCGGTCTAGTTGATGCCCACAGTTTATCATTCACATTGCACTCTCTCCTCCAAATCGTAATCAAGAACCAAACATCATCATAAAGTACAAGAATCACAAGTTCCACTACTCACATCCATCCACTCCATTCCTTGGGATTTTTTGTAGAAGCTAGAGACTTATTGAAAATGATCATTCCCTTTTCCTTATGAAATTTTCGAAATTAATTTTTTTTTTTTTTTTAGACTGAATGGGGGAATGATCTATGTAAGTGTTAGTCTCGAAAGTTACCATTGTTATGCATGAAATACCAAGGAATGCCTAGCATCGTTGCTCATTGTAAAGTTCTCCAACCAAATCCTCATCCTGTGCAATTTTGTGAATGAAAAACTGCGTCGTACCTTTTTCTCTCCGGTGTTTATACACATGCCTGAACATAAAACAAAGGAAAAAAGATCGCATGAGGTTTGAACAAAAGGTTAAAGCTAGGGGTTGGGTACCAACTGAAAATGAGCTGGCCATTCAGGATCAACAAAGAGTGGTAAAGTGAATAAGGAGTCCTGACTGTTGGATCGATTACTGTCGTGACATCATCAGAGAGAATATATTGAGATAGAGATCAAGTGTGCTAGTCTGGAGTTTGATCTACTTCGTTTTACAAACCGCAATAAGAGGGGAACATGTATTATCATCTAGTTTCGAATTCGCTCCATCCAAAGGCTTCGTCGCAACAGCTAAAAGTCGTAAAAACTGAGCGTTTGTTCCTAGGAAAGGTCATCATCCCCTACAAGTTTTGACTCAATAAAACAAATTTTGACTCCAATATTGAAAAAAATGTTAGCAACTACCTCCCCCAGACTTAAACAACATTGTCCCCAGTGTTAATCAAGCTTGAAATTGGTGAACGAAAAAAAAAAGTTAGAAAATTTGTGAAAAAGTCGGACATGTGGTAGTCTACACGTCGATCGTTGCAAGAATATCCCGTCTTGGAAAAAACATTATGTCGATCGACGGAAGTGTCTGAAACAAACCATATGTGTTTGTTTTCACGGACTTCTGTTGGCTACTAATTCTAAAATTAGAAACTGCAAAAGCACTGAAAAGAAACAAGATTAAAAACACCAACGTCATAATATCCAACCAAGTGCATAATTTTTAGAAATCGAAACATAAATTGACTCAAAGAAAGACATAAAAATGACTCAAAAGAAAGAAAAATGAAAAGTTAATAGAAAAGAAACAACGAAACCGGTGTGTAAGTGATGAACACTATGCTTCATCATCAGCATTAGCATCCACTTGTGGTGAAGTCGGACGTGCAGGTGGTGGTGAAATCGGACGGACACAACTACAATTGGCGAGCCTTGCTATGGCAGACCAAATCCTCTCAAAGCCACTAACCACGAAATCCTGGAAATCATCCTGAGACATGGGTCTCTGAGGAATGTCGATGAAACGAAGAGGCTATGGTTGAGGCTCTCCTGCTACACGTGAAGTATTAGCCCTTGTAGAAGTACCTGTAGGAGCACTCGCCTTCTTGCGAGAAGTGGAACGTCTCTCAACTCGTCTAAGCAAAGCTGGATCAACCTAAAAAGCTAGTGCAGGCACACCATATCTGATGGTAAGCAGCTCGCGAATAAGCCAAAGAACCATATGATGTCCAGCTGCATCGCGGAAGACCCAGTAAGGACCAGGCTCAACCCAAGTAGCTTTCTTGAGGAAAGCGAAATCCATGGTCCAAATTCCTCTCATAGTGAGGTTGGAAGTGTCAATCATGCAAAACTCAAAGATAGGAGTAAGAAGACTACCAGATGTGAAGGACTTGGAGCTGCTCAGACTAAAAGGAGTGTACTTCACAGACATCAACTGATGTGCAAAAATAGCTCCTAAGTTAGCATCAACATCCAAAAGAGGCGTGCCGGTTGGAATCAAAGTATCCTCCCTGAGATAGCTAAACATCAAGACAAGCTCATCTATGCGCATCTTCCCTTTCTCGTTCTTGTAGAGGATGATGTTAGCAAGGAGACGAGCTAGATATCGAACAGTGGGGTGCTTGATGTCAGTGTGTGGAGTGCCCGAAGTATCATAGTGACCATGTGCAAAGAGGTCCCAAAAAGTCCTCATCTCAGCAAATGTAATAGGGCGTGATGTAGCAGTGAGATGAGTGTGGAAACCATAAATCTTGCAAAGATCAATGAACGAAACCCTGTACCGAACGCCCTTGGCCATGAAAGTTAATTTACCCATCTGAGCAGTCTCAACACCCTCCTCATAGCAAACCCGAACCGAGGCAAAGAACTGCTTCACAAAATCCGGAAATAGCTTATGTTGCCTGAGAGCAATGTTGACAAGTCCTGCTCGTGCCAAAAAACGCAACACATCATCCTTGATCCCAAAGTCCTTCATAGTCTTCTCATCAGCAACCCGTGTAGGCTTCAAATTTACTCCAAGCCATTCATTGTAAAGCAAAGTATCATACTTATCCCAAGTCTCACTAATGGTCCTGTTCACTACCGTTGGATCAGCAAAAATATTCTTGAGGTTACCATATTGACTACTAATTGGGAATTTGGTTCCCTCAAGTCGTGGTCAAGGAGAAGCAACCTGTTGTGGTGGAGCGGGATTAGAACCTGAAGCATCATCAATACGTGCTCTCTTGCTGCGATTCATCTGCAAAACACACACAAAAATCGAATTTCAGCAAAAATTTCAGTTCTGTCGAAAGCCCGTCGATCGACGCTAGACGCCTGCGTCGATCGACGCTCTAGAAATTTTTACATCGACAAACAGATTTTGAATCCCGTCTAATCCTTGCTCAATTCAACCACAGTTACTTCACAACTCAATTTTATCATAGAAAACAACATCCTAAACCGTTCTAAACACCCAATACCATCAATTTGCTTCTCAACTCCAAACCCTAAAAACGGACCTAAAAGAGAGAAATTGAAGCACATACCTTTTGTAGATCGAGAATGGAAGTATGAAAAACGGATAGAGAATGAAAAGTTATTGAGTTTAGACCAAAAAATCACTCAATTTGGTGAAAAATCGAGAGAGATGGAGATTTTTTAGAGAGTGATGCGATTTAGGATTGTGAGGAAGAAGATGAAAGAGTCGGGGGGTTTTAATACTAACCTCGCAGAAACCGCACGGGCGTCGATCGACGCTCCGCCTGCCCGTCGATCGACGAGACCAAATTTCGTGTTTTTTTATTTATTTTAAAAAGCGAATAGAAATAGAGAAATAAGAGTATGTACACTTACAAGTGGGTTGCCTCTCACCAAGCGCTTGTTTACAGTCGTTAGCTCGACTTTGTCAGAATTCTAGGCGTTGAGAGCAATTGGTAAGGATACGATGTGTCTTTCCGGAATCTCAGTACTCGCCCAATAATGCTTGATTCATTGTCCATGGACTACGAACTCTCTGCTACCATCTGGAGTAAGGAGAACTACATCACCGTGCGGTCGGACCTCTTTGATAGTAAAAGGTCCGGACCATCGAGAACGCAATTTACCTGGAAACAAAGACAAACGAGAATTGTAAAGGAGTACCTGATTGTTTGGCTCGAATGTCCTGGAGATGATTCGCTTATCATGATATGCCTTTGTCCTTTCCTTGTACAGCTTAGAGTCTTCATAAGCATGAAATCTGATTTCGTCCAACTCATTAAGCTGTATCTTACGCCTTTCCGCATCCGGTTTAATATCAAAGTTGTACTTCTTTACTGCCCAAACTGCTTTGTGTTCAAGCTCCACTGGAAGATGGCATGCTTTCGCTTAAAGCAGATGAAACGGAGTAGTCCCTAATGGCGTTTTGAAAGCGGTTCTGTATGCCCAAAGTGCATCATCCAGCTTAGTAGACCAATCCTTCCATGTAGAATTACTGTCTTGTCTAGGATTTCCTTGATCTGTCTGTTGGAAACTTCTACCTGCCCACTTGTCTGAGGATGGTAAGGGCTGGCCACACGATGATGAACTCCATACTTAACAAGTAATCGATCGAAAACCTTGTTGACGAAGTGTGTTCCACCATCACTAATAACTACGCGAGGCACTCCAAAACGAGGGAAGATGATAGTTTTAAACAACTTAACAACCACTCCAGCATTGTTCTTAGGACTCGCAATTGTTTTTACTTATTTAGAGACGTAATCCACAGCAACAAGTATGTAGTTATTCCCATAAGATGATGGAAAAGGACCCATGAAATCAATACCCCAACAATCGAATAACTCGACTTTAAGTATGAAGTTTTGTGGCATCTCATGTCACCTGCTGATTTTTCTTCTTCTCTGACAAGCGTCGCACTCTGAAACAAAACTGTGAGCATCCTTGAATAGTATAGGCCACCAAAACCCACCTTGAAGAACCTTGGAAACAGTCTTGAATGTAGCAAAGTGTCCAACATACTTAGAACCATGACAATGATATAGCACTCTTCGAGTTTCCTCCTCAGCTATGCATCTTCTATATATACCATCTGAACAAAACTTATAGAGATAAGGCTCATCCCAATAGTATCTCCTGATTTCCCTCATGAACTTTTTATTTTCATAGCCTTTTAAATCCGTAGGAGTATCATCTGCAGCAAGGTAATTATCAATATCTGCATACCATGGTCGTAAAGATGTAGAAACAGCAAAGATTGGACTACTAAACACTTCGTTGAGGATTCAGGAGAAATCGAATTTTGGATTCTGGATAACCCGTCGATCATTGCTAAGACTAGCGTCGATCGACGGACTGCTCGATGGAATGCTCGACCAAAAACCTCCTCGGCGTGTGTTAATCTGTAGCGTCGATCGTTTCATGGTTTGTGCGTCGATCGACGAACCATCTGCAACTCGAGAAATTTGAAGGATTTCGTTGTGAAGCTCCTTCAACTCACTCTCTATGAAGTTAACACCTTCTTCAGGGAAGAAATCATCTATGTGGACATAGTCCTCAACCCGAATGTGCGAAATATGATCCGCTACTCCATTCTCAACCCCCTTTTTGTCTTTCACCTCAATGTCAAATCCTTGGAGAAGAAGAATCCATCTCAACATCCTTGGTTTAGCATCCTTCTTCTGCATCAAATACTTTAGCGCTGAATGGTCTGTGTGCACTATCACCTTGGACCCAATCAAGTAAGGACGAAACTTCTCAAAAGCAAACACCACTACCAACAATTCTTTCTCTGTAGTAGCATAGTTCCTTTGTGCTTCATCAAGAGTTCGGTTTGCATAATAGATAGCATGCAGTTTCTTATCCTTTTTTGTCCCAATACAGCTCCAACAGCAAAATCACTAGCATCACACATCACTTCAAAAGGCAATACCCAATCCAAAGGTTGCACAATAGCACTCATTAAAGTTTGTTTAATCTTCTCAAAAGAAGATAGACAATTAGCATCAAAAGCAAATTTAACATCCTTACAGAGTAGGGTGGTGAGTGGGCGGGCTATTTTTTAGAAGCCCTTGATGAATCTTCTGTAGAAACCAGCATGTCCAAGGAAACTCCTAACCGCCTTCACATTATCTGGTGGTTGTAGGCTTGTCATACCTTCAATCTTAGCACGATCTACCTCAATTCTAGCTTCTGAAACTTTATGTCCCAGTACAATGCCATCTTTGACCATAAAATGACACTTCTCCCAATTCAGAACGAAGTGTTTCTCCACACATCTAGCAAGTACCTTCTCTAGATTATCCAAACAACCTTTGAAGGAATCTCCAAAGACAGAGAAATCATCCATAAAAACCTCCATGTAATCCTCTATCATGTCTGTAAAGATAGACATCATACACCGCTGAAAAGTCGCAGGAGCATTACAAAGTCCAAATGGCATTCTGCGATATGCAAAAGTGCCATAAGGACAAGTAAAAGTAGTCTTCTCCTGATCGTCCAGATGGATGGGGATTTGGAAGAAACTAGAATAACCATCAAGGAAGCAGTAGTAGGGATGATTCGCTAATCGTTCCAGCGTCTGATCAATGAAAGGCAAAGGGAAATGGTCTTTCCTTGTTGCTGCGTTTGAGCTTCCTGTAATCGATGCACATTCTGTGACCACTCACAGTTCTTGTAGGAATCAACTCATTCTTCTCGTTCTTTACCACAGTAACTCCTCCTTTCTTTGGCACCACGGGAACGGGACTAATCCAAGGACTGTCTGAAATTGGATAGATGATCCCTGCCTCTAGAAGCTTCATGATCTCTTTCTTGACAACTTCCTGTAAGTTTGGATTCAATCTCCTCTGATGCTCAATCGAAGACTTCGCGTTATCCTCAAGATGAATCATGTGCATGCACAAATCTGGAGATATTCCTGCAATATCATCAAGATAATAGCCAAGAGCCTTGCGAAATTTGCGCAACTTGCTTAGCACTAACGTGAGCTCTACGTTGTTTAAAGAAGCACTAACAATGACATGATAAGTAGAATTAGGACCAATGAAAGCGTACCTTAATCCTGTTGGAAGTTGTTTGAGTTCAATCTTTGGAGCATTCTCCACACTCCAATCGTCATTCCTTGCACTCTTCTCAGAAAATCCACACAATTCCATATTGGAAACCAACTTCGTTACTCTCTCATTGCTATCCATTAGCCTTGCATACCCCATTGCAGCCTCATCCAACTCCTCAGTCTCAGCAATAGATCGAATCAAAGTCCTCTCCGATGTATCAGTAAGATGTGTCTCATTGAAGACCTCTTGAGCAATGTCTGTGAGTGTATCCACATAGTAAGTCTGACCATCTATTGTATGCTTCTTCACCAACTGATCCATATCAAACTTCATCTCCAAATCACCCACACATAGAGTAATCCTTCTCCCTTTGACATCAATCATCGCTCCAGTTGTAGCTAAGAATGGTCTTCCCAAGATAAGAGGATCTTTGGGTTCTTCAGATATTGCAAAACCACAAAGTCTGTAGGGATCAACCAATCTCCAACCTTGATTGGAACATCCTCCAAAATTCCCTCTGGAATCTTTACTGATCTGTCTACAAGGATAAGTGAGATCCTTGTTGGTTAGAAGTCAGTCATACCAAGACTGATAGCAACTGAGAGTGGCATCAAGTTGATGCTTGAACCCAAATCATAAAGAGATCTTGGAAACCTGTCTGTGAAGATCAAACAATCCAGCACAAAACTTCCTGGATCCGTTAGCTTCTCTGGAATCTTGTTTAAAATTATCGCACTAACCTGTTCAGAGATCATAGCAACTCCTTCCTCAAGACACAAACTCTTAGTAACCATCTTCTTCACATATCTTCTGATTACACGAGAAAGCTTCATTGCATCTAAGAATGGAATCTCAATAAGTAGCTTATCCATGATAGCTTTGCATCTAGCCTTTTCTAGCTCCTGTTTAGACCTCCTCTGGTTCATAGGGTAGGGTATATTGTCTTCGAAAACCCTCTCAACAACCTCAGTCGAATCCTGCAGATTTTCAGGTTTCTACGTATCTCGTCGATCGACAGAAGTGTCTGAGCGTCGATCCACGAGACCAATTTTTGTCGATCCTTCATCGCGGTCATGTCGAGGTGATGTCGAGCTAGCATCGGGATTTTTCTCACCCGTCGATCGTTGCTCCTGCTGTGCGTCGATCGACGGTGGGTCTGGTGCGAAAATCTCTGCATCTTCTTCATCTTCTAACTCGCGAATTAGCTGTTTCGAGGCGTCATTTCGCAGGATTGGCATCACAATCTTCCCACTTCTAGTTGTAATTGCTGCAACACCATGTTGTCTTGGGTTTGCATCCATTCTAGCTGGAAGTAAACCCTCCTGTCTCTTCACATTCTCTGCGGTTTGAGCGAACTGAGTGTCAAGCTTCTTCATGCGAATGTTCATAGCCTCAATCTTTCCATTCAAATCGGTGTAGATTTTGTCCATCTTCCCATTGAGGTTCACTGTCAACTTTTGCTGTCCCTCAAAAATCTGTTCCAACATAGCTTTTGTGTCACTCTATGAAGACTTAGCATGAATTGGTTGATAGGATGAAGATCCATAGGTTCTTTGGCTGTTGTTGTTGCTGCCATAAGGTTTCTGAAAATCCCCCTTCTGATACTTAGACCTCTGAGCAAAACTTGGAGAACTAGGATTTCTTGAGAATGAACTCCTCTGATTGTAGTTATTGTACCCCCTGTTCTCTGACTGATTACCAAATCTCTGATTCGGGTACCCATTCTGGTTGATGTAGTTGACATCTTCTTGTTCTCTATCATCATCTGGAAAGAATGTGTCAACATCCTGAGCAAACTGAACCGATTTCTTCCCCACCAAAAGATTGTGAACCGAATCAATCTTGGCCTTCACCTCAGCAATCTCAGCTCCACCTGATAGACCTGCTTCTCTTCGTCTCTCCTCATCAATCTTCTTTGTACTGTTGCTTGCAGCCACGTTATTGATGAGCATGACGCAATCAGCTGGAACTCTGGTTTTGAAGTTCCCGTTACTAGAAGCATCTAGAGTCATCTGATGCTTCCAATCCACACCCCTGAAGAAAATGCTCAACAGCTGAACGTCGGTGAAGCCATGGTGTGGACAGTCTCTCTGATAACCTTTGAATCGTTCCCACGAAGCCTTGAATGCTTCGATTGGACCCTGTTGAAAAGAAGAGATCTTTGCTCTCAAATCATCTAAACGCGACTCATCATAGAAGTGACTCAGAAAGGCATTCTTGGTAGCATTCCATGTTGTCAATGAGCCCGACTCCAACTGTTTCAACCAGTAAGCTGCTTTCCAAGATAGAGAGTATGGGAAAAGCTTGCAGAAAACGTAGTCAAGAGATACTCCATTCGCCTTGATGTTGGATGCAAGGTCTTCGAATCTCTCAAGATGATCCATAGGGTGTTCAGAATGATGCCCATGGAACTGATGTTGAGCCACTAGTGAGAAGAAAGCAAACTTCAACTCAAAGTCATGCCTAGCGAATCCAGGAGATCGGATCGCTGTCCTGTTGGCGTAATACTCCTCAGGACGGCTGTAGTCTCCCAAGGTACGCTGGTTTACCACAACCTCGTGAACTTAAGGATCAGCTAGAGCGCGCTCACGCTCTCTTCCTGCTGTCTCGTCGGGCCCAACTTCCTCAATGACCACATTACCCGCTGTGTCGAGTCTCTCACCCTGATCATTGTACACGTTCCCGTCTTTGTCAACCAATTGACCCTCAGCATTCGGAATCACAACCAAAAGCTGACACACCATCTTAGCTTGTCGTACTGTTTTCCTGTTTACACGTTCCAACACAGCTATCTCGTCAACGAAATCCTCTAACTGTTGATCCTTGTTGCTCCTGGTTTTGCGAGAATGCATACACTTGAAACACCAAAATCAAAAGAGAGGAAATCAATATTAGTAACAAAAGAAAAGAAAAATTTAGTCTAAATTCTAGAATCAAAACTCTAATGGTGATTTTGATTCCCCGGCAACGGCGCCAAAATTTGATATGCTCAAATTTACCCTGAGCTTACTCTCTCAAATTAAGAGATCGTATACAGTGGGATCAAACATAGGGAATCTCTATCACACAATGGAGTGTATGACTTCGAATCAAGCTAAGCAAAATATGAATGTATGAATGACAAAAACTAATGAAAGCATATCTAAATTGGCTATGGTTTAAATTCAATTTGACAAGAAGCTAGGCTTTCGGAAAATTCGCAAGAATAGATAAATTGCAGAATTATGAAACTGTCAGAATTTTAATGAAGATTCGTTCTCGAACTTGAAACTCTAATGTAAAATTAAACGACTTCCGTTGAATCCAAATCCAAATCCAAATTCCTTTGTAAAGTCAATCAATTTATGCAAGCATTAAAGTTCAGGTTTCAATTGTTCACAAAATTCCTAAACCAAATTCCTTTGAGAAAAAGTGATTTTGCTCATCTAAGATTATGGCCAGGTTATCAATTAATGTTTCCGCTTCTAATTAATCAACCTAGAATGTCTTATTCAAGGTGATCAATCCTAAATCGGAATTAATGCAATCTAGATGAAGAACAATAAGATAATCCTAACATGAATTCATTTCTAACAATTCATCTTAATTCCTTTGAAAAAACCCTAAACCTAACAAGTGAATTACTCAGACATGGATGCAGAAAACATGATGACTGAATAATACTACATTAAATAAAGATAGAGAGAGAGATATAGAAGGGTTCGAAGAAATCTGAAACGTCTGAAAACTTGTCTCCGTAACTCTCAAAATCTCTCTGAAACTCTAAGTCTTGAATAATAGAAAAGCATAATGAAAACTTAAAGAAAACTGAGTATTTATAGGCTAGGATTCATGTTGGGCTTTATTTGTCAACTTCTAGAACTTCTGGGGCGAAAAAGAAATCTTCAGAATGGAAAAATCCTCTTTCTTCGCGAAATAATTTTCTCCGTCGATCGACGCTCAGCTAAATTTTCTGCACTTTTCTGCACCAAGCTTGCGACTTCGACTGCACTTTCCTTGATGCTCCAAAATGCTCCATAATCACCAATTAAGCTCTATTCATACACGAACATGCCAAGACTCTAAAACCCTAGAAAAATACCAAAAAGACTCGATAAAACCGGGTTAAATCATGGCAGAAAGATGGTAAAAACCATGACATATCAATGATTTAAAGACTTTATTAATTTTAAACTCTTAAAAGCTTGTCTTTTTTCCCTCTATTTTTCTAAAGCAAACGAAAGCAAGCTTTTACCATTACAAATGATTTATTTATTATTTTACTATTTTCCCAAAATTATCAAAAAACTCTTTTTAGACTTATATATAATTTATAACTAAAATATTTTGATTGATTTATTACTATCTCTATTTTCAATTCTTTTGAGATCCATTTTTATGTAAATGAATAAAATATCAAAAGTTTACAAAAGTGAATGAAAATAACAACTTTTTGCAAAATGAATAAAAATGATAAATTTTGTCAAATGAATGAAAATATCAACGTATTACAACATGAATAAAAATAACAAAATTTCGCAAAATGAATAAAATATTATCAACAATCACTAATTTTCAAACTATCATCTAGAATTCCATTCAAATGTTTTTTCATTTGTTCCACTTCTTGATGAAGATTTAATTATTAAACCAAAACATGAAATCCTCTCATAAAAATCCTAGCCGTCAGAGAAAAAGGGAGAAAAAAGGGGATTTGTGATTTTTCCCTCTCACGATGCCGGCAAAAAACTAGTAATTTCTACGCATGACATGAAGTTTAGAAGGTTTCTTTGAAGTTTTGGGAAGAAAAATGATGCAAGGGTTTTCGCATATAGTTTTATGATTTATTGTGATTTCTTTGTCTGGTTCAATTTTTATTTTGGGGTGAAGGTTTTTATGAGGTTTCTTTTCCTCATAGAAAATCTATAGTTTGATTTCATTGTTTTGCTTCTAGTCAATTTTGGCTATCTATCTAATTTAGTTTTGCAGTTCAAAGTTGTTCAACGGTAGTTTCATTGAAGCTCTCCGGAACAAAATTGACAAAGGCAATCGAATAAGAATTTATCTAAATTAAGAGAATTGTTGTCGTGCTATCATAAAAAGTATTGGAAGTCCGGCTGCTACTGTGGATTCGGGAACATCTAATTGTCTACCTTAGACTCGAAACAAGACCATCTTGGTATCGCTAATGTGTCATCAAAACTGCTTTTTCTTACCTAACTTTTGGTGAGGAAAATACCATTAGTTTCTCTTTGTATTTCACATGTTGAAATTCTTTTATCATGTAATATGATTTAAATCAGTTTCAATAAAACAAAACGTTAAAAAAAAAACAAAACATGAAATTATATAATAAATGAATTTTTTTTATTTTAGATATTTTTTCTTGGTTTATGTTATCATTTATATTTTTTACAAATTTTTTTATTAATAAATACTTATTAAAACAACAGTCAAAGATTCTACATATTATATCACCAAAAAGTCTTTTATTAATAGTCAAAATCTCTACAGTCAAAAGTCTACCACAAAAGTCTAAAGTAAAAGTCATTATCAAGCGCCCCTTACATATATTCCAACTTTTAGTAAATTTTTAAAACAATATAGCGAACTCAAACATATTTATCCCTTTTTTTTGCATTTATGCATGTGTTAACAATTTTAAAAGGAAAAATAATTAGAACAGTATTGTGTCAGTTATAGTATAATTTGAAGGTAAACACACTTGATATCTAGTATAACATGCATAATATGTAAAAGCAATCGACCATGACAATTGACTTCTAGTACAGTGATCTGTGTAATTGTTGTCAATGTGCCCGTATATCGAATGATGTTGATAGAAAAACATGTATAAGCAATCACATACAAAACAAAACAAAAATGAAGGCTTATCATTACTTATTTCAAGAAAAATATAAGCATAGATATTGAATTAAACAGAAGAAGGGAATGCAACTAGAGGGAACTTGCGGGTAACATCGAGACCCGCTGTTTCAGCTAGATTGTATTGATCATCGTCTCCTAATGGTCTGGCTTCGACTTTCCATTTGAAACGGTTGACAAGATTCGCCAGTGTCACTTGTGCCAATGCCATAGAAAATCCTATCCCAGGACATAACCTTCTTCCTGATCCAAAGGGAATGTACATGAAGTTTTGTCCCTGGAAATCCAAAGGTGCATTGAAATGTCTCTCGGGTTTAAATTTTTCGGCATCAAGTCCCCATGTTGTAGTATCTCGTTGGATTGACCAAGCATTGATAATCACCTGCATTGATGGTAAAATTATCTTGGTCATTCTCTTATAATTTATTATGATGACTTGCTATTGTCCCTTTTTGTTAGGTTTGGTAAAGTTTACCTGTGTACCAGCAGCAATGTCATATCCTTTTAACTTGACGTCTTCACTCAGTTCTCGGGGAATTAATATTGGACCTGGTGGATGTATTCGAAGTACCTCTTTGATAACAGCCTTTAAGTATGTCATATTTTCAACTTCTTCTTCTGATACGTATGAATTATGCTTTGAATGTTTTCGGATATCTTCTTGTAGTTTCTTCATTGTTTCTGGGTGTCTTATAAGCTCAGTCATTGTCCATTCCAAGAGTCCAGAAGTTGTTGTTGTTCCTGCTAGAATGACATCCTGAAATGTTAAGAAGAAAATTTCCTTAATATATTAAACGTTTCCGGGGAGGTGAGCAAAGCAGTAGGAATGGTTCATCTTACCAATATAATCATACTGATGTCACCTCTATCTATCTCAAATCCATTCGGCTTCTCTCTTCGAATTCGTAACAACATGTCAACAAAATCAGTTTCTTTTTCATTCTTTTGACCATTACCTTCATGTTCTTGCAAGACATTTTCCAAAAAATCATCAAACGTTTTCCCAAGTTCTTCCATTCTTTTATCTAAACCACGGATTCTATCTATCCACGACAAACACGGAATGTAATCGCCCACAGGGAATTCACCAAAGATAGCTAAGAATGCCTTCATTTTCATCTTCATGTTTTCCTTGCCGCTATATTTTCTTCCTAAAGAAATTCTACATATCACGTTGTTTAGCAGATTAAAGAGGATTTCACTCATATCAACTGATGAAGAAGAGGAACTCGCTTTCTCAAGCTTGTCCATCATTAAATTTATCTCTTCTTCTCTTAGTTTTTCAAATGACTTGACCATTTTATTCCCGAGGACATGGACAATGCATAAGCTCTGCATCCACATAATATTTTAACAAACATTCATGAGTTGACTAAAAATAGAACCAAAACCAATTTCTGCACCTAACTTAATTACAAGTTTATAAAACCAAAGCAATGCCTTGTACTACTCACTTTGCATATCACCAAGTTAGGTTTCTCTGTATTTAATTAATTTTCATGCACACGGTATAGAACATCATTTCATCGACTTCTCTCATCTTTATATTAATATAAAACTCAAACTTGTTAAATACGAAGTTCTCTTATCACACATTATAACAAAAACTCAAAAAGTAAGTGATTTGGTGGGGATACAGAAAAGCAAATTGTTTTAGACTTATTTTACCACATATATCACCATCTTTCTTTAGAAAAATCAAAGCATTACACTAACAATATGTTAAACCCCTAGAAATTCAAATATTAATATTTTATTGATGAACATCATTATAGCTGATACTTGTGAGTATCAGAGGCCCATATGTGAATATAATACATTTTTTGGGTTTTTTCTTAACTCATATTTTATTAGTTTAATGATACGAAATGTACAGTAAATATCGCCGCGTGTCATCTTTTCATTGGCGGAAAACATAATTAAAACGATGTCGTCGAAGAAATAGCTAGTTTCTAACGGCGTTAAATCAGACGACGTCATAAGAAGAACCAGAAAATCCGGTGCTTATGCAGCGGAGATTAATTCTCTCGGCGGCGGATTTCAGATATTTGACGAGCTTCCTACGGCGGCGATCGTCTCCGTCTCGAGACCGGACACTACCGATTTTAGCCCGTTGCTTCTTTCTTACACATTAGAGCTTCAATATAAACAACAATATAAATAACATAGAGAAATTCCCTAAAATACCACACTTTGAAGTTTTTTTCTCAAAAATACCACCTCAAAGTTTTTTTTCAAAGTTCCAAAAATACCACTTTTTAAAAAATTGATTTTTAAGGTTTAGAATTTAAATTTTTTTGGTTTGGGTTAACTATTCCAAAATTAGGGTATAGTTTTAGGGGGTAGGGTTTGGGTTTGGGTTTGGGTTTGGGTTTGGGGTTTAGGGTTTAATTGTGAATGTTAAAAATGAATTTTAAAAAAGTGGTATTTTTGGAACTTTGGAAAAAATGTGGTATTTTTGGAAAAAAAACTTTAAGGTGGTATTTTTGGAATTTTTTTTTTAAAAGTGGTATTTTTGGAATTTGCCCATAAACATATATGTTTACAGCCTATACATACATAATTTACTATGTTGTCCCGTAATTTAGGGGAGATTAAAGTCATCTCTTACATTGTGAGTAGGGTTTATGCTCTCTTTAATTAGTAACAAACATAGATATTGAAACTGTTATGTTCTGGTTTTTTTTGTGTGTATGTTTTTAGTTCAAGTGGACATTAAAGAAGAAAGCTTCTCAAGTTCTTTACTTACATTTTGCTTTGAAGAAACGTTTGATCATTTAAGAACTCCACGAGAGACAAGAACATGTCAGATTTATTCCGGATTTGTAGATTTGCTATTAAAATCAAATTCTTGAACTCGAAAATTGCGGTTTTGTATAGGTTAGAGATTGGTTGCATAGCTTGGGGATCTTTGATATGCATGGATCAGTTGTACAAGATGATGAAGAACCCGACGATGGTGTTCTTCCTTTGCATTACACTGAAGATAGTGTCAAGAACAGGTGCTTATAAAAGTCAGGAACGTTTTCCGTTTTTGTGGAATAATGTTTCGAGTAAATTTCTGAAACATTAGATTTCATTTCAATGTTGTGCAGGAATGTTCCTTCGCGTGCAGCGTTTTCAATCATCCGTCCAACGATATGCCGGTCAGAGACCGTTGTAGATCATCGAAGAACCGCAATGCAAGGCTACTTGAATATGTTTTCAATCATCAACCCATGTTTCTTGCATCACACTTATTATGTATCTGCAGGTCTGCAAGTTCTTGGAAGTCTCTAGACTCTCGTTTGCTAGAGAGTACGGTTCCAAAATGAAAGAAGGGTATGTCACAATGAAGCACCTGAGGAATGTCTCAGGGTCTGATGGTGGCCGATGCTGTCTTCCTTCGCATTGTCTTGGTACAGTCCACATCGGTTTGGTTCATTTGCTCCACCTAGAGGCTTGACATCAGATGGAAGTCAGGCTCAGTGGTTTGTAGACGGTTACACTATGTTTGAAGCGATTTCGTTTGCAATCCAAAATGCAACATCAGAGGTTCCATTTTTTTTTGCCTCAACTCGTAATTTGATAATCATATCATTAATGTATTAGGAATTGAATGAAGTTTTAAATCTAAAATTTCATATGCAGATATTTATGACTGGTTGGTGGTTATGTCCGGAGCTATATCTCAAACGCCCGTGTGAAGATAATCCACCTCTGCGGCTAGATGCATTGCTAGAGACAAAAGCAAAACAAGATGTTAAGGTATGCTCCTAGTGGATTCGACTGGTTTTGTTATAAATGCAAATGCATTTACAATTGAAAGTTGATTTGGTCGAGCATATTTGGCAAAAAAATTAGCAGAGCGGGAAAATAGACTGAGTTAAGAAGTTTCATCATCATCTTTTTATATGTTTTATTTTTACCTTTTTTGTATTTTACTATATGCGATTTTATGTTTTACTTTGTTTTTACGGTTTGTAATTCACATTTGCGAAGTTATGAACCATAATAGATTTGTGTTTTTATAAAATCTTTTATATTTATCTATAGTAATTTGATTATTCTTTGATTTTAATATTTTAATTTTTTTATTAGTATACATAAATTAGTTTTTTTTTGTTATGAATTTTAAATATCACCAATAAACACTAAAAAACAGAAGTATCATATTGAGTCTCAACTAACCGAATTAATACTAAATAATGTTAGTGATACTCAAAACAGTATCACCAATAATGATGCTGGAGAACCATGCTATAGGTCTCTAATAAAAATTATTTTAATATAATTAAATTATGATTTATGTTTTAATTAATTAAGATAACATTTAACCAATTAAAAGACAACAAGTTGCACTAAAGTCTCTTTAAACTTATGAAATTGTTTCTAAAAGTTTTATATCAAAAAAAATTTCTATTCTCTTTCATCCATCTTTAAAATTTATAATCTTTTTTGTTCTAAGAACACCATGAAAAGTTTATCATTAATGATGGTCTTAACCAATGGAAGTAGTATTTGCAAGCTAAATCCTCAGATAATTAATGAACTATGTTATTATATAAAAACCAATAATGAAGAATCGAAGAACTTGCGGAATATAAGAAAAACCTTGATCTGCTTCCAATGTTCTCCGTACGAGGAAAAGGCTATATCTCGCTGACCTTTCAGAAGTTTCTCGGCCGCTTTTGATTTTGGGCGGTTGGCGAAGATACGATCGTGCGTTTTCATGATGTCATGAGCCACGTCAGCTGATGAGACTACTAGGACAGGAACACGACCAAAATGAAGGAGCATGAGTGGCCCGTAGCGGCGACTGAGGGAATCAAGGGAACGGTGAATATGGGGACTGAGCTGGTGGAAGTTTCCAATCACCGGAAGCCGCCATGGAGACGGTGGTTGGTTAAGTTTGGTGGTTGTTGTTCGTTTGAGGAGTTGTTTTAGGAAGAGAAATGCTAACAAGGTTGTTAAGCCGAGAGAAATCAATATCATTTCTATTTCCATTTCTTTCGGTCTCTAGTTTTAGTCTGAATTGGTGAGCTTCATGGTCATCTTTTGTGCTTTGTCTTTTATTATATTTGTACAACTATTTAATTATAGTGCCATCAAACATGACATATAGCGCAAAATAAATAAATAAACATGACATATAGCCAATATAGCTGGCAAGGACTCATTTCTATTTTTTTAATAGAGTTATTTACGTTCAGACAAGTACTAATTAAAATACTAGGGAATCTGAAAAGAAGCGAAACTTAATTTTCCAATGTGTTACACTGCGACGTGTCTTAATCAATGCATTGATGATATTCGAATACAAAACGACAAATTGGTAAAAAGTTTAAGACACTTCCTTTAAGAATGATTTGTTGGTTTTGTGTCTTGATTTGGCTTGTTCTTCTCTGTTGTAGAAGAGATTGATTCAATGGACGAGGTTGGAGAAGATAAGAGGGTCTTGGGGAAGTGTATGAGAAGGTTTTAAAGCCTGCAACTTTTGTGTTATGTGTATCTGGTTTTTTCGGACAAAGATCTTAGTGGTTACTAGCTCGTTTTACCGCAAGATAGTTATCGGTTATTAGTTTAGTTATTGGTTTCTAGCTCGTTAATCATCCGCAGGATAGTTATCGGTTATTAGTTTAGTTCTCGGTTTCTAGCTTGTTTAACAGGCTTGCAGTGGAAATGCAAGTCAATGTATGAATTTGGCAATAACTTTTAGCTTAATTGTAGTGAGCACTTTTGCTATCTTTTGAGATCCCTTTTTGTGTATTATGTAAAAATGCGTGTCATGTCTAAAATGTGGCTAAAACAAATTTCCTATCCAAAGAAGAGAAATTAAAACTATGAATGGTAAGCCTTCCAACGATTTTACCAATCATCATCAGAATTTAGTGTTATTCGTTTTAAAGTGCTTTTTAACCAACCAAACCATTTGCTTCACCTTCAAAATCTGAAGATGTTGATTAGTTCGGATCCAAACACATAAAACTAATCAACATCATTCTCCTGATGATGATAAAGTATTTACAAGTCTACTTTTGACCCTAACTACCACTTTTTCCACTTGGTGTTGGTTACATATATGCTTAGTGGGGTGTATTGGATGTGGAATTTGAAAGGATTTGGTGGAGTTTATGATTTGGTGGGATTTAGGTAGATTTTGGAGATATCTTGTGATTTTGGATTTTAATTAATTAAAAATATAAAATCCCGTACATGTGATTTGGTGTGTTTTAATGTGATTTGTTTTTAAATTTGAGAGGATTTGTAGTGATTTGATATTGTTTTCTTTTCAAATAAAGCGAAGACTGAAAACAAAAAACAGAAACAAGAGAATATCAAACGCAAGAAAAAACTCTAAAAAGCAAAAAAAAACCCCCAAAAATATAATCTAAAACCCAGCTAAAAATAAAATAAAATGATCAAGATTCCATATGCATTGCATCATTCCACATGGTTGCTGCTATATTGGCTCTCCAACTATTAGCATACCCGCGTTGTTGTTCTTGAGTACCATTAAGCATTTTATCATCATTATTTTCGTTATCACCTTCATCATCATCACCTTCCTCAACACCATTTTCTTCAGGAAGAAATACATCAGAGCGACATTCCTTGCGAAGGTAATTATGTAAAACAACACATGCAAGCACCAACTCTGCTTGCGTTTTATACGGAAAGGGTGGCGCAGATTTAAAGATGAGAAATCTTGATTTGAAGATGCCAAATATCCTCTCTATTACATTTCGCAAGCTAGAATGACGGTGATTGAATAACTCATTTTGGGTTTTGGGATGTTGTCCTAGTCCTCTAAAATCTTTAAGATGATACCGAGTACTTCGAAATGGAGCTAAGAAATTACGACGGTTGGCGAATCCACAATCGACCAAATAAAATTTTCCTAAAATATTGTAAATCATATTAATACAAATGCCATAAATTGTAATTTTACAACACATAATTTCAAATTGTAGTTGACAAAAAAGAGTTCAAATTGTAAAAGATGTACCTTCTGGGACTTCTAGTTTGTTAACTCTTCTTGTTAAAGCATCCTGTAATACCTTTGCATCATGAGCTGAACCTTCCCATCCACTAAGAACATATATAAACTCCAAATCGAAATTACATGCGGCTAAAACATTTTGCGACAATTGTCCTTTTCGGTTGCGATAGCTAGCCGTTTCTTTTCCTGCTATCATTGCAAAGATATGTGTTCCATCAATAGCCCCCACACAATCCTACGAGAAACAAAAATCAAATGGTTAGATTTTGTTGCATTTAAAAATGTACGTACGAAAACAAATTCATACCTTAAAATAAGGATAAAATCGTGTGCTCTCTCTTATTTTTGTAGGCACTGTAAAACCAGGTTTAGCCATAAAGCATGGAGAAAGCGCAGTTAACACCTTGAGAATCATGTTAAAACTCGTACTTATTGAGAATCTTGACCTCTTGAATCTATCTTGAGCTTGTATATACCTAGAATTTTGACCAACAATGAACAAAAATGTGGCAAGCATTTCTTCGACTGAAACATGTCTTGTGTCTTTTAGTGCCATCTTTTCCCTAAAGAGGCTACATAGTTTCAAGAACACATTTGGATACATACGATACAAATGACGAAAATGTTCAGGATCTTCAGCCAACGCATTTTGTATGTATTCATGTCCAAGTCTTGTAGTGGGTCTTCTAATCTCCCGTTGTATTTGTGGGACATTAATTTCTGCACTAACATAACGGATCTTTGCAATGATTGACAAAAGCAATACCATTATATCAACTTCTGACTTGGAATTTTCCATTCTTTTTCTTTTTCTTATAGCTTGTATCTCATCACTCTCATGAACAATGAGATCCATTATTAAAACCCTACACAAAAACAAGTTATCCAATCAAAACGAGATCTCAATTTTAGAATCAAAATATCACAAGTTTGTGCCCATGTTATAAGTGAAAGGTAACCAGCAGGAAACCATGAATACTATAATGAGAGAAATATAATTGATAACTAATAAAGAAATACCTAACGAAGAACACTAACCGTGGCGGAGGTGGAGAACTCTCGGTCAATAAGAGAAAGAGAATAAGGAGTGAGTGCAAACAAATCAAACCATTTATCAAAAATATTTTGCCACAAATTTTCTTGCGCCAAACTTTAGCGGCAAAAAAGGTGAGCTAAAATTTACCACCAAAAAGAAAACAAAGCCAAATTTTACCCGCCAAAACAATCAGAGCTTGCGAATTGAGTCAAAATCCCACCAAATCATAAACAGATTATTAAGCATGACCATATATGAATATGAATTGATAAAACCATAAGCAATGATTGGATTAGATTGATTTAAAACTATTATTTATCAAAACATGGATCGATGAAGCTTGTATGATCGAAACCAAGAAGAATATTTTTAATTAATGGCTTACGGTCCTAAGCTAAACTATAAGCACTAAATAAGCATGTAAAGCGATGACTAACCAAACATGCATATTGAATAAACTAAAACGAAACATCTTAAGAAAAAAAAGCCGATTAGATAGAATAAACAATCTATTAGGCTAGTCTCAAATAGGAAATAAAAACTGGTAAAACAAAAACTCCAAATTAAAAACCATAAAATAGTATGAAAGGCATTGCAAAGAAAATCTCTAACTTATCAAAATAAAATCTCCAAATCAAGACCATCATCGTCCCATGCTAATGCATCCAACTTCAAGCATTTGGTTTACGAAGGTTTTGTTTAATCCATCCATAACGCTCTGCTATAGACATGCTCACGAAACCAGATTTCATACCTAAGCTGTGAACAAGAGTCATCGTCTCATAACGCATATCTTCATCAAGATCAGGAATTTCTTTGATAGCATCCCACACATTATTAGCTTTGTCCTCAGCTTCTTTTTCTTTAGCTTCCTTTTCCCATCTTTTTTGTAGCACGCCAAAGATCTGATCACTGAGTTCTGTCATTTTATTGACTTCGTCAGAAACCTTGGTTGAATGATTTGCATCAGTTCTAGCTTTCTTTCTTTGCGGAAGCTTTCCCCCACTGTTACTTCCTAATGAAGACACACCCACATGTTCAGGTGCTATAATTTCTTCGGCATCATTCATCATTTGGACAAAACTGATATTATCAATGCTTTCGGTATCTTGATTGGTTTGTGCTTCAATGGTACCGCCTGATCCCATAGCATTCTGCCCAGTTGCAGTAGTTTGTCCAAATATTGTTCTCAAGTGTTTAAAATCCTCATATGACTCATCACGTAGATTTTCATTACCTGGATGAGCCTATTAGAAAAAGAGAAGAAAAAAAATCATTATGGTGAGAGTCACATACACAAGCAACACTATATATTATTGTATATGTTTCTTACAGCCAAATATGCATCCCACACTTCACGATAAACAGTGAACTTCTTTGTTTCAGGATCCCACCCGAACCCAGAGCTAAAACAAAAAAGATCTGACCACCTAAGATACTTAGTCTTCAAGAGCCTTAACCTATTTCTATAATTGGCATAGGTTTTTGTAGATCCACTCTCTTGGTGTAGTTCTGGTAATATTCTTGTTTCCACCGTCAATTTATTGAATTGACCACTAGCATCGCGTAAACCATTATTGGTTGCATCCACTAGTAGGCGCAATAACGTTTTGTGTTCAGTTTCAGACCAAGCAAAATAGTCACCCGTATTCTTCACTTCTGCTGGATCTACCATTGTAGTGTTGGAGAAATCTAGGCATCAAACATTAATAATAAACCGTAAGAACCAACTAGTTAATCAATCTACACTGTTATTAGAAACCCTATCTACAAACAAATATTTTATCTGCCAAAACCATATACACAGAGACCAATCCAGTAAACAAAACAACTACAATAAAGAGGAATACTCACCTTGACTTGAAGGAGATGAACCTTGAAGTATTGGTAAACGACAAACTCCTCCCTCTGAATGCTATTGATCATATATATATATATATATATATATATATATGTATGCACTTACGTATTATAACCTAACCCTAAAAATGAGAAGCCCATATAGAAAATATCAATATTTTAATAATAATGTCATTTACATGTTACGTGATGTATAGTTTTTTTTTTCAAAAAGAAGATATGACGAAAGATAGGGTTTTTAGATGTTATGTTCAAATCACACTTTTAGAGGTGTGATTTGAATGACTTTAATTTATAACTAGAAATGAATCTCAAGTCTCATAAAATCTTTTTTCTAAAGGATTTTGTTAATTTTTGAATAACAGGGGATATGATATAAGTTAAACAAATCATAAGTTGAATAACAAGGAATTCTATATTATTTTGATGTATTTTTTTAGATAAATTCCATGTTCAATAACATAGGATTTTAAAAAGGATTTTAAAACCACTAGTTGAATAACAGGTGATTTCAGAACTCTATCAAATCCTTTCAAATTCCACATCCAATACACCCCTTATAGTCGTCAAATTCAAGTCACATAGGAACCTGAAACTTAACTTAAAACACAACTAAAAAGCCCAGATAATACTTATTCCAATTGGCCCAGCCCATACAAATCCAACACAAGGTCTAAAACATGACGTGTCAATTTCTCATTGGCTGAATTGCGTGGATTTTCTTATTAGGCACATCGGAGCAAAACACAAAAGCTAGCGACCTTCGACATCATCATTGTCGTCGTCTTCTTCTCCTCCGGTTCAAAATCTCAGGAAAGATGAGATTCACGGCGATCTTATTCTGTCTAATAATAGCCGCCTTATCTTCAAGCTCCCATGTTTTGTCCGATCAGATCTTCCCAGCTCATCTAGGTCTTTTATTACTTCCTCGATCATCGCATTATTTCACAATTCGAATCTTCAATTTTTTTGTCTGAACGAGATCTTGTCTCTAAAACAGTTGGAACATTCAGTCGAAACAATCGTGAACCAAAGTACAAGATTGATTTCCTTCCCGAACATGCACCTTTTCACCCGGTAATTTACTCTCCATTTCACAATTTAGATGCTTCATGAACATGAGTTTCTGTATTCAATCTGAGTGTTTTTGTTTGGTGGTTTTTTTGATCGTTTATAGGTAGATAATCTTGAATCTATGGTTATGCTTGATAAGAATGGGCGTAGATTTTTATGTTACTTACCGAAAGAAGAAAAAGAGACTAGTGGATGGACCTCTACTCAGCAAAATATTAGCAGTGTGATGATGGAAGCTGAGAAACTTGTTAAGCTCAAGACTCCTGATGAGCTACTTCAACCACTTACTGAAACATGCCTTCTTAGGGTAAGGACTTATTTGGTTTTCTTTCGACTGTTTAAGCAACAACCGAAACCAAACCGATATGTTTTGCTAATCACTGGATGTGTGCAGCAAGAAGGTTGGTGGTCCTATGAGTTTTGTCATCTCAAGACTGTTCGACAGCTACACATTGAGGGTGATAAGGTTTGCTTTTGTTTTGCTCTGGTGCTCTTTGTGATTTCTGATTCTCTCTGTTTTTATCCAATGTGCCCTTTTCTTCCTATAGTTTTATATTACATCCACTGTCTGAATAGTATAACCTTGTATCTTCCTGCTACTGCAGATTGTCCAAGATTTTTACTTGGGTATGTTTGACCCGGAAGAAACTGCTGTTTTTAATCAAACTGTATCTGATGCTTCTACAACTGCTGCATCACAGAGGTATAAGCTAAGGTTTTACATTACCTTTATAGGAAAATCCTGCATCTTTGTTGATTTTGTTATGGTGTTTGTTGCAGGTATCACTCTCATGTATACACCAATGGGACCACTTGTGATCTTACAGGAAAGCCTCGAGAAGTCGAGGTTTGTATTATCTGGTTTCTGCATTGGTTTCCGATCATTGCATTACGATTTAGTATTCTTGAAATTGATTAATGCAGGTGAGGTTTGTATGTGCTGAAACCAGGGCGATGGTCACTTCAATCACAGAGCTTTCTACTTGCAAGTACGCTCTCACTGTTCAATGCCCCACCTTGTGCAAGCATCCGTAAGCAATCTCATTTACTTACAGGCCCATTTTCTAAGTGAATGCTTCCTGGTACATTAAAGGAACACATCGTAATGGAGATACTAATGGAAAGTTTACGTTTGATCTCAGTATGAAAAGAGGTCCCAAAATGGGGGACATGATGTTTAATTGAAAAACGAGTCACTTGGTTTGTTAACCTTGTTGTTGTTCGGTCATTGCAGGCTGTTTCAGCTAGAGAAACCAGTGTCACACACGATCCACTGCAATGTGATTCCAGTGGAAGAAGGTGCAATTAGAAACGAGGAAGAACAAGTAGAAGGTGAATCACCTAAGATGCTAGCTGATTCTTGAAAAACGTCTAACTGAATTGCAAGAGTAACGGTTAAATGACTGTATATATAAGAGCTTATATATCGGTGTTGCCTGCTGGAGTTTTGATGGTTTAAACTGGGACTGCGTACTGGTAGGACGTTGATATTCTATGTAACCAAAGCAGTATATTTCCACTAGAATCAAGCATTTCATTAGAAGGAATTGAAAACTAGTTGTTGAAGCAAAGACAGATGCTTTTTAGCACAAGTGTATGTTTCTGTTTATGTGAATTCTCGTCAAGCCTTGGTTGATTTTGTGTGCGTGTTTCTTCAAATTCAGTCTTTGAAGCGAGAGGTAACACTCTTATGAATACTCCACTTACCACTTTAGAGAAGTGAAGAGTGACAATTCATCCCGATGAGACGAGTCAACATACCCGTTCATCCGGAGACTAACACTCACAGACCTACAATGATATCCGGCGAGAGGAATACGACCAGAACGAATTTACGATCTTTTAACCATTCTATTGATACTTCCTCCTCCTTTGGTTTGATCTCCTATGGTCATTATCACTCCATGTAGAGTTCCAGTCCCACTCCGCGAACTAATATTTTCTCGCCAAATAACAAATTTTGCTATAGATTGCCCTGACAAGCTAAATACATAAACCACCATTTTTCACTAGACAAGCATGAGACATGTTAGTTCCCTAGTGAGACATGTCAATTCTAACGCAACGGACGTTCTTCAACTATAAATTAATTCATTTGTACGAATAATACAGGATGTCCGACCGGATTAACCAGTTTGCTAACTAACTCAGCTTGTATTTATTTAATTAATTAATCCTTTGTTCTTTAATCAGCTGAACTTTTTTTTCAAATGTTGATTAGTGTTTTGGTTGAAAACTGCTTCCAACAGCTACTCGAAAGTGACTTTTAACAACAACCAAAACACAACTAACTCAGAAAGTGATTCTCAAGGCTTAAAAGATAGCTAAAAAACAAAAAACAAAAAAAGATTTTGGTTAAATCTCAAACAAATGTGATGTATATGTATATCTATAATCATTATTAAAAAAGGCCCAATTTTATAATTCAAACCTTTAAAAACTTAGGAGGGTCTGATTAGTCTTTCAACATTTTTAAATACAATTAATTATTATTTTGGAATTTAATTTTGGTACTTTTTGCGTGAAAGCCTTTGCATGTAAGTAAACATCTCAATAATGTAACTTGAAAGCAACAATATATCAATAAGGCTCTAAGTGGTGACCATAATAAAATAAAATGAAATAAAATAGTTTAAAATCAAATTTATTCCAACACATCTCTATTTCTACCTAAAATAGAGATTACAATTTGTTTGCTATATTTGGAGATACAAATAGAATTTTACCCTAAAATATAAGAAAAATAGCATTTCTCTAAAATAGAATTATACATTAGAAAAAATATAGAAGAATGCATTGGAATCGCTCTAAAGAGGAATATTACCTTTCTATTCATTCTTAAAACTTTTTTACAATCTATAAGTAGTAAAGAATCCATATAATTCCTTTTAGTATGAGATATATAACAACCAACAAAAAATAAATACATTTTAAGTTGAAACTTTTCCTTATATTATTTGAAATACATATGCTATTTTATTCTGTTACTACTATTTATGATGACAATCTGCTTCACTCCCTTTTACATTGTTTCCTTTTCATTTTTTTTTTCATTTTTTTTTCTGTACTTTCCTATTATTCTTCAAGTAATCACCAATTAGAGCCTAAATGTTGTGCAAGTAGTTGTTGTGTATACTTTACGAACTGTATTATCTTTTATAACACTTTATTAAAGGTAGTATAACAACAAAATAAAGAAAGAAAATTAAAAAAACGAATTTCACTTTTTGACTCGTGTCTGTGTCTTCCATTTTACATATATATATATATATATATACATATCAACACGAAAGAAGTCAGATCCCATTTTGTTATAGTATCTAAGAGAAAAGGAAGAGAGAAGAAATGGGTAGTCGTCAAATCTGGCTGATAATAGTCTCAGTTTGGTTTGTTGGCTGCACGGTGAGCTCCTCCGCCGGAGAAGATAAAGGGACGGTGGTTGTGTACGGAAGAGCCGCCGTGGGAATAGTAGACGAAGACTTCATCTGCGCCACTTTGGATTGGTGGCCTCCTGAGAAATGTGACTATGGCACTTGTGCTTGGGACCATGCTTCGATTCTCAATCTGGTTTCTCTTTTTACCTCTTTTATTACATTTTCTGTGTTTCTCCATCGAAAACAGTGCAACTTCAATACATATCATAATATTATATGGTATATTGATTATAAAATCACGGTGCAACTTGTATTTTTGGTTGGTAACAGGTAACAAGCAACCTATTGAAATCTTTATTATTCACTATGCACTATACTAATAAATGACATTGTTGTAGAAACTTGAAAACTCGATTTTTGTTTTGTTTACCATTTGTGGAATGGGAATTCCATAATTCATTATACGCCAAATAAAATATTACGACCTTTCTCATCACTTTTCACTTAGCAAATTGATTAAGAAAACAAAATTGATATTTGTTTTGTTTAGCAATGGACTATTGAAACTGGCTATGTTGATTTTGATGCAGGACCTAAACAACATTATTTTCCAAAATGCAATCAAAGGTAAATCACATAACACATCACATGCTTGATAATTCTATTTCTTATGTCAAAATCTAACCTTCCAAATCCAAAAACTACAGCATTTGCTCCATTGAAAATAAGAATAGGAGGAACATTACAAGACTTGGTGATATATGAGACACCAGATTTGAAGCAACCTTGTGTTCCTTTCACCAAGAACTCTTCCGTTATCTTTGGTTTCACAGAAGGATGTCTGCCTATGCGCCGATGGGACGAGCTCAATGCCTTCTTCCGCAGAACCGGGTATGTACAAATTCTCTTCTTTCTTTCAACTATGTTCTCCTCCCTTACCTACTTGTGGTTTCAATCAGAGCTAAAGTCATCTTTGGGCTGAATGCACTTTCTGGCCGTTCCATTAAACCTAACGGCGAAGCCATAGGAGCCTGGGATTACACCAATGCTGAATCATTCATCCGGTTTACAGCTCAGAATAACCACACCATCGATGGTTGGGAGCTAGGTAAGTCACCTGACAACACAATATACACGCTTAGATCGAGTCCCTTTTAAGTCATCTCTAAGCTTGTTTTCCGTTTTCTTTTCTCTATTAGGAAATGAGCTGTGTGGAAGTGGTGTTGGTGCAAGAGTTGCTGCAAATCAGTATGCTACAGACACCATAGCTCTGCGAAACATTGTGAACCAGGTCTACAAGAATGTGAGTCCTATGCCGCTGGTGATAGGCCCGGGTGGCTTCTTTGATGCTGCTTGGTTCACAGAATACTTGAACAAAGCAGCAAACTCTATAGATGCTACTACTCGCCATATCTACGATCTCGGTCCAGGTAACCTGAATCATCAATTATTTTGGTTCCTCATTTCCCTTTTAATCACTTGAACTGAAAGACAACTATATTTTGATGGATTAGGAGTCGACAAACATCTGATTGAAAAGATTCTTAACCCTTCATATCTGGACCAAGAGGCAACAACGTTTAAGAGCCTCAGAGACATAATCAAAAACTCCCCAACCAAAGCTGTGGCATGGGTTGGTGAGTCCGGTGGTGCCTACAACAGCGGACGGAACCTTGTCTCCAACGCTTTTGTGTATAGTTTCTGGTAAGAAATAGATATCATAACATCCAAAAAAAGGCTTATCACTCGAAACATTTCAACTGATTATATCGAGTGATTGTAGGTACCTGGACCAGCTTGGTATGGCATCGATTTATGATACAAAAACATACTGTAGACAGTCTCTCATCGGAGGGAACTATGGGCTGCTAAATACTACTAATTTCACACCCAATCCAGACTATTACAGGTAAAATATGATCAAACTGGTATGTCACCAGGAGAAATGGGAACCAATAGTAATTAACGCTAACTACAAGTCATGCTTCTTGTTAAACTGCAGTGCTCTGATCTGGCGACAACTTATGGGAAGGAAGGCATTGTTCACAAGCTTTTCCGGAACAAAAAAGATACGTTCTTACACCCATTGTGCAAGACAATCGGTCAGTCGAGTTTCCATACAGTTAACTCAAATGGCATTGTTCGCAATGAATTCTGGTATAACTTTAACGTTTTATCATGCAGAAAGGGATCACAGTTTTACTAATGAACCTTGACAGCACTACAACTGTTAAGGTTAACGTTGAGTTAAATAGCAGCACGTTTAGTCTGAGACATACCAAGCACAGGAAGTCTCGTAAAACAGTAATTTCCCAGCTGCCTTGGGTTTCCAATGGGGAAATCCAAAGAGAAGAGTACCATTTGACAGCAAAAGACGGAAATTTACACAGTCAGTCTATGCTACTCAACGAATATATTCTGCATGTTAATTCGGCAGGTGACATACCTCCTCTGGAGCCGATATTTGTAAATTCAACAGAGCCAATAACAGTAGCTCCATATTCCATTGTCTTTGTGCATATGCGGAGCGTTGTTGTACCTGCATGTACTTAGAGAGATGCAAATGGAACTTAAGGCGGTTCTATTTAGCTATTCGATTAGAAGTAACTAAGAAAGTGTACCTTTACTGTGAGTTCAAAGCATTTGGACCAAATAAAAGAAGTGAAAAAATTTCGAAAACCAAAATTTGTTTGCATTATATTTCTGTTTCACATATAAAGCCAGTTGGGACTGTGAATCCCCTATGGAGGACAAATGATACAACAGACCGACCCACTAGAGGGTCAAATAAAGCTACAAGAAAAATAGTCATCAAAACCTTTCAAAGACGCAACAATTTCTCCGAAGTAAAGACCAATTTCCACTATATTGAGTATGCATGAAGATGGGGTTGAAGAACTTTAATTTAGCTGTATTATAACTTTAGTAATCTTTGGTAAAGATGATTTAGCAGGATCAGCTCATGAGAATGTTGACAGGCCAATTGTCTCCAACATGATTTGAGTATCCTTATCATTCCCAAACAGCTGCTTATGCAGGAGACGATGTAATCGTCCAAAGAGCTGTTTCTTCAATGATTCGAAAGCCAAATCAAACCTCTCAAGTTGTTCCATTGCATTAGGATTATATAAAAATAGTCCATAGTAAAGATCAAAGCTGTCACCAGAAGTATTCTCCACCAATTTTAGCAATGTCTCATAACCCTTGGTATCGATAGGAGTAGATTCCAAACTTAACTTCTCCAAAACCCTTCCCACTGTATGTGTGATAAACTGTGATCCAGCAGCATGCCAATCATGTTCAGCACATGACATCTCCACCATACAACATCCTTCGCGGGCAAAAATATCTAAAAAACTGTCACACCTATATACTCTTCTTTCATCCTTTCCAATCCTTACTTTATCAAACACAAAGGAAAGACCATTCCATCCATTTTTACCACTTTCTGGTCCAAACATTGGATGTGTGCACAAAATATCAAAATCTTGCGGGAGAGCTTGAAGAAAGGAATTCCTCGGGAACTCTTTTACAGAAAGCACATCCACAAAAAGGGTGCTTCTCTTCAGTCTCTGAAACGGAAGTGACTTGAGAACTTTTTCAGTCGAAAGGATTGATGTACAGAGGAGAATAACTTCAGGATGCTCTTCAAATAAATCATCAAGGTCTGACAAATACGAAACACCCAGCTCCGCAGCAACATCAGTGTAGTCAGTTCTTGAATAGGCTAACACAGTATGGCCTTGCCTGACCATGGTTTTGGCTAAAAACTGTCCAAAGTTGCCAAACCCAACAATACCAATCTTAAGCCTTGAACTGTCATTGACACTGCCAGAGACCTGGGGGTTATATTCATACTTCACACCAACATCTTTTGACCTGGTTGATAAACATTTGAAATAAGAAATCAGATCCATGCATCATCTTAAATAAAGCAAAAGAAGTCCATCTCAAAACACAATGCTGCAGGAGCAGTGTACCTCATCATATCCAAAGCTGCCTCATTTCTGTGACCATTAGGAGAAACAAGAAGTTTCTGTGCTTCACCCTCGAACAACTGCCTCCTCACAACACCATGAAGTCGACCAAAAAGCTCTTTACGCAATGCCTCAAAAGCCAAATCCATCCTCTCAAGCATCTCCAAGGAGTTATTATTATAAACAAACAACCCATAATACAAATCAAAGCTATCACCACGAGTATTCTCAGCTAAATCAAGCAATGCCTCATACCCTTTAGTATTAATCGGAGTAGATTGCAGTTTCAACATATCAAGAATCCTCCCAACAGTATGCGTAATGAACTGAGAGCCAGCAGCATACCTATCATGATCAACACAACTCATCTCCACCATCTCACATCCTTCCCTTTGAAAAATCCCAAGAAAATTCTCACACCTTAAAGATCTCGATACATCCTCACCGATCCTAACCTTATCGTAAACGAACCGTAGTCCTCTCCAGCCATGATTGGAAGATACACTCTGGGGACCAAACATGGGGTGTGTACAGAGGATATCGAAATCTTCAGGTAAGTATTGGAGAAGGAGAGTCTTTGCAAACTCTTTGACTGAGAGGACATCGACGAAGAGAGTATTACGACGAAGTCTTTGGAAAGGGAGAGTTTTGAGGACGTTTTCGGTGGAGAGGATAGAAGTGCAGAGGAGTACTACATCGGGATGGCGTTCGCAGAGATCGTTAAGATCTGGGAAGAAGGAGATACCGAGACGACGAGCGGCGGCGGAGTGGTTGGATCGGGAATGGGCAAAGAGGACATGACCTTGGGAAGATAGGGTTTCGGCGAGGAATTGACCGTAGTTGCCGAATCCGAGAATAGCGATTCGGAGAGGACGAATTGGATCTGGAGAAGGAAGAGGGTCGTCGTTGTTGTTGGGAGAGAGGGAGAGGTGGGAAATGGTGGTGGGATTAGGTGGGCGGAGAGAACGAGAAAGCATGGAGACGGAGGAGAAGGAGAGAGAAGGGTTGGCGTGTAGGAGAGGAGGGAAGAAGCAGTGATGATTGGAGAGAAGAAGATGCGAGTGAGAAATCATTGGAAAGGAAACAGAGATGATGATTCTGACTTGGTCTGCCATTTTTCTAGACACACCGATTGTTTTCTTCTCGGAAGTTTTGTTGTTCGCACGTTGTAAATAAATAAATTGACCAACATTGGATACAGTCCTCAAATTGTGGAAAAGAGTACAACACATCCTTCAGACACAGGTTTAAACACACTTTAACCAGCATTCTTCTACCTTTCTTGCAATATCTCTCATATGATTTTATACCTTTGGTCATTATTTAGGAGTTTCCGTTCCTTATTTGCTCTACAAATTTGTTTCGAATACCGGTCTTACATGTAGGCACATAATCTCTTCTTTACGTTTCTTCATCATCATCTGAATATAACAACTGAAGCATTGCATTTTTCGGAACTCTTGAAAAGCTTCATCAACATTTGTTGATTTTCCGGATGAAATGATGTAAAACATAGTCGCTACGACTATTTTGAACTGTAGATTATACCGTGTTGGATATCTGATAATTGCAGAGAAAGTTCGCTCAATCATAGAATGCAAAGAGAAATGACAGTTATTAAACATTTCATTCTGGTTCATAGGTGGTCCTTTTGGCCATTGATGCGGATGATATGAAATTCGGCAATACGAAACAAGATATCTTTTTCTATTAGGATAACCCGAATCAATGAAAAAATATTTTTCTGCAGGCGGAGTTAGAAAATATTCGTCGTTTTGTGTACCGTATGTCAATATTCGAAATATAGGCTCTTCTTGGTATTCCGACATACATTTATAAACTCTATATTGAAGTTGCAAATTGCAAGCATGTTCATTGTAGGATTTTGCTTCCGTAAGTTCCAATACCTCTTTTTTATCACTTCCAACTCGAACATATACATGTGTATCATCAAGAACTCTAATGCAAGCACTGAAGAAAGGATAATACCTATTACTAGACAAATTAGACAAGATTTACCTATCGAAATTCATTTTCTCTAGGCTTTATAATTTCCTGAGACATACGATCAAGCGCAACCAAAACTGCATGAAACTTTATGTTTATCATCTCTTGATTACGTTGATAATGTGTTGTAATTGTTCGTTAAATTTCATCATGAGAACATCTGAAGAAACATTGGAACAACCTCCTCTAAACCACACTCACGTGACTCTCGTAGTCCATAATCATTCTTCACAGTATGCCACAAACGTTGAAAAGTTTTTTGATGCGTTTGCAGAATTTCATAACATTCTTAATCATGACGAATTATTATTTGCATAGTATTCTGCCACGACCTCGGTGAGTTCTCAATAATTTGTTATCAGGATTTTGGATCCATACATTCATTCTCGATCAAGAGTGCAAATAATATTAGCAATTTTTTGGTTGAACGAAAAGCTAGTTCTTGAAAATATAGAAAAATGATAATTAACATTTTAATCAAAATCACTAATATAAATTTTAAAAGCAAGAAAACAATTTTATAAGAATGTAGATTCCAACAAAGAATATTTTGAGCTGATTTTTTTTTATAAATGTGGCAAAAGCTGACAACTCTTTAGATGTCTGCATAATCTAGATCAAATTCCTAATAATCACTTTTGCAAATATATGTGAGATTAATTTTATAAATACATTAAATTATTTTAAAAATTAAAAAATATTAAAATGTGTATCCTTCTTCACAAAAAAAATATTTGGAATTTTAACAAGTTAAAAGTTAACACATTAGAATTTTTTGATGAATAGCCTATTTGAATTATCAATTAGTAATCTAACCAAAAAGAGACTCAAACTTGTGTTTGTTTATTGAATTTGGGAACTTTTTTAGGATTGGATTGGCTATGTGGATAAATGCTAATGGCCAAACTTGGGTTGATTTAATGGATTAGGGGGCTTTTAGGTGCTAATTTTACGTTTTGTTGACTAAGATTAAATTTTTTGATTGTGTGTTAATGTCGAGTTTACTCGTGGTGTTGTGATTCACAGGGAAAAAGTTAACTTTGTGATGCTACATGTGGACAATACGAAATGGGAGCAAAAGTTGGATGAGTTTGGTGTTGAGGGTATTCCTCATTTCGCCTTTCTCGATAAAGAATGGAACAAAGAAGTTAATGTAATCGGGAGGCTCCCGAGACATTATCTAGTTGAGAATGTGAACGCGCTTACGAGCGGGAAGCAATCAATTCTTCATGCCCGAGCCGTGGGACTGTACACAACCACCGAGTCCCGTAAGGTGCATCTAGTTACTTATCACTTACGCCATGGATAAGGAAAATGACATCACTATTATGGTTTCCGGCATATGATAGAAGTTGTTTCTAACTCCATAATGCACAAAATATGTAAACCGGAGATTCCAGAAAATCGTCATTTGAATTGTATTCAAATGAAAAATTGTATCCAATCCAAAATTTTTGTATACAAAACATTGTGCAAAAAGTTGTATTCTTGTCCATCTTTTAGCATATTCAACAATGATTTTAGTATTTAACAATAACTTATGCGGTAAATTATATTAGTACTTTTTCCTAAAATTACTTATTCTACTTGTTATTTGTAATTTAGTTGTCGACAAATTATGCAGCGAGCTTGTAGTCGTGGCCGCGGTCGTCATGGTCGTGGCCGCAGTCGTCGTGGTTATCTAAATAGAAATAATTGTGGTCTTAATAGACGTGCAAAGTGTCACAACCAAGAGGAAAGATCCTCTACTTCATAACAAATGTGTTACTATATATAAAACTAAAATTGATATCTAATTGCTCTTTACCCACAAACACTTAAATTTCAATTTGAATATTTTCAGTATATTATGAATTGATATTTGTAACATTATTATATATTAACATTAATAATATATTAATATACATAACAATAATTGCTTTTACGGCATTGTTACTTACCACGTTGACATGGCATACAAACAATAAAAAATGTAAGTTTTTAATGTATTCATATATAGAAAATCAATAGGCATATCAAAATTAGTTAGGTTAATAAATGTTCGATGTGTCTTACTGGTTTTTAACATTCATATACTAGAGTGGGTAACAAATAAACTTAGGTAATTTATTTTTATATTGAATATATTACATAGTGTCGTTGTCATTTTTTCATATATCATAAATATTTGCTTAAATATGTGTTTGATTTTTTCGTATACTCCCTTTGTTTCTTTTTTTTTGGGGTCAAAAATCCCTTTGTTTTTTAATATAAGATGTTATTATAGGTAAAAACATTTGATGGTTTGTGATGTTATTATGGTTTATAGACTCAAATCAAATATCTGAATTGGTTTTGTTTTGGTTTTAAACGATATAGCAGATACTTCGAGTTGTCTTTCAGGTGAGCCTATTTTGTTTTAAAACGTATGGATGAATTTATTATTTTATTGCAAATTATGAGAACTTTTACAAAGATGATTGAACTACGGAAAAGCCACTCCGAAACTAGTAGAATTACGACATACGACACTTCCTGCTTCATGCTCATGATGGGCACCTCCTACCTTTAATGCGTGGAATCATGACGAACAATTTTAATTGCGCAACGATGAGATCTCATGTAAGGTTGCCTCTATTAATCTGTAGATTTATTAATAAATCGTAATATTTTGGCATTGAACCCCAGACCTCCGAGTGTAAACCTTATTTAAACCTTGGTCAATAATAGTAAGTCTTAATATACACATCGACAAAGTTTAAGACATCATTGTTAATTTAAAACAGCCTAACAACAAAAAATTGTAAGATCACCAGTGTCTTATCTTTTGGCATAGTTTGTTCGAATGTAAAAACTATGGACAAAGACAAATGTAAAAACTATGCCAAAAGATAAGACAACGGAAAAAGATTAAAAGTTTTATAAAATTAAAATTAAACCGAAGTCATATACCGAAGAGGGAGTTTTGGCAAAAACGATGAGCAACTTTTGTTCTTCACATACTTCCTTGTGCAATCCACTTCTTTTCTGTGTAATCACTAACCAGGAGCTGGACATTGCAGCTCAAAAGCTTGTTGTAGAAGCCAAACATCTCCATGATAATATTAGAATTTTCAAGGTTTTGGAGCTGTGTAGGATCATGCTCTTTGTTAAATATCGTCATCACTTTCAAACACGACAAATTCTCCAAGAAATGGCTGATTATGCGCATCTCTTCAACCATGGCTCGAAACCCTTGAATCTCTAACAATTTTACTGGACACGATTTCAGTAAACGGCCTTTATCCTCCTGAGGAATGCAAGGACAAGCATCCTCATATTTATTTGTCACATGATGCACAAGACCCCAAAACCATCAAGGAGACGATAAGATTTATTGTAAGTATGAACTTCTTTGTCCAAGGATACTCATTATTTAAAGTTCTACATGAAGGATCATAGTTTATGAATGTGGACAATTCTTTAGAAGAACTGGCATTGCTTGCCATCCTCGATCCTTGACATTCGTAATACCTAAAATTTGAGGTTCTTGAACACCGGCATCGATGCACAACATAGAGAAAGAACCTGAAAACCGAACTAGACATTTTGTTGGCATAAGCTTGAAGATAGCTTGAGCATTAAGCTATACCAAGAGAGATTAGGAAAAGTGTCATATTTAGGAGTTATCTAAATATGTAAGATTTCTTTTTAAGATTAGGAAAACTCTTCTCTATATAAGAAGATGCCAAGTTGTGGCATAACTTATGAGTTTAAGAGAAAGAGTTTGAGAGCTTAGGTTTTTGAGTTATTTTTCCTAAGTCATTAATAAAGAGAGTTATTCTTTGTTAATCTTTGTGTTCTTAAACTTTGTGAAACTAGATTTGGCATCAGAGCATTGACGAAGTTAAATCACCATGAATGAGCCAAAGGAGGACGATATTAAGATGAAGTCCAAAGAGATCGGACCATCATCTATTCAATGCCCGATGTTGAACTCCTCGAACTACACCGTCTGGGCCATGCGGATGAAGATTGCTCTCAAGGTAAACAAAGTGTGGGAAACTATAGAACCTGGAGTTAAGAACGAATTAAAAGAATAACATGGCAATCGCCTTGTTGTTTCAATCTATACCAGAAGCGTTGATCCTACAAGTTGGAGACCTAGAAACGTCGAAAGCTGTTTGGGATGCAATCAAAGCAAGACATGTTGGAGCCGAGAGGGTAAAGGAGGCTAGATTGCAAACATTAATGGCAGAATTTGATAGGATCAAGATGAAAGAAACCGATACTATAGATGTCTTTGTGGGAAAACTTTCTGAGATTTCATCTAAATCTGCATCTCTTGGGGAGATCATTGAGGAATCAAAGCTCGTTAAGAAGTTTCTAAAAAGTTTACCAAGGAAAAGATACATTCATATCATCGCAGCCCTTGAACAAGTTCTTGACCTAAATACAACTAGCTTTGAGGATATTGTTGGAAGGTTGAAAGCATATGAAGAAAGGATTGGCGAAGAAGAAGAGGAACAACAAGAGGATCAAGGAAAACTAATGTATGCTCAGACATCCTATCATGAGAGCAACGGTAGTAGTAGAGGAAGAGGACGAGGTGGTCGCTCAAATTGGAGAGGAAGAGGACGCGGTCGCTTTGGTTATTACCAAGGAGGATCGTATAGACATGGGCAAGATAAGGAAAGAGATTCCATGATAACGTGCTTTAGGTGTGATAAATAAGGACACTACGCATCGGATTGTCCCGATAGATTACTTAAACTTCAAGAAGCAATTGAGAAGAAGGATGATATCACACAAGAGGCTGATGAGTTGATGATGCATGAGATGGTATATCTAAATGAAAACAAGGTCAAACCAAACAATTTTGAAACCAACCTTGACACTAAAAATGTATGGTATCTTGATAATGGTGCAAGTAACCATATGAGTGGAAATCGAAGCTTCTTTATGAGTCTTGATGAGACGGTTGTGGGAAAGGTAAGATTTGGAGATGATTCCCGTATTGACATCAAGGGTAAAGGATCGGTTAAGTTTGTGTTTAAAGATGGTGAGAAGAAGGTCTTGAAGATTTTGAAGAACGTATACTATATACCGGACTTAAAGAGCAACATTGTGAGTCTTGGTCAAGCCACGGAAGGAGGATGTGAAGTACGTATGAAAGAAGATCTTTTGATGCTTTATGATCGATTTGGACAATTATTGGTAAAGACAACAAGGTCTAACAATCGGTTGTACAAAGTCACATTGGAAGTTGAAAACCTTAGGTGTTTACAAGTGGTTTCAACATCGGAGTCAAACAAGTGGCATTCACGTTTGGGACACGCTAACTTGGACACAATGAAGACAATGATCAATGAGGAATTAGTATCTGGTATACCAAGATTCGTAGTGGAGAAGGAAACGTGTGTATCTTGTCTTTTGGGAAAGCAAACAAGACAGCCCTTTCCACAAGCAACAACCTATCGAGCCACTCAACCTCTTGAGCTTGTTCATGGAGATCTTTGCGGGCCTATTACACCTTCGACTGCGGCTCAAAAGAGGTATGTATTTGTGATCATTGACGATTATTCACGCTATATGTGGACTGTGTTGTTGAGACAAAAAAGTGAAGCCCTTGAGAAATTTAAGAAATTTAAACTACTTGCTGAACAAGAAACAAGAAACACGATCAAGACATTCCGAACGGACAGAGGAGGAGAATTTGTGTCCAATGAGTTTCAAGATTATTGCAGTACGTTCGGCATCAAGAGACATCTAACCGCACCTTACTCACCGCAACAAAATGGAGTTGTTGAAAGACATAACCGAACACTCTTGGAGATGACTAGAAGTATTTTAAAGCACATGAGTGTTCCAAACTATCTATGGGGAGAAGCTGTGAGACATGCTACCTATTTGATCAATAGAATTGCAACAAGATCACTAGTCAAATCGACCCCATACGAAGTGTTTAAAGGGAAGAAACCAAATCTTGACCATCTTAGAGTATTCGGTTGTATCGGGTATGCAAGAACAGAAACAGTTGGAAGAAAGAAACTAGATGATAGATCAAGAGCATTGGTACATCTAGGAACAGAGCCTGGATCAAAGGCGTATCGTTTGTTTGATCCTACAACCAAGAGAATAATAGTGAGTCGGGATGTGGTATTTGATGAGAGTAAAGGTTGGAGTTGGAACAGTTTAAACAAAGAAGCTCATTGTAATTCTGGATAATTCATTATTGAGCTAGGCGAGTTTGGTAATAAGGGCATAAGGGAAGTTGTTGATGTATCCGGAACAGAGGAAGTGACCGAAACAGAGGAAAACACACATGTTACTCGAGTTAAGAATGAGGACGTGGTGGATGAAGAAATCAATGGTGAAGAAGAAGAGAACGACGGTAATGATGAGCTAGAACAGTCACAACCTCAGCTAAGAAGATCAACAAGGCCGAGTGTACAACCAAAGTACCTAAGTGATTATGTACATATGGCAGAGGCAGAGTGTGAAAGACTTCTAATGGTGATAAATGAAGAGCCATGGGACTATAACGAAGCAAAAGAGTCGAAAGTATGGATCGAGGCGTGCGTAGAAGAGATTTCATCGATAGAGAAGAATAAAACTTGGAACTTGGTTGAACTTCCCATTGGAGTGAAACCAATTGGTCTAAAGTGGGTGTTTAAAATTAAAAGAAACTCCGATGGAAGTATTAACAAGCACAAAGCACGTCTAGTGGCAAAAGGATATGTTCAAAAACATGGCATTGATTTCGATGAGGTGTTTGCTCCGGTGGCGCGTATTGAAACTATTCGGTTCATTATTGCTTTAGCAGCGTCAAAAGGTTGGGAAATACATCACCTAGATGTTAAGACCGCCTTTCTCCATGGTGAATTAAAGGAAGAGGTTTATGTCCACCAGCCAGAAGGATTTGTGGTAGAAGGAAGTGAAGGAAAAGTTTACAAGTTGAGAAAAGCTCTTTATGGCTTGAGACAAGCACCTAGAGCATGGAATGACAAGTTAAACAAAATTCTTAGGGAATTAAACTTTGAGAGGTGCTCAAAGGAACCATCGTTGTATCAAAAGAAGGAGAAAGGGCATCTCCTTGTGGTGGCGGTTTACGTAGATGATCCTCTTGTTACAGGATCTTGTATGAGGGCAATCCTAGAGTTTAAGAAAGAGATGGCAACCAAGTTTGAGATGAGTGATCTTGGAAGACTAACTTATTATCTTGGAATAGAAGTGCATCAACATGAAGGAGGGATAAGTCTAAAGCAAGAAAGATATGCACAAAAGATATTAGGAGAGACGGGAATGGACGGGTGCAATCTTTCTCATATTCCTATGGATTTAAACTTGCAGTTGTCAAAGTCTAAAGACGAGAAGAATATTGAAGAAAAGGAATATAGAAGAAGCATAGGATGTCTACGATATTTAATCCACACACGTCCAGATTTGTCTTATAGTGTTGGAGTTTTGAGTAGATACATGCAAGATCCTAAGGAATCACATGGAGCAGCTTTGAAGCAAGTGTTGAGGTACTTACGTGGAACAGTCTCTCTTGGTCTCTTGTTTAAACGTTCGGAGAAGATAAAATTGGTGGGTTATAGTGATAGCTCACATAACGTTGATTTAGACGATGGTAAGAGCACGAGTGGTCATATTTTCTACCTTGATAATTGTCCAATTACTTGGTGTTCACAAAAGCAAGAAACAATGGCGTTGTCTTCTTGCAAAGCCGAATTCATGGCTGCAACGGAGGCGGCTAAACAATCAATTTGGCTTCAAGAAATTCTAAGTGAGATCATTGGAAAAGGTTGTGAGAAGGTGACAATACGAATAGACAATAAATCTGCGATTGCACTAACCAAGAACCCGGTGTTTCATGGACGTAGCAAGCATATACATAGAAGGTATCATTTCATAAGAGAATGTGTCGAGAATGAACAAGTAGAGGTGGAACATGTTCCCGGTAATGAACAAAAGGCGGATATCTTAACAAAGGCACTTGGAAGGATCAAGTTCAAGGAGATGAGAGGTCTCATTGGAGTTCAAGATGTGAGAGAAGATAACTTCAAGCTTAAGGGGGAGAATGTTGGCATAAGCTTGAAGATAGCTTGAGCATTAAGCTATACCAAGAGAGATTAGGAAAAGTGTCATATTTAGGAGTTATCTAAATATGTAAGATTTCCTTTTAAGATTAGGAAAACTCTTCTCTATATAAGAAGATGCCAAGTTGTGGCATAACTTATGAGTTTAAGAGAAAGAGTTTGAGAGCTTAGGTTTTTGAGTTATTTTTCCTAAGTCATTAATAAAGAGAGTTATTCTTTGTTAATCTTTGTGTTCTTAAACTTTGTGAAACTAGACATTTTGCAAATCAATGTTTCACAGGTAGACCAGAAAGAACAATAGAGAAAACTGACCTCAAGAGTATCAGAAAACAAGGAAAGTGTCTCAACATTTTGTATTCCATCCATGAGCTTCACCACATTGCCAAATTGCAGAACAACATCACCCTCGTCAACATTATTTGGCGCTCTTATTCACTCGATTTGGTCTTCAATTAGATTAAGCCTGATTGTAGCCTTAGTTAAATTTTTCATATTAACTACTAGAGAGTCCTCTGCAACTAAATAAGAGTACACCAAGTAGAGCAGACTCGGTGTATAAAAAGAAATGCTCTTCAAATTGTTTTAGTAAATAAAAAGATTAAATAAGTCTACCAACTGAAATAATAAGTATACAACTCATTATAATTCTACCGTCACTATCCACCATCATAAATCTATCACCACTACATTTAAGTCTACCAATAATGAAATTAACTCTACACGAGAATTAACTCTACTGTCAAAACAAATAAATCTACCACCCAAAATAAGTCTACAGAGAGAAATCTACCAATCCACTCCTAAGTCTACCGCTCAAAACAAATATACCATTGTTGGTGTTAACTCTACCACTCATAAGATAAACCTACTGTTCGAAAACATTTCAACCACCAAAGTCTATACAATATGTCTACCATTATAATATTAATCTATCGTTCATCGAATAAGTCTACAGACTCGAAATAAGTCTACTAAATCACTTATTAATCTACCATTGTATAATAGTAGACTTTTTATTTTTAGGCGATTCCCAAAAAAAACGTCTACGTGACCCTATGGTTTTGATTTATTTTGGTTTCATGCAAGTTATTTATTCCGTAAAGCAATCCCGATACTCGAAAGGCTGCATCATTTATCTGCTACAACCAAACAACAATAGTGTTGGGAAACTCTACCTTATCTGCTAAACAAGTCTCCAAATCTAGAGACTCTCGTCATTGTGGTATGGATGATGGAGTACAAAACCGAGCTAAAGGAGTTCAAACCGAACCACGACACCAAACCAAAAGTATGTTCGGTAATTGAATTTACTTTGGTCTTTTGTTAATTAGTTTATGCAATTTGTTTCAGTTTTAATAAGGAGAAGTGGTCTTCCTATTGTTAAGGGACCAATCTCCCATTTCCCACTTTCCCTCGTTGTAGGAGTTACGGCTCCCATTTGCTTCTTGTACCTTTCTTCTATTTAGATCAATGAAATGCCAAAAAAGAGGCAATATCAATTGACCAAAAAGAAAGTCTATTGTTCTTGTTTTCTCTGCAACTATTCTACTTGTTTGGTTTTCAAGGTTTGACAACAATCAAACCTATCAATGGACTTCCAAAATATTAATATATACACAAATCTATAAAATCTCCAATCTATAATCCTCCTTGTTTTATATTTTATAGTCTTTTGGACTATCCTTATCATTTTTATGATGATTATTGGTTTGAGTCGTTGTACGTTGATGATGAGTCGGACGATGATGATAATGAACCTCAACCTTTCTTATCGTCGTGTTATGTGAGGATCCTGAAAATAACCGAGATAAGCAGAAACATAAGACAATATTACCATGTCTTGAACTTGTCTAAGTTTGTGTTACTGAAACATAAGACGAAGAAGAACAATATGAACTCAGAACTGAGCTGCTAAATCTTTCTAGGTTGTGCTGGTGCGAGATCCAATTAGAAGTTGTTGATTCCTCATGAATCTTGGTAGGTCCGTTTGAGGATGAATTTGTTTTCTGGTTTAGTGTCAAGATGGATTGTTTTGTATTTGCTTTGTGGTATTCTTAATCTTTGTTAGTGACAAAGGTTCTTTTGTTATATGGTTGACAAGATTCAATCGATCACTAAAGAAACTTATTAGTTTTAATATGCAATTGAGATTTTTATAACAAGATTCAATCTTCTATATATTAAAGGAGAAGCATTTTGAGCTTATGTGTTATGCTCTCAATTTTTCTCTCTTTTTTTATTTAATTTATTATTCTATTTTATTTACTACCATACTCATATCCAAACACATTACAATAACATAATTCCTATACCCAAACATACATTTAAGTTAAGATTTCCTTATTCAATCATTTTTAGTTTTTTAATTTAATTTACTACTTTATTATTACTATACTACTATACTCCTTTCCAAACACACTACCATAACATAATCCATGTACCCAAACATATTTTTAATTATTAAGAATTTAATAATTCAATTACAATATAAAACATACATTGGTTAATTAGCTTAAAAGGAAGAATTATGATTTAGTCTATTTCGATTAAAATAATCATTAATTTATAAGATCGGAAATCGGTGACAAGTTTTTGATTATATATGCAATCTTTGATTTTTTATTATCTCTAAATCATATATTACTAGATTAAGACCTGTGCTGTTCACGGGTTTAAATGCAACCGATAATGTAAATTTTATATTTTCTTTATTATATTTAAGTAAGATATGAAGAATATTGTTAATAATATTCGTCTAATAAAATTTGTTGCCGGAAGAAAACGTTTTAAATTACATGACATTTTGTAATCTTAATTCAAATTTTATTTGTTTGTAAAAATCCTGTATTATAAACAATCACATGAACAAAATGGAAGAGGTTTAGTAAAGTACAAACTACCACTTGAAAGTGTTTGGCTTTGAAATTGACATATCATCAAAATAATTATATTTAGTCTCAAAAACCAAATTCGATGTTAAATTATTATTTTTTATATAACTTAAATTTATTTGAAACTAAAATAGTTTTTGGATTAACGTAATGTAACACATCTTCATTAATCAAAACTCAAATCGAGACCATTAACTTTTTTATTACTATTTAAAAGGAAAACTAAATTCAAAACAAACCCAAAAATTGTACCAACCTAAATTAATCACTATCATAACTGCAATAATTTTTTAAAAGTATGATTAGCAGTGGAGAAATTTTTATATACGATAGTACTAATGTGAAGAGTTCGAATGCATTTACCAATTTGGAATTTTAAAATAGTAAATCATACTTTCTAAAAAATATTGCAGTTATGATAGTGATTAATTTGGGATTTGAAAGCATTTTATTGCCGCCATCGTGTGACAAACTAATTTAAGTATAATTGATAGATAAGTTTACTTGATAAGGAGGGAACTAAGATAGTTACGGTTTAGATTTGCATTGTATGTAATTTTGTTATCTGTATATTAGGGAAGAGAACTTTAACGTGGACTCTATATCTTTGAAAAATATGTTTAGTTGGTTTTAACTATTTTACGGGTGGAACACATTTTATAAAATATAATCACAATTTTTTTGTGTGGAAAAATCGCAAATTTAAATATGTAAAGTTGATTTTAAATTTCGTATAATAAATCTATATTAAAACTATATTAGTTTTCCTTGATAAATATTTTATTCTGCGTATAACGCGGGTACTATTCTAGTCAACATTTATAGAACGGAAGAACATTTTCTTTCACCACACAAAACGCTGCGTTTTGGTTCAGAGTAAACCGAGCATTGTAAAATCGCTGCATCTTTGGTCCAAACCAAACCGATTCAAGCGGAAAAATCGAGAAACTTACGCACTTCAGAGTTATTTTGCCCTAATTGTGAGAACTGAAAGTGTTGGTCTTCTTGGGTACGAAAATGTTTGGTTTTGGTGATGGTTCATGTTCGAATTTCTTTAGGAGGTTTACCTTCTTTCGAGCTAAGAAGATGGATCATGTTAGCAGTCTACCGGATGAGCTTCTGATTCATGTTTTGTCCTTCCTTACGACAAAGGAGGCTGCTTTGACATCGGTTCTCTCCAAGAGATGGCGCAGTCTGTATGCACTTGTCACTGATCTCAATCTCGATGACTCTGTGTTTCTGCATCCTGAAGAGGGTAAACGAGAAAGGGACGGTGTTCTTCAAAGTTTCATGGATTTTGCGGATAGGGTTTTGGCATTACAGGGTGATTCTCCCATTAAGAAGCTAACTTTAAATGTTAAAAGTGGTGTTGATTCAAATCGTGTAAGTCGTTGGATCTGTAATGTGCTGCAGCGTGGTGTTTCGGACATTGAGTTATGCATTGATTTTGGAGATGAATATCGGCTACCTTGTGAGATTTTTGTCAGTAGGACACTAGTTAACCTGAGCGTATTCCATGGATTTGATCTTGATTGGCGTGTTCTGGGTATTTCCTTACCCATGCTTAAATATCTCTACCTTACCTCAGTTGGGTTTTGTGTTGGTCAGTTGGAAACGCTTCTTCCTGCTTGCCCTACGCTTGAGACATTGGTTTTGATTTATATAGAGTGGATGAATTCTAATGTGACGGTGTCAAGTGCAAGCCTCAAGAAGCTAATTATTGTGTGTAATACTTGTTCTCCACTTTTTTTAAACCGAAAGAGCATCTCTTTTGATACTCCAAGTGTTGTTTACTTTCTATATCGTGATTCTGTTGCGGAGGACTATCCAATTGTTAATTTGACAAACTTAGTTGAGGCTAAGCTTAACCTTATTGTAGGTGAAGAACAAATCAAACGAATAAGAGCGCCAAACATTGACTTGGTAGAGGATCATGGTTTTCTCCGACTTGTAATGTATGGAAGCTCATTAGTGGCATAAGAAATGTTCAGAAACTTTACTTATCTTCTTCTACTCTCGAGGTCAGTTTCTAGTTAAATCTCTCTTGCATTTTCTTGTTGGCCTCAAGGGGAATAAAAGAAATCAGTCATACACGTCTAAGTCTCTTGGTTTCAAGGAAACAAACACTGATATTTTGAATCAAAGATTGCAACAAAGTAATTTATAGTTGGTTTTATTTCTCTCTCTTGTTTCAGGTGCTTTCTCTGTCCCGTGAATCAATGCCGGTCTTCAACAACCTCAAAATGTTACATATCTTGAGTTCCGAGAATCGAGGATGGCAAGCAATGGCGGTTCTCTTAAAAAATTGTCCACAATTAGAATTTCTAGTCTTTTATGTATGAACACAACTCAACTGTTAACAAAGAACGCGGTCATTCTTTGAAGTCCCTGATTGTCTCCTTTCTGGTTTCAGGGTCTCTTACACCATGTGACAGATGAGTGCGGAAATGCTTGTGACTGCGTTTCTCCGGAGGACAAAGGTCTTTCGCTCACATCTTGTCCGGTGAAGAAGTTACATATTAAAAGGTTTCGAGGAACATCGAGAGAGTTAGGGATGATAAAGCATTTCCTAGTCTCATTTCCGTGTTTGGAGGTGATGCGAATAAATGCTGAAGAGAAGGGCCCTACAGATTTCGAAACCCCTGGAGGGCTTAAACTTGTCGAGGCGATGCTAAAGCTCTACAATGATTTATCGAGTTGTGATGTCAGGATGGTGATACCCAGTGATGCCTTGTATAAGAAATGGACTGCACAGTGAAAGAAGTCTCCAAGGAAGAAAAACTTGCTCATGGTTTTGGTCAAAATGTCCCTGTGATTCTTGTTTAGAAGAAGCTTAAAAAATGATGCAATTTCCTAGTTTTTGTTTGATAAGTTTGCTTTTTCTTCACTCTTATCTATCTGACTATCTCCGTTGTAAAACTTTAGATTCTTGGCTCTGTCTTAATTTGATCCATGAATGTGTTACATCTGCAGGCGCTTAAGGCTTCATTTCTCACGAATTACCTGCAATCGTCTTCAATCATACACCCGCAGGAGATAAAGATCTGAGACGTAAGAAGTTATTGATAGACTTATTTTGCTGGGCTGTTGATAATCCTTAGTAGTTAATGGATCAGCAAATTTGATGATAATCCTTGAAGACATTTCAACACATAGGGAATTCGTTGCAGCTTGTCACCATTTCATATCCGCAAGGTATTTGAATAAGCAAAGTTACAATGTTATCCTAGTACAGTCTAAAACCACCAGAACAGCTACTTGGTGCCGTAAGTATCAAATTGCTTTGGGACAGCCTATCAGCTGGAAAAATCGAAGAGGAACCCTCTTCTGTGGGTTGGGGAAAGTCCAAGTTCGGAGTCGGAGTCTTGGTGTGGATTGGCCTGGCTCGGCTCTGCCAAAGATCTCGTTAAGTATTGTAACATTAAGTTTTCTGGCTTGTTTTACCAAAAGAAACTAAGACTTGTATTGTTGCTGCTTTTGCTTTTGTTGCATTAAGATTTCATTAACTCTTTTAATTAAAGTTACAAAATCTAATAAGACAGAGAAAATGCAGGGATGAAAAGAAGAAAAAATAAGAGGAAGAAGAAAACCTGAAGAGGAAGAACAAACAAAGATCGAGAAAAAGAAGAAAAGATAAACAAGGACAAAAAAAGAAACAAAATAAATGTAGATTATTATTACAATTATCGGAGTTTATATAAATGTCAAAACCATAAACGAATATTAATGAGTGATAACAAAACATAGATAGTTATAATCATTAACAGAATTGTGGAAGCCGGAAATCACACAATTAGATTTGTAAGAATTTCGGAAGAAAGCAGAGATTTCTGAGGATAAGATATGAAGAACAATGATGAGCAAAGACAAATTAGGGTTTGTAATTGCTTTGTATTGCTCGTATGATAAAAATTATGAATGAATCTTTACAAGTGTTTGTACATTGATATATATAGCCCCCTAAGTCAGCTAAGCCTTTTCCTAAAAGATAATGTCAACATTTTCCTAAACCATCGCGGATTGCCTTTTTCCCCTATGTCGGTCGAGCCTATGTAGGCTTCGTTGCTGGGCTTTAACGCGTTGAACCTTCTCGAACTTTCGTTGATGTTCTGACGGGCGACGAAGGACCTGAAGCCGATGGGAATGGCTTGGGCACCGACGTCAGCTGCCTGGACACCGATGTCAGCTGCCTGGACACCGATGAGGCCAGGCACATCGGCGTCACTGGGCAGTGACATCGGTGTCACTGCCTGTCATCAGTGTCACTGCTTAGTGACATCGGTGCCAGGCAGCCTTGGTCTCTGCAGCGCCTCCTGTTGGCTCTGTGACCTCTCCGACGCTGCATTCATGACTTCTCTTGAGATGAAGATAGCTTTAAAGGTTCCTTCACCAGGTAGAAGGTTCAAGGGACTTAGGGGTTTTTAAGAGTCCTTCACCCTTTCTTGTAGGTGAAACGACTTAGGGGTTTTTCAAGAGGCCTTCACCCTTTCTTGTAGGTGGAATGACTTAGGGTATTTCAAGAGGCCTTCACCCTTTCTTGTAGGTGGAATGACTTAGGGGCCATATTGTCTCTGCCTGTTAAAATATGCTCGTTGCTTATCATAACTTTGAACGTCGACGTTCAGTGGGTGAAATCCGACCCCAACAGTTAGCCCCCCAGCTCGGTAGTGTTAGTGATAATAGTATCGAGTTTAGGACCAGTGGGTGTTGAAGTTAGCTGTTCAAAGTTATGATGCTGCTGTTAGCGTGATGCTATAGGCTTGAGCCTTTAGTGTTGATAACACTGTAAACGTTATTTTTCGTTCTTCGAAGGTTTTAAGACTTTATGTTCTGCTTGCGAGAGCTGATAGCGTTTGCTGTTGATAATGGTTTTTATACTTAAGGATTTTAAGACCTTTTTGAAGATTTAAAGACTTCGCGCTTCGCTTGTCGAAGCTGATAATGAAGATTTTAAGACTTCATGTTTTTGTGAAGATTTTAAGACTTCATGCTTCGCTTGTCGAAGCTAATGATGAAGATTTTAAGACTTCATGTTTTTGTGAAGATTTTAAGACTTCGCGCTCCGCTTGTAGAAGCTTTGTCAACGTAGAAGACTCCTCATGGGCGGAGAAGACTTCTCGTTTTTGGTTGTGAAAAGCCCTTGTCTTAGGTCTTGGTTTTCGTTTGATGAATTTGGAAAATCCATAACTTAGACCTTTGTATTGACTTGATGTAGGTAGAATTGAAGTTTGAGGAGCTAAAGATTTCATCTTGAGCTTGTTTTTGCAGACCGAACACCCGACGTTGTCGCTCACCGAGTACTCAATGGCCATCGATGCTGACGACCCAAAGGGCAACGACACCGATGACTTGAAGACTTCGACCGGTCCCGATGTGGATCCGACGTCATGGCTCACGTTCGGTGAAGATCCGAGGCCTCGCCTTAACTCCACCGAAGGGTCGAGCATTGTCACCGAGGTCATCGGTTCATGATGCCGATCACTGGCCCCGACGACCCGAGTGCCAACGAGGTGCCCATGTCGTCGGTGTTAGCATCCATCGACGTCTTTGTTCGGGCCACAGACCCGATGTGTTGGGGTCGGAGATGGTGGTACCGAGGACTTAACCTCGAGACCGAAGACCCGATGCTACCTCTTGGCTATGTCGATGCATCGTTATCGTCGCTTTCGTCTTTATACTTTGACTTCTGAGCTTCTAGCGTTGAGAGAGATGATGAAGATGTCGAGGTAGACGACGACGACGTCGAGGCAAACGACGATGATGTTATCGAGACAGACAACGATGTTGAGGCAGACTAATGATACTCGTTGTGGACGTATAAGGATTTCAAGAGTAATGATACTCGCTTTGTTGACTAAGTCTTTAGTACAAGTTTAGAGGTTGTTTACACTTGAAACGCCTTTGGCTGTTTGTACCAACGTTGGTACGTTGTTGTTTGTACCAACGTTGTTGTTGGGTTTGTGATTGTAGAGTAGCAAAATCACAAGTGCGCTTGTGCTCCTTTCCTACCAACGCTTGTTGTTGGGTTTCCGTTTTTATTTTTACCAACGTTGTTGTTAGGTTTTGTAGAATGGTGGTGCTTTCCGAATACGTCTGTCCAGAAGCGATCACACCTTTTGACTTGACCAACGTGTTGTTGGGTTTTCTGAAAGATTATTCGGTGTATAAACCTAAGTAATCATTGGCAGCTGCTTTTTACCAACGGTGCTGTTGGGTTTTTGAATGAACGTCCAGGGTCAACAGCCCAGGAGCTGAACATTAGAATCAGCCGGGGTCAAAAGCACAGAAACTGATCGTTATAACTTATATAGCGCGCTTAGGATCTGATGATGGATGTCAAGGTGTTCAGGTTCACACATTGTTGCTGTGGCCAGCAGCAACGACAGTGGATTGAACTTGCTTGACAAAGGTTTTGAATAATCCACAGAGGATGTAGCTGATGAAGTCTATGAGACTTGTGTTAACTGAATCCTGAGAAGGATGTAGACGAAGTACTCGAGACTTGTCTACTAAATCCAGAAAAGGATGTTTGATGTTTTTCAGCATGGTGGAAGTAAAGAATGAGAGTATACGAGTATACGTACCCTACTCCCCCCCTTTTTACGGAGGAGGGCAACTGAACTCGTCCGGAGACAAGCTGCCTACGTACCCTTTTGCAGGGATCAAGTCGCCTCGTAGTTTGTTCCAAAGGCCTCAAGAGGTACTAGTGGCAATACCTTTCAAGTGCCTTGCAAACCACTAGGGAGTGGTGTGGTGGCTTATTTGGTGACGTAGGCTCGCGGTGGTGACATGCTGCAGACCTTGCTACTTGTATACGCGTTGGGTCTGCATTTTCAATAGCTTCTGCGAGCTGTAACTGCTATAGAAGGTTGGTCAAATCATTGACATGTTCGGAACTGTCATTCTCCTCTTTCGTGATTCTTGAGGTGAAGATTCCTCCTTCTTTTTCTCGGTGTTCCTCAGCTTGTGCTCTACCATGAAACACATACGAGACTTCTTCTGCTTGCCCCATATCGTTTTTTCGCCAATGGGTGTAGGAAACTTGAGGCATAAATGGTATGTTGAAGGCACAATCTCATCACGTTGAGCCAATGAGTCCCCATGATCATGTTGTAGATTGCTAGATGATCGGAGACGGTGAAGTCGACCATCTTCTTAACGTTGCCAGCTTGGACGGGAAGGCGAATTATTCCCATCGTCACAGTTGTCTCGCCAGAGAAGCCTGTTATGGGTTTAGGTCTCCCTTTGATCGTGGATAGGTCAATCTTCATTTGCTCAAGTGTTTTCTTGAAGATGACATCCACCGAGCTTCCTGTATCAATAAGAACACGAGCGACGTTGAAGTCGTAAACAGTCAAAGTGAAAACCAGGGGGTCGTTGTGTGGTTGATCGAGACCCTCGATGTCTTTTTCGTCGAAGGTGATAGGGTCGCTGGAAAGCCTTGGCTTTGTTGGTGCTGATATGTTCGCGCAGACGTCAGCGCGGTGTTGGTAAGCTTTGATCGCAGTCTCATTGTCGACACAGTACTACGAGCCTCCCATTATCATGTAGATAACTTCGTGCAGGTCCTCGTTTTCCATGCCATCATCGCGACGTTGGCGCCAAGGAGTATCCACTTGTTGTTCGGTGTTGGCAGGAGCTTTCTCCTCGGGTTTGAAGTCTGATAGGCTGACGTTACCTTTCAAAGTGCCTTCAGTCAGTTTGGCTATGAGCTGCTGCCCCAACTCCCGACACTTTGCAGTTGAGTGTCCATTTTCCTTGTGGAAGTCGCAGTATAGCTCCTCGTCATACTCCTTCGGTTCTTTGTAACCTGACGACTCCACTTGGTAGTTACGGACCCCTTTGGATCTTCCCTCGTATTGGATGTAGGCGGGATTCACAACGTGAGCTGGCTCACTTACCTGTTTTGCCTTCCCACCATTCCTAGCATGGACTTCTTCTTCGGTTCGAGCAAAGTCAGCAGCACGGTGCAGAGCGTCTTGGATCATTGTTGGCGTGTTGAGGCTCATCTCTTGCAAGAATGGAGACGGACACCGAAGTGCTCCTCGCAAGGCTTTTAGGGCTGACTTGTTGCTGATACCTTCAACCTTTAAAAGCGTGTTCTTGAACCTTGTCATGAAAAACCGAAGACTCTTGGTCTCGCCTTGTTTGTTATTCCATAGTTCCGAGTCGTAGATCTTCCGTTCCATGAAGATGTTGTAATGCTGCACGAACAACTCGGAAAGCTAGAGGAAAGTGTGAACTGAATTCTTCTCGAGCTTGTAGAACCATTGAAGGGAAGGCTTTTTGAGACTTTCTACGAACAGCTTGTAGTAGACGATGTCTTTTTCCGCTTCCTTGAAGTTTGCTCTCCCCAAGGCTACTTCGAATTCCATCAGATGATCTGAAGGGTCTGTAGTCCCTTCGTAGACTGGTAACTTGATCCTTCCGGGATCGGAGATTTTCGTCCTTGCGATTCGTTTGTCGAAGGGTGTGTTCCTTGCCTTTTCTAGTACCTGAGCGATGGCAGGAGCCTTCCCTATTCCGTGGTGTATCTGTGATTGGGTACGCTTTAGGTCTGAGGTTACCCGATCCATTTGAGCCTTTACTGCAGCAAGCTCTGCAGCGTATGATCGTTTGAACGCTCTACGCTCTTGCTCCTTCTTGTACCGCTCTTCGCTAGAGTAGTTGGTGTACTCCGACGTGTCTTTCACAACCTCTATCTTGGAAGAGCCTGATGCGCTTTGGGTGTCAGAGGCGCGTGGTCCTTGTCGGCTTCCTTCTGCACCTTCCGCTTGTGCACGCTTTGTAGGAGCTGGTTCTTCTCCGTCGGAGATATTCACGACGCGTTCGGGAGACTTTTCCATTTCTCGACGTGGTGGTGGTGGTGGTAGGTTCTCTGGGTTTCCCCGAGTGGTACGAGGTGTTGAGAAATCGAGGTGTTGAGGGTCGACGCGCACCCTAAGTCTTGCCGTCTCGGGTCTTCCGCGCTTTCTTCGCGAAAAAGCCCTCATTTCCTTTGAAGTCGCCTTGTTGAACTCGGCTTGCTTCTTCTGCTCCGTGAGGAAGGTTTATAGCATCTTCTTCACCTCAGTTATGTCACCTTCAGCAGTGGCTTTAGTAGCAGTAGCCTGGACCGAAGGTTCTCTCTCATGGTTACCTTTGCGAGACGTGTTTTCTTCGCCGCTCACCATCTTTGATTGTAGCTTTTTTGTGTAAGAAATTCTCTAGGTCCCCTTAGTCGGCGCCAAATTGTGGAAGCCGGAAATCGCACTATTAGATTTGTAAGGGTTTCAGAAGGAAGCAGAGATTTCTGAGGATAAGCTATGAAGAACAATGATGAGCAAAGACAAATTAGGGTTTGTAATTGCTTTGTATTGCTCGTATGATAAAAATTGTGAATGAATCTTTACAAGTGTTTGTACATTGATATATATAGCCCCCTAAGTCGGCTAAGCCTTTTCCTAAAAGATAATGTCAACCTTTTCCTAAACCTTCGCGGATTGCCTTTTTCCCCTATGTCGGTCGAGCCTATGTGGGTTTTGTTGCTGGGCTTTAACGCGTTGAACCTTCTCGAACCTTCATTGATTTCTGACGGGCGACGAAGGACCTGAAGTCGATGGGAATGGCTTGGGCACCGATGTCAGCTGCCTGGACACCGATGAGGCCACCAGTGAGGACACTGATGAGGACACCGGTAGAAGGTTCAAGGGACTTAGGGGTTTTCAGAAGGTATTCACCCTTTCTTGTGGGTGAAATGACTTAGGGGTTTTTAAGAGTCCTTCACCCTTTCTTGTAGGTGAAGCGACTTAGGGTCCATATTGTCCTTGCTTGTTGAAATATGTTCGTTGTCTATCATAACTTTTAACGTCGAAGTACAGCGGGTGAAATCCGACCCCAACACTATGTAATTCGGCTTATTAGAAGCAAGATTCCTCCAAGACTCCGCTGCTTACCAGCTTGGTGTCGGTTCTTAGAAGTTGTACCTTAGTACGAGGCAAGCTCAGTTTGGGGTCTGAGAGTGCAAAGAACTATTGCTTTGGCTTCGCTCAATGTTTGCCTTAGGACGAAACTTCATTATGCAATCGAGAGCAGCATGTAATTTACTTGGTTGTCCCAAATGCGAGGTGCAGACTTGGCTCCGGCTTATTAGAGTTTGTGGGTTATTTCACGATAGCACTTATGAGAAGCGCGATGAATGTCGGACACCTAGCCAGTGTACCAACGTAAGTAATCACAGTCCGAACATGGTAAGTTTGGATTTTGTAAGGGCATGCGTTCTTACATCCGTCCAACCTTTAAGGGTTGGATTAGTCAGAAAAAAATTATTTTCTTTAAAAACTTAAAGTTTTTATTAAGGGTGAGACTGCGCTTTTACAAGGATTTGATTACGTATCCTCAAAGAGGAATCAAGTCACTCGTAGTTCATACATTTGTATGGGCTCGTTTATAACGAGTAGTTTTCTTTTTTTTTGCGACCTGAAGTAATCAGATCGGCTTTCATGCTTGACTCTTCGTCATGGCTCAAACTTTCTGGACTTCCCTTTCCTTTGGAAAGTCGACCTCACTGTTCTTTAAGCGAGCTTCGGACTCGGCTTTAAGTTGATTCTTCTTTTCGATGGCAAAGCAATTGCGAGCTCCCTCTAGTTGCCTTGATTGTGTATGTTCCGCTATTAGTTGGAAACTTGACACATTGATGATAGGTTGATGCCATCGCTTTCATAGCGTAAAGCCAAGGCGTTCCCAAGATCGCATTGTAGACTGAGGGTGTATCTACAATTACGAACTTGACAAAGTGAGTAACTCCGGCCACATAAACTGGAAGCTTGATCGTACCGACTGTCGAGGTAGTATCGTTGGCGAAACCAGTGAGTGGTCTGTTCCCGAACTTGATGCCTTTGTGAGTTACTCCCATCCTCGCGAGGGTCTTTTGATAGATAAGATCTACCGAGCTTCTAGTATCAATCATTACACGACCTACTTCGCAATTGAATTACCAGAGGATCGTTGTGGGGTCGATCTAGACCCTTGGTATTTTGCTCGTTGAATGTAAAAAGGTCTTCCTCGGCTGGTATCGGCCACTTCTTGGCGGTCTCGGCCTTCCTTTCGTATTGCTGTATCGATCTCACATAATCGTTACATTCTTCAAGCCCGCCCATAATAATATAGAGCTTCTTCCGAGATGCTGATGGATTTTTATCCCCATGTAAGTTGTCTCGGTCCCGTTTCGGGGGGTTGACTCCGAGTGGCGACTGCTCTGTCTGTCCCTGATTGTCTTCCCGCTACGTCGGGTTCGTTTTCCTGGGGAAATTCTTCTGAAATTTCATATAAGGAACTCTTCCAGATCAGTAGCGTTTCATCAACACATCCAAGAGGTGACGACATTGGGCCGTTGAATGTCCTGACCTTTGGTGGAAGTCACACCAACTCCATGCATTGCTTTCCTCCATAGGTCGGTTATTTCTGGGCCATTGTTTCTATGCGGGTTCTTCAGCGTCATCGCTGATTTGGAAACATTGTCTCTTCCTTCCGCAGCTTGGTTTGTCACCTTCCTTGACCTCCTGCTGATCCTCTTCCAACTCCATAAAGATCGATGCTTTGTGAAAGGCGTCTTCCAAGGTAGCAGGTCGGTTAACAGTCAATTTGTTTCGGAACGGACTTTTCAGGAGTAATGCTTTCTGATGCGCATCGATTGCGGCATCTTCTGCCACAACTAATTTGGATACGGTTCCTTTCAACCTCCCCATAAATTCCTTCAATGGCTTTTCCGGTTTTTGTTGGAGGGCCTAGAGATTGGCAATTGAAGTCTTTTTCTCGATATACATCGAGTAGTGCTATAAGAAAGCTGTCGACAACTGGTGGAAATTATCGATTAAATTTCGATCAAGCTGAGAGAACTAGACCAGAGCATCGCCAGCGAGGTGTTCTACAAACAGTTGACAGTAACCGGCCTCTTTTTCCTCGGGAGGGAAGTGAGCTCGGCCCATTGCGATGTTAAACGCTGTGAGATGCTGAGTGGGATCGGTCTTTCCTTCGTAAAGAGCGATCCGAATCTTAGTGTTTGGTTTGAGCGGAGTGTTTACAATCCAGGTAGTGAAGGGGGTTTGTTTAGTTCCTTCAAGGACTTTATCGAGCTCGGGAGCCGAGGTTACTACTCGATGCATCCTTGAACTCATCAAACGGATGCTCTCCTTCATAGCTGCTATCTCATCGTCTCTTTCCTCCAAGCTCCGTGAAGGGGGTGTGACTTGAGTCGTAGGCTGGTCTCCCATCGATTAAACTCTACGCGCTGTTTCGGTTGGAAACAAGTTTCGATCAATTCGAGTTGTCCTGTTCCGGGATTTCATAAAGAGATTTATCTCCTCTCGGAACTTTTTTGTGGTTGCTTTGCTGTTTATCGTACTTTTCCTGTAACGATTTTGACTCGGCTGGAACAGCAAGTTCCGTGTCTTTGATCAAGATTACTTGGTGGTCCGATGTCTCTGCTCGGGCCTCCGGTTGGTGATCTTTCTCCAGGATGGGGGCCTCCGTAGTTAGATCCTATTTTTCTGAGGCTCTCAACGCCTCTTGAGGATCGATTCCGTCAGCTGGATTCTTCTCCGTTCCGGCTGCGTTCGCAACATGTGGAGTTAGAACTTCGTCTCCAGACATCTTTGAAAGTTTTTTCTCGTGAAGGTTACGTAGTAAACCTAATCGGTCCCTTTAGTCAGTGCCAATTTGGTAATACCGTATTGAGCAACAATCCGAGATCGGTCCAAAGAATAGAAGAACTGAGTTGAAACGTACTATCACAAAGAGAAGATCAAGCGAAAATATGTGTATATAATTCTCTATTGAAGGCGATGTCTTCTTTTTGGAGGAATACATCAAGTTTTTATACAAGTACAAAGTCGGTCGAAATAACCCTAAAAGATAAATGAAAAATCTCTTAAGAGATAAAAAGAAGTTATATTAATTCTAAGTATTTCTTTTCATCCGAACTAAGTATTCAAATTTTTCTGTATTTGCCTAGGTCGGCTAATGCTCCTTAACGGGCCGAGACGTCCACATGGGTCCACGGTGGCCCATTTCTCTTATATGCTTCTCGAAGCTTCATGTCGAATCGGATATGGGTCGGGTATGGTAATGGGTATCAAACCCGATACCACCACTGTGACACCCGTGAACCAATTTTGAGGAAATTAGAAGGTGTGTCGATCGACACTAGTGTGGTGTGTCGTTCGACAAGCTGGTTTTTGGCTTAAGGTAGGTTTGTTCGAATGGCTGTCGATCGACACGAGTGGTGTGTGTCCATCGACAGGGTTCAAAGTGGTTGTTGATCGACACAAGTGGTGTGTGTCGATCGACAGGGTTTAAGTGGTCGGTTTTCTGACTCGTATATAATCTGATTTGGCTGTGTTTTGAGAGGAAAACAGCAGAAAGTCAGAGTTATATCGTTCCGAAAGTATTGTGGTTAGGATTTGAGAGTTCTTTCTGAAAGGATTCGATTGCCTCGAGAAAGGAGGTCGATTCTTGTGTTTGGAGAGTGGATTTTCGTTATTCCTAGTGGTGATCAAGTCTGCTCTCGTAGTTGTCACGTTTTCCATCCGAAAATCCAAGGTGAGTGCGTGACCATGGCTTCTGGGTCAATGGATCATTAGGGATTCTTGGTGATAGGTTTGTATGCATTGATTGATCTTGTGGTGATCGAATTATGGATGTGTGTGCTTGTTGGTGTGTTGTGGTTGTTGTTTGTGCAGGTTTTTTGTACTGAGGCAGAGGAGGAATCGATCCAAGATGATTATGGTCGGTTCTCGCGATTCTGCCAGGGGCCTGTCGAACGACACACATGAGGTGTGTCGAACGACAGACCAGTACGAGGGCTGTCGAACGACACACATGAGGTGTGTCGAACGACAACTAGTTTAGAGGGGTGTCGATTGACACCTAGTGGTAGTATCGATCGACACATATCTGTTTGGCTGTGTTGAGCCCTTTGTTGTTTGTGTGCTATGTGATATGTATGTTTTCTTAAGCGGTCCATCGTGCCTGAGTGCGCAATCGTAGATGGGATGACCGTCTCACTGGGTATTTATGATAATACTCATGCATCTCTTTTTCTCATGTGATGCAGGTAAAGGAAAAATGAGATCGTGGAATCCCGGCTACGAAGAGGGAGATGATTTGGGATCTCGGTTGTTTGCTTTTGTTTTTGTTATTTCTTTAGTACTGCCATAGGTTGTTGGATAGTTTTGGAATGTTTGGTTTTGTTGTTGAACTGGTTTGTTTGGTCTAATAAATTTGTATTATTTGGTGTACCGTTATGCGCTGGTTGTCTGTGTATGTTGCTTAGTCGTTGAGGATAGCATTTATGGGAATGCTAGTCCGAGACCAAGGTTTGAATGTTGGAAAAAAAAAATGGGTCGGGTCGTTTCAGTTTGGTATCAGAGAGATATGGTTTTAGAACGGGCTAGAACTCATAGGAGTGTAATTTGGTTAAATTGACAATTCTATGAGTTTGAGGGTTCTAGACCATCTTCCTTCGAGCCTTCAATGAGATTCCACGGTAAATGTGTTTCGTGTATGTTTTATTTTGGTCTTTATAGTGCTTAGCTGGGTACTTTGTTAAGTGTAGTGAGATGGTTAGAGGTACTAAAGGGCGTGTGCGTGGAGGCCGAGGCAGAGGTCGTGGACCTGTGGATGAGCTAGTTTTGAGTAAGGCTCAGAGTTCCACGAATGGGCCTGTGTCAGTTCAGCAGACGTTGCATGATGGTCAGACCGCCAGTGTGGGAGCCGTTTGGGTCCTGTTGGGGCTGGTTTGGGTCCCGTTGAGGCTTGTGTTGCTGGTGGTGTTGGCGCAGCTGGGGGTGCAGTCATGTCCACAAGTGTAGCCCATGCTTGTGATGATCGTCTGGCTGATCTATTGAGGCAATTCTTGGAGCGGTTACCGGGTGCGGTGCCAGTGCATGCTCCAGTGTTGCCACGTGTGGCAGAGATGCAGCCGAGGGCTGCGGTTATTGATGAGGTTCCGTTATATATTCGGATGATAAGGCATATGCAGAGGATCGGTACGGGTTCTTTTGCAGGAGGTATTAAGCCTGAGGAGGCTGATGAGTGGAGGATAGGATGAAGCGTAATTTTTGCTCGATTAGGTGTCCATAGGGATACATGGTTGATTTGGCAGTCCATTATTTGGACGGTGATGCACATCTCTAGTGGAGGGGTGTTGCAGCGAGATGGGCTCGGACTGTGATATCGTGGGCAGACTTTATGGCAAAGTTTAACGCCAAGTTCTTTCCTCAGGAGGCGTCGGATCGTCTGGAAGCGAGGTTATAGGATATGGCTCAGGGAGCGATGTCTATTCGTCAGTATGACATGGAGTTTAACCGACTCTTGGGTTATGCTGGGAGGAGCTTGGAGGATGAGGAGGCTCAGATTAGGAGGTTCTTGCGGGGACTTTAGATAGACCTGAGGACTCGGTGGAGAGGCATCATGTTTATGTCTAGAGCAGAGTTGGTAAAGACTGCTTCACAGATCGAGGAGGACCTGAGGGAGCAGGCTGTGGTAGTTATCCTAACTGTTCAGCCTAGGAGGCCTCAACAGCAGGTGGGTCCTAGCAAAGGCGGCAAGCCTGTGCAGGGACATAAGAGGAAGTGGAAAGACACTTCGAGATCTATCTCGGGTCAGAGTGGTCGGGGGTGCTTTGGTTTGTGGGAGTTTAGACCACAAGAGGGCGAGTTGCCCGAAGCAGAGTGAGACTTGAGCGGCTAGGGTGTGTTATCAGTGCGGTGAGTCGGGGCACATCAGGCCGAACTATCCTAAGTTGTAGCCGTTGGCCGTGGCAGTAGTCCAGTCAGTAGCTCAGTATGGGGCGGTGCAGCCTATGGATCATATTGCGGTGATGCAGCGTCCGCCGGCTATTGCTGCACCTGGTGAGCTGAGTTTGATGCCGATCACAGGTAAACTCTCTAATTCAGACTTGGTAAATTTGGTAGTGTTGAATTTTGTGTTTGTTTTGGATTGTTTACTTTGTGATGGAAAGTAGGTTTCTTAGCACATGAGATTTATGTAGGGACCTTGTTTGTGGACGGGTGTGAGTCCCACATGTTGTTTGATTATGGAGCATCGAATTGCTTCATTACTCCGGATCAGGGAGAGAGGAGTGGTATCCGGAGTGATGCTGGTGAGCGGACTGGACCGGTTATGGTTGCTGGAGGGGAGTTTCTAGCTACTCATGGCCGGGCAAGAATGTGGATATTCTGGTTGGCGAGTTTATGTCAACGGACTTGGTGATCAGTCTAGTGGAGCTGTATGATGTTATCTTGGGTATGGATTGGTTGAATCGATACAGAGTTCATCTGGATTGTCACCGCGGTTGAGTGGTATTCGTGCGTGATGGTGGTAGGTTGATTTATAAGGGAGTGAGACCGACTTTAGGTAGTCTCGTGATCTCACTTGTCATGGCTGAGGCGATGATTGAGAGGGGTTGCGAGGCTTACTTGGCCACGATTGTGATACCAGAGGCTGTTGGTGGGGGTTGCTGTGAGAGATATTCGGGTTGTTTGGGATTTCAAGGATGTTTTCCGGTCGTTGTAAGGATTACCGCCGTCTCGTTCTGATCTTTTAACGATTAAGTTAGAGCCTAGAACAACGCCGTTGTCTAAGGCACCTTACTGAATGACTCCAGCAGAGTTGGCAGAACTGAAGAAGCAATTGGAGGATTTATTGGATAAGGGTTTTATTCGACCGAGCACTTCATCGTGGGGAGCACCGACGTTGTTTTTGAAGAAGAAGGATGGTAGTTTCCAGTTGTGCATCGATTATCGATGGCTTAACCGAGTCACTGTGAAGAACAAGTATCCTCTTCCGAGAATTGGTTACTTCTCCTTTAGACCTTCTCCTCTCTATTTGAAGCAGCGGCGACGCCGAGGCTCACGGCACGAGTCTAGTAACGTTGGGTGCTCAACAACGTCGGCTGGATCTGGAGCTCGGCGCCGACGATGGAAACAACGGTACAGTTCCCCACAGTGATGGCAATGAGAGTGAAGCATGGCGAGAGACGAGCACACAGAGGCTCGCGTGATGGAGGCCTTGAGCGGACAAGAGTCGACATAGAGCTGACGTCGTCGACTTCGATCTCACCAAAGCAACGAAGCAACGCCGACGACCGAGCTCTGATAGTAGAACGACGAGTGCTGGGCGAAGCTACTCCTCAGTTCTCGGCGGTACGAATTTGGATGCTTTGACGGGGACGACGTTGACAGTGTTCGACGGCGGCGAGAGATGAGCGCCGGCAGGGTCGAAGGCGGCTGAAATCTTGAAGCAGATCGGTAATTAGCGAGTCGTCGTCGACACTGGCGTCACCGGAAAAACGAGGATCGCGTCGAAGAAAGAACGTAGAGGACGGTGGAGAACGCGACGGCGGCGCAAGTTACAAAAAACCCCTAATTTTCTAAAGCAAAAAATAAGAGAGAAAGGAGAGAGAAGAGAGAGAAGAGAAGTTTACCTTTCTTTGGGAGGACTGATGTTGTGAGAAAAATGAGGAGAGGAAATGGATATATATAGCCATTAATGCCATAAACTAGCTTTAATAGACCTCGGTAATCGGAGAAAAACGATTTCAGTTTCCAAAAGGAATTGAAATTTTCACCAAGAACAGAAACGGTGCGGAGGTGAATTTTTCCGAACCCAAAAAAAAAAAAAATCTTTCTCAAAAGAACAAATCAAGTTACAAAGCACGACTCATCAGAGTTTTACGTACAACGAAAAGCTTTAATGAAACAATCTCCGTAAACTTTTGCAAAACCAATTCTACAAATCCTTGCAAAGAAAGCAGGCCTGTTAGGTATATACTGAGCTAGGCATTCACATAAACATGAAAGCTCAGCAACTTGAACGATATTTACTGGATATGACCTCGTCTCAATAACAACACATTTTCTTGAGAAGCCTCATTTTCACCTACTCCTCTTTAAACTCAGCATCATCAGAACTGATGGTGCTAAGCTGGGGGGCTAATTGTTGGGGTCAAATCTCACCCCACCAGAGATTATCAAGAAAATGGCTATGGGGTGTTATTGGGAAATGGATTTGTGTAGATTCGTAAAGTTCATAGATTTTGAAAATTCTAATAGATTTCACAAATTTCACAAATATTTTCTATGGATTTTTTATAGATTATTATGGATTCTTATGGATTGTCACTGATTATTATTGATCTTGATTTTGTTTTTTATTTTAGAGTTATCTTGATATTGATATAGTAACATCATATATTATATTATAGAGAATTTCCAAAAAGAAAAAAAATTAATGTGGGCATATATATCAATCACCGTAAAGGCTAATAACTTTTATTGACATATGTAAAATATAAAAAGACGTGAAATATGTTATTTTTTATTTTTAAGAATTATATGTTGCATGTTTTATTTACGTTATGTATTTTTTTCGGTGAAGAAGATGTTTTAAGAATTATGAAAAAGATATTTGAAGATGATGGTATAAAAAGCTTTGTGAGAAAGATATTTGAAGAAGATGAAAAAGTAGTTGGATAATCCATGTTTTGTTATAATCTATGTTTTGAAGATCTTTGTATTTTTGTATCGTATGGTTCTTTTTATATTATAATCCACGGTTTATTTATATTTGTGTGTGTTTTTTTTTTCTTTTAGATATATGGATTTGAAGAATCTCATGTATACACATGGTATTTTGAAAGTTGAGTTTTATGAGTAAAAATAAGTAGAATCCATGTCCCAATAACATAAGATTTTAGTAGAATTAAAGAATCACTAAAAACCATACTTTTCCAATAACAAGGGATTTCATATGGAATTTGGAAATACTCTAACCAATAACAATGGATTTCATATAGAATTTAAGAATCCAATTCCCAATAACGGTAGATTTTCAAAATTTTAAAAATCTATACAAATTCATTCTCCAATAACACCCCCTAAGTGTCAAAGGTAGGCGTGCAGGACACTGGAACTAGCGCTGCCAGTCTCTGGGACGACCTCCGCTTACGAAGACGAGCACTGCTCATGCGCAGGACGAGCTCTGTCTTCTTACTGGGATGAGGACTACAGCTCTCCACTGGCAGTCGGAGTTGTCCCGCTTAAGTTTATTGGGCCGAGCTCAGAAAGCCCAAGCCCCGGAAATGACATGGTAAAAGTCCCAAGACGACGTGGCAGAAGGACAGACAAGTCGGGCCGACCTTTGACGCGAACAACTCGAGTTGGGCTAGGTGACTTCTCAGCCCTAGGCCCAGGACGAGAACGAGGACGAACCCCTAAGCGGCCGCCGACCACGCAGGAAGAAAATCTCGAAGAATTACGGAATCTCCCTTATCTTTTAGAAATAGGCCTAGACGACTTAAGACTTGTATAAATATATCTTGTACGCCTCATTCGAAGGCATCCGTAATTCAATTCACATACGCTCTTACGCAAACAACAATAAAGAACTACTTCTTCTTTGATCTTTGTTTACGTGTTTTCATCTAAGAATTCTCTTGTTTCCTTGAAACCCTTGACAAGTTTATTATGTAGGTTCTAGTACTCGCAACGATAACATGAAAATTATCCGATATAAGTGGTAGGGTATCAAATATGGTGATCTAGCATTGCAAACCAATGTCAATGTCTTAGTTTAGCTGTTAATGTATTTTGTTATCCATCTTAATTATCATAAATTGTGTATGTATGATGTTAAAGATCTCTTATTAATCAATTATGTACTCGTCTTAATAATATATTAACCACCAAACATCATTTTAATCGACTAATAAGTAGCGCATATCGTTGTACAAAGTGTAAGAAACAAATATAATATTAATCTAACTAACCTACTTTCTGCCAAATAAAACATTAACAATCTAACGTTTACTGATATATTATGGTTTTTACCATCATATAAGTCCGTTTCATCGAGTCTTTTTGGTGTTTTAGAGTCTTTGTAGGTTTATGTACGTGTAGAGCTTAATTGGTGATTATGGAGCATTTTGGAGCATTTTGGAAAGAGGAGCTGAAGTCCCTAAGATGGATTCGGAATTTCCGTCAAATATTGGTGTCGATCGACATCAAGGGTGTGTGTCAATTGACACCAACATGAGAAGAGAAGGGTAACGCGATTTCCCCTATTTTGAAGATTTCTTTTTTGCACCAGAAATTCCAGAAGTTTACAATAAAAGCCCATCACGAATTTCTCATTTATATATTCAGTTTTCTTTTAGTTTTTAGGTATCTGATCTTCAAATTAAGACTTAGAGAGATTTCAGACTTGTGAGAGCTTAGGGAGACAAGTTGCTTCATACCTTTGAGATTTCTTTGAACCCTTCTATATCTTTTTTTTTATCTCTTATTAATGCAGTATTATTCAGTCATCATGTTGTCTGCATCCATGTCTGAGTAATTCACTTGTTAGGTTTAGGGTTTTTCAAAGGTTAAAGATGGATTGTTAGATTCATATAATTGATCAGGATAATCATCTTGTTCTTCATCTAGATTACTCTTAATGCTTGTTCAAGCTTGATCACCTAAAATTTAGATCTTAGGTTAATTAATTGATACGAGAGTATAATTGATTTATTGAACTATCTTAGATGAGCAAAATTCCTATTCACAAAGAGATTTGGTCTAGGGATTTTGTGAGCAATTGAACCTGAACTTTAATGCTTGTTTAAGTTATTAGAATTCACAAAGAGATTTGGTTTTCTAGGATTTCGGCATATATAGCTTTCACAGCGAGAGTTGGTTTTCTTTACATTAGTGTTTCAAGCTTAATAACTATTCTTAATAAAATCCTAATGTTTTAAATCTACAATTTAACTTTACCTGAGAATTTCTCAAAGCCTAACTCTTTGTCCAATTAATGTTAAATTACATACCAATCTTAGTTTATTTACATTTGATTTTTGCATTCATTCATACATTATTCACTTAGCTTAATTCGAAGTTAGAATTCTATTGTGTGACAGATATTTTTTATGTTTGATCCCTACTGCATACGATCTCTTAATTTGAGAGATTAGCTCAAGTTAAATTTGAGCATATCAAATTTTGGCGCCGTTGCCGGGGAATCAAAATCACTTTTAGAGTTTTGATTTTAGAATATTGTTTATGAAAAGACCCGACCCGTTTAAAAAAAAAAACATACAAACCTTGGTCTCGTGGTAGCATTCCCATAAATATTATCCTCAACGACCAAGCAACCACACATAACAACCAGCGGAAATCAAAACAATCAACTCAACCGAAACAATTCCATTAAACCAACAAATCAATTCAACATTTAACCAATTCTAGCGTTCCAGAACTAAACCAACAACCTATGGCAGTTCTAACGCAATAACAACATGAAACAATCAACCGAGATCCCAGATCATCCTCCTCTTCGTAGCCATGATTCCACGATCTCACTTTGCCTTTACCTGCATCACATGGGAAAAAGAGATGCGTGAGTATTATCATAAATACCCAATGAGACGGTCATCCCATTTACGACTACGCACTCAGGCACGATGGACCGCTCCGGCAAACATACAAACACACAACAACCAAACAAAACGGCTCAACACAGCCCAAACAGACGTGTGTCGATCGACACTACCACTAGGTGTCGATCGTCACACTCTAAACTGGCTGTCGTTCGACACACCTCATGTGTGTCGTTCGACAGACCTCAGACAGGCTATCGTTTGACACACCTCATGTGTGTCGTTCGACAGGCCTCATACTGGCTGTCGTTCGACACACCTCATGTGTGTCGTTCGACATACCTTATACTGGCTGTGTTTTGACACACCTCATGTGTGTCGTTCGACAGGCCCCATGCAGAATCCTGGGAACCGATCATAATCCTCTCGGATCGATTCCTCCTCTGCTTTAGTACGAGAAACCTGCATACACAGCCACGGTCACGCACTTACCTTGGATTTTTGGATAGAAACTGATGGAATTGAGGCTAGAAACGAAATCAGCTGCAACCACCACAAAATTCTACTCTAGGAGTTCTCCCCACAGGTACCTCCAAAATTCAAAATTGAAGCATGCAAAGCCTTCAGTTACTGAAATCTCTAAAGAATCCGAGAATCCTCCTCCCTCATTCCTTCTTCGATATGCTGCAAATCCGAAAGTGGTTCAGAATCGTGACCGGAGATACTTGGAATTCAAACAGAGTTCTGTGACTCCCCACAATGATCTCTTTGTCACGCCTGCGGCGGAGGAAAGATACAAGACTATGCTGGCCAAAAATCTTACTGATATGAGAGTCCTCCGTCAAGGTGCGTAGAATTCCCTGGAAGCGGAAGAACTCATCAGCAACTCATGACTTCTGTCGACTGTAACAGAGATTGAACCTTTCTGTCCTGAGTTGGTTCGAGAGTTTTGCTTGAATCAAGATGATATGGAGGAAAGAGAGTATGATTACCACTATATATGTGTCAGGGGTTCAATGTATGAATTCACTCCCAAGATCATCAATCAAATGTTTTAACTGCTGGATTACCTGTTCGATCCCGATCACCAAATCCCACACATTCAGGAATCTTTGGATGTTGTTGCTGGGTTTCTCTCGGATAATCGTGTCACGCAGTGGGAAGCACTCACCCCCTCTCTGTTAAGTCCTCCAATGTAGTTCCTCTACAAGATCTGCTGCTATAACTAGTTCCCCTCTGCTAACCGAAGTGCAATGTTTAAGGAAAGAGCCTATGTGGTCTATATGGTGGCCAATCAGACACCATCAACTCTGGTCAAATGGTGTACGATGAGATCACCAAGTGTGTGGGACTAGCACCTCCTTATCGGATTGCGTATCCCAACATCATTGATCAACTCATCCGCTTCCAAAGGATTGCTCCCAGTATTGACACTGATCAACTCTCTGCGCCACCATCGCTTCTGGTAGCAGCAAGTGTTCAACCTCTGTCTGGATTTATTAAAGTTTCTTCATTACCTTATCTGGCATATGACTTTTATTTGCTGATTAAGATGGGGTTGGGTATTCAGAAACGTCTAACAGATTCCTCTACCCTTATTCTGTCCATATTTTATTATGCCATACCGTCTTGCTTGTGTTTTTACCTGAGTATGCATCCAAGCAGGGGGAGAATATGGTTTCACCGTCAACACAAATGGGAAAATTGTGCTAAGGATTGAGGGAGAGTAGACTGTTGTGGAACAGACTGAGTTGGGAACTCCTGTGATCACAACACATGATGGCACTGGCACATCAAAGACTGCTCCAAAGGATGACGAAATTACTGAAGGCTCCACTTCTCTAAAGAAGAACAAGAAAGACAAGGGTGTTGTGGAAGACTCTGATGTCTCCTTCTGAGTCTGCTCATTGTGTCGTTTCTATCTTATCTCGTCTCTTGAATTCTCTAAACTTAAAAAAACCTATTTCTTATTATGTCCTCTTTGTAGCTTCTAAGTTTGGAACACTCGCCTTAGGTTGTTATCTGATTTTCGTGTGAACTTAACTCAAACTCCTACTATCTATGCTAAGTATTTTAAGGTTTTTGTGTCTGCTTTTGCTTGATCATGCTATGTCATTGCACTAATCTAACCAACATACATGTGGACACATCTGTGATTCTCACTGAGGTTGTTTTACACTATAGATCTGTCCTGGTATGCTTGTGATAAAGATCTTGGATTTCACCAAGGTGTTTCCACTCTGTGCTTGGGATTATTGTGTGTGTGTGTTGAATCTTGACAGGTTGCTTGGATTAACATACTCAAGTAAAAAGGGGGAGATTGTAGATGTATCAAAGATAGCATCAAAGACCAAAAAGGTTTCAAGAGCTCTGTGTCGCAACATGAGGATTGGCCAAGGGACAAGGAAGTTGTGTGCGCTCAATAGAGACCAAAGAACCTGCTTCACCAACCGAGTGACATGTGGCACCTCGAGGCTTGCGACGTGCGAGTCGCTGTCTGATGTAGATGAGCAGCTTGGGAAATAATAATAAGAAGTTTGACTTACTACAAAAAGCATAAAGTATGATCATGGGGCGTAGCAAGTAACAGGATGGGACAACTGATACAATGTTCTCTGCGATAGAACAGTGTTTGGTCTGTTAGACCTTCATGTGATATTCTCTAGGGTTTTGGCTTAAAGAAGAGGTGTTATATAAAGAGAAAGTTTCGAGTTACTTTCTCTTCAGTTCTCTTGGCGAAAAGAAAACCATTTAAGAGTGAACTCGTTTTGTGTGAAGAACTCCGAGAGAAACAGAATGAGTTGAGTGAGTTGAGGGATTCGTGTCTGGGTAGAATATGATCAGTTGTGTAACACGAATCTCATGAATGAAATATCGTGAGTTATTGGGTAGACTAGGTAGAGAGTTTATTTCCCATTTGAGTGAGAGATAGGTTAGATCTCTTTAGCAACGTTGTTGTATGTAGCGGAGGTACAATATTGTATTATCGGTTTTAATATAAGAAAAACTGTGTTTGGATATTGTGTGTTCTTAGTCTCAATAGTGTGAACATGTCTCATACACTTTAAGAGGAGACTCAAAATAACAACTTCACTAATAGGGAAGTATAGGGATTCACAAGTCAATGGACCTTAAAACAGAGAAGAAAAATGCAAAGGTTCCCATGACAAAGGAGACTATTTGAAATTAATCTAGATCTGGTTAGCAAGTGATAAGCCTAGCTTCATTCTCTAGGTGATGTCGTAACCATAATGGTCCATCTTTAGCAATGTAAGATTGGAAGAGGTTATCTTTCGTCACACTTGTTGCAATCTCTTGTGCCGACATGTTACCATGTAACGAGGTATGGAGTACTTCCCAACTAGTAAACCTACTCAAATAATGTCTGTATTTCATGAAGGTGGATACGATTCCTCGGATTTTTTGTCGGATTCAAGACTGCCTTAACCATCTGATTTGAGGTACTCTAAAAAATTACCTGAGTAAGGCGAATGTTGGATGTGCTCTCCATCACCCATAACCTACTTGAGTGCTCCGCATCAAGACCCGATGGAAAATGAGAGTAGGCTCTACGGCTATGGAACATAGGAACCCGCAGGCTATCCCAAAGGATCCAAGAAGCTCCACTATTACTCCGAATATTAATCCAAGAAGTTCCAATGTTGCATGTAAGGTACGATATTCTTGGTGGAGAATATACCCTTGCTTTTAATGATCCCTGATCTGGAGTATTAAGAGACTCACTTAGACTGATATGTTTAGCCTCGAACCAAGCATGAATATCTTCAGTTGCTTTAACCATTAAGCTTTCCGCATATAAGTCTGAGTATATTAAGTGACAAGTTTACACTCTAGGACTCATCTTTTTAATGGCGATTGTGGTTTTTATTGTTTTCATTCATTATTAAACGGAATGTATTTTTTGGGCAAAATAATGAAAGTCAAAAGTGGAAAACTAACTGCCGAAATAATTAGAGTCTAATATAGATATTTAATAAATGGGGTTATAAACGCTCAAAAGAGGTTATATATTTTACTCTTTTGTAAATTATGACCAAACGTTTTCATTGCTCACATTCCTATTTATGCACATATTCATTCTATACCATATCAAAAATCTAAAATCTTTAATCTCTCAATATAGTTATAACCCTTAATTTAAAAAAAATGTTTTCGCGAATTTTGTTTATATTTTTCGCATTTTCCATTTTTATCGTATGTTCGAGTAGAACATTGGGACCATCTTCAGACAATCCGTCTCCACCGATGAAGATAACATATTCTCACAGACCGCTAATGAAGGTAACCTCTTAATCATGTTTTACTTAAGAAAAAAAAATCCACAAAGCATATATTAATTTTACTTAATATGATACAGATTTATATGGTCAATGTTGATTTTGAAGTGTATCATGATGACTGTAAGCAATACGAACAACTTCTCCATAAAGTGATTAGCAGAAGGTAATTTTTGGTTTCTATAGATAGAGCAATAAGCAAAAACGTAATAGTTTACTTGAAGATGTATTACCAAAAACATAATATATATATATATATATATTATTAGCATCCAAAATTGTATAACAATATTAATGGAAATTGAGATGGTATAAGAATTCAAAATTGGCTACGCCATTTTTGGTTGTCATTCTTTTTTTATCAGATCGCCAAAAGATGCTCTAGTATATTGCTATAAGAAAATTGAAAGCGGATTTGCAGCAAAACTCACATATGAAGAGGCTGTGAAATTGAAAGGTATATATATTCATTTATAGAAAGTATTTTTTTGAGAACTAGTCACCCAATATTATGGCAGAATCAATAAATTGTAAAAGTGAATAATCAAAATAATAATTGTAGTTTTTTAATATTTATTTATAAATATGTGTAGGTGAGAAAGGGATTTTTGAGGTAGTCGAACAGAAAATATACTTGATCGACGATATGGAACTTAATGGATAGAATATAAAATCAAAAACGTGAAACCTATATAAAAAAAATACTTTGGATCTAGTCTACCCTTTTGGTCAAGAGATTATTATATTTTTGCATAGAAAAAATGTAATATTTTAATCAGATATTATCTTTCCCATATGAGGTATACAAAAATTTATATGGTCACTACAAACTCAATTTGCACAGCTTGTTGTTCGAGGTCTAAAGCGCAATTTTAAAAGAAACTTATTTCATGATTTTTTTTAGCCATATCCCACCCCAACCCATTTTTGTTTACGATGAAAAAATTTGAAAATAAAAATTGAAAAATAGTTTTGTGTCTAATAAAAAAATATGTTGGCCCGAAAACCAAAATTTGATAGAGGAGCAAGTGCTTCTTGTTGAGCTTTAGAGAAACACAAGACACACTAAGAAGCACTTGCTCTCTTTGGTTTTATAGTGTTTTGTGTTGTTTTTTATAATTATGTATCCCAATATATATATATATACACATTCATTGGTTTCGTTCTTTATCTTATATATATATATATATATTTTAATTGAGGAGACACTTAAAAAAAATAATCTTACGTGTCATTTAGAAAGGGTTTTAAGAAAAAATTAACCAATCAAAACATTTCAACTAATATTATATCTTATTATGTAAATCTCTACATATTGTCATTAATTTATAACATAAGCTCATTAATATATGTTTTATTAATTCAAATCTAATCTAATGTAATGATTTAAACAGGTAACTGTAAAAACGTCATTTTAAACTTACTATATCATCTATTTAATTTTTATTAACAAGTTTTTTATTATTATTTATAACAAAATTATCTATTATGTATATGTGTAATTTTTTCTTGTGATGTAAATATTTTTTCTTGTGATGTAATTTATGATACATACCATGCACAAATACATATATTTATACATTTGATCATTGAGAAATATATATTGGTTTTGTTTATTATCTCTGATAAATTTATATGATTTCTCGTATGATCTATAATTTATATATATAATGAAGACTAATTATACAATGAAAACATATTGATTCAAATAACATTGCATATGTTATGATCAATTTTACACATAAAAATATCAAAACTAATGGCATCCACATATGTTTAATCAAATGTATTCATTTTTATTACTTTTATGCACAAGATACATATTTTTAATATGTTTACATATATTAAAAATATTATGGTTTGTCATACACATTTAAATATTAATTTTTTTATATATGTTAAAATCGATTTGTTAACATAATTATATTTAATCCCGTGCTTTGGCGTGGGTCAAAATCTAGTTAACTTTTAAGTCAAAAACATACAAAATATGGGAATTTGCAGGGAAACGGTTATTTAATTCCTCATCTATTTGAAATTGGTCGATTTATTCTCCAACTATCGTATATGCAGATTAAATCCCCAAGTGAACGTTGACTTTGTAAATTTAGGCATGATAAAATTCAACGTTAACGAAGAAAACGGAGACGTTAAAGTTGGCTTTTATCAGACCTAAATTTACAAAGTCAACGTTAACTCAAGAATTTAAATATCTAATTAAAAGATGAGGAATTAATATGCAAAATTGTAAAACTTAGGGAATTAAATGATATTTTCATGATCATTTGAAAAATACCATCAAATAGTTTTTACTTCTTACAAAAATATAATTTCCCTTATATTTTGTATATACAATACATACATAGTATATTTTGTTGAAATTAATTTCCCTTATATTTTTTCAATAGTTCCCACGGTCACATAACAATTTTAGTCGTTGTTATAAATATATTAAAATAATTTATATGTGTATTTTTAAGCTATATTATATTATGTATATTTTGGATGTACAACATATAATAGAAATGATATATTTTTTAAAAAGTATTTGATGGTATTTATCGATTGATCATAAAAATGTCATTTAATTCCTCAAGTTTTGCAATTTTGCATATTAATTCTCCAAAATACACAGCCTTTCTCAATTTTGCACTCAATGGTTTGAAACAATATCACCATCATCATTTTATAAAATACACATCTTATTTACGCCTTTCTTATACATACTTTATATTGATTCTCAATTCTAAGGGTACGCAAGCAGACTTGGCAAATTGAAATGGAGCTGCCAAATATCAACCTCCAAATTTGGGGATTTCAAGTGAGTCTACATTGCTTAAGACGATTTGGACATGTTAATCCCTAAAAAGTTTGGTTATCTCAACTTAGAATTAACTAGGAACTCAGTGAACACAACCACCATGCAACTTGAGCTCTTTCATTTACTATGGAGGCCAAGATCAACAACCAACCCGGATGCTGTAAGTCCCTACTTCTTTGATCACCAAAATCTGTGTTGCATATCGACAAAAACACTTGTATCGGATTTGGTTTCCATCTTATTCTAGCAATGCTATTAGCTACCAGAAAACATCGTTTTTTCAGAGATTGAGAATTAGTTGTTGTGAGTTTAGGGTCTTGAGACTTATTTTTTTTTAGGATTTAGGAAGTAAAAGAAAAAACTGCAAATAGTCTTTACTCATTTGGTACAAGTACAGCCATTGAACAAAACGCTTTTTAGAAGGTAAGCAGGTGAACTTTTGTATAACTAACTTATTATCTTCCTCTTCTATAAGAAATTCTAACCTAAGAATAAAAAAAGATTGATACTTTATTGACTTGCTGATTCGTTACCATCTACTAACTTATCTCAGGACTTTGCTGATTATTATTACAAAGCAATAAAACAGAGTTTCGAAGCAAAGAATGCTCAAAAGCCAATAGATGTTTGTGTGAATGTTTTGTTTTAAATTTCTCTGCAGGTTTATACTACCAAAGAACTTGTCCAGAAGAAACAATTTAACATTTAACTAAGAACTTGTTCACATTTCACCGTAGTTGCCTAAAGCATGGCAGAATTATACTTCCATGGTGTTTGAAAATTTAAGCAACAATCCAAAACATAGAGTTTCAAAAGATAACACCACCAGAAACCAAAAAGTTACCTAGATAGAGATGCCACCACCATAAAACCAGAAAGTTAGCTAGATATAAAAGGGAAGAGAAAAAGGATAATCCTAAGTAGCGGGAAACAAAAGACCAGGCAGCATTGGCATCACATTTGCTTGAGTCCTTCAGCGATCATAGAGGTCACGTCATGCAGAAACTGTGTCTTTAGCATCAGATATTCAAGTTCCTTTGCCCGTAATGCCCTCATCCTCTCTTCAATCATCTTCTTAGACTCGACCGGGGCCAAGTTCCATCCTTGCATCACGGAAGCCTCATAGACACCGAACTGGGCAATTGATTGAACAAGAAACGAGCTCTCAAACCAGTCCGATGTTTTCTGCGGCTCCAAATCTTCTTGAACACTTTTACCATTAGGCAAAGGGGAAAACAAGTCTTGCTTCACAGAATCAAGCTTCTCAGTCTTTCTCTGACTCTTCCCATTAGTCTTTCTCTGACTCTTCTCATTAGTCTTAGCAACAGATTCTAGACAAATTCCTTGAGGTCCCCAAATAGACAATGACAATGTCAAAGCTTTAACATCATGAGGTTTAGTAAAAGAAACTACTTTACCATTCTTCCGTGTACCAATATACTTCTTCTTCAAACTCCTAAGCTTTTCCATCAATTGGTTCTTACTAGCTTCAAACTGAATACATTTCTTCACAAACTCGTAAAACTCAGTAGTGTCTTCATAAGGAGACTTACCTTTCTCTTTTCTGAAATTAAGCATTCCTTGGAGGAGAGCAATTTCATCTTCTTCACTCCACAATCTTTGTTTCTTTGTACCTTCACCGGTCTTCTTCTCATCTTCTCCTGAAGTAACCGTCTTACCTCGCTTGGCGTTACCCTCCCTTGAAGTCCCTTCTCCTGGTCGCTTCGTTCTTGATACCACAGCCGGTAAAGCTAAAGTAGCAGAAGGCAGACCTTCCTTCTTCTTAGGGTTTGTAGAAGCGACGGTGACAGCGATTGCTTTACCAGATCCACTGTTGGGGATCTTCGAAGCTTCCTCTGGTTCAGAGTCGGAATCAGTCTCTGTCTCCGATCCAGACCCTGATTCGGACCCTTGCTCTGTTGCGGTTACGGAGACGGTGGGTTTGCCCGGAACGACGATTGTAACAGCGGCGGCCGAAGGAGCTATTGGGGCGGAAGGAGCTATGGGCTCGTCTTCTTCTGATGAAGAACCTTCTTCTTCTTCCGATGAAGAACCTTCTTCTTTTTCTTCTTCTTCTTCTTCTTCTCCAGAAGAAGACTCGACTTCGTCGTCATCACTAGGAGTAGCAGGTGGTGGATCCTTAAGAGGGTTAAGAGGCTTCTTCGTCATCGGAAAGGTTTCAAAGAGAGATCGAGAGAGGAATTAGGGTTTGTGGAGAAGGTAACTGAAGAGCCTTCTCTTCTGGTTTCAAAGGTTTAACCTTAACTTTAGTTAAGCTTTTGGGCTTTTAATTTTATGACCTAAGCTCCGTTTTAAATTCTTTGTAGATCTAGGCCCTTTACTAGTTTTTAATGAAATGTTTGAGACCACACATAAAAAAGATACACAACTTTTAGGTTACATCAACCATTTTATTATATTTAGGTTTTTTTGGATGAAAGTTATGATTTAAATGAAGAATTTGTTTCTAAGAGATTGATATTAGATTTTAAAGTTTTAAATTATTATATTTATGTATATTAGTGATCAACTTTATTGAGAATTTTGGTGTGAAGGATTTATAAATATAAAATTATGATAGGTTATTGAATATTAATTAGAAATTATCTATATAATTCGTAATCATAATATCTAAATCTTGTTTTTCAAACTTAGAGGGTGTTATTCAATGATGGATTTTAATAGAGTTTAAATCTATTCCAAATCCACTGTTATTCAATAGTTGATTTAAAATCCTCTATTAAAATCTAGTGTTATTCGTTGTTGTATTTACAAAATCTTTATTGAAGGAGTTTAAAATCTAGTGTTATTGGATCTTGTATTTATATTCTCCTCATTAAAAGATTTTGAAATCCATTGTTATTCAATCCAAGATTTAAAATGACAAACTAAAATCTTTTGTTATTCATTTTTGATAGATTCTTAGTAATTGATTTCACTTGATGGAGTTTCAATGGATTTGCCTCTTAATTCACGTTAAAATTCTATCTATCAAAATCCCACCATTTTGTTTGGATTTTCATAGCCTGATATCTCATATACTTCACACAAAAAAAACAAAAAAAATCACCACACCATTTCCACGATCTTCTTCTTTAAATCCCACTATTTTCTTCCTTTTCCCCATTTCCTTCTGCTCTCAAAATCACCATCGTTTCATCCTTATCACTTTGAAGGCAATGAGAAACAAATCTTTTTTTCAACTTTTTCTTTTATAATGGATCTTATCATATTTATTATTGATCTAATTACTATCATCGTAGGGTTTTACGTTATGGAAGAAAATATTCATGAAGAAGATGATTTAGATTTAAACCTTATTTTATTGATGCTTGTGGGATATTTTGCAAATGAGAATCAAATTGAACGTCCGATTCGGCGGCAAATCACTAGAGAAGGGCATGATTATATACAGAAGGCTTTGAAAGAGGATCCTATTCATTTTCGGCAATTATATCGCATGTATCCTGATGTGTTTGTGGATTTATGTTATCTTATCAGAACAAAAACAGATTTGAAAAACACACGATATATGTGTGTCGAAGAGATGGTTGCTACTTTTTTTATGACAGTTGGCCAAAATTCAAAATACTGCCACACGCTCGACACGTTTAAGAGATCAAAATTCGCAACAAGTACGAATTTTCATAAGGTTCTCAGAGCTTTGAATACGCTTGCACCAAGTTTGATGGCCAAGCCTACTCATACAGTGCCCGCAAAAATAAGCAAAAGCACAAGATTTTATCCTTACTTCAAGGTACACATCGTTTGATGTTTGACTATTAGTTATTCTAAATTTTTATATCAACACTTGAATTTTTTTAGGATTGTATCGGAGCTATTGATGGCACGCACATTACAGCCATGGTAAAAGGTCCTGAAAAGGCAAGTTACCGTAATCGAAAAGGGGTCATTTCACAAAACGTATTGGCTGCTTGTAACTTTGATCTTGAGTTTATATATGTTCTAAGTGGATGGGAAGGTTCGGCTCACGACTCAAAAGTTTTACAAGATGCATTAACAAGAAGAACTAATAGACTACAAGTTCCAGAAGGTAATTATAATTCATCTATATTTTATATGAAAATGATTGATATGATATTTTATATCACGTTACTTATAAAGTGTTTTGGTGTTTTAGGAAAATATTATTTAGCTGATTGTGGGTTTGCAAACCGACGTAATTTCTTAGCTCCAGTGTGGAGTACTCGGTATCATTTACAAGAATTTCGTGGTGAAGGTTGTGATCCAGCAAATCAAAATGAACTATTCAATCTTCGCCATTCATCTTTAAGAAACGTTATTGAGAGAATATTTGGTATATTTAAATCTCGGTTTTTGATTTTTAAATCTGCACCACCATTTTCTTTCAAGACCCAAGCAGAGATAGTTCTTGCTTGTGCGGCCTTACATAATTTTCTTTGCAAAAAGTGTCGGTCTGATGAATCTTTTAGTGATGAGGAAGATGAATCAGACGAAGAAACTGAAAATCAAAATTCTGTAGAAAATAATGGTGAAGAAATTGTTGAGACTCAAGAGAAGAAATTTTTATAAATCATTTGCCAAAATGAATTCAATTCTACTGTGAGAATCAAATGACAAGATTTTGACTTTGTAAATACACTGCCATGTATTTGATAACTCACACACGTTAGATTTTAAAATCAATAATGATTACTCCTAAATCAACCAAAATCAAATAAAATCTACTGGATTCTAAATCTAATGGAGTTGATTTAAAGTTATCCATTGAATAACACCCTCTTATTATACATATTCTCATTTTTCAACCGCAAACGGGAGAACCAATCAAGCTCATAGTATAAGTTCTATTACACAATCTTGCATTCCAAACTAATGTGTATGCAAGAGAAACGCAATCTCATCTAAACTTATAACCATTCTCCGAAGCTCAGGGACGGTCCGTAGCATAAGAAAGAGAAGCCACTGCTTAGGGCCCTTCAACATAGGAGGCTTGTTTTAGTTGAAATTTTTGTTAAGTTTTTATGTAAAAAAAAAAATATTTGTCTTTTTTTAACAAAAATAGTATGCATGGTCCTTTATTTAACAAACATATTTCTTAATTTTTTCTTCAACTAATTAAAATCTAATTTTTAAAACAAAGTTAGAACCCTAAACGACGACGATTGGGGTTCTCTTTTAAGTTTCCTCTTCTATCATTTCCTCTAACACAAATTGAAGAATAGAGTGGATATGATCAGATAAGTGAATTAATTTATGCATAATAAAAAAAAATCTGTGATTACATATTGGTAAATCGTAACTTAACAAATAATAATCTAGTTTTCGAAGTTTATCTCGTCGTTGACGTTTGGTGATTTGCTGCAGTTTTGGATATAATTGTTTAGATTATAAAGTCTATGATAATATATGAATTTAAAGTTTCAATATTTGTGTAAAATAGTCACAGTAAAGAGTTTGGTATGTGACCAACTTCATATTAGATTAGATCAAAAGTAAAATTTGATTTTACTATTTTTATTTATCTTCTTACAAACTGTTTGGATTTATATACTATTTTTTAAGTTATCATGTCATTTTTTTATATTATTGATATTATATATAAAAATATATATAATATCAATAATGCAACGTCTGCTGACCTGCCCCAGGCCCACGCGCGGAACTCTGAGCCTCACTCAAGACTGGCTCCTCTACGAGTCCACGACCACTGCCTCGGCCTCCCCGCCCACGTCCTCTAGTAGTCCTAGCCATCTCACTGCACTCACAAGCAGACCAGCTAAGCACTAGAAGGATCAATCACACAACACAATCAACACTTACCATGGAATCTCTTTGAAGGCTCGAAGGAAGATGATCTAGAACCCCCAAACTCACAGAATTGCAATTTACCAAATTCAATCCTAGCAGTTCTAGCCCGTTCTAAAACCGTAAGGGTTCTGATACCAAACTGAAAAGACCCGACCCGTTTTTTTTTAACAAGAAACCCTTGGTCTCGGACTAGCATTCCCAAAAATGCTATCCTCAACAACCAAGCAACACAGGCAATCAAACAACAGCGGATAACCAGAAATAAGAAATTCCAATAAAATCTAAACCAGTCGATTCCAACAACAAAACCAAATCAATCAATTCCAGCAACCTAACAAGGTTCTAAAACAGAAATGGAAACAACAGACAACACCAAACTCGAGACCCTAGATCATCTCCCTCTTCGTTGCCATGATTCCACGATCACAATTTGCCTTTACCTGCATCACATGGAAAAAAGAGATGCGTGAGTATTATCACAAATACCCAGTGAGACGGTCATCCCATCCACGACTGCGCACTCAGACGCGATGGATCCGCTCAGGCAAACATACATCAATCAGCACACAAACACAAGAACACGGCTCAACCACAGCCATCCAGACAGGCTGTCGATCGACACTACCACTAGGTGTCGATCGACACCTTCTGCAGGTGCCTGTCGATCGACACACCCTCTAGGTGTCGATCGACAGCACCTCCACACCCTGTCGATCGACAGCAACTCAACACCCTGTCGATCGACACATCCTCTAGGTGTCGATCGACAGCTCCGTGTTGGTCTGTCGATCGACATACCCAGTGGTTGTCGATCGACAGGCCTTCGCAGAATCCCTGGAAATCGACCAATATCCTCTCGGATCGATTCCTCATCTGCGTTAACACGAAACCTGCACGAAAACCACAATTCAAACACAACAAACATAATTCACAGTCTCAAGCACAACAACACAAGATCAAATCACAAGATTCCAAACCTATCACCAATCAACCCTAACGAATCCACTGGCCCAGAAACCATGGTCACGCACTCACCTTAGATTTTTGATAGAATTCGGTGGATATTGAGGCTAGAAACGAACACAGCTAAAACCACCACGAAATTCCACTTCAAATCGATCAAGAACGAAAACCATAACAGAAACAAGAGAACTCCTCTCAACTCTTTCTCTGCTGATTTGAGACTTGGTTTCGCTCAGAATGTGGCCAAAAAGACTTATATATGAAGTCCTAGGGTTCCCCAAACCGGCCCGGTCCAACTGAATGACTTAAATCGAACCAGAAAACTGACCAATTTTAGTACCTGTCGATCGACAGACACTAGGTGTGTCGATCGACACACCTAGTGTCCGTCGATCGACATCCCTTAAGAGCCCTGTCGATCGACAGACACCACGTGTGTCGATCGACAACCCCTCCATTTTTCTCAAAAAATGGTTCACGGGCGTCACATTAAGCATCTAGCCATGATCAATGTAAATGCGATAAGTATTGTAAGCAAAGATTGGTTCAAGCTTACAACACTATCAAAGGCTGAGAACAACACTAAGGCCCTTTTCCAGAGATGAGTCCATCTTCAACCCAGAATCTGAAAAGGCCTCAACATTTAGCTAATTCTTCATACTTCAACTTGAGCTCATTGAATCTTTCCTACACAGTAAGAAGAATAGAAATATCACAAAACATCAGAAGATAAACCACAAGAACAAGGAGACTAAAACTTACTCTTGCCACATAACATCTGAGGAACTGAAGAGAACATCTTGCACTTCCTCAACATGCCGTATTACCACAAAGAAACCATCGCTACATGATAGTGAGACACAATTAGTCTTGCCACATAACTTAACAAAGAAACAAAAATTCACCAGAGAAACCAATTCTAGACAAGTCAACATTACTTCTAAAATCGGTAGGAAAAGAGAAAGAGAGACAAAGGCGTTTTTTCTTCTCAATCCCAAACGCATAAATCACAATTACAAGAACTCTAATATCAAGCAACCCAATCAGTAAGAATATAGAAGAAACCTCGAGGTCTTCACCCTCTCGATGAAGAGCTCAAATCCTTTCAGCGTGGGCATATATAACAATTACCCTTTCCAATCTTAGACTCTCGCCTGTCGAATCGCAGCAATACAAAGAAAAACCGAAGAGTTGCGACGTGAGCCAGAGGCGTGGAGGAAGGAATCCGGGATTCGAAAGAAGACGATTTGAGATAGAGATCTGAGATTGAAGAAGACAATGAATAGAAGATGGAGGTTTCCATGGTCATAAAGCTTGGAGAAATCAGAAGTCAAGGTTAATTGTCTTCTAGAAAGGGATTTAGGTAGAAGGTGGAGAAAGACGGTAAGGAGAAGAGGAGATTCAAAGTCTAGAAAGGGATTTAGGTTAAAGACAAGAAGTTGAAGCACGATTTAGGTTTTGTGGTTTTGTAATTGATTTTTTGTGTGTGGCTAAGTTATTGTTTGGTCCCAAACTTAGGCGCTAAATGAAAAAATAATAATGACCAAGTGTTGTAACTTTTCGATTTGGTTGAGTGTTGAGCGGTAACTATAAATTTTTAGCTAAATGTTGGCGCTTTAATGTGATTTTAGCTTTCCGCTTAGCTATTATTGAGCTTAGCGTTTTGTACATGCTATGATATAGTTACCAAATCTTGAATACCACTTTTAATAGCATTTGTAAAATCCGTGCTATTATAATGTGCTATCAATGCACACTTTTTTTGTAAAATCCGTGCTTATTTTGTTATCCATCTTAATTATCATAAACTAGAGGATATCCCGGACTATATCCGGGTTTGTTAGTTATAAGTTTGCTTGTTATTTTGATTTCATAAAGATAGTAATGTTAGTTTGGTGATTTCATATATTTGAAACAATTATTTTTTTATTCAATATAAACATATATAATTAATGATGTTAATCTGTTTTAGTTTTGAATTAATTTTGACTTGTTTGAAATTTCAAACAGATTACTTTTTGGTGACATAATTTATAGTATTCTTTAGCTAGATAAATTATTTTAAATAAATTTGATATAATTTTTTTATATGTTTATGCATATTCATTTTTAACCTGACAAAATATTTAATTTATTAATATTTTAGAGAAAACAATAATTGTAATTGTTAATTGATAAATTGGAATGAAAAATTTATAAATATTGAAATAAAATAGGGTCCAAACTATTAATGAACCACTTAAAATATGTATGAAACTTTTGTGTCATTTTGTTGCATTATCAAAACAATTATCTTATTTGAGTTATAATCGTGAATTGTATTGATCTTAAATATAAGGAACTATTTAACCCCAAAGAGAAATATAAGGTAGTAGGTAAATGATGTATCCTTAAGTTTAGTTATAAAGAGCGTCGTTTTAACTTTTTAGGTATGGTTGGGATTTATAAGTTAATTTCGATTGAGATTTTGGTGTAGTTTGTTTTTATGTTTTGTTCATTCATTACTCAGTTCTCAGTTTAAACTCTTCACCATTTTATCATCTTAAGCATTTAAAGTGTAATTTTTTTGATGAGTTCAAAGAACTATTCAAATAGGAATTTGTGACCTATCGAGAGGTTTCATTGTTACAATATGAAAAAGTTGAATTTGATAGCTAACCTCTCGATGATCTTTGATAATATTTTGTTTCATTTTCCAATACAATTATAGCTATGCTCTATGCATTTTTATTATATGCAATTTATTTTCTTGTTGTTTAAGATCTTATATACGCATTTTGGTACGTCTTAAAAGTCTTTGAGGCCTAATTGCCTAAACATTTCAACAGTAAGAGGTGCGTTCCTCGACCCATTTTCTTTCTGCTTTATGTTGCCTCTTCTTGCACATCAAGAATATATACTTCTCTCATATTCTAAGGTAGCATTTCAATGAATTTCCCAGCTTCTGAATTATTCTTCTTCAGTCTCTGTTTCAAAGTTTTATGTCTATGCTAGAGCATCTATTTTGTTATTATCAGGTCAAAACCAAATTCTTGTAATTAGCTTTTCTTGCTTTATTCTGGAAAAAAACGATGATGTAGACATTTTATGGTTTGGACTCAAAGCATCAAAGCAATGTTTGTTTTCAAAACCCACTTCTTTAAACCATCTATGTCCTCACATCTTTCATCAAGGAAGTCCTTGTATAATCTATCGTTTTCTGGAATCCGTTGGTTTCAACTAGTCAATATGAATGCATCCTTATTTATTGTTTTGTCACTTTGTGATTTAATACTAGGTGTTTGTCAGTTTTTTCTTTAATAATGTGTGTTTTGTCATTTTCCGTCAATGTTATACGTGACTAATATATGGGTTTTAGTTAAAAAATCTAGTAATTATATTTTCCTTCTCTATAATCCATCGTTTCTTGAATCCGTCAGTTTTTCAACAAGTCAATATGAATCCAAAGAATTCAATCCTTATCTTTTAATAAATTATATTCAGTTGTTTATTTTGAGTCCGTCTATTTCAACCACTCAATTTCTTGTAAGCAAAGATGATATGATCATGGACGTCACTAAGGACATGGAGCATGAGCCGGCGCTTGAACCTGAACTTGTACCAGAAGGAGCCAAGCTTGTTGCTGAGGAATCACGTGAAGCTGAAGACATTTTGGTCGCACCAAGAGGACTGATGACACGATCTAGAACTAAGTTGTTCAACCAAGCCAACCAATTTAAAGATATTTGGGTGGACTACTTAATCACTTGAGCAAGGAAAAAAAAGATGTGATCCAAACCACTCTGGTTTTGATACAAGCTCAAGAACATTAACAAATGGACAAGTGATGCATTTACAGTCTTTTTCTCTACCTTTGATTTTGTCCCATTGGATTTTCTAAAGGAGGTTTTTAACGAGGCTTATGCATCACTTCAAATCATCCATTTGTTGATCAGACCCAAGGCCATTAAAGGAGGAGCCAAAACGTTGCCTTCGTTCTTATTTGAATTCGTTAAGCTCCCATTAATTGTTGTTTACGTTTTCAATACTTCTTCTCTCTTTCCTTTATTACTCTTGTTTCTGAGAACAAAAAACCTATCTATCTTTTTATGAAAATTGTTTCTAAGTAGATTATCTTGTTGGTGTGTAATACTGTAGAACCTCCATAAATTAATACTCTATAAATTAATAATCACCATAAATTAATAAAATATTCCGGTCCCGAGTCAGGCCAATGTAAAAATTAAAGAAATTCGATAAAATGTAAGATAATAATTTTTTTCAAACTCTTATGTAAAATATGGTTCCAATAATAGTATATATGTATGATAATACACATGTTAAAAAATGTTCTAAACATAGTTTTAAGATTTTTGTTTTGACTTAAAAATGAAAATCTTATTAGACCTGATCTTTAACTTTACGTATTACATCAAAAAAATTTACTATTGTTTTCTCAATCTTTACCATAAACTTGTGAAAAATTCTAGGCAAAATAATTGATTCTTTATACATAACTCTCTCTAAATGTATCTATCGACATTAGAGATAATAACTATGATTTTTCTAAATTTCATACATAGTATACCATTTTAATTTGATCGTCTATTATGGTAATATCATCCACTCTATTGTGACAATCGAAATTTTTAATCAAAATTTCATGTCATTTTTGCAAATAGATTCATTAAATTCAATAATATAACATCATTAATAAAAAACAAATTAAGAAAAATATTAACTAAAAAAGATTTTTCTCTATAAATTTATCGATAAATTAATATCTCTCTAAAATAATAAATTTTTAAGATCCCAACAATATTAATTTATAGAGGTTTTACTGTATCCAACAAAACCTTGAATTCTTTGGTGAGTAATAACCATAGATTTCGAGTTGATATCCAAAAGTTCTTCCGCAAACTTTTGTGCTATCCTTCAATCATTCGACTTTTCTTCATCATCACGGATTCGATCATCACAGAAATTAGCCTTTTCTCAATCTTAGAGTATCGATCTACGAGAATCTCATTAGAAGACTCTTTCTAATTTCATTGATATACCAATACCAAAAATATCATCTTACTAAAAAAATATCAGTGGATCCATCATAATTTCCTTTTGATATCAAAGCTTACAGAATGCAGTCTAAAATTGAAAAGGAGTATATTGTCAACCGTATTAGGAAGCGTCGAAACAAAACAGAGGAAGACTCCGCAACTCGTAGGATGAGAAAATACTTCAAAAGAGATCATGTATCGGCAAAGCAAAGACGTGTTGACGACTACTTTTCCAATCAACCTACTTAGAGGATGCAATGTTTAGTCGACGATTCCGGATGTGAAAATATGTTTTGCTTCGGATCGACGAGGACTTATCAAGCAGTGAAAACTACTTCACCCAAAGTGTTTTTGCATCCAATAAAGGAGGTGTATATACACTAGGAAAATGTACCACGGCCATGCGAATGTTAGCATATGGTGTGGCAGCCGACACAGTCGATTAATACATCCAAAACATAAGGTACTACATCGTTGGAGTACTGTGGAAGTCGGAATTCGCACAATTAGATTTGTAAGGGTTTCAAAAGGAAGCAGAGATTTCTGAAGATAAGCTATGAAGAACAATGATGAGCAAAGAGAAATTAGGGTTTGTAATTGCTTTGTATTGCTTGTGTGATAAAAATTGTGAATATCCCTTTACAAGTGTTTTTGCATTCCTATATATAACCTCCTAAGTCGGCTAAGCCTTTTTCCTAAACCTTCGCGGATTGCCTTTTTCGCCTATGTCGGTCGAGCCTATGTGGGCTTCGTTGCTGGGCTTTAACGCGTTGAACCTTCTGGAACCTTCGTTGATGTTCTGACGGGCGACGAAGGACCTGAAGCCGATGGGAAAGGCTTGGGCACCGATGTCAACTGCCTGGACACCGATGAGGCCAAGCACATCGGTGTCACTGGGCAGTGACATCGGTGCCACTGCTCAGTGACATCGACGCCAGGCAGCCTTGGTCTCTGCAGCGCCTTCTGTTGGCTTTGTGACCTCTCCGACGCTGCACCCATGACTTCTCTTGAGGTGAAGACATCTTCGAAGGTTCCTTCATCAGGTAGAAGGTTCAAGGAACTTAGGGGTTTTTCAAGAGGTCTTCACCCTTTCTTGTAGGTGAAATGACTTAGGGGTTTTTAAGAGCCCTTCACCCTTTCTTGTAGGTGAAATGACTTAGGGGCTATATTATCTCTGCTTGTTGAAATATGCTCGTTGCTTATCATAACTTTGAACGTCGAACTTCAGTGGGTGAAATCCGACCCCAACAGTTAGCCCCCCAGCTCGGTAGTGTTAGTGATAATAGTACCGAGTTTATGACCATTCGGTGTTGAAGTTTAGCCGTTCAAAGTTATGATGCTATTTGTTAGCGTGATGCTGTAGGCTTGAGCATTTAGTGTTGATAACAATGTAAACGTTATTTTTCGTTCTTCGAAGGTTTTAAGACTTCGTGTTCTGTTTGCGAGAGCTGATAGCATTTTCTATTGACAATGGTTTTTATGCTTAAGGATTTTAAGACCTCGCTGAAGATTTAAAGACTTCGCGCTTCGCTTGTCGAAGTACATGATGCAGATTTTAAGACTTCACGTTTTTCTGATGATTTTAAGACTTCATGTTTTTCTGAAGATTTTAAGACTTCATGTTTTTCTGAAGATTTTAAGACTTCTCGCTCCGCTTGTCAAAGCTTTGTAACCGTAGAAGACTCCTCATGGGCGGAGAAGTCTTTGTCTCATGGCGGAGAAGACTTCACCTCGCAGGCAGAGAAGACTTCGTCTCGCGGGCGGATTAAGTCTTTGTCTCATAGGCGGAGAAGACTTCTCCTTGTTTTAGGTCTTGGTTTTTTGTTTGATGAATGTGGAAGATCGATGACTTAGATCTTTGTATTGACTTGATGTAGGTCGAATTGTGGTGATAAATCCAAAAGGGAGTGGCCCCGACGGTTCCGGGTCCGGCGGCGGCGTCGACGACTCGACTCGTCTCGATGACGTCGACCTCGGGAAAACTGGTCCCGATGATCCTGGTCCCGAGGACCCTGCCCTCGGTGACCGCGGACCCGATGCTGTTGACATCGACACCTCAGGTCCCGATGACCCAAGCTTTGTCGAGCGCGGACCCGATGTTGTAAACATAGGCACCTCGGGTACCGATGACCCAAGCTTCATCGAGCGTGGACCCGACGTGTCTTATTACCCCATCATTGACGTCCCCGATGACCCCGACGTGATGATCCAGCAGCGAGGAACCGTAGACCTCGAGGGAGTCCGTGGCACCCTCGACCCGAGGAGCTTGGTCGTCGATGAAGAAGGTGTGGCATGTCCGAGCTAACGAGTGAGAGATCCTCGGACCCCGACTTCATCCATTGGCGGCGTGATTCCACTGAACGATGGGGTTCCCAACCTTCTGTTTGGCTATGCAGAAGTATCGTCTTCCTCTTCTTCGTCAGACTTACGAGATTCTAGTGATGACGAGGACACTCTTGAGGTTGAGAGAGATGATGAAGATGTCGAGGCAGACGATGACGACATCGAGGCAGACGACGACGACGAGGCAGACGACGACGACGAGGCAGACGACGACGACGAGACAGACGACGACGAGGTCGACGAGGCAGGCGACGACGACGTCGACGTCGAGGCAGACGATGACGACGTCGAGGCAGACTACGACGACGTCGAGGAAGACGATGACGACGAAGTCGAGGAAGACGACGACGACGTCGAGGAAGACGACGACGACGTCGAGCCAGACGACGACGACGTCGAGCCAGACGACGATGACGTCGAGGAAGACGACGACGACGTCGAGTAAGACGACGACGACGTCGAGGAAGACGACGACAACGTCAAGACAGACGACGACGACGTCGAGACAGACGACGACGACGTCGAGGAAGACGACGACAACGTCGACGAGGCAGGCGACGACGACGTCGACGAGGCAGGCGACGACGACGTCGACGAGGCAGGCGACGACGACGTCGAGAAAGACGACGACGACGTCGAGAAAGACGACGACGACGACGTCGAGATAGACGACGACGATGTCGAGGAAGACGACGATGTCGACGAGGCAGACGACGACGTCGAGGAAGACGATGACGATGACGTCGAGGAAGACGACGACGACGTCGGGGCAGACGACGACGACGTCGGGGCAGACGACGACGACGTCGGGGCAGACGACGACGACGTCGGGGCAGACGACGACGACGTCGGGGCAGACGACGACGACGTCGAGACAGACGACGACGACGACGTCGAGGCAGACGACGACGACGACGTCGAGGCAGACGACGACGACGACGTCGAGGCAGACGACGACGACGACGTCGAGGCAGACGACGACGACGTCGAGGAAGACGACGACGACGTCCAGACAGACGAAGACATCAAGGCAGACTTTCTCGTTTTATGCCTTTTTTGTTTTGTCTTTGATAGATCATAAGAGTAATGATAATTGTTTTGCTGACCAAGCCTTTAGTATAAGTTGATGGTCGTTTACACTTGAAACGCCTTTGGCTGTTTGTACCAACGTTGTTGTTGGGTTTTTGATTGTAGAGTAGCAAAATCACAAGTGCGCTTGTGCTCCTTTCCTACCAACGTTTGTTGTTGGGTTTCCATTTTTACCAACGTTGTTGTTGGGTTTTGTAGAATGGCGGTGCTTTCCGAACACGTCTGTTCAGAAGCGATCACACCTTTTGACTTGACCAACTTGTTGTTGGGTTTTCTGAATGATTATTCGGTGTATAAACCTAAGTAATCATTGGCAGCTGCTTTTTACCAACGCTGTTGTTGGGTTTTTGAATGAACGTCCAGGGTCAACAGCCCAGGATCTGAACATTAGAATCAGCCGGGGTCAAAAGCCCTGAAACTGATCGTTATAACTTATATAGCGCGCTTAGGATCCGATGATGGATGTCAATGTGTTCAGGTTCACACATTGTTGCTGTGGCCAACAGCAACGACAGTGGATTGAACTTGCTTGAAAAAGGCTTTGAACAATCCATAGAGGATGTAGCTGATGAAATTGCTTGAAAAAGGCTTTGAATAATCCATAGAGGATGTAAGTGATGAAGTCTATGAGACTTGTGTCAAGTGAATCCTGAGAAGGACGTAGACGAAGTGCTCGAGACGTGTCTAATAAATTCAGAAAAGGATGTTTGATGTTTTCAGCATGGTGGAAGTAAAGGATGGGAGTATACGAGTATACGTACCCCATTCCCCCCTCCTTTTACGGAGGAGGGCAACTGAACTCGTCCGGAGACAAGCTGCCTACGTACCCTTTTGCAGGGATCAAGTCGCCTCGTAGTTCGTTCCAGAGGCCTCAAGAGGTACTAGTGGCAGTACCTTTCGAGTGCCTTGCAAACCACTAGGGAGTGGTGTGGGAGGTTTTTCGGTGACGTAGGCTCGCGGTGGTGACATGATGCAGACCTTGCAGACGCGTTGGCTCTGCGTTTTCAGTAGCTTCTGCGAGCTGTAACTGCTATAGAAGGTCGGTCAAATCATTGACATGTTCGGAACTGGTCCTTCTCCTCTTTCGTGATTCTTGAGGTGAAGATTCCTCCTTCTTTTTCTCGGTGTTCCTCAGCTTGTGCTCTGCCATGAAACACATACGAGACTCCTTCTGGTTGACCCATATCGTTTTTACGCCGATGGGTGTAGGAAACTTGAGGCATAAATGGTATGTTGAAGGCACCGCTCGCATCTGGTTGAGCCAGGGAGTTCCCATGATCATGTTGTAGATGGTTGGGTGATCCGAGACTGTAAAATCGACCATCTTTTTAACGTTGCCAGCTTGGACGGGTAGGCGAACCGTTCCCATCGTCACGATTATCTCTCCGGAGAAACCTGTTATAAGCTTAGGCTGCCCTTTGATTGTGGACAAATCAATCTTCATTCGCTCCAGCGTCTTTTTGAAGATGACATCCACCGAGCTTCCTGTATCAATGAGAACGCGAGAGACGTTGAAGTCGTAAACAGTCAAGTTGATTACCAGAGGATCGTTGTGTGGTTGATCGAGACCCTCAGTGTCTTGCTCGTCGAAGGTGATAGGGTCGCTGGAAAGCCTTGGCTTTGCAGGTGCTAATATGTTCGCGCAGACATCAGTGCGGCGTTGGTAAGCTTCGATCGCAGTCTCATTGTCAGCACAGTACTGCGAGCCTCCCATTATCATGTTGATAACTTCATGATGGTCCTCGTTTTCCATGCCATAATCGCGACGTTGGCCCCTGGGAGTATCCACTTGTTGTTCGGTGTTGGCAGGAGCTTTCTCCTCGGGTTTGAAGTCTGACAGGCTGACGTTGCCTTTCAAAGTGCCTTCAGTCAGTTTGACTATGTGCTGCTGCCCCAACTCCCGACACTTTGCAGTTTAATGTCCATTTGCTTTGTGGAAGTCGCAATATAACTTCTCGTCGTACTCCTTTGGTCCTTCGTAACCCAATGACTCCACTTGGTAGTTATGGACCCCTCCGGATCCTCCTTCGTATTGGATGTAGACGTGATTCGAAGCGTGAGCTGGCTCACTTGCCTGTTTTGTCTTTCCGCCCTTCCTGGCTTGGACTTCTTCCTCCGTTCGAGCGAAGTCAGTAGCACGGTGGAGGGCGTCTTGGATTGTTGTTGGCGTGTTGAGGCTCATCTCTTGCCAGAATGGAGATGGACACTGAAGTGCTCCTCGCAAAGCTTCCAATGCTGACTTGTTGCTGATACCTTCGACCTTTGACAGCGTGTTCTTGAACCTTGTCATGAAAGACCGAAGACTCTCGGTCTCGCCTTGTTTGTTATTCCATAGTTCCGAGTCGTAGATCTTCCGTTCCATGAAGATGTTGTAATGCTGCACGAATAACTCGGAAAGCTGGAGAAAAGTATGAACTGAGTTCTTCTCCAACTTATAGAACCATTGAAGGGCAGACCCCTTGAGACTTTCAATGAACAGCTTGCAGTAGACGACGTCTTTTTCCGCTTCCTTGAAGTTTGCTCTTCCCAAGGCCACTCGAATTCCATCAGATGATCCGAAGGGTCTGTGGTTCCTTCGTAGATTGGTAACTTGATCCTTCCGGGATCGGAGATTTTTGTCTTCGCGATTCGTTCGTCGAAGGGCGTATTCCTCGCCTTTTCTAGAACCTAGGCGATGGCAGGAGCCTTTCCCGTTCCCTGGTGCATCTGCGATTGGGTGTGCTTTAGGTCCGAGGTCACACGATCCATCTGAGCTTTAACTGCAGCGAGTTCTGCAGCGTAAGAGCGTTTGAATGCTCTGCGCTCCTGCTCCTTCTTGTACCGCTCTTCGCTAGAATAGTTGGATTTTCCGCGGTGTCTCCCACAATCTCTGTCTTGGAAGAGTTCGACGCGCTTTGGGTGTCAGGGGCGCGTGGTTCTTGTCGGTTTCCTTCTGCTCCTTCCGCCCGTGCACGCTTTGTGGTGGCTGGTTCCTCTTTGTCAGAGACGTTGACGACGCGTTCGGGAGACTTGTCCGTTCCTCGACGCGGAGGCGGTGGTGGTAGATCTTTTGGGTTTCCCCGAGTAGTACGAGGCGCTGAGAAGTCGATGCGCTGAGGATCGACGCGCGCTCTGAGTCTTGCCGTGTTAGGTCTTTCGCGTTTCCTTCGCGAAAGAGCTTTCAGTTCCTTCGAGTTTTCCTCGATCACCTTGGCTTGCTTCTTCTGCTCGGTGAGGAAGTCTGCTAGCATCTTCTTCACCTCGGTTAGGTCATCATGAGGAGGGTTTTTTGCAGCAGTAGCCTCGATCGAAGGTTCTCTTTCCCAGTTGTCTATGCGGGACGTGTTCTCTTCGCCACTCACCATCTTTGAGTTGTTGTGTAGCTTTTTTTTGGTGTAAGAAATTCTCTAAAATCCCCTTAGTCGGCGCCAAATTGTGGAAGCCGGAATTCGCACAATTAGATTTGTAAGGGTTTCAAAAGGAAGCAGAGATTTCTGAAGATAAGCTATGAAGAACAATGATGAGCAAAGAGAAATTAGGGTTTGTAATTGCTTTGTATTGCTTGTGTGATAAAAATTGTGAATATCCCTTTACAAGTGTTTTTGCATTCCTATATATAACCCCCTAAGTCGGCTAAGCCTTTTTCCTAAACCTTCGCGGATTGCCTTTTTCGCCTATGTCGGTCGAGCCTATGTGGGCTTCGTTGCTGGGCTTTAACGCGTTGAACCTTCTGGAACCTTCGTTGATGTTCTGACGGGCGACGAAGGACCTGAAGCCGATGGGAAAGGCTTGGGCACCGATGTCAATTGCCTGGACACCGATGAGGCCAAGCACATCGGTGTCACTGGGCAGTGACATCGGTGCCACTGCCTGTCATCGGTGTCACTGCTCAGTGACATCGACGCCAGGCAGCCTTGGTCTCTGCAGCGCCTTCTGTTGGCTTTGTGACCTCTCCGACGCTGCACCCATGACTTCTCTTGAGGTGAAGACATCTTCGAAGGTTCCTTCATCAGGTAGAAGGTTCAAGGAACTTAGGGGTTTTTCAAGAGGTCTTCACCCTTTCTTGTAGGTGAAATGACTTAGGGGTTTTTAAGAGCCCTTCACCCTTTCTTGTAGGTGAAATGACTTAGGGGCTATATTATCTCTGCTTGTTGAAATATGCTCGTTGCTTATCATAACTTTGAACGTCGAACTTCAGTGGGTGAAATCCGACCCCAACAAGTACTTGCGTAGATTCTTCAAAGGAATCATAAAGTTGTATGAGCAAGTGTATCTTAGAGCCTGAACTCTAGATGACATACAAAGAATACTGCATGTTAGTGAAATACAAAGGTAGATATGGGAACCACTATTGTTATTCTTGAACTAGTTGCATCTCATGGTCTATGAATCTGGCATGACTTTTTTAGATGTTCGGGTACATTGAACGATATAAACGTTTTAGATCGTTCAACAATGTTCGATGATGTTGAAAAAGGAAATGCTCTAAGAGTGAACTTCTTAGTGAACCAACGTCCGTATAATATGATCTACTATCTAGTTGACGGTATATATCCTTTTTTATCCTACTTTCGTCAAATCAATTATTATTTCTCAAACTGAATCAGGCAAGTTATTTGCACAATATCAAGAAGGATGCCATAATGACATCGAACATGAATTTAGAGTATTGCATTTTGAACCAGCTCGAATGTGAGGCATAGCCGATTTGGTTATCATCATGAGATCATGTATCATATTGCATAATATGATTGTTGAGGATGAACAAGATGTGTATGCTCAACGTTGGCCCGATTATGATCAATTTGAGGCAAGTAAGTCAAGTACACCGCTACCATTCTCGATCGAGGTGCAACCTATATTTGCAAATCATGTCCGTTCTAGATATGAATAGCGTGATTCAAATGTACATCACTAATTGCATGCTGATTTTGTTAAACACAATTGGGCAACAATTTTGTGATTAAATAGATTTTTAAGTTTTATGCGCGATTTAAGAATTTTATTATTTGTGAGAGTAGAGTTTATTGTAATAATTAAATTTTGTGTATCTTACTAATATCTAAGAATTGTGCACGCGTTGTGTGGAGTTTGAAAATTAATATTGTAAAATATGCAATAGTTTCTAGTTTATTGATTATGTATGTATTTAATGTAGCATAAGTTGGTGCTTATAGTAAATAATTATAAGTTAGAAGACTAAATATTGGTAGCAAATTGTTGGACGTATACAATGTTATATGTAAAAACAAATAGTCCATTGATTAATATACAACATATGAAAAACAGCTTCTTGGGTACAAATCATTAACTTGTATGTCTATATCATATTCACTATGATTTCCTAAAATAAATTATTGGTCGTCTTTTTTGCATCAAAGGCGTTCGTACAAATGATTAGAAAAGTTGTAGTATACTTTGCTTCTCTTGAGACATCCACATCACCTCAACATAAGGGTTGTAATGCATCTTTATATTTCAGGTAAACCGAAAACAATACATCGATGTAAAGGCTGCTAATATACTAATTGGCGATGGCTTTGAGGCGAAAGTATTCATAAACTTGTGAGAATCTGTGAGATTTTGATTTCAAGTGCATTACTATAATAACGTTGATTATGATTCATTAGTTGGCAGATTTTGGACTCCTAAGTCTTCTATGCGCAACGATCAACCATATACAACATTCAATTTATTGACTTCTTTCATGTGATTTTATTTGGATGTTGTTACTTAGCTCCTGAATATGCTTTTTCCAGAGAGCTCACAGATAAATCAGATATTTTCTCATTCAGAGTAGTGCTACTTCAATTGATAACCAGACACCGACCTGTTGATAAATTACAACATTTGCTGATGATGATAGAACTGTTGAATTACATAAATGGACACAAGAAAATTAATTGTAGTTTGTCAAAATTAAATTACATAAGAATTAGCTATTAAATTGTTAGAATTAATTGCTTTTTTTCTTCTTTTTTTCACGAACGCACTTGCTCTTATTGGTTACAAGAATACATGAGCATTAGGAAACCAATGTGGAACAGAAGTGCTAACGAAGGAAAAAACCATTTTGCTGAGACGAACATTCCTCGTAAGGAGGTCTGCTTTTTCATTCTTCTCCCAAGACAATACGTAAGAGTAAAGTCTGTAAAAAAAACCGTAACTCCTCAAAATTCGTCCAGCTCTTGGCGGAATCAGGGCCAACTCTCTGGATTGGCGACCATACTCACCAGTTCTTGTGAGTCAGTTAGAAAAACCGAACAATATCGTTCTTGTTTCCTAAGACTTGACATAGCCCTCATAAGGCTATACATCTCTGCATGTAGTGGGGATAAAACTCGCCACAAACCCTTGGTTCCCATTAAGTCTGTTGTCTCATCCAGAAGCTGCAAAATCCATCCCACACTACTCGTGTTCTTATCCTCTTTCCAAGAGCCATCAATGAAGCATCGAAACACCTCTTGGCTGTCTTCCTCTGGGATAGTCTGCCCCTGGGTCGGAAGGGATACTAACTTAGAATCATTAGCCAAAAACCACTCACTACCCTCTTTCCTGGCTAGTTCCATGATTGCTTGTGGTGATCTGTCCACATTATTAAACACTTTGTCATTTCTTGCCTTCCAAAGGTACCAGATGATCTATGGGAAACAACGGACATGCGTATCTAATTCTGTACGATGTGGGATCCGCGAGAACTAGTAATCCATATTGCCCAATAAATTATTCAGAGGAAAAACGGAAGAGGAATTTGAAATATTTGACAGCGCCCAAACTTATCTAGCCGGCGGACACATAAACAATACATGATTAATGGCCTCCGCAACATCCCCACACCTAGGGCATTGTCGCTCCTATTGTAGATAACAATGAGCTCGTTTATTAACCGCTAATGTCCCATAGAGGGACTGCCGTAGGAAACGACAGATCTTATTAGTCGTTTTCAACTTCCACACTTTCTCCTTTAATGGATTTAACGACGGTAATTTTTTGGCATACACCAAATCGTCATCCAACTTTTGACGGGCCACTTCATATCTGGATCGCATTTTATACATACCAGAGTTTGTAAAATGCCAACAAAAACCATATGTTGCTCCTCGCAACGAGGGTCGTATGGAGAGAATTAATTGCTAAAGTTATCAAAAGACACTTAATTTTATTTTTTCTCTTTAATAAAAAAAGACAAATGTCAAACAATTAGATGACACATGGTAACAACCTCTCATGCCTTCAATTTTAATAATCTAACAATATTATATGAGATGTTGTGTGCTTCTCAATATATTTTTTATTAAATTTCCGGTTTTTATAATTATATGTTTTAATAGTGATCTTTTTCTCATAATTATATTATTCTTAAGTTTATTCTGTAATTTTACTTTCGATCAATTATTGTTAATAATAAGTAAACACATACATAAAACAAATGAAGAATATAAAATAAAAATAGTAGGGTAGGGTGTTTAATATTTTTTTAAACATATTGTAAAAATAAATAGAAATGAGTGGGTTTTGAATTATTATGTAGAAAAAGGATGAAATGGAGTGTTAAGAATTAAAAAGTAACAAAATGTAGTAAAATATAGGGAAATTATACTCAATAATAGGTTTTTCATTTATAATTAAGTATCTAACATCATTAAAATCATACTATAATCAATAACATTTAGTCAACAAGAAATTTCGATTATACCCTCATCTATTTGTTCAGTTTAATGTAAAAATAACAAAATAAAACAAAACAAAATTTAAAATTTCCTAAAGATACGACGTTAACCCTAATTTTCTTCCAATAGTCGTCGTCTTCTTCTTCTCTCATGTCTGCTTCTCACCTTTGAATCTTGGGCTAATCCTCATCTTTCGTTTACATGTTTAAAACACTTTGATTCGATTTCATTATTCTTCTTCTTGGATTTCGTATTTTTCTATTTAATCATTCTCTAATCGCTTCTCCATCGCACAACTCTTTTATTTTTTTACCAATTTCTTCTTTTCTCACACATCTCTAAATGAAAGAACCCAATCTACCTCATCAAATACTATTTAGGGGATTGGCTATGGTTCGAGAATAGTTAACTACTTGATGCCTATGATTTAAAAGTAGTTAGCTATTTACTGGCCATGGTTCAATAATTAACTATTTGTTGTCTATGGTTCGCAAATAGTTAACTATTTATTGGCTATGATTCAAAAATAGTTAACTATTTACTGGCTATGGTTCAAAAATAGTGAACTATGGAGCGACATCACTATGGATCTAAAATAGTTAAGTATTTGCTGGCTCCATTCGAAAACTAGTGAACTATGGATATGGTTCGAAAATAGTTAACTATCTGCTGGCTATGGTTCAAATATAGTGAAATATGGAGCGACATTACTATTATTCTGAAATAGATAACTATTGGCCAGTTCAATAGTTATAATATCATGTGGAGTTATAACATGTAATAAACATCTCTGATTGATGAGTAAAATATGCAGTATGAGTTTTTAAAAAGATTTTTAGAGATTTTTAAGGATTTTATTTTTAATCATTTTTCTTTTTTATGTTAATAAGGGCATTTTTGTCCATCTTTATTAATAATAGGCTAGTTACCTAAATCATATTTTCAGCATATTAGTTACTTAATTACATGTGCCAAACATAATATTTATCTAATTAACCCTAAAATATAACCATCGTACATAGTATTATAAAACATTTGAGCTTTTCTCCCTTGTCAAAATTTTTTTTTTTCTCAGAACATGATTAACCAAAAATGAGGATCAGAAACAAAAAATACAAAATTAATAATAATCAATGATACCATCCATAAAAAATCTATACAATCTCATTATTCAATAACATTCCCTTAAAAATTCTTTTCACTTGTTTCACCTGCCTTTGTTTTGAGAGTACAATTGTATATGGTTGTAATTTCACGGATTTTTAAGTGATAGAACTTACAAGTTTGGCCACCTGAAATTATAATTCTGTGTATGAGTTTGTTTAATGGTTACGTTATGCGCTTTTAAGCTTAAGATCCAATCCATTCAGGGTTGTTATTGGATGAATGATTTGAAATCAATTTCATAAGCTTTAAAATCTTTGAAATTTTAAACTCTGATAGAGTTTATTTGGGTGGATTCTAAAAATCTCTGCAATATCCTTGAGATTTGATTTTTAAATATTTGTTCACTAAACTCCATCTTCAAGTGATTTCAAATCCATTAAAAACAAATACTTTCAAAATCTTTTTTCTTTTTGGTCTAAATAAAACTTTCATTAACCCGGGATTAAACCGGGAGTGGGCCTAAACCGGTCTGAACCGGGGCCAAAAACAAAGCATTCTTTGCAATCCTATCGGAATCGCGATTACAAGTTCTAGAAATAAAATTGAAAGCTGAAATCTTGAGTTCCTTGGAGATCTTGAAGATGTCTTGCAAGATTCCGTAGATTTCAAGGTGATCCTCTCGGTTGTTGACGAGGGTGATCAGTTGTTGTGAATCGGAGGCTATGCTCAGATTTTTGATATTCCGGTGTTGGAGTTGAATTAAAGCTTCTCTCATGGCTAAAGCTTCAGCCATTAGTGGGTTTGCAACCTGGGTGATGAATCCTGAACCGCTTGCGACTTCCTTATTGTGCTGATCTTTGAGTATCCATCCGAGCCCAGCCATACCTGTATCAGAACGCCAAGCCGCGTCAGTGTGGCAAGTGTACTGATTCATTGGCTGATCTGGTTGTGGTGATGAGGTCTTGATAGAGCTCGAGGCTATAACGGTTTGTGCCCCAATCCAGTCCTTTGCTTCTATTACCGCCTTGTGTATTGTTTCCTCTTCCGAGAAAGACCTATTGTTGAAAATTTTGTTGTTACGGGCAGTCCAGATGTTCCAGAGGATCCAGGGTTGAATAGGTCCGGTCGAGATTCCAACAGGAGGTAAGCAGCTTATCGAGTTTACTCCTTCTAGAGCTGTTGCTATATCCGGAATGTTAAGGGAGTTGATATGATCCCTAACCAGAGCCAGTTCCCAGACTTTCTTAGCAAAACAACAATGGAGAAAGAGGTGATCAGGAGTTTCCGGTTCACCACATCGCACACAGAGGCCATCAGTCATGATTCCTCTGGAGGCCAGATTTGAACCCACAGGTAAAGCACCACTCAGTAGCTTCCAGAGGAATAGCTTCAGTTTTTGTGCAGTGTTTAGATTCCAGACTAATGAGTTCCATTTTATTGTAGGTTTGTAGATAGTAGTGCCTGGAGAAAGAAGATCATTGGCAAAGTGGTATCCTGATTTTGCCGAATAGAGGCCAGATTGGTGTCCTAGCCAAGCATATCTATTTGCAGCACCTGCTAGACTCGGCTTTAGTTGCAAGATTTGCGTTGTGTGAGCAGGCAGGAGGTTCTCAATCATCTCCTTGTTCCATCCCTTATGATCAGGTAACAACAGGTCCCCAACCACCAAATCCTTGTCAAGAATATTAGGAGGTCCAGTAGGTCTAGCTGGGCCTATTAGGGATAGCCAGTCTTCCTCCCATAGTTTGGTAGCCTTTCCATCGCCTATTACTTTGCCCAGATTCTGTTTGATGAGTTCCTTGCCTATCATTATGCCTCTCCATCCATGGGAGGCTGAGTTAGGGGTTGAGCTATCGAGGAAACTGCTGCTTTGCAGTATTTCCCAAGTAGTGTTCTGGCTAGTAGGCACTCTGGATTAGAGATTCTTCTCCAGCTTAGCTTAGCTAGCAATGCATCATTAAAGCATTGTATATCTCTGAATCCAAGTCCCCCATCCTTTTTGCTTCTGGTGAGTTTATCCCATGCCACCCAGCACATCTTCTTTTTATCCATACTAGAATCCCACCAAAATCTTGTTAAGGTTGATTGTATTCTTTTGCAGACGCTGACAGGAAGCTTGAAGCAAGACATGGTGTATGTAGGCATTGAGGCCAGGACTGATTTGAGCAGAACCATTTTGCCTGCTGAAGAGAGAAACTTAGAAGACCAACTGACTGCTCTCTGCCTCATTCGATCAACAATAAGGCTGAAGAGGTCTTTCTTTTTGCGTCCAAAATGTTCTGGCAGACCCAAGTATTTCCCTAGACCACCTTCCTTGGGCATAGATAAATCTCTTTTGACTCTCTCTTTAGTTTCTGTTGGAGTTTTTGCTGAAAAAGTAATTGCAGATTTAGAGCAGTTTATCTGCTGGCCTGATGCAGATTCATATTCCTTGATTATCTTCAGTAGAGATTGACAGCTATGTATGTTTGATCTGCAGAAAAACATGGTGTCGTCGGCGAACAAGAGATGGTTGATTGGTGGACATCCTTTAGCCACTTTTATTCCTGGTAAGTTTCCTTCTCTTTGAGCTTTCTTGCATAGGCCAGATAGTACCTCACTACATATGATAAATAGGTAAGGGGATAGAGGATCTCCTTGCCTTATACCTCTTGTGGGAGTGATACCACCTTTAGCAGTTCCATTGAGTAGAAAAGAGTAGGACATAGTGGATACACATTGCATAATCCATTGTATCCACTTTGTATGAAATCCAAACCTCACTAATACTGCCTTGATGAAATCCCATTCTAGCCTATCATAGGCTTTGCTCATGTCAGTTTTAACTGCCATAGAGCATCTCTTTGTTGCTCCTGAGTTTTTCAGATAATGGAGCATTTCATGAGTGATAAGAACATTATCAGAAATGGCCCTGCCTTGAACAAAAGCAGATTGATTCTCGGATATCAAGGTATGTAGTACAGGTTGGAGTCTCTTTGTTAGAACTTTAGCTATCACCTTGTAGTACACACTGCATAGGGCTATAGGCCTGTAGTCCGGAAGTGTTTTGGGGCTATTGACTTTTGGGATGAGTCTAATATGAGTTTTATTTGTTGAGCTTGGTAGGATCCCATGGTTGAAGAAGCCTTGGATCTCCTTGATTATATCATCTCCAACTATTGGCCAATTTGCTTGAAGAAACCCTGCTGAGAATCCATCAGGACCAGGTGCTTTGTCAGCATGTATTGAGAAGGCTGCATTCTTGATTTCTCGAGGTGTAGGTAGTCTAATCAGTCTTTCATTTGTTTCCTCAGAAATGGAGTGACTCAGAGCCTTATCCACCGTTTCCTCTCTTTCTCCAGGTTGCGAGGTAAACATCTGTTGGAAGTACTTGGAAATCACCTCTGCGATTTGATCTTCTTCGTAAAAAACCTCTCCTTCTGTGTTTTCTATCACAACTATTTTGTTTATAGTTCTCCTGGATTTTGTGCTAGAGTGGAAATAATCTGTGTTTTTGTCTCCCAGGTTTAACCACAACTGCCTGCTTCTCTGTCTCCAGAAAGACTCCTCCACCAGGTAAGCTTGAGATAGTTCAGTGTTAATCTGCTGGACAAGTTCAGGTGGGGATGCAAGATCTGACATGGCCTCTTCCAGCTCTTTCTTCTTCTTCTCTATGATCTTTTGACTATTCTTGTGTCTTTCTTTGCTCCAGGTGATTATGGCTCTTCTGCAGTTACAGATTCTTTGATCCACGGAGAGATTTTGCTTTGCTTTCCATCCCTCAGCCACTATCTTTTTAATGTCTTGGTTGTTTTGCAGGTTTCTGTCAAACCTAAACAGGCCGCCTGTTTTCTGGATCCTGTTAGACAGATAGGAAGCAATGGGCCTATGGTCTGAACCTTCAAAGTTAAGGTATTCACTTCTAGCCGATGGGTATTGATCAAACCAAGCACAATTAGCCATTGCTCTGTCTAATCTACAGAGCACAGTATGTTTATAACGTTGGCCTCTCCAGCTCAAAAAATTTCCTATGTGTTGTAGGTCATACAGATCACACTCCGAGAGGAGTGCTCTGAAATCACTGAAAGTCGCTTCAGGCCTAGCTCTTCCTCCAGATTTTTTAGTGTTATCAAGGATTTCGTTGAAGTCTCCAGTGAGGAACCAGGGGGTGTCTCTGCTTGAGGCAATGGTGGTGAGTTGTTCCCAAACCTTCTTTATTTTTGTCTTATCTGGGTCCCCATAGACAAAGCTGGTATAAAAAGTCTTTCCTTCATGAGTTACTTTTGTGTCTATTATATTGTGGTTGTAGGATAAGATTTCTAAATCCACTTCTTGTTTCCATAGTAGGGCCAAACCACCTCCTCCATTGCTGTGTGGACTGACTAGGAAGTGAGAGTTGTATGGGAGAAACTCCAGGGCTTTTTGGACTGTGTCATCAGGGTTTTTAGTCTCAGCAAGGAAAAGAATCTTAGGGGAAATGGTAGCTTGGATCCCCTTTAAACGCTGGATTGTTGTGGTATCTCCGATCCCACAACAATTCCAGCTCACCAGTCTTAAGGAAGAGGAGGTAGTGGATTGTGAAAATCCACTTGAGCTCCAGTTTCTTGTCCTCTAGTTGTTTGAGATCCCTGGTTCCTATTTGGTTGACTCTGATTGATGGTGTGCTCATTCAACCCCTGGGAAATCTCTCTTTGCCCACTGGGTTGTAGCGGAGAGTGCCCAGTATGGATGGTAGCTGCTTTTATCATTGCAGGGAAAGGACTAGTAGGAGGATTTAACCTGCTAGATGAGGCTATAGCATTCCCTGGTATTGTAGTTGGTGTACCTTGGTGAGTTTGGTGTTTCCCTGCAGCCTTGTGGTTAGCAGTTTTCTTTGCTTAGGGTGACTTGTTAACCGAGGCTGCCTTCCTTTTCTTGGAGCTTACTCCTAGCAGTGGAGAGGACCCTGTTCTCTTCTTGAGTGGAGGTCTTCCTCTCTTTTTCTTTTCCCCTGGAGGTGGGTTTAGATGTGGCAAATCTTGAGTCAGACCTTGCAAGTCACTATCCTGGGCTGTAGTGTTTGTTCCCCATACAGGTGCGTGATCATTGTTGGTTGTTGGTTGCAGGGTTGTAGTTGCCAGTGTATGATTCAGTATAACGTTAGCTGTTTCTTCCATCAAACCCACGACTTCTCCTTCAAAAACTCTTTGTTGTCTGGCATTCCTTTCAATTGGGTTTTCAACTCTGCAGTAGTTATGAGTTTCTTCTCTTAACTGAGACATGATGTCTTCTTTCATTTTCTCTATTGTCTCTGCAGTTGGTGGGGGCTGTGGAAAGTCAGTCTGAGCTAAGTTCCTCTCCAGTGGTGGTCTGCGACTCCTATTGTTAGTGTCATTTCCATATGAGTTAACCTCAGTATCTTTCAACCTCCACTGGAGGTTTGCGTTTTGATTGCTAATTTGCCTTTGTGATACCTCGTTTGTTGAAGTGTGTCTGTCTTGACCATTAACTTGTTTGTGGTAGGGTCGAGTTGTTCTACCTCTGTGTTGGGAGTGGGACTCAGAGATCTCTCTTTCCACTGGTATGTCCAAAGCTCTAGGATAGCTCTGACTGTTACTTCTTCCATTAGGTCGATTTTGCTCCTAAGCTGTTCTTGTTGGTAATTTTTCCCCATAGGAGAAGACATTTCTGTCTCTTCTTTCAAGATAGGGCTTCAGGTAATCCCTTTTTGGGTGGTCCTTTTGAGTTTCATCTTCTTTGTATCTTGAGCTATAGTAATCTGAATCACTATGTCTTCCTTTGGGTACAGGAACTGGTTTCTTAGGGCACTCCATGGCTTCATGAGTGAGGCAGTAACACCTAGTGCAATAGTTTTGCAGCTTCTCATAGACTAGGGTTACCTAGTGCAATAGTTTTGCAGCTTCTCATAGACTAGGGTCACTGGTTCCCAACGTTGCAGGATAACCATCCAGGAGGAGAAATGGTATGGTCTATTTTCCAAGACTTTGATCAGATCTTCCTCTAGGGTGAACCTGAACTGGAAGAGGCCGTTCCCCATGTCAGCTCCCTCTGTTGTTCCTTTTAGTTCCCATTTCCTCGTATAGTATGAAATCATTGACCATACTCTTTATACTTTAGGGTTGGTGAGCCTGCCTATAAGAGTCATCTTGTTTTCCTGGACCAGATCCGAGGTATCCATTGTTGGTGCGCGGATTCTCAACCTGGGGGGTGAGTTCTTGTTTTGGGCTATAGCTTTCCCTTTCTCCTCATAAGTTAATCTTCTTGTCATCTTTGAGCTTTGTTTCCTTGGTTGATGTAGCTTGTTACAGAGTATTCCAGCGGTATGCTTCCTGTATTGTGCAGCAGAGAGGCAAAGGTTTGAAGGTTTGGAGCTTTTTTTACCTCGGAGTGTAAGCTTTTGGTGTAAAAACACTGGCCATGGAGGCTGCAGGGAGGCGAGGTTCCGGTTAACCAAAGGTCACCGTGGGCCTGCCTTGGAGCCGTCGTTTGCTACCGGAAAAGAGTTGTAGCTTCTATTTTGGGTTAAGAAAAGTTGATGGTAGTTTAGGTTAAGTTTGGACTTTGAAAAAGCAGCTAAAAACGATAACAAACTGGGGGGTAAAAGCTAGTTGCTTGGAGTGTACGCTGGATAAAGTTGTCCTCGGGTTTTGTGTCTGAGAGAGAATTTGCTACGACACGTTAACATTTTTGTATATCTTCAACTGTTTATTTATACTTTCAAAATCTTTTAAAGTTGAATAACAGTGGATTTTAATTATAGATTTGAAATCTTCTAATGAATAACAAAAGATTTTAAAATCCTTAAGACATGATTTTACAAATATCATATCCAATAACACCGGATTTTAAAGTTCAATATAGGCTGAATCAACAACCCAACATGAATGAGTGAAAGTACATGGCACCTGTAATTGTTGCCCAAAGAAAGCCTCTTTTCTAGCTTATCATGATCTAAAGACGCAAAGACAGAATCTTTGTGAAAGAGAATGAATAAACCCAGAATTTGAAGAAAGATTAGAGAAATAAGGTCGATGGTCTTACCTTAAGTCGAACCACAACGATTTTCTTGGATCACTTTTCCTCTTTGCTTAACAATTAAAAATGTTCCTCTTCCCTGGATCAGAGACTGCCTGCATTCGACTGCTCCATCAACACATTTAAACCATAAATCTCGATAGTAGCCTTCAAAAGAGCAGAACAACATTATCAAACTTTTTCTCAAAAAAACAACATTATCAAACAAAAGGGTCAGTAGCCAATTCCTAAATCCCATAAAAGGACTAAGATATCAATTTTTTAAAAAATAGAGCAGTATGCCAGTGCAACTTGAGAGGGCATGATTGTGTTTAAAACGTTTTGTGAGATCTAGCTGAGGTGGTGGTGATAGGGCGTGGTGGAGTAATCAAGGGTCTGGTATTTATAACCTTTATTATAAGCAGAGCAAGGTCTCATGAGAGTAACGATTGAAATTAATGGTATGCAATAATTGGACAGTGGTGGAGAAGATGTGTTGAAGTTAATGAGATAGGAAACATGTCTGTAACTCATTCGTTATTGTAAAATAAATCAGGTTATTGATGGAAGATAAAAAGGTAGTGTCGACATTGTTAGTGAGATAGGGCTCTTCTTAGTGGTCCAATTTGTAGGTTGATGAATGTTATTAATTGGGCCTGCAAATTTGAGAACGTGAGGGAATGATAATGTGGCTTTTAAGTGGTTAGAATTTGTTTATTTTAATCTATCTGACGTGGCATCATTATAGACCTCTATTTTTTGCTGATGTGGATAGCTTAAAATGCTTTAAACTATCCCTTTTAGTTAGTAGAATTGTGTATGTATGATGTTAAAGATCTCTTATTAATCAATTATGTACTCGTCTTAATAATATATTAACCACCAAACATCATTTTAATCGACTAATAAGTAGCGCATATCGTTGTACAAAGTGTAAGAAACAAATATAATATTAATCTAACTAACCTACTTTCTGCCAAGTAAAACATTAACCATCTAACGTTTACTGATATATTATAGTTTTTACCAGTTTTTTACTATGATATAAGTCCGTTTCATCGAGTCTTTTCGGTGTTTTAGAGTCTTTACAGGTTTGTGTACGTGTAAAGCTTAATTGGTGATTATGGACCATTTTGGAGCATTGTAGAAAGAGGAGCTGAAGTCCCTAAGATGGATTCGGAATTTCCGTCAAATATTGGTGTCGATCGACATCAAGGGTGTGTGTCAATTGACACCAACATGAGAAGAGAAGGGTAACGCGATTTCCCCTATTTTGAAGATTTCTTTTTTTGCACCAGAAATTCCAGAAGTTTACAATAAAAGCCCATCACGAATTTCTCATTTATATATTCAGTTTTCTTTTAGTTTTTAGGTATCTGATCTTCAAATTAAGACTTAGAGAGATTTCAGACTTATGAGAGCTTAGGGAGACAAGTTGCTTCATACCTTTGAGATTTCTTTGAACCCTTCTATATCTTTTTTTTTATCTCTTATTAATGCAGTATTATTCAGTCATCATGTTGTCTGCATCCATGTCTGAGTAATTCACTTGTTAGGTTTAGGGTTTTTCAAAAGTTAAAGATGGATTGTTAGATTCATATAATTGATCATGATAATCATCTGGTTCTTCATCTAGATTACTCTTAATGCTTGTTCAAGCTTGATCACTTAGAATTTAGATCTTAGGTTAATTAATTGATACGAGAGTATAATTGATTTCTTGAACTATCTTAGATGAGCAAAATTCCTATGCGCAAAGAGATTTGGTTTTCTAGGATTTCGGCATAGATAGCTTTCGCAACGAGAGTTGGTTTTCTTTACATTAGTGTTTCAAGCTTAAGAACTATTCTTAATAAAATCATAATGTTTTGAATCTACAATTTAACTTTACCTGAGAATTTCCCAAAGCCTAACTCTTTGTCCAATTGATAAATCAAATACCAATCTTAGTTTATTTACATTTGATTTTTGCATTCATTCATACATTATTCACTTAGCTTATTCAAAGTTAGAATTCTATTGTGTGACAGAGATTTTTTTATGTTCGATCCCTACTGCATACGATCTCTTAATTTGAGAGATTAACTCAGGTTAAATTTGAATATATCAAATTTTGGCGCCGTTGCCGGGGAATCAAAATCACTTTTAAAGTTTTGATTTTAGAATTTTGTCTATGAAACGACCCGACCCGTTTTTTGTTTTTTTTTAACATACAAACCTTGGTCTCGGACTAGCATTCCCATAAATGATCTCCTCAACGACCAAGCAACCACACATAACAACCAGCGGAAATCAAAACAATCAACTCAACCGAAACAATTCCATTAAACCAACAAATCAATTCAACATTTAACCAATTTTAGCGTTCCAGAACTAAACCAACAACCTGTGGCAGTTATAACGCAACAACAACATGAAACAATCAACCGAGATCCCAGATCATCCTCCTCTTCGTAGCCATGATTCCACGATCACACTTTGCCTTTACCTGCATCACATGGGAAAAAGAGATACGTGAGTATTATCATAAATACCCAATGAGACGGTCATCCCATTTACGACTGCGCACTCAGGCACGATGGACCGCTCCGGCAAACATACAAACACAGAACAACCAAACCAAACGGCTCAACACAGCCCAAACAGACGTGTGTCGATCGACACTACCACTAGGTGTTGATCGTCACACTCTGAACTGGCTGTCGTTCGACACACCTCACGTGTGTCGTTCGACAGACCTCAGACAGGCTGTCGTTCGACACACCTCATGTGTGTCGTTCGACAGGCCTCATACTGGTTGTCGTTCGACACACCTCATGTGTGTCGTTCGACAGGCCCCTGGCAAAATCCTAAGAACCGGTCATAATCCTCTCGGATCGATTCCTCCTCTACTTCAGTACGAAAAACATGCACAAACAATAACCACAACACAACCACAAGCATACACATCCACAATTCGATCACCACAAGATCAATCAATGCATACAAACCTATCACCAAGAATCCCTAACGATCCATCGACCCAGAAGCCATGGTCACGTACCTTGGATTTTTGGATAGAAACTGATGGAATTGAGGCTAGAAACGAAATCAGCTGCAACCACCACGAAATTCTACTCCAGAACAACCAAGAACGAACCTTATCCCACAAAAATCTTAGGAAACAAGAGAAACTCCTCTCAAACTCTTTTCCACTAATTTTTGGGACTTTTTTTCCGACCACAATGCGGCCAAAAGCCTTAAATATGAAACCCAAGGTTTTTCCAAACCCAACCGACACGAACTGTCCGATTTAAATCGAAACAGAAAACTGACCAATTAAGGCCTTGTTGATCGACATACACAACCTGTGTCGATCGACACCCCCTTAAGCACCCTGTCGATCGACATACACTACGTGTGTCGATCGACAGCCACTCGCACAAACCGGCCTTAAGGCCTTAAACACAGCCTGTCGATCGACACACCCCACTAGTGTCGATCGCCACATCCTCTAATTTCGTCAAAATTGGTTCACGGGTGTCACACAGCCCTCAAATCCTCAAACTAAAACTGGATTCGTCCTCAAATCCTCAAACACAGCCCACATGGCTAACCACCTGGCCAACCTGCCAGTAACACCGGAGACTACATCTCCCAGACCCTCTCGAGGCTCACATCCGTCCTATAAAGTTTGCCGTCGCCAAGGCTAAGTTCGTGGAACTCAAAGGCGACCCGCAAGACAAGATGGTCTTCCAAATTCAGAGAGAGGCTAACCTCGACTTCGTGAAGTAGCTTTGCACACTGAGAACTGAGATTACCTCGGAATAATGATCGGAAATCTGATCTGGAATCGTGAGACCGAGACCTTTCAAACGATATGCAGATCGTCTCCTAATTCCTTCTGGTTCAACGGGAAAACACCCACGGAGTTGACGCATCTGCACGAACCTCTCTCGGGAAAATAACAATAAATCTCAGAATACTCATCCAAATGACAATCCGATTTCGCCTAAAGCTAGATATAAGAGTGGAGAACTTATCCTAAACGTTTCACTCCAATCCAAATAGATTAGACTGTCCGTTTCTTAACTCTTCGAAAACGCATCAGAACTGTCATCATCTCATTTTTTACTACAAAGACCAAAAACGAATCCTCTTCTCTTCTCTTCCAATTTTTCAGCCTCTATCACATTTTTTTCTGCACAAAAGGGAGGCTGCTCCCTCTTATAAACGAGCCCTAGGGTTCCCTTAACCCAAACCAGCCAAACTGAACAATTAAAATTAAACCATTCGGTCCAATTCAATTCTCTTCTCTAAATTTTTGGTTCACGGTCGTTACGATTCTCCCCCACTAAACCTGGATTCGTCCTCGAATCCCCAAAACACATCCATCATGGCTAACCACCTGGCCAACCTGCCAGTAACACTGGAGACTATATCTCCCAGACCCACTTAAGGCTCACATATAGTCCTATGCATATAGACCCGTCTCAGACATTGATCGATCATATCTGATAACCACACCCTCTAACTCTCGGGATCGTCACCCCTCAAGCTCCCGGTGCCTCGTATCAACCCACCTCAGTCCGCGCAGTCTTGACGGTGTTTGATACCAACTATCTCCATACCCCTCAAACCTTCAGAACAGACAGTCCATCAAGCTCTTTGTATGCAAGGAACCCACACATCCCCTGGAGAGACACAACTCTCAATGATCTGCCAAAGATTACAATCTCCAAAAACTATCTCCATACCCTCATGTTCCCAGTCCGCGCAGTCCTGGCGAACGATCAATATGCAGGAAATCCACGATTCCCTGGAGAGAAACATCTCTCAAAGATCTGCCAGAGATCAACATCTCCAAGAAAGAACCACAGTCTCTCTCTGAGCTATGCGAGGATCAACATCCCCGAACAAAATCAATTCTAGACATCTATAATACACCTTTGACCGGAACTACCTCCCAAGGTCTCAACATGATACTCCCAACCCGGAATACTATCACAAACATGATCATCTCAGATTATCTGAACCATCCATCACACCGGATGTCCCCGCAGAGTCCCTCCGGAACTAGACAGTTCTACCCACAGTAAAACTTCTATTCCGAGACTCTCTAAACGCATGAACACATATGCCCTGTTAGAGTTCTACCGAAACTGGCAAGTTCTACTCACTATAAAACTTCCATTATGAAGTTCTCTAACCCCAACCCACACATAACCTGTTAGAGTTCCTCCGAAACTTGCAAGTTTTACTCGCTACAAAACTTCCATTTCAAGGTCCTCTAACCACACACTCATGACCAACACCCAGGTCATCTGGACAACCCCTCACACAGGGTGCCCCCGCTAGAGTTTCTCCGAAATAGACAAGTTCTAACCACTGTGAAACTTTTATTTCGAGATCCTCTAACCACCTACTCATGGCTATCAAAGCCAAAACGCAAGAACCTCATGGCTACACAGCCATAACATCCGCACTCATAGCTACCACAACCACCACAATCACAAAAATCGCTAGCACTCCAAGCCACCGCACTAACTCACTCACATATTTCATAACCCGAACCGCTGCTCCCTCAGTTACCTTAATGGTCAGAAAATGTGCTAACATAGACAGACAATCCGCAGTCACTCAAATAACAACATGAGTCCAAGAAACCGGCAACCCTGCCGCAACATCAAAGGAAAACATGCCCCACTTCCCTCTAGAAGGGTTAAACAACACAACTAACCATTCGAACTAACGCTCAAACCCCCACAACTGGCAACTTATCGCAAGCTGCGACCTTGTTAGCCACGTCCTTCTTCATCCCAACTCAGAGATAGTACCGTTTCCAATCACTATGCCTCATTGTCGCTTCCGGATGAACAGAGAAATATGCTCACATGAGCCACTCTCCGAAATCTCCTGCCTCAACACTCATCCTTAAGCACATAGACTCACCCGTGCCCTAAGATAGTCCTACTCGCCGAGACCTGCTAATCAGAACCTCCAACTTTAGAAGAATCGAACCAACCCTTATCCTTCTCCTGAGCTACACGAAACTTGCTCAGAAGGTTTGCCTGATTAACTGTCTCTAGCCCCAACGGCTCTCGTGAGATAACGCACAACCTCAACGTATCAATCTCACTCAACAATACCTCACATCCTGCTCCTGAGCCAAAGCATACCGCCTCCGACTAAGAGCATCCGCCTCTAGATAAGTTCATCACGATGGTAAACTATAAACAGATCCCAATCTGCTTCAACTCCACCCGTCACTTTCGCCTCCTAAACCAAAGACCACCCAAAAGGAACCTACTCCTCTAACCGCTTGGTCACAGATTGAGCCATACTCGCAAAACCTTTTGATGAAACTCCTGAAATAACCTGTCAACCCGAGAAAACTACTAATCTTAGTTCCATTCCTCAGTCTAGACCCAAATTCAAGTAGACTGAATCTTAGCTGGATCCACAGAAACTCCATCTGTCGAAACGGTAAGACCTTGAAAACTCATTTCCCTTGCCAGAAACTGCACTTGCTCACCTAGCAAACAACTTAGACTCTTGCAACTTCCCCAGAATTGCCCTCTCCTTGATCATGCTCCCCAGGATTCTTCGAATACACCAAGATGCCATCGATAAAGTTAATCACGAACTCATCCAGATACTCCTGAAAGGCTTTTCTCATCAACCTCATAAATGCAGCTGGTGCATTTGTCAACCCGAAAGGCATCACCACTAACTCAACACTGCTCATAACTCGTCAAGAAAGCCGTCTTCCTGACATCCACCTCATCCCTAGGAATCTGGTGTTAACCGGATGCAAAGTCAACCTTGAAGAACCAAGTAACCCCTCACAATTGTTCCAACGGACTGTATGAAAGTGTCACAAATCCGTCACAAAAATTTATGTCGGTAGCTATGTCGGCAATGAAGTCAGGTGGGTGGACACGTGATTAATGCGGTTGGTTGGTGAGTAAACTAATTTGTGTGACTCTTTCAAGTAGTCGCGAAAGCGTCACTAAATCGTCACTAAATCATCATAGAAGTGTCACAAATTTGTGACTGCTTTTTAGGAGTCACAAAGTAGTGACTAACTTTTTTTCTGTATAAGCAACGCACCTCTCCCTCTCCATTTACAACACTCCTCTCTTTATCCATTCCTAATAAACCTCTCTCTCTCTTAAAATTAGAAATAAAAAATCCAAATAAACAAAAAAAAACCAAAAAATCCGAGAAAACAAAACCCAAAAAAAAAAAAAAATTCAAAGACACGAAAAAAACCCACAAATCCGAAATAAACCCTGAAATTATATTTAATTCTAATCGAGAGTGGATGTACAACCGAATTGATCCTCACACAAATAATCTCGCAGATGAATTTTTGGTGGGGGTACAACATTTCTTGGAGTTCGCATCTACCCAGAGCTTTAGGGAGAGAAGTTGCTACATACCTTTGAGATTTCTTCGAACCCTCTTTATCACTTTCTTATTCTCTTTTATATGCAATATTATTCAGCCATGTTCTATTTTGCATCCATGTCTGAGTAGTTCTCTTGTTAGGTTTAGGGTTATTCGAAAGGATCAGAGATGAATTGTTAGATTTAACTCACTTGTTATGATTATCTCATTGGTTCTTCATCTAGATTGCTTTAACTCTGATTTAGGATTCGCGACCCTGAATTAGATATCGTAGGTTGATAAATTGACATGGAAATGTAATTGATTAGCTTGAACTATATCTTAGATGAACAAAATCTTCTATTCGCAAAGGAATTTGGTTTAGGAATTTTGCGAACAAATTGGAACTTGAACTTAATGCTTGTTTAAATTGATTGAATTCGCAAAGGAATTTGCCTTTCTAGAGTTTAAGCATAGTTAGTTTTTTCAATGGAAGTTGGTTGATTATATCTTAGTGTTTCAAGTTCGAGAGCGATTCTTAATCAAAATCCTAACATCTTTTAATCTACAATTTAGATTCATCCTAAGAATTTCTTGAAAGCCTTGCTTTTTGTTTAATTGATTTTAAGAAAACAACATTTATCATGTGTCTTGAATTTGCTATTACATTCTTTTTACATCTTTTTACTTAGCTTAATTCGAAGTCAAAAACTCTATTGTGTGATTTGATTCCCAGTGATTCCACCCCTACTACGACGATCTCTTAATTTGAGAGAATCTAGCTCAAGGTTAAATTTGAGCCTATCAAATTTTGGCACTGTTGCCGGGGAATCAAATTCACCATTAGAATTTTGATTCTAGAATTTATTGTAAGTTTATCTTTCTTTTGTTACTAATTTACGAATTCTACTCTTCTGTTTTTGGTGTTTCAGGTGTATGTAATCTCGCAAAACCCGGAGCGACAAAAATCAAAAGTTAGTGGATTTCGTTGAAGAATTGGGAGTTTTAGAAAGAGTTAACAGAAAAACTACAAAGATAGCAAAGATGGCAAATCGTACAGTTTTTTTTGTTTCCAAGAGAAGGAGGTCAGTTTGTTGACAGAGAAGGGAATAAGTATAATGAGCTTGGTCAGAAGCTCGATGTTGCAGGAAATGCTCTCGTGGAGATAGAGCATGTTAACGATGCAACTGAAAGAGAGCGTGATCGCGCTCAGGCAGATCGTCAGGTTCAGGAGGTTGTGGTACATGAGCGTACTATGGGTGACTACAACCGTCCAGAGGAGTATTACGCCAACATGGCAGCGATCCGACCACCTGGGTTTCAGAGGTAAGACTTTGAGCTGAAGCCCGCCTTTTTCTCACTGGTAGCTCATCACCAGCTCCATGGGCATCCGTCTGAGCACCCGATGGATCATCTTGAGAGGTTTGAGAACCTTGCATCCAGCATCAAGGCGAATGGGGTATCTCATGATTATATCTTCAGTAAGCTGTTCCCATACTCTCTAGCTGGGGAGGCAGCTTACTAGCTGAAGCAGTTGGACCAGGCTCATTGACCACTTGGGGCGCTACGAAAAATGGTTTCCTGAACCATTTCTATGATGAGTCGCGCTTAGATGATTTGAGAGCTAAGATCTCCTCATTTGTTCAGGATCCAACCGAAGCATTCAAGGCTTCATGGGAACGCTTCAAGGGTTATCAGAGGGATTGTCCTCACCATGGGTTCACAGAGGTTCAGCTATTGAGCATCTTTTTCAAAGGTGTAGATTGGAGACATCAGATGGCTCTGGATTCTGCTAGCAATGGAGATTTCAAAACTAGATCTCCAACTGACTGTCTCATGCTCATAAAAAATGTGGCTTCAAGCAACAACACCAAGAAGATTGACTAGGAGAGAAGAAGAGAAGGAGGGGTCACAAGTGGTGTTGAGATTCACTACAAGAAAACAGATCATTAGCGACTCTGAAAAGCGTCACAAAATCGTCATAAATGAGTCATTAGCCACTACTTTGTGACGCAATTAGGGCGTCGCAAAATCTTCGTCGCTAATTTTGGCGTTGCAAAAGCGTGGCACATTAGCGACGAATTTATGACACATAAAAGTTGTGACTTCTTTGAGATGAAATATATTGTCGCTAATTAGCGATGTATTAATGACACATTTTGGGTGTCGTAAAGTTGCGACGTTTTTGAGACTAATCTGTTGTGGCTAATTAGCAACGAATCAATGACATCTTTTTTTACGACGACTTAGTGACTGATTTTTCAGTCGTTAAATGGCGACTATTTTGTAACGACTCTGTCGTCGTACATATGCGACGCATCTAAGACTACTTGTGTTGTTGGGAACGACTGTTTATGGTCACTAAAGAGTGAGTAAGGAGTCACAAATTAGCGACGGCTTAGCAACTCTTAGAACTATGAGTGACTAAAGAGTCACTTAAGTGTCACTAATTAGCCACAACTTTGTCTCTCTTTAACTATTATTGGTCAGTTATGTGTTGCAAATTTGCTACTAAATTGTAAGTAAAAAACAACCTAATCTGTACAAACAAATCCCATACGAGAACCAAATTAAAAAGTAATGCTGAAATTGTAGAAAGTAACATCACATAAGTTTGCATAAAGGTTTGCATTACATAAGAAAGAAAAAGTAAAGTAGATAATTATACATAGCATTACATAAAAGCCATTAATTATACAGTAGAAAAAGTTAAGTAAGTTGATTGTTTAGATAAGGCAGAGAGTTTGAGAAGCGAAAGAAAGAAACCTTTCAAATGTTGGTTTCATATGCAGAGGCGAGGTATGCAGCAATGCGCGGATCGTCGTTCTTCAAAAAGGAGCTTCTCCATTTCAGAGACCCGAGAATGACTTTTCCTTAGCTCTAGCAGTTCAACATCATGTCGCTTATTCTCCTCATCTCGCTTCTGGTTCTCCTCATCTCGCTTCTTGTTCTCCTCATCACGTCGCCTAATCTCCTCATCGTGTTCAGCTATCTTTCGACGGGCAGATTTCATCTCTTCCTGGAGCTCTTCTAGGTCAACCGCAGCAGAGGATGAGGTTGCATATTGTTCCTTCCTTTTCTCTTTGTTGAAGTTCTGAGACAGACCACCAATTCCAAAAGGGTTGCCTTTTTGATCGAACTCAGTACACTGCAACAACAATCAACAAATTCGATGTAAGAATCTGAAGGCAAGTATGAAAAACTGAATGGTTTTAATATACACAATTCCAGATTCTCAACAGAAATAAAGACACAAATAGAAAAAGAAACCAGGAGAGAAAGGATTGCTAACCTTAAGGAAAGTTTGATTCTTCTCGTCAACGGTGAGGTTGCGGTGAGTGGAAAGCTCAGAGGATAAGTCAGGGTCCTCTACTCCAGCGCATGGGTTCTGTTCCATAACCTCTGCCAGTCGCTTCTCATACGCATCAGAGATTTGCTTCTCTTTTAGATCAACAAACGTTTCATCCGCCGATTTATGCGTCCTGACAAAGACTTCTCTAAAGGAAACAGGTCTCCCTAGTTCTTCCTCCTGTAGAAATAGAAGTGAGCAAAAAGGTAATTAATTAAGTACATAATTGGTAAAGAGCAACGTATTACCATTTGTTTCTCAACAGTCAAGTGAGATGTTTGGCCAGGGACGTGCTTGTAGATGCCAAGTCCACCACGAGTAGAGGTACGGGAGTTTGAAGCAGTAATGCTCTTAGTGATTGCCTCTGGAGTTTTCCAATAGTTGCACATATGTGCCCAAAGCTTGGTACCAATCCAAATTGGCCTAACACCCTTCTTCTTAACCTGACTCACTATTCTTCACATCCGTTTCGTAGCAATCCTATTGAAGTTAGCCCTAACAAGCTCAGTGATCCCTATATCCCAATTGTATTTCCGCTACACAGTAGAAAACCTTAGTTAATGTTTGAATAAAACATGTAAAAGAACTGAAATTTCTAACAAGGAAAAGAGTGAAACATTACTACAAACGTTCAGAAATATAGTTCTTGTTTATCTATGGGAGTGACACCCAAGCTGTAGTATGGGCCATCAAATTTGCGACGAAATATCCCAGCAATGCAACGAGTCAATATTCCATTGTTCCGAGTAAACCTAGTACATGAACACAAACATGACTTACAAACGCAAAGACAATGGTGCAAACGAAAAACAATGAAGCTCAATCCAGTTCTACTACTTAACTAAACCATATGAGATATTCAAGAAAAACTTACCAGAACGTATCTCGGATAGGAACCTCACTGAGGAGGGGTAGTCGCTGTCATCCTGGAAAAGCCAAAACATTTTCCAAGAGCTGCTTGTCGTCTAGCCCTTCTGGTTCGTGATAACCATCGAATTCTTCAGCTTGGTACGGTTCACCATCTCCGAAATCGTCCTCATCTTCATTCTCAAACTCTTCTTCTATTTGGCGAGACTGAGACGCTTGGTGCCGTGGTTGGTCATTGGGATTGATGTTAGAGAGGTGATGACCGGATGTAGCTCGAGACGTTAGTTAAGCAAATGGAAGCCTATTAGTCGTATCTCAGAACTGTTGTGGAACAAACTTGGTTCGAGAAACTGACACGGTCGCCTGACCTACTAATAACTGGTGGAGAACGACCTGTCGGGTTGGAGGAATAAGAAGAACCCCCACCACTGGTTGACCTAGCTCGTTGCAGTGGTGTACCACCACTTTGTCTGGCAGGAACCTCTCCGGCGATGTCTATTTGTGGTTGACTTGTAGTTGTAGCATCTTCGATAACCGCTACAAGCGTATCAAGACCGCCGGCTCTACCCTTACCCTCTCGCCTATTGACAGGTGGTGGTGCATGTGATATTAAAGCATCACCTCTGGTTCATTTCACACCACCAGGAGCAACTTTGGTGTGTTCAGTAAGAGCAGCACTAGGACCGCCAGGTCCACTCACACCACCAGTACGATCGACGGTTGGTTTCACACGCCACCCGATCTGACGGTTTGTTTACCGGGATCGCCGATTCGGTTTACACGACCATCACCAGTCATTGCTCTTCCACCGCGGCCCCGCCCTTGTGAACCTCCGCGGCCTCGCCCTTGTGAACCTCCGCGGCCTAGCCCTTGAACGCGACCTCCTCTACTCGTAACAACCATTTCGATTCGAGGTGAATCGAGAGAACGAAAGACAGAATGATAGAGAGAGAGATGAAGAACCAAAGAAGAGATCCAGTGGGATCTGTAAGAGATTAGAGAAAGAATCTCTGATGGATTCGAGAGAGAATCGCCAAAGATTCGAGAGAGAGAGAGAGAGAGAGAGAGAGAGGCAAAAGTATCGATTAGGGTTTCTAATTTGGGGATTTTTTGTTTATATATCTAGGTCAAGAGTCACAAAAGCGTCGATAAAGCATCGCTAATATTTTGTTTGTGGGCCAGACTAGCCTGCGTAAAAGGCCCAAAATTTTCCCGGGTTCTAACCCAAATTTTTTAGTTTGGAGCCAAAACAGCGTGGCTAAAAGGTCACTTATTTGTAATACTTTTGTGACTCATTTGCGACGATAAAGATCCATACCCTGAACCCTAAACACTTTTTACCTATAGATTGATCTTTTCGAATTTCTAATTGAAGTTATGATGTATTCTTATCCATTTAATTGATTTTGTGCATGAAATTAGTACTAATAAAGTTTATCTAAAGAAAATCACACACTTTACCCAAAATTACATTAAACTTTGTTTAATATATGCAACCTACCAACATGAATTGTCAATTCCACTTGACTATGTAATTTCTCTGTTTTCAAACTTCTTATGACTTTTGTATTTTAGCAAAATGTAATTATAGGGTAATATATTGTATGTACTTCAATAATGTTGTATAATTTTGCAAAATTCTTAGAAAAAGTTGGAAAAGCGTCACTAAAGTGTCATTTATTTGTGACGCAGGTGTGACAAATGTGTAACACATTTTTTAATCTGACAAACGATAATTCCAAATTCTAAAGTGTCACGTATTCTTTGCAAATGGGCAACACTTTTGCAACTAATTAGTGACAAATCGAAAAAGGGAAAATAAAAAATTGTAGTTCTACGTGGGCTCGAACTCGGGTGCATATGAACTATATGGGATAGGAAACCGTTGGGCAACTGAAGGCATTTGTTACTTTATCAGAATAACAAACATATATAAACGTTGCTAAAAGTAGCAATTTCGTAAAAGCAAACATTTTTAAAAAAATGTGATTATACCTGGGCTCGAACTCGGGTCTATAAGAACTATCTGGGATGCGAAACCATTGGGCCACTAAAGGCATTCGTTATTCTATCAGAATAACAAATATATATACACACGCTCCCGATTTTAAAATTCTCATAAAAACATTTTTCAGACAATTACAACATACATATTTTACATACATTACTACTATATATGAAATCTGATTTAAATTTCTTCATCTTCGTCTTCGTCTATGTCTTCTTCTGAAGATGATAATTACAGCGAAATTCATCCATTGGATCACAATCTGCAGTTTTAAAATCGATGTACTCAATTGGATGATTTCCATCAACTAGACCATCAACATTGATGTCTTCGACCATCTCCGTTACTGCATCATCCTCAGTTTGTTGCAAAATGACAAGCTCATTGTCCTTAAATTTTCCTTGAACACGATTCCTTGGATTAACTTTTAATACTGATAGCCAAACCTTTCGAGGACGTTTAGGATTTGGGTATGGCAAAAAACATACTTGATCTGTTTGAGACACTGCCGTATAATTAAAATTAGTTCAATTATAAGGAGAAATAAGAACAATAATGTATACCCTCTTGTAGGTGATGAGAAATTCATACTTAATACGTATGGATCGTATGAGTTTGCTATATATTTCCCGGATTGTAGCACGTCGATAATGCCTCCCGCGCTCGTTCGAGTTCTTTTCCCGGGTGTAGGGTCATGCCATTTGTAGTAGAAAAGTACGATTTTCAAATTCAAATATCTTGATATTAGATCTCAATAATTTTCTTAATGGTCCCATAGAAATCATCCTCGCCGGCCGCTTCAGAATAATTTTTTCCTCACATACAAATCCCATAATTCATTGTTTTTTCGTTTTTTCTATAGGCCTTTGTATGAAACAAATACCCTCTGGTAATATACATAGGCCATGACCTAATCTTATCTTCAAGACCGTTTGCTATATCGCGAACCCTCATGGGAAAATTTTCTTGACTTTTCATTGCTTCCACCTATATATACATAGAAGGGTAAAAATATCACTTTGTTGAGCGAAATAATATATTTGAATTAATAATGAAGTTCTCATGAATACATACATATTGGCGGACCCATATATTAAATTCATCATCTCTTTTTGCTATGACTTCAACATCAGTAAGTCTCGGATTTTCAATTCGAATTTGTGCATCCACCAAACTGTATGTTTTACGAAAGACTTGATTATGAATAAATTGGTGAAAAATATTTACAATTCTTATATTTAATTTAATAATGATCCTAGCAGTTAAGTTACCTTTCAAGCGGTCGGAAATATTCACAATTACGCAAAACGTATGAATTTGCGTACTTGTAATCATAATGAATTTACCAATAATTAATAACAATTCATCTTAGTTTTTAAAAAGCAAGAAACATACACGCTTGTAAATAACACGACTATTACCCTCTTTTGCTAGCTGTAGAAATATGAGGGGAAAAGTACTGTTGTGAGAAATAAGAAATCTCATTATTAATATACGATTCAACGATCGATCCAGCTGGATATCTTTTGTTCTTCGCTTTGCCTTTCAAATGTCTAAAAAACCTTTCAAACGGGTACATTCACCTATATTGCATAGGACCACCAAGCTCGGCTTCGTATGGCAAGTGTATAGGTAAGTGCTCCATCACATCAAAAAAAGAAGGCGGAAAGATTTTTTCCAAGTTACAAAGTATCATCACAATGTTCTCCTTCAAAAGTAGGACACAACTTATATCCAACGATCTGCTGCTTAGATAACTGAAAAATGCTCCAATCCCTGCAAATAATCGATGTGTAAGTACGTTTAAAATGTAAATTGATAACATGATGAAATGACAATTTTTATATCTCTATATATACCTGATAATGCTTGGTGAACTTTTGAGGGAGAAGTTATGCAAATACAAACGGAAGCAAGCGCTTCATAAAGACATGGCAGTCGTGACTTTTCATTCCAGAAAATTTTCCTCCACTAATGTCTGCACAGCTTGCTAAGTCAGCTGTAAATTTTACCTCATTTTTCACCCATTGTAGTAAGACATCTTTTGCTTTTGAACTCAATCTCCAAATTGGAAATGGGGCGTTGCCATGATCATCAACATGCAATTCTTTCTGCGCACACAATTTTTCAAGATCTAGTCTTGCTTTGACGGTGTCTTTTGATCTATCTTTAACATTCATAAGGGTATACATGATGTTATCAAAAAAATTCTTCTCGATGTGCATCACATCAAGATAGTGTCGTAGATCAAGGTCACACCAGTACGGTAGCTCCAAAAAAATGCTTTCTTTATGCCAGTTATGCCAATCTCCGTAGCCGACCGGTTTGATGTGATGTCCATTTCCACCACAATCAGATGTTTTTGGCGCTTTCGCATACCGGATACGGTGGAGAACCTGTTCTCCAGTTAAGAATGTTGGTGGGTCCTCGTTCATTACGGTCTTCCCCTTCAAAAAGTGAACTTTGTTCTTCCGTAAAGGATGTTTTGCAGGCAAAAATCTTCAGGGATAGTTAAACCAACAAGTCTTCCTCCCAGCCTTCAATTGAGATGCATTTGTTTCATCCATACAAACCGGACATGATAATTTCCCATGCGTCGTCCATCCCGATAACATCCCATATGCCGGAAAATCAGTTATCGTCCACAACAGAACAACTTTAAGGTTGAAGTTTTGCTTCAATGACACATCATACGCATCAACTCCGTTATACCATAACTCTTCATTCTGGGGTTGGAGGAAAACATCTAGACTGGCTCTTGGATGATTTGGTCCCGAGTTCAAAACGGTAAGAAACAAGTACTCTCTTCCCATGCACATTCTCGGGGGTAAATTATAGGGTGTCAGGATTATAGGCCATAACGAGTGGTTTTTTGACATACCAAATGGGTTGAAACCGTCAGTACATAATCCCAGATAAATATTTCGCGTTTCCTCTGCAAAACTTGGATACTTTTGATTGAAATTTTTCCACTCTGCCGCATCTGATGGATGGCACATTACTCCATCTTCTGACTTATGCTCAGCTTGCCACCTCATCGATGATGCCGTGTTCGTTGATTGGTACATCCTCTTTAGTCTGTCAGCGATTGGTAGATATCACATCTTGCTGTACGGTATTTTTTTCCGTCCTTGACTTTCCTTGTATCTTGGTTTTCCACAAAACTTACAATGCTCCAACACCGCATCTTCTTTCCAGAAGAGCATACCATTATCTATGCATACATCGAATGTCGCTTTATTAGGCTGTGGTAAATACTCTGTAAACATTTTCGCCCATGAATCTATGCAATTTAGCAGCTAATGATAATTGTGAATGACCTTCTTGGCAACCATCATATAATGGGATGTTTGCAGCTTCTAACAAGTCGTAGAATTGTTTCGCCTCATGGGTAGGTTCTTCATAAATATGATCATTTCCACTATGACCATGTTCATTATGATGATAATCATTTAATGGCGTAGAACCATAAAATGCATCATGGACCATTCCAGCGTAAACATCCTCACCACTATAATTAATTGGTTCATTACCACTAATAAAATCATCATTTACGTAATTGCTACTAGTAGGTCCTGCCCCAACTACATTATAATCTTCTCCATGTTCGGTCCACACATAATAATCTTCCATAAAACTATTTTGATGCAAATGGTTTGAAACTTTTCTAATAGGTTTCACACTACCACCATTTTTACATTTCGCACAAGGACAATAAGTCTTACCATTGCTCCTGATAGCCAACTCCTGGATACTTGCGAAATTCACAATCTCCTTCACTCCTTCCAAAAATTCGGTTGAGAGATTATACGTTTGCGGATCGATCCTTCTGTACATCCAATCTCGAGATGAGTTACACATAATTTTTTTCTTGAAAATTTGTTTTTTTTTAAGTATTTCCAGTGGAGGAGATAGAACAAGAAGATGTTAACTACATCAACCAGAATGGCTACTAGAATCAGAGGTTTTGGAACCAAACAGAGAACAAGTGATACAATAGATACAACCAGAGGAGTTCGTTCACAGGAAATCCGAGTTCTCCTATCTACGCTCAGAAACTTCTTTATCAGAAGGCTGAGTATCAGAAGCCATATGGCAGTAGTAGCAACCAGAGAAGCGACGGTTCTTCATCTTGTCAGCCAATACCTACTAAGTCTTCAGAGAGCGACACAAAGGCTATGCTCGAGCAAATTCTTAAGGGACAACAAAAGATGACAATGAACTTCAATGGGAAGATTGACAACCTCTATACTGATTTGAATGGGAAGATTGAGGCTCTCAACATTCATGTAAAGAAGCTTGATACTCAGGTTGTTCAAAATGCAGAGAACGTGAGAAGGCAAGAGAGGTTTCTTCCAGCTATAACTGGTACAAGCCCTAAGAAGCATGGTGTAGCAGCTATCACGACAAGAAGTGGGAAGGTTATCAAGCCAATTTTAAGGAATGATATTTCAATCGAGCAATTGGACGAGCTTGGAGATGTTGAAGACGAAGAGGTCTTTATTCTGTGTCGATTGACACAACTGAAGTGTGTCGGTCAACGCATCCTAAAATGGTCGATACGAGTGCAAATTCAGAAGATCTGTCGACGCACCCCTTGAAGAAGTCGGTTTCTCGTCATGTGTCGATCGACACAAAAACTGAGTGTGTCGGTCGACACACACCACAGATGCACCAAACTTCGAATGTACCTACTGAAAGAGTGTACAAGCCTAAGGTGCCCTATCCTAGGGGTCCAAAGAAATCTAAACAGGAGCTGGAGGATGCTAAGTGTAAATCTATCATTGACAAGCTTGTGGTTGAGATGCCATTGGTTGAGGCAATCAGGACTTCTCCAGTAATTCGAAAGTATGTGAAGAGGATGGTTACTAAGAGTCTGCGTATCGAAGAGGGAGTTGCTATGATCTCAGAATAAGTGAGTGCGATAATTCTGAACAAGGTTGTAGAGAAACTCACTGATCCTGGAAGCTTTGTGTTGGATTGCTTCATCTTTTCGGATAGATTTCCGAGGTCTTTATGTGATTTGGGCTATAGTATCAACCTAATGCCACTCTCTGTTGCTTTAAGCCTTGGGATGACATATTTCCAGCCAACAAGGATTTCTCTTATCCTTGCAGACAGATCAATGATTAATTTTGATCCTATCAGTGATCCTTTCTGGGGAGAATAAGATCTGTTAATATTACACGAATCTTGTGTATAAGATGTCGTGGGTTTGGGTAGACTATGTTGAGCGTTTTAATTACTATTTGATTGAGGGATACATTAATCTATTTTGCAACATTGTTGTTTGTAGCAGTGCTACGTCCTTGTATTATAGGTTTTAATACAAGAAGAATTTGTTAAAAATTGGTTGTTCTTAGTATATGTATTCGTATCAGGTCTCAACAGAGTTGCTCTGTTGCATGTAGCAATGCTACTTTGGAATTAATACAAGTGTGACTTATTTTCTGTTTGATACAAGTGTGACCTATTTTCTGTTTGTTCTTAGTCTCTGTGTTATCACAATCAGGTCTCATATTCTCTAAATTTGGTATCAGAGCAGATCACCAAACCTAGAATCACAGGTGAAGATCCCATGATAAGAATCTCTGTTTTTTATTGCAACAGTGTTAGCCAAGTCATGTCTGAAGATTCAGAAATGAAAATCAGACATGAAATCGTAAACCATGTTGCTTTCATCATTACCATTGAAGACAACCAGATTCAAGAAGACTTGGATTCAGATGAGTTAACAGAACCGAAATCCACTGAAGATTATCAAAGTCTGTACAACCACTGGACCAAGCTGAGCAAGACTAAGATCAAACTGGCTCAAGAAAAAAAGATCTTATCTCTATCAAGGGGGAATTGGAATCACATACTTTTTTGTCTCCTCACTCATCAAAAGGGACAAGTCGTGTTCCAAAACTTACAAAAGAAGACATCGTCAGAGAACTACATGATGAATTCATAAAGGAAAAAGAAGATGTTAACATTGGTAAAGCTTGTATGGCTGGAAAATATAAAACTGCTAAGATGCTGAGCACATGATGATGATGAACCACTTCAGCTGGATCCAAAAGAATCCTACAAGGAACTGTACTTCAGCTATGTGAAAATGCAAGAAGAACATTCAAGACTGGAACAGGACATCTCAGACCTGAAAAACAGATATTGAAGATCGAAGTGAGGCTATTCGGAAGCAACGTGATGAAGAAAGGAACTTGGATTGGTTAAAAAAGGAGTATCCTGACTGCACCTTAGATGATGTTAAAGATCAAATCAGGTATCTACAAGAAATGATCTATCTCGAGAAACAGAAGAAGGAAAGCGTGGAGCAGAAAAATCGTGAGACAGATGAGAAGTTGAGACGAGTCAACAGCGAAACCCAACAACTTGAGAAAATTCTAACTATGGGAAGGACTGAATTATATCATCGAGGACTTGGTTATTCAGGCTGGGAACCATCAGTCGAAGGACCACTCAGTGACTCAACGGTGTTTGTCAAAGCAAAGGAACTTCTTGTGGCGTCACATGAGAAACAACACAAGGAAAGCATATCCTAAAAGTGTGTTCTGCCAACAAGATTTCCAGATAAACCACTAAGTCTAAGTGTGTGGAAGGGAAGTCTAATGACAAAAAACAAGAACGTAAATAAAGCAGATCTCCAACATCTTTTCTGCCAACTGGGCGTCCAAAGAAAATCACTAAGTCTACACGAATGAATTTCGTGTGAATTTATCAACTTAGGATATCTAAATCAAGGTCGCGAATCCTAAATTACAGTTAAAGCAATCTAGATGAAGAACCAATGAGATAATCCTAACAAGTGAGTTAAATCTAACAATTCATCTCCGATCCTTTCGAATAACCCTAAACCTAACAAGAGAACTACTTAGACATGGATGCAAAATAGAACATGGCAGAATAATACTGCATATAAAAGAGAATAAGAAAGTGATACAGAGTGTTCGAAGAAATCTCAAAGGTATGTAGCAACTTCTCTCCCTAAAGCTCTCAAAAATCTCTCTCAAGTTTGTTCAACAGAAAACAAGATGTAAAACTAAAAACCTAAAAGAAAAGCCTATATAATGTTCTATACTTGAGATGGGGTCTTTCTGATAACTTATGAGGCCAAAAGAAAATTCTTCAAAACTTTTAAAATCACTTTGTCGTCTCATCAGAGGTGTGTGTCGACCGACACACACTGACTGTGTCGATCGACACATGACCAAAATTTTAGTTCTCAACTTGTAACTTCGTCTCCTCTCCCTTTTATGCTCCAAAATGCACCATAATCACCAATTAAGTTCCCCACGTACAATAACCTGTTAAGACACTAAAAAAACTAAAAGGTGGATCTTGATCTTGGAAACTACGAGAGGTTTCTTGATACTACACTAACTCGCGATAACAATATCACTTACGGAAGATTCAACAGGTTTAAGTCCTAGATTGAATGTTATGTTTTTCTTAGTTTGAATTTATCTCTAACCATTCACTCACAAAAGTATATTTATTGTCACAATATGTTATGGAGAAAGAGAGAAAAATAGATTAGTTAGGGGCTATTGTTCAGGTAAATGATAGAAAGTTTCAACATTTCTAATTTTTGTTCATAAGCTTTGTGTTTAAGTTTTGGTTGATTATGTATTTTAAGATTGTTCCTCACATCACTGATACAATTCGAGAATGGGTTGCAATGGTTCTCCTGATGTTTGCATCATTGGATTAGGTGGAACTATAGGTAATCTTAAAAAACAGAACAACTACGTTTCGATTTCTTTGTTGCTTTTTCGTTATCTACAACAGAGAAATCTTTGTGTTTGTAGGAGATAATGAATCCATGCCTTTCACTAATGCACTTAGCCAATTATCAGAGTGTAGGTAAGATGATTACCTCCTCAACCATCACTTGCGATATTTTAAGATATGTGATTTAACACTTTCAGTGTTGGTTTTTTGTTAAGTTTAGGACCTGATAATTTATGTCTGATCCATGTCACTCTCCTGCATGTGCTTAGTGTTGTTGGTGAACACTTCATTTGTTTTGATCTCATGTTTTCAAAAAACACCAAAATCTACCGTAACGTTGTCTCTAACTTTACAAAATTTGAATCTGTATATAAAGAAACCCTATCACCAAATCTAATACGAGGGTTTGGATATGATAACTGAACAATCTCATCATGTGGTAACGCTTCCATGATATAACCTGCACGTTTGAGGCGAAAAACATGCATATTGGAATCACACAAGTCTTTCATACTATACCCAAGAGCTAAACACTCAGTATACTTCAACGGATACAAACCAAAATCTCCATGTTGGTAGTTATGTGGAATCATTTTAACGTTATATATAAGAAAGAAACCATCACTCATATACCATCAACAAATATACATCTCATCCAAATCAAAACACAAAATAATATCACACTTACACAAATCTACCATGAAAGAAAAACAAATCCACCATTTAAACAGAGAATAAATCTACCATCAAACGTAAATTTAATCAAACACAAATACCTTCAATCGACGACTGTTGGTTTCCGGGTCGGGGTTAAGATCATAAGTTGTGTCGCTTGGTCGGATGTAGTTGAGGAAGCTTGTATCGTCTTCTGCTTTGTTATCATTCTCGGAGGTAATTATTGCCGCCAGAGGATTGGAATCAACTCCTCCGCAATCCTCCAGGCTCTTGCTAGCCATATATCACCAAATAAGCACATATACCACCTGAAAAAGGGTAAAAAAGAGGAAAATATGTACACAACCTAATCTATGGACTTAAGATGTGAATTTAAGTTAATCTAGATTAAATGCACTCTAAATTATGCTAAATGATGCAAAAGTGATGCAAATATATACAGGAATGTGGTAAATATGAGAGTATATCAGTGAACCAATTGAACTTATTCATTAAAGCTCATTTGATTTATCTAGTTACCAACGGGAGTTGATGATGATTAGGTGATGGCATGAACGGAGTAGTGATGTATTGCGTTTTTGATGCATTCTAACCAATGTTTTCAATGGATATTCGAGTCTTTTCTATGTGTTTAGAGTCTTTTTAGGTTAAAACACGTTTGGTACTCTGATCACACGTGTGGTAACTCATAACCCTTGTAATTCTTTTGAGGGGTTGTGCTCATTTGTGTGTTTTGTTTCTGGTTTCACTGGTACTTAAGAAAATTGCTCTATCCTCATCTAGTTTTTGTTCTTGTAACTAATTTGTCTATGTGACGTGTTCAGTCTGCCTTGTGTTAAGAAATTAGGTTCAATAAGTGTTCAGTGTTGTGCTCTTGAAAGTTCACAAATGTTGCTTCAGCTATTCATTGTTTTACTAATGAGATTGCCTTTGCTTAAGGGTTAATTTCAGGTAAATCAAGCCCACTCAATCTAATGAATAAAAATTACTAGGCTTGGGCCGATGGTTGTGGTAAAAGGACTTGATAAGGTTGGACGGTTACTATACTCAACATTTCGTCACACCCGAGAAAAAGAGAACAAACTTGTCCTCTCTGTTTCTTGATCATATCTGGTCAAACAATGTCGAACTCATCGGATGACAAAACACAGATCATGGAAGAACCATCTCTAATCAGGAACATAATGACTCCTCCACCAGCTAAGCGAAACAAGAAAAAGAAAGCCGAGAGTTCACTTTGCTCTTTTATCTTTTCCCTTGTTAGCTTGCTACTTATTGGAGATATATGAGCCGAGAAACAACTCTCCTTATATAGTATCGATTCATAATCTAACTAGGGTTTGGAATATATTAATTTGGGTTCTCCTATCTCCACTACACTTGGGAAACTTGTTCTTTAAAATAATAAAAAAAACTAGGTGGTAACGTAATTTTGATGTTCTATTATTCGAATTAGAAACATAAAAGGATTTCGAAAACTTGGTATAATATTATTATGTTTACTCAGAAAATTTTCAAAACCATACAAAACTAAAAAAGAAAATTAATGAAATAAAGGTTTGTTTTTCAAATCGCACGATTACGTAAGAATATAACGAAATCTACGATGATGACCTTTTGGAGTGTAATATACACCCAACCAACAATACTATAATGACCTAAAAAAATATATTTATACTAGGTAAGATCCGCATATATGCGAGTTTATAGTAAAAAATATTTTACAACTCGTAAAAAATCACACGAAAAAATTAACGCATAAAAGTAAAAAAAAAAATCAAAAACGTTGATATTAATAATTTAACACTTATTTTTTATCTTTATATTTTTTTGTGTAATTTCATTTCCAATTAAATTTGATCACATCTCTTCAAAAGAATTAGTTTCTTTCTATTCATATTTGAAGTAATTTAATTACTATTTTGCAACACTAATTTTTCAAAATCTTATTGAATCGAGTTTTTATGGATAAAACAAGGTCTTAGACCTTGTATATATAAGCTTGGCCAAGCTGGTGAAGCAGCTGGGCACTTGGCTGATCGGATCCACCAAAAGGAGCTCTTGCCGCGACACTTGGCAAGGACAAAACTTAGTAAAGGCTGGTCATTGCTTCAGATGAGGGAAAGAGGCAGCTTCTACTTAAGCTAGCTTCGGCCAAGGGAAACAAGCAGGTGAAGGAGCAGCTTGTGGCTGACACACGCTAACATGTGGCCGACACACGCTAACATGTGGCCAATACATGACCGAAACTAGCACACAACTTAGTCACGGTGGCTAGCACACAACTCAGTCACTGCGGCTAGCTAGCTAGCACACTGCTTAGTCACCCAAACAAGCACGTTGCTAGGTGAGTCATCCAGGTGCTTAAACTAAGTCTTGGCCAAAACTCACGAACTGACCCGGCTATTGCATCGGGGCTTTGCCGAGGTGCGGCTTAGCCCTAAGCGAGGGTCATTACATTCTCTCCCCCTTAAAAGATTTCGTCCCGAATTCTCAAGGGTTAGACGGTCCGGCCTCATGAGTTTTATCGGTTTCTAGGAAGAGTTTTGGGTTAGATTTTCGAAGTCTCGCTTCATCTTCCCAGGTAACAACATTTCTATGTTGTTTTCTCCTAATAACCTTAATCTGAAATATTTCTTGTCCCTTCAGAAATTTAGATCGCCTCTCACCAATCCTTATCGGTTCCGGTGAAGGAGGTCTGGGTTCGGTTCGGTAATCGGGTAGCCTTTCTGGTTGTGCTACATCCGGTCCACAGACATACTTTCGAGCATAGATACGTGGAATACATTATGTAGTCCCTTATCAGCTGGAAGATCTAACTCATAGGCTACCTCTCCTACTGTCCTTTTAATACGGTAAGGACCCTTATTCCGCAGGTTTAACTTACTAGGCTTAGCGAATCTATCCTTCCCTTTCTCAGCAGCCGCTTTTAACCATACCCAATCATCAACCTCATAAAAAACATGTCTCCTATGTTGGTCAGCATACGTCTTATGTCGATCTTGGGCTCTCTTCATATTAGCCCGAACAAAGCTAATTTTCTCCGTGGTTTCCTTTACTATGTCGGGCCCAATTTCTCTTCCTTCTCCTAGTTCGGTCCAACACATAGGTGATCGACAAGGGCGTCCATATAAGGCTTCATACGGCGACATACCAATACTAGCATGGTAGCTATTACTGTATGCAAATTTCACTAACGGTAAGTGCACATCCCAAGTCTTTTTCCAATCTATCATACACATCCGAAGTAAATCCTCGAGAGTCATGATGGTTCTCTCTGTCTAACCATCCGTCTCATGATGAAATGCTGTACTCATAAACAGATCGGTCCCTAGTGCTTTTTGTAAACCTCACCATAGTCTAGCTGTGAATCTAGAATCGCGGCCAGACACTATATTGGTTGGAACCCAATGTAGCTTCACGATCTCATTCAAGTATTGCTTAGCCAAAGATTTTACATCATTGTCAAGCCTCATTGGTAAAAAGTGAGCACTCGTGGTTAAACGATCCACGATTACCCAAATCGAACCGTTTCCACGACTCGGGGTTACCAGTAATCCTCAAACAAAGTCCATTGCTATCGCATCTTATTTCCACTATGGGATCGGTAAGCTCTGTAATAACCCCGCTGACACTTGATGCTCGATCTTGATTTGCTGACAGGTTTGGCACTGCGCTACCCACTTTGCAACAAACCGCTTCATTCCTGGCCAATGTCCCAGTACATCTTACCACTCCCCGGATGGAGTGGTAATGATGGGCTGCTGTCAACATCTCTTCCCGTAAGCCTTGTCCTTTAGGCACGGTTATCCTTTTGTTCTAAAGCAAGGTACCATCTGCGGCCAAATGGTAACCGCTTGCATTTGGCTCTTCACGATTATCTAACTCCTCGATAATCTTCTTTAGTAAACCCGTTTGGAATCAAAAGAGTCATAAACCATCCATGTCTACCAGCCGGTTATCAAGCTTTACTTTGATCAAGCATCGCATCAATCTCACGCAATCATATTTCAAGAGTCCGTCTCACCAAAATAACTTCGCTCGCGCATGCAAGGCTTCAATCGATCGTGATAAGGCTTCACCAAAACGACTTCGCTCGCACGCACAAGGCTTCACTTGATCGCGACAAGGCTTTAGGATAATGACCTCGTTCATGCACGCCTCCTTGTTTTTGTATCATGATCCCTTCTCCAAAGTTTCCCCTCATCATGGAGTCACCGGCCTCGAAACGGTCTCTCACCTCACCGTAGAAGATAACCTCGTTACACTACCAGTCCGCTTCACAATTGATCGAGATTCACCACATGAACACGTACAACGAACGGAAGCAGATCCGCGAGCCTCTCTCCGAGTCTTCTAAGGCACCACAGTCTCTTCTTCTGAACAACATGTGGGTCCACAGTCTCAGCTTCGTTGGTTATATCTAGAGCACTACAAGAAGCTGATCTAATCGAACTGCTAGTGTTCGACTCTGAAGAAAGAACCATTCCCCTACCGAGAAGAAAATGATCGGTAGACATCTCTCCAGAATCGTCTAAGTCGGAAACAGTTTCTGAACCATCCTCGTTTTGCTTGCGATCTAGCCACGAATCCGCAAAGTTAGAAGTCATTCTTTTTAGTTCGCTTTTTCCGCTGCGATGGGAATCCAATACTTAGTCAAACTCGTGGTCAAACTCACCTCCAGTCAACCTAATTGACTGAGTCATACTAAGTCAAACCAGGCCAAACTAGTCAAACCAGGTCAAACCGGACAAATCAAATCAGACCGGATAAACCGGGTCGGACCGGCCAAACCGGATCGGACTAAATTAAACCGGATCGACCTAGTTGACCCGGTTCGACCGAGTTGACCCGGTTCGATCCGATCCACCTTGTCTTCTCCGGCTGCGATCTCTCTCTCTCCGTACCGACCACCACACGATTACCACCACTCTCAGATCGGAGCTCGCCATCTCTCCGTCCCCACCACAAACGCTTCTTTCTTCTTCACCATGAAGCTCGATCTATGCTTCATCTTCAACACGAATTTGCCTTTTTCAACACGAAACAGGGAAGAGGACACCACGAACCATCAACAGCGCAGATCGACGGCGGCGTTGTAGATCGGAGAGGAGGAGGACGAGTTTCGATCGAAAGCTCAAGGAGGAAGAAGAAGGCAGAAAAAGACAAAAACCAGAAACAGACGAAACAGACTAGAAGAGATAAAAAAACCAGAAAAATAATAATAAAAAAAACACAGGATAGAGAAAAAAGAGAGCATATTTTTTACCTTTTACTTTGGAAAGGAGAGGTGAACTGGTAAAAATCAATGGGAAGGAAGCAGCTTATTTATAATAGGAGGATTTCCTAAAATCAATCCAGGGTTTTGGAAAAATTTCAGAAACTTCTCAGCAGGCCTCAAGGCCCACTAACCAAGCAAAACCATCAACTTCATCAGAGTCCACTAAGTAAAAAAAAAAAAAAAATGTAACGCCCATGTTCATTATCTAAACCGAGGCGCCACTGATGAATGCTTAGGCATCCGATCAGAGGTTCCCGAAACACATCCAAAATCCCTAGACCTAAGTTATAAGTGTTCATCCCCATCGGATACGCCTCAAGGCTTGCCAACCCGAGACATACCCGATGGTTTGTTCGTCCGGACAAGGACGTTGAAACGACTCGACCCGTTTTTTTTAAAACATTCAAACCTTGGTCTCGGACTAGCATTCCCATAAATGTTATCCTCAACGACCAAGAAAGGTACACAGACAACCAGCGGATAATAGTAAACCAAATAATACAAATTTATTAAACCAAGCAAACCAGTTCAACAACAAAACCAAACATTCCAGAACTATCCAACAACCTATGGCAGTTCTAAAGCAATAACATAAACAAAAGCAAACAACCGAGATCCCAGATCATCTCTCTCTTCGTAGCCGTGATTCCACGATCACACTATGCCTTTACCTGCATCACATGGGAAAAAGAGATGTGTGAGTATGATCATAAATACCCAGTGAGACGGTCATCCCATCTACGACTGCGCACTTAGGCACGATGGACTGCTCAGGCAAACATACATATCACACAGCACACAAACAACAAATGGCTCAACGCAGCCAAACAGATATGTGTCGATCGACACTACCACTAGATGTCGATCGACACCCCTCTGAACTGGCTGTCGTTCGACACACCTCATGTGTGTCGTTCGACAGGCCCCTGGCAGAATCGCGAGAACCGACCATAATCCTCTTGGATCGATTCCTCCTCTGCATCAGTACAAAAAACCTGCACAAACAACAACCACAACACAACAACAAGCATACACAGCCACAATTCGATCACCGCAAGATCAATCAATGCATACAAACCTATCACCAAGAATCTGAAACGATCCATCGACCCAGAAGCCATGGTCACGCACTTACCTAGGATTTTCGGATGGAAAACGATGGAAAACGTGACACCTACGAGATCATACTTGATCACCACTGGGAACCATGAAAATTTACTCCCCAAACACAAGAATCGACCTCCTTTCTCGAGACAATCAAATCCTTTCTCAAAGAACTCTCAAACCCTAACCACAACACTTTGGGAACGATATAACTCTGACTTTTTGCTGTTTTCCTCTCAAAACACGGCCAAATCAGATTATATACGAAGCCCTAGGGTATCCCCAAACCGCATGTAAACCGACCGATTAAAAATCGAGTCAGAAAACTGACCACTTAAACCCTGTCGATTGACACACACAACTTGTGTCGATCGACAGCCACTTCGAACCCTGTCGATCGACACACACCACTCGTGTCGATCGACAGCCATTCGAACAAACCGGCCTTAAGCCAAAAACCAGCATGTCGATCGACACGAGTGGTTGTGTCGATCGACACGAGTGGTTGTGTCGATCGACACGAGTGGTTGTGTCAATAGACACACCTTCCAATTTCCTTAAAATTGATTCACGGGTGTCACAATTCTCCCCCACTAAAACTGAATTCGTCGTCGAATCCTCAAACACAGCCCACATGGCTAACCACCTGGCCAACCTGCCAGTAACACCGGAGACTACATCTCCCAGACCCTCTCGAGGCTCACATCCCTGTCTCATAGATTGATCGCTCATAGCTCATAACTCATAACCACACCATCTAGCTCTCAGGATCGCACCCCTCAGCTCTCGGTGCCTCGTATTAACCCACCTCAGTCCGTGTAGTACTGACGGTGTTCGATACATACCATCTCCATAACCCTCAAACCATCAAGACACACAGTCTGTCAAGCTCTCATTATGCAGGGAACTCACTATCCCCTGGAGAGACGCATCTCTCAAAGATCTGCCAGAGATCGCAATCTCCCAAAACTATCTCCATACCCTCACGCTCTCAGTCCTCGCAGTCCTGACGAATGATCGGTATGCAGGGAACCATCGGTATGCAGGGAACCAACTATCCCCGAGAGAGACGCATCTCTCAAGATCTGCCGGAGAATCATCTCCAAGAAAGAACCAATGTCTCCCTCTCTGAGCTATGCGAGGAAATCGACATCCCCGAAAGAAATCAATTCTTAACATCTATAATGCACTTCTGACCATAACTACCTCCCAAGGTCTCAACATGATACTCCCAACCTGGAATACCATCCCAAACATGATTATCTCAGATCATCTGGACCACTCATCACCCCGATTGTCCCTGCGGAGTCTCTCCGGAACTAGATAGTTCTAACACCGTAAAACTTCTATTATGAGACTCTTTCACACATACACACACAAGCTCGTTAGAGTTCCACCGAAACTGACAAGTTCTATTCACTATAAAACTTCCATTTCGAGGTTATCTAACCACATACACATGACTATCAAAGTCCAAAACATAAGAAATACTCATCTTATTAATCTGGAAAATGTCATAATCATTACAACTCAAATGAAAATACATAATTCACAACCACAATCCTCACCACACACGGTGACTACAACACAAAACCAAAACTGGAACCCACAAAGAAAAACGAATTCACTCTTCGGCTTGCTTCTCAAACCACTTCTTGAACTTCGTTTTCATCTTAGCCACTGGTTCCCAAGTCTCCTCTTGAACACCGTCACAGTCCCACAAGACTCTCAACAACGACACTCTTTTCTGGCGCAGAACCTTGATACTCCTCTCAAGGATCCTTACCGGTCTCATCCCAACAGTCAGATTAGGTTGAAGATCTGAAGGAATCGTCACTACTACCTCCTCATATGTATGCAAACATCTATCTCCTGAGCTTCGAAACATGAAACACATCATGGAACTTCTCCGTGATTGGAGGCAGCTCTAACCGATAAGCAACTGGTCCCACACGCTCCACAACCGAGAACAGACCCATGTACCTCGTACTCAGCTTATCCTCGGATATGGACCTGTTCAGACCCCGCATCATAGCCATCTTGAGATACACTCGATCTCCGACTCCAAACTCCAACTCTTTTCTCCTCTTATCGGCATAACTCTTCTGCCGATCCTGAGCCTCTTTCATGTTCAGCTTCACAACACGGATCTTCTCCGTCGTCTCCTAAACAAAATCAGCACCATAAATGCTCCTCTCCCCCACTTGGGTAAAACATAGCGGTGTACGACATGGCCTCCCATACAACGCCTCAAAGGAGCCATACCAATACTCGCCTGAAAACTGTTATTATAATAAATTCTCATACAATATATTTCTAATTACAAAATTTTCCTAACACTGTAGGTACAACCCAACATATAAGAAGTTTTATTATACAATTTTTTTTTTGTCTCAAATTTTTTTTGAAGTAACAAGACAAATAAAAATTGGTTGGATGCACCCAAACGAAAACTAGTCATGTGCCACACTGATTGTACTTGTACCTCTTATTCCAAAATAGCTCTTGAGTCAATTATTGCACTTAATTTCACAGTTAAATGAAACCAAATGTTTATTTCTATAACTTTTTGATGCTCTTATAATGTAATAACTTAAGCATCAAGAAATCCAAAACCTAATAATCTAATTGACAAAACTAAGAGATAACTGATTTCAAGGTCTCTTTTAGATGTTAGGTTTTTGGGCTTCCTAAGAAAATATCTACTACAATTTGTTTTGTTTTAAAAAAAAAATTGCTTGCCATCAATTGGAAGGCATATGATGATATGAATTTAGATTTATATGGAAAGAACAAAAATGTAATGGCGCAGTGTACGAATAGTTCAACGTAATTTGCAGTGTACGAATGGTCCAACTTAATTCGCAGTGTAGTACGAATGGTCCAACTTAATCGCATATTATTGTATAATGTGTTGTCTTCAATTTTTTGTTCGTGGTTTGGTAAGTCTATAGAGTCCCAAAAAAAGAAAAGAAAAAGTCTAGAGTTAGTGTTAATTCGAGAATATCTTCACAAATTATTGTTCCAAATTCAAGCTAATTTATATCACAAAAAAAAATGATTCATGTATCTAATTTATTGGAAATTGGGATGATTAAATCATCGATCATTTACACCTTTCGTATTTTTGGAAGCCAAAACTTCTATTGCATATCATATTGAACGGCAAACGCATGTGATTGATTGTGCGGTTTTGTTGATTTCATCGGTTTTTCAATGATACTCCAATTATTTTGTGAAAGTTGTAAAACGTAAAAACGATTGATGTTTACGGGTTCACTTCAACTTGATCTTGAACGATTTCAGCTAACATATATCTTGGTTATAAAAATTTATCGATGTATAATATTTTTGGAAAATCAAATCACCTTTGGCACATTGCATTTTAGTAAATAGTGAACTTTTTTATGATCTAATCATGGTGTGTGGATGGTCTAGACCTAGGTGTGGTTCATGTCCACTCGAAAAAACGGGTGTGGAGACATTTGAAAACTATTTGATTTTTTTGTTTTCTTTTTCAGTTTTTTTTTTTTAAACTTGAGATGAGTTTTGTGTAGCCTCTGACTAGTAAACACAAGTAAAATAAAAATATATAAATTATTTAATTTAGAGTAGTTTGAAAGTGAACTAAGAATTGATATAAGTTTCGTTTGTACAAAATAGTAAATAGTAGGTGATCGACTCGCACCATATGCGCGTATGAATTTTTTTATAAATAAATTGCCCAATAAGTTATAGTATTTTAATAACATAGTTTATTATTTTTAACTTATACTCCCTCCGGTTTTTTATGATTGATGTTTAAGAAGAGAAAAAATGTTTTCAAAAGATTGATTTTTTCTATTTTCTATGCATTTTTTAAGAAGTAGTAATGGTGAATTGTAAACTTCAATGCATATTAATTGATTTTATTGAAATACTATTGGGTAAAACTTATAGAAAATTGTTTATTACAAAAAACAAGAAATTTATATCTAAGGATTAATGTGTTTTCTTAATATGTATAAAAAACCTAGAACATCAAATATAAAAGAACGGAGGGAGTATGTATTTAACAACTCAGTATTATAGATATAATATTTGAAGATGGTGAAAATGAAGAGTGATTCCACGAAAATACAGTTAAAAGTGATTGAGATTACTTGAAATCTTTTTGAATGAAGTTTTACCAACGATCAAAGTCGCCCCAACGATCAAAGTCTGGGCGGCTTGTAAAGAGTTATAAGCATGCTCGATCTTCTTGCTTATGTCGTAAACTTGCAAAATGGCTATGCTTCTAAAATACAAAACCACTTTGAAAATTGATCATAATCACTTTTTCTCACTATTTTTTTACTCTTTGAAGTATGGTTGCTTTTACTCTGATCAATGTTTTACACCAAAAAATAATTGATACTTATGTTGTATAAAGTTGTTTCAAGGGACTTTTGACGTTAAAGCTTATTTTTTTAGTACCATTATATATAATTTTAAAGTAAAACTATTTAGAAAAAGGGAGAATTTCAAAAACACCACATTTAAATTATTATTTTACAAAAAATTCCAAAATGGATTATTCATTTCTAAAAATGCCACAAATTAAAAAAAAATTAAAACCCTAAATCCTACGATTCTAAACTTTAAAAAAGGTTATGACCTTAACAAATCATGAACCCTACATTACATTACATAATTAACCCAAATATACATGATATTTTGAGTAAATGATATTTTAAAAAGTGGTATTTTGAAATGTGATATTTTTTAAATATAGCATTTCTTGAAAATTCCCTTAGAAAAAATATATATGATCAGTTAATTTTCTTTCATTTTTATTTTTTTGAATGTGAGAAGTTGACTAAAACAACCTTTTTAGATTTTAGGTTGACTCAAACAACCTTCTTAGATTTTAATTACTGAGGCTATTTTTGAGTCTGTTTTACCCTTTTTCCTTTGATAACAAAAAACGTATTTACGAAAATGCCATTAATGAAACGGGCCGCATAGGCGGGAAATTTTCTCGCCTAAAAAAAATAAGTCTACCGCTCAGTGATGGTAGACTTATTATCGATCTGGTAGACTTATTTTTTAGTCCGTAGACTTATTTGACGAGCGGTAGACTTATTTTTGAATGGTAGACTTATTGTGTCTCTTTTGGTGGTAGATTTGTTTCCGAACGGTAGAATTATTTTTTGAGCGGTAGACTTAAATTCACTTAGCGGTAGACTTATTTTTGCGGTAGACTTATTCGTCGAATGGTAGATTTATTTCCGTAGACTTATTTTGAGCGGTAGATTTATTTTTCTTCGATGGTAGATTTTATTTTGACTGGTAGATTTGTCTCCTTTGGTGGTAGATTTTTAGTCATAGCAGCGGTAGATTTATAGTGACGGTAGACTTATTTTAGTAGCGGTAGACTTATAGTTTGCGGTAGACTTTTTTACGGTGGTGGTAGATTTATTTTGTGTATAGTTGTGGTAGACTTATTGTAGTAGTGGTAGATTTATAATGAGCGGTAGACTTATTCCGTATTTTCGGTCAACGAAACCAACCGTTGACTGGTAGACTTATTTTTTTAGGATCAATGGTGGTAGACTTATGCATTTTTAGCGATTGTAGCGGTAGATTTATTTTTACCTAGGTCTAGTGATGGTAGACTTTTTATCCAACCTAGTTACGGTAGACTTTTTTTCACATTAGACATTTGGTAGACTTATTGTGATAGCGGTAGACTTATAGTACTTGGTGGTAGACTTATTTCCTGTTTAGGAAACTATAGTGGTGGTAGACTTATCTGGTAGGTGGTGGAGTTATTTGCAAGGAATGCAAAATATCGATTTTACCCTTCAAAAAATAGACAAATTTGCACAAAAAAACCTGCAACAATGGTGAAGAACTAGAGTTTAGGGTTTAGGGTTTAGGGTTTAGGGTTTGGACAAAAGGAGGTAAATTGGGAACAAAACAAATCATTCTTGTTTATGGTAGTCAGAGTTTTGAGAAGAATTGATGGGTGTTCTTGGTTGACAATTCAAAAGGTGGTACAGTTCTAGGGGCATATCATGCAAGTGATGGTAGATTTATATACAAGTGATGGTAGATTTAGTATGTACTATATATTTTCATATATTTTATATCTTTTCGTATGAACTCGTACTCGTGTTTTAAGGATTTTGTAATGGTTACATAGACATTTCAGAAGCCATGTTTTAACCATACATAAATGTTGTCAATTCATTCATTACACTACAAAACAATGTTCATAGAAGTCTACCATAATGTTTGAATCTCCTTGCAAAAAGTCTACCATAACAATTATATCTTATAGAAATAAATCTACCATAACGTATATTACAAATCAGAACGTGTGTGTCTCATAAAAATAATCTACCATCAAACGAAAATACATCTCATAAAAATAAATCTCTTTGCATGTTAAATAATACAAATATTAACCAAATACTACCTAAATACAACAAGAAACAATGGTGTATAAACCATCTTCATGATCTTTTGGATGTTGTTTACAATCTTCATGCGGTTACGCATTGCACGTACAAAGAATACCTGTAAAGAAATTCATGGAAATTAGAACATCTTGGAGTGAAACACAATCCTAACTAGCAAAAAAGTTTGTATCATAATGTTGTCTACCATAATGTTTGTTGTCTACCATAATGTTTGTATCTCTTTGCAAAAAGTCTACCACAACGTCAAAAAAAGATTTCATTCATTAGCAGATCAAGAGTCGAAAAGTCTACCACAACGTCTGCATCTTAAAGAAGTAAGTCTACCACAACGTCTGCATCTCATAGAAATAAGTCTACCACAACGTCAGCATCTCATAGAAATAAGTCTACCAGAACGTCAGCATCTCATAGAAATAAGTCTACCACAACGTCAGCATCTCATAGAAATAAGTCTACCACAACGTCTGCATCTCATAGAAATAAGTCTACCACAACGTCAGCATCTCATAAAAATAAGTCTACCACAACGTCTGCATCTCATAGAAATAAGTCTACCACAACGTCAGCATCTCATAAAAATAAGTCTACCACAACGTCTGCATCTCATAGAAGTAAGTCTACCACAACGTTAGCATCTCATAGAAACAAGTCTACCACAACGTTAGCATCTCATAGAAACAAGTCTACCACAACGTTAGCATCTCATAGAAATAAGTCTACCACAACGTCTACATCTCATAGAAATAAGTCTACCACAACGTCTGCATCTCATAGAAATAAGTCTACCATAACGTCTATTATAAATCTACCGTAACATATTTTTTTCCCAGAGAAATAAGTCTACCATAACGTCGGATTCTGGATTTGAGAAAAATCCAGATCTGGAAAAAATTCAGATCTGAGAAAAATTCAGATTTAGACCAAAAGGTGTTTTTAGAAAAGTTCAACATACCCAAACGAAATCGGTTAGAATCAAGAGATTACCTCTCTACAACGCACGAAAACGAAACCCCAACACTCGCCGGAACTTTCCTTCACCGGAATTTCGAAACCTATGAACGAAGAACATATTAAAGTTCATAAATCCGAATTCAAAACACTCATGAATGATAGAGAGGAAGATAACTCATGATTTGTTTCGAATCTTACCGTCAAAAGCAACGAATCTCGTCGCCGGAGAAGAAGTCGTGATTTGAGTCGCCGGAGAGAGGAAGAAGAAGATGAAAAGTTGAAATCTGATTTTTTTTTTTTTGGTTTTATGTTGTTTTTTTTTTCTCAAAGAATAATGGCATTTTCGTTAATAAACGAATTCGAAGTATTTTTAATGTCTTTGTAACCTTTTTTTAACTCAAAAAATAAAAGGTTGTTTGTGTAAACACCATATCTCAAAAAATCTTTATAGTAATTATCTCTATTTGTTTTAGTCCTGGATATTGACGTGAATCTTATTTGCTTCGTTTTGTTGGCCAATTTCCTATATACTTTTTATCTGTCCATAAACTTTCTTACATTATAAACTTCATTGCTATTCTTTTCTCGTAAAATTTGAAATATTAAAATTTGTGATCTTTTTGGTCCGCATGAATATAGTTGATATAAACTCGGAAAATCAACCAAACGAACAAAAAAAACTATTTGAAATTTTTGAATCATATAGTTAATGAGCTAGACAACCTAGAAAATAAAATTATAAATTATTAGTTAAATTGGTTTAAGGGTTTCAGTTCTTTTTAGGTTTTCAAAAAGTGTTGTACTGTATCTTCATTTACATTCGAATCGTCTCCGCTTATTAGAAGAACTCAAATTTGGCACCATAAGTCTTTCAAACGTGTCTCTTTTTTGTTTGCATTGAAGTTTCCTTTTTGTAATTTATAAACATAAATATACAAACACATTCGAAATCCAGAAAACAAAATATGTTTCTTGATTTATATAATCACAATGCTTCTTCGATTCTCTTTCAGCCTATGATTGAACATAAATAAAATAAATTATAAAGTTAATATCCAAAATATATGTATGAAAAAATTTACATAAAAGAGCAACAAAATATGTATTATACCGCTTTAATCGCCTCGTTCATCCAAACTGGTTAACATAATCTTGAACTGATTTTCTAGCTATAATACTCTTCTCTGTAATCTATATAATTCGTTCCTCTTTCAACATACATTCCAATTTTAACGATTTTTTCTCTCTCATAATTGGAGTAATTATAATAATTATAATTACCACTGAACATTGTTATCTACAAGGCCCGTAAAATTAGGCAAAATGGAGGTTGATTCAATATTTTGTTCTCGCAAATTTTGCCAAACGGATCAAAACAATTTCATTACATTATAGGGCAGATTTAACAGAGTGGATTGACCCGCGTGACATACCTATTAATGACTTTTAACTATCTTTTTTTTTTTTTTTCACCAAACTGCATTTCATTAAATCAACCATTGTTAAGAGCTTGAAGAGCCTCTTTGGCAAGCAAGTCTGCCATTACATTGTCCTTACGTGGAATAAATCCTATCGTGAAGGAATTGAACAAGCATAAAAGAGTTCGGATATCACTAAGGATGAAGAAGATTTCATTGTGTGATTCTCCGGAACGAATCAAATAGACAAGTGTTGAGCGATCCGAGAAGACTTGGATATCATATCTCTCGTTTAACAGCGCTGCCTCTAACGCCGCTTGTATTGCTAGAGCTTCGGCCACTAAGGCTGAAGAAACTTGTGTTTTTGCGCTCGAGCTAGAGGTCGCAATACTTGGGTCCGAGTTTGATTGCATAACCCAACCTATTCCACAGTTAGAAGTGCATTCCAAGCTCCATCGGTGAAGCATGTAAACCCTGCATCCTTGATAGGTACCTGAGTGTGGTTAGTCGTTGGTTGTCGTGGGTTGATCGCATGTTCCTGTGCTGCTTGCCATCCTTTAGCTTCGTTTAAAGACTTGAGAAGTACTTCGTCCGATGTAAAGGTTGTATTTGTAAAAATCCTTTTGTTTCTTGCGGACCATAAGAACCAACAAATCCAAGCATAGAGGTGGGTAGAGGCTAAACCTGATGGTGGTAGGACTGGTTCCCTCTTCATTGTTTCTAGAAGTTGCAGAAGAGTGCCATTATGGTTGTCGATATCACTCACATAGGTAGCTTTCTTCCAAACTTCCTTGTCGGAGAACATGGAGGGTCGTCTCTTGTAGTCCACAAACCTTACAGCGAGTATCAACTTGAATCACACATTTTTGTAATTGATCTCCTGTGGGTAATGCTCCTGACGTTGCTCTCCATAGGAAGTGTTTCATTTTAGGCATGGTTTGTAACCTCCAAATGGCCTACCAATTGAATTCTCTCTTTTCTATCGGTGTTTCCGGGAGAGTAAGGATTGCATAACCAGATTTTGATGTATACACGCCATTTTTTGTGTGGGTCCAAAACATAGCATCGAGTTTCTTCATTGAGCTCACCAGAAGAAGTTGGATTTGAGCTTCGTGGCAGGGGAGAATAACTCATATTTTGTCCAGTTTCCAAGTGTTGGTGGTCGGACTCAGCAGTTGCGCCACTGTTAGGGGGGTGGAGGTTAGCTTTGGTGGTTCCATGGGGCGCATCGGCTTGTCTACTGATAGCTAAGGGTCATTCCAAATGTTAATACTCTCACCATTGCCAGTTCTCCAACTGATGCCCTGTTTCAGGACTTCTCTTTCGGCTATAATGCTTCTCCATCCATGAGAGGGGTTGTTTGGTGCTATGCACTCCATAAAGGAGGATCTATGGCAATATTTGTCCAATAATACTCTAGCTAGGAGAGTATGAGGTTTGGTGATTATTCTCCATCCAACTTTTGCGAGTAAAGAGTCGTTAAACGCTTCGATATCTCGAAATCCAAGTCCACCTACATTCTTTGGTATTGTAAGTTTGGACCATGCCACCCAACTCATCTTACGTTCATTTGGTTTTGCATCCCACCAAAATCTACAAAAAAATTGATTGGATTTGCTTGCCTAGAGAAAGCTGTACTTTAAAGCAAGACATCGAGTAAGAAGGCATGGCTGAGAGGACTGATTTGAGCAAAATTTCCTTTCCGGCCGGAGTGAGGAATTGTGATGCCCAGCTATGGGATCGTTGGCGTATACGATCGACTAATCCTGTAAAAAGGTCTCATTTCTTTTGTCCGAAGTTTTCGGGGATCCCTAGGTATTTACCAGTACTACCTTCATTGCGAATACGCAGCTGTCTCATGGCTCGCTGTCTCTGGCCAAGAAAGTGATCGAGGACTTAGCTAAGTTGATGCTTTGACCTGACATATCCTCATATTGTGATAGAATAGTCGATAAAGCATGACAGCTATCCGAATCGGCAAAAAAACATGGTGTCATGTGCAAATAGTAGGTGGTTAATCAAAGCACTTTGTCTGGATACACGGATTCCTGGTAGGGAGCCATCGTGTTGTCCTCTTCGACAAATGCTCGATCGAACTTCAGTACAAATTATAAAGAGAGTTGAGGAAAGGGGGTCTCCCTAGCGAAGTCCTCTTGTTGGAGTGACGTTACCTTGGGCTGCTCTATTTATTAAAAAGGAGTATGAAACTGTGGTAACACATTCGAGAATCCAATGTATCCATGTAGGGTGGAAATTTATTTTTTCTAAGACCGCTTTCAGGAAATCCCATTCAATCTTATCGTATGCTTTGCTCATATCCGTTTTTACCGCCATAGTTCCACGTTTCTTGGCTTTAGACATCCTGAGGTAATGGAGCGTTTCATGAGTTATAAGGACATTGTCCGTTATTATTCTATCTTGAACGAATGCGGATTGATTCTCCGAAATCAGATTAGGGAGAACCCGTTGCATACGTTTTGTAAGGATTTTCGCCACAATCTTATAGTAGACATTGCAAAGGGCGATGGGTCTGAAATCTGCTACTCTCTGAGCTCCGATTATCTTGGGAATGAGCCGAATATGGGTCTGGTTCATCCTCGGCGGGAACTGGCCCGAAATGAAAAAGAGTGACGTCTTTTATTATCTTTTGACCCACAATCGGTCAAAAGAAGTGAACGAAGCCTGCTGAGAAACCATCGGGACCAGGAGCCTTACTCGCATGAATGCTAAATAAGGCTTCTCTAATCTCTGTATCATCTGGTATACGGGTAAATCTATTGTTTGTTTCGTCCGTAACACACGGTAGAGGGAGATCTTGAAGAAGATCAAAGTTACCCGAGGACGGGTAGACTTTTAACCATCTAATACAATATTTTGGTAATTATAATATAAAATAAGTTGATGTTATTTGTTTTGCATAAATATGTATGCATGAAAAACGAATATATACCTAAACAGAATCTTCTTCTATTTTAGTTACTTTGTTAATTGAAATTAATAAAATTTTATAATTTAAATGGTTAACTTACAATTTTAAAATATTGTTTTTGTTATTCTTATCCCGCGCAACATTTATAAATCATGTTTTTGGTTTTCAAAAATCTTTCGAATCTTTCTAAAAATTTCTTTTCTGATATATCGTAAAATGTAAAAATATTGATGTTCAGATTTAAGTAAAAAAAATTCAATCATATTTGAAATTGTGTTTAATTTCGTTCTTTTCTTTAAATTTAAAGGTTGTTCGATATATACTGCTAAATTAATACAATTTCAAAATTAATTTGAATTTTGTTGAGAAGTTTTGTGTGGAGCAAACAAAAAATTCAAACATTGTAGATACAATCCAACATACATATAAGAAATTTTATTATATAGTTTTTCTTTTTTTGTCTCGAACAATTTTGAAGTAATAAGACAAATAAAAATTCGCTGCGATGCACCCAACGAAAACTAGTCATGTGCCACACTGATTCTACTTGTACCTCTTATTCCAAAATAGCTCTTCAGTCAATTATTGCACTTAATTTCACAGTTAAATGAAACCAAATGTTTATTTCTGTTACTTTTTGATGCTCTTACAATGTAATAACTTAAGCATCAAGAAAACCAAAACCTAATAATTTAATTGACAAAACTAAGAGATAACTGATTTCAAGGTCTCTTTTAGATGTTAGGTTTTTGGGCTTCCTAAGAAAATATCTACTACAATTGTTTTTGTTTTTAAAAAAATTGCCATCAATTGGAAAGCAGATGCATTTAGATTTACATGGAAAGAACAAAAATGTAATGGCGCAGTGTACGAATGGTTCAACTTAATTTGCACGTACGAATGGTCCAACTTAATTCGCAGTTTATGAATGGTCCACCTTAATTTGCACATGGTATTTTACGCATATTATTGTATAAATAAAATGCATGTGCATGTGTACCTATAGAGTTAGCTGGTTGTGTTAGTTCGAGAATATCTTCACAAATTATTGTATCCTAAATCAAGCTAATTTATATCACAAAAAAAAATGATTCATAGTTTTCTGCAAATAAATCTTCAAAGTGGTTAGGATTTGTGATTTTACCTTTCAGGTCAAAAACCCACATGTGAATCCTTAAAGTATGAGTCAACACGCAATATAACCCTCAGCCGTATATAGATTTTTTCAATCCGTATATAAGCGATTGCATCTTCTTCTAAGAGAAAGTCATTCTTGAATTACAATAGGTTTATAAATAAACATGTTTGTAATATACGTATTGAAAATCTATATATGGTCGAGAGTTATATTGCTGGTTAACTCATACTTTAAGGGTTGATCTGAGGGTTTTTGACCTGGAGGGTAAAGTCGCAAATCCTAGGTACTTTGAGGGTTTATTTGTAAAAAACACTTCTAAAAACATTTCTTAGTTCATTTTGAAATTACTCTAAATTAAATATTTTGTAAAAACGAAACTTATATCAATTCCTAGTTCACTTTGAAACTCTCTAAATTAAATCATTTCTATATTTTTATTTTACTTTTGTGTTTCCTGATTCGTTTAAATTAGTAAATTAAATCTACTTCCGGTATATAAATTCCTAGTCATAGACAACACAAATTCATCTCAAGTTCTTACAAAAAAAGCTGAAAAAGAAAACAAAAAATCAAATAGTTTTTACATGTCTCCAAACGTGTCTTCATCCTCTACACCCGTTTTTTCGAGTGGACATGAACCACACCTAGGTCTAGACCATCCACACACCATGATAAGATCATAAAAAAGTTCACTATATATTTACTCAAATGGAATGTGTCAAAGATGATTTGATTTTCCAAAAATATTATACATCGAAAATTTTAATAACCAAGATATCCGTTATCTAAAATCGTTCAAAAACAAGCTGAAATGAACCCGAAAACATCAATTGTTTTTACAATTTACACAAAATAATTGGAGTATCATAAAAAACCGGTGAAATCAACAAAACCGCACAACCAACCACATGCGTTTACCGTTCAATATGGTATGAAATAGAATGACTTTCTCTTAGAAAAAGATGCAATCACTTATATACTGATTGAAAAAATCTATATACGGCCGAAGATTATATTGCGTGTTGACTCATACTTTAAAGGTTGATATGTGAGTTTTTGACATGAAGGGTAAAATCGCAAATCCTAACCACTTCGAGGGTTTATTTGCAGAAAACCTTTTTTAGAAACTTGATCTATAGGTTTTTTAAGATAAATTTATATTCCTAACATTTAAACCTAGTAAAAAACTTATGGGAATGCTAAATTACCCTACATTAAAATGATCTTTGTCCCAATACCTTTACCATTTTTATGTCAATTATTGCCTATGTTACCCTTTAATAAAAAGGAATAATTGTAAAATTAAGACACAATTGAAATAGTTTTGTCACACTATATCTTTAAATGTATGAATTTGTCCCATTAGGTTTTAGATTATTTTAAACCCAAAATTACCCTCAATTTTGGTTTAATATATATTTAAGTTGTATTTTAAACATTATTTTATGCCAAATAAGGAAATCAGATTTTCTAAATAATTAACGGATATGGATTAATGGTAGTTGTTGTGAATAAGAAGAGAAAGAGAGAATTGTGTTGTGTCTTATTCCATCAAATATAGAGAGTATATATAGGAGTACAAATACTTGGAGAACAAATAGAACTTAGGGTACAAGGAAGTTTAGAACATTCTAGAACATGGACCTATAATGGGCATCCATCTAATGAGTTTATAACACTCCCTCTTGGATGCCATTATAGTAAAAATAATCATAATGCGCATAGAATGTTGCCTCATTCAAAACCTTACCAGGAAACCCCAATTGGGATAAAACCATGGTTAAGGGAAAAAGAGTGCAACGCGTTTTTAGTCCCCATGATGAGTGCATAACTTCATATCTTTGTGATGATGTAAACTTGTTTCTTGAAAGTAGCAGTTGAAAGTGTCTTGGAAAGTAAGTCCGCCAAAGTCTCGCTTGAACAACCTCTAGAGCATGCACATCACCATTCTTTTGCAACTCATCGGTCTTCTAGATGATCATTCTGGATCATTCTCTTTGTTTCTCTCGATATCACTGATGTATGACATTCTTATGGGAGATTGATAGACTTTCATATATCATGATAACATTCCTCTATAAGTGTCTATCATTTGCATGTTCTTTGATGTCCCGTTAAAAACTTTTCATAGAAAAACCATATGGGATAAAAACTATGATAAGGGAAAAAGAGTACATCCACGCACATCATTATATTTCTCCCCCTCGGAAACATCTTCTTCAGGAGATGAATTTCGATCATATATGTTATCTCTTTTGAATTATTCTAAGCATAACATTAAAGGATAAACTCAAATTGTTGCTATATGATATCTCAGATCATTGGAATTCTGGTCCATAAATTTTTTTCCTTATAGAACATATTTTGGTCTATTTGGACTTCAAAGTTTAAATCTCATATATGTATAACTTTCTAAACATTTCTCTTGTAAATAATATTCACGCTCTTCTAAAAGCTCTTGTATTTGACTTTCCCTTTTGTCAAACACATGTTTCAATCATGAAATAAATCACTGAATCACTCTAATCTCATTTTATGTATGGTACTTCAAGACCAAATATATATGAGCATTTTTCTGTAATATCCTTCAAGGATCTTTGAACATAACATCTTTTCGTAGATGATTAATTTGGGATATATGAAGATAATTTTATCTTTCCAAAATATTTTCTCAAATCCTTTCTTCAGATTTTTCATTGTATATAGACCTCTTCAGGAGTTCTAATGATGTTCAAATCATCAACATACATTATACAAATCATTTACCAAATCTCTTTAACAATGTATAAATTGTTAAAATCCAAAAATGAATTTGCTTATAGCAATTTAAATCTTTCTGGGACTTTCATATAAATATCACTATCTAGTAATCTTTTATCATCTTATTATTATCATCGTACTACTTATGATTACCGTTTCGATGATCTTCAAACTAAGGATCCATTCGACCCATAATCTTTTGATATATACATGGGTACATTGATTAACCTTATGAAATTCACTTTCAGGTTTACCCCATGTAAAATATTTGATTCGATCGAATAACTAAAGTTTCCGATAATAAACTTTTGAAATCATTAATCCTCCATAGATATATCCTTCATGGATTTTCATATAAATTTCACTATCTAGTGGGTTGTATAAATAATATATGGACTATATCCATTAAACATTAATCAAGTCATTCTTTTCCTTGCCATATTGATAAAGAACTTGAAAGTAGTTGCATCCACCACAATAGAGTAAATCTTCATAATCAATTCAAGATCTTGTGAAATTTTCACTATATTTTCACATAAAGACTTGTTCATCTTCCATTGGTTTTACACTTCAGGTGTATGGATTACTGGTCCAAAATTCTCTACAAGAGATTATAATTATAAGTCGATTTCTTCCATTCTATGATTGGCTAGTCATTACTTTGTGTACACTTTTCAATAGACTTTCTTGATCCCCTTTTTCATAATACCAACTGCTTTCTCAATGCATGCAAAAATATTACGACGTTGATTTTGCTTTTCGATTCCATTTTATTCAGACATGACATGCCTTAATTATTTGAGATCTCTTCATTCTCAAGTACCTGAATTTTTGTCTATTTAATGGAAATAAGAAAAAGGAAATGTGATTTTTAAAGAGATTTTATTGAATATATTGTAAATATAATATAAGAAAATCAGATTTCTCCTCTTTTGCTCGTTTACCGGGTACATGTATGTATATTTGTTTAACTTTCGTTAATGTTTAAGTTAACAACTGCAGCTCAATTAGTTCTACATTGCACATAATCTGACCTTCAGGTCACGAGGTCTATGTCACCTAGTGACCCTTTTTTTACGTTTTTCGCATAATATAATATTTTTGGAAAGAAACGATACTTTATTTAAAAACTAGTAGTTAGACTAGTTTAGGGTATCTTCTATATATTAAAAGGAGAAGCATTTTGAGCTTATGTGTCAAGCTCTCATTTTTTCTAACATTTTTGATTTGATTAATTAAAATTGCTAACTCCTACTATACTCATATCCAAACACTCCAAAAATAACTTAATCTCTATACCCAAACAAACTATAACTATTATTAATTACTACTATATTCCTATCCAAACATTCCAAATACATTAATCTCTATATTCAAACAAAAATTACATAAGTTTACTCATCTAATATTTTTAAAATTTATATATATAAAATCTCACTAAATAAATATTATTTTAACACAAAATATTAATTTAGCTATTATAATGCATATTACCAAATAATTTTGAAACATGAATTAACTACTAAATAAATACTAAAATAAGAATTATTTTATAAGATCGGAAATAGGTGACAAGTTTTTTGTTATATAAGCAATCTTTCATTTTTGTATCTTTAAATCATATACCGTATTTTAAAAAAATATGTTATGTTGGTTTCAGTTATTTCAACACGCAATATTAATTTGGCCATTATAATGCATATTACCAAACAATTTTGAAACATGAATTAAGTACTAAATAAATAATAAAATAATAATTAATTTATAAGATCGGAAATAGGTGATAAGTTTTTGGTTATATACGCAATCTTCCGTTTTTGTATCTTTAAATCATATATTGTTTCTTTAAAAATATGTTATGTTGGTTTCAGTTATTTCACGGGTGGAACATATTTTATAAAAAAATGTTGTAGATTTAAATATGTTACATTGATTTTAAATCCTATATAATAAATTTATCAGTAAGTACAATTGATTATTTAACTAAGATTTACTTAGTAAATATTTTATCCCGCGTAAAACGCGGATACTATTCTAGTAGAGTATGAAAGACATAAAGTTTTTTGGTATTTTTGGAAAGAAACCATATTTGATTTAAAAACTAATAGTGATGGAGCGGAAGCTTCTAAGGATAGGGTTTGAGAGTTCTCCTCTCAGGGCTTTCGAAAAAGCTTTAGAGTTTGTGAATACTCTTCACAGTGGTTTATCAAAACCTCTTTAAAATATTTCGATTAATAGTTTATCAATAACTGAATACAACTAGAGGCCTAAGAAGTCTATTTATAATAAAGTATAAAACCCTAATATTCCTTAAAATATTCTAAAATATCAATAATAAATATAAATATAAATAATTAAATAGGAAATAATGATATTTAGAATATTTCCAAATATCTCGCTGCATCAAATTGTTATATTAGTTTAGGGTATAGAATATGGAAGACATAGGGTTTTGGCATTTTTGGAAAAAAACCATGCATACTTCATTTAAAAACTAATAGTTAGATTAGTAATAAATGAATGTTTCTTTCCAAAACACGTAAAAATCTTATACGCAACAAATGAAATACTTGTAACATTCATTTCTTTCCAAAATTGGGTTATGAGATGAAACGACCCGACCAGTTTTTTTTTTTTTTTTTTAAACAAGAAACCCTTGGTCTCGGACTAGCATTACCATAAATGCTATCCTCAACAACCAAGCAAAACAACACAGTCAAAACTACAGGGGATAACAAACAAATTAAACCAACAATTAATTCCATTAAAAATTACCAAACTGGTTCAACATCAAATCCAATCAAATTCCAGAACTAACCAACAACCTACCCAGTTCTAAAGAACGCAATAACGAAAAACCACACAAGCACGAAACCGAGACCCTAGATCATCTCCCTCTTCGTTGCCATGATTCCACGATCACATTTTGCCTTTACCTGCATCACATGGAAAAAAGATATGCGTGAGTATTATCATAAATACTCAGTGAGACGGTCATCCCATCTAGGACTGCGCACTCAGGCACGATGGAACCGCTCAGGAAAACATACATCAAACAACACATAAACACAAGAAAACGGCTCAACCACAGCCAAACAGGCAGGCCTGTCGATCGACACTACCACTAGGTGTCGATCGACACCCCCTGTAGGTGCATGTCGATCGACAGCACCTCAACATACCTGTCGATCGACACACCTAGAGGTTGTCGATCGACAGCCCTCAACATACCTGTCGATCGACACACCTGGAGGTTGTCGATCGACACACCTGGAGGTTGTCGATCGACAACCCTCGTGTTGGTCTGTCAATCGACACACCTCGTGGTTGTCGATCGACAGGCCGGCGCGGACTCATAGGAAATCGATCATAATCCTCTCGGATCGATTCCTCCTCTGCGTCAACACGAAATCTGCACGAAAAACAACAATCCAAACCACACAAACAACAATCACAGTCACAATCAATCATCGCAAGATCAAACAATTCATTCCAAACCTATCACCAAGCAACCCTAACGAATCCACCGGCCCAGAAGCCATGGTCACGCACTCACCTTGAATTTTTCGGATAGAAACTGATGGAATTGTAGCTAGAAACGAAATCCACGACAACCACCACGAAAATCTACTCCAAATCACTCAAGAACGAAACCCTAATCCACAAAACTCTCAGGAACAAGAGAAACTCCTCTCAAAACTCTTTTCTACTGATTTTGAGACTTTGGTTCGCTCAAATGCGGCCAAAAACTATTTATACTAGCCCTAGTTTTTCCCTAAACCGGCCCGGTCCAATTGAACGACTTAAAATCAAACCAAAAAACCGACCAAATTAAGTACCTGTCGATCGACAGACACTAGGTGTGTCGAACGACAGCCCCTCCATTTTTCTCAAAAATGGTTCACGGGCGTCACATGAGGCAATTGTAAAAAAATGTGTCACTAGGTGACATCGAACTCGGGATCCAATGAATGTTAAAGTGCACTGCAGTACCAAATGAGCTGCATGTGTTAATTTTTTTTTTTTTTTTTGAAAAAAGTATGTGTTAGTTTGAACATTAATTGAAGTTAAATATATTATACATATATGTACCATGTTTTAGACTTTTAGCTAATCAACTGGCTTTTATTATCAAAGACGTATTTTCTCTGAATTCCTTTTGTTCGTGAGTTGTATGTATTTTTGAACTTGTTGGTCATTAAAGCCTAAATTTCTCAACTGTTGACGGATTTAAGTGATTCTTGGGTCCATTCCCTACTGATTCCTGCAGTCTTTCTGATTTTGTGATTCCATGTTTCGCAGAAGAAGAAGAGAAATAATGAACAAATGATGAAGAAGAGACCTATTAAACGTCTCTTTAAAAAAATATTTAAGGAAACTGCAAGATTTAGAGAATATTATATCCTAAATTTAGAGGATATTTCCAGAATTAAAAAAAAAATTAAACAAAATGAATTTTAAAAACATTAATTATAATTAATTTTCAAGAAAACAAATTCTACGAAATGAGTAGACGATAGACAAACTAGCAAAAATTATCTTTTTCATCTGATAGACAACATAAGAAATGATAGAAGATGTGGTCTGAACTCCGTATATCTAAGTGCAATTAGTAGAGGCCATATCTTAGGACAATGCAGAAGATAGACAATCTAGTAGAACATAAATACTTCCACCCGTCGGTAGAAGGTAGAAGTAGAATGTCAGTTCTGGAAGCCGTGGATGAAAATTGTATCATTAATTTTAACCATTGTTTTAAAGTTCAAAAAATATTTTGATATATAGATATGATTATTAATGATGTATTCTTAATTTTCAGAGTTTTTTTTATTTTTTTTTAAAATGTATTTCTAATATTTTATATTTTCTTTAAGGGTATTAGGTTAAAAGTGACAAAATACATCAAAAGTATAGTAGGACAAAAACATTTCAATGTGGCATAATTTCCGAAACTCCCCTAAATAGGAATAATGAAAAGTAAATGGTTTTATGAATTTTATGAAATCCGAAAAATACAAAAACTTTATGTAGAATGTGTATATATAACTTTGATAATTTTTCATAAAAAATAATATTAGAAAATTATTTATTTTACCTTATACCATGGTCAAATCTGCTAGTATATTGGTGTTCTGCTATCTAATATAAACCTACCAGTAGTAGAATTATAGTTCTACTAACTGCTATTATTCTACTTATTGCGGAATGCACATTCTACCATTTCCACTATTACTATCAAATACATAATACGATTTCTACCATTTTCTTTGTCGTCTACTATGTGAAGAATATATATTCTTTTATTTGTATCGATCTTTTTTATCTAGCTTTTACCCGATAATAAAAGGTATGTTTCAATTCTCAAAATCTATCATCTAATTAAATGAGATTATCTACTTTCCATAAACAAAATATTAAGAAAATATTCCCTAATTCCATTATTCCTCTTGGAAAATGAACATCTAAATATCTTCTTTTGTGAATAAGAGAAGAGAATAGAGAGAATTGTGTTGTGTATTATTCCATGAGAAGTACAGAGTATATATAGGGATACAATACTTGGAGAGGAAGTAGGGTTTAGGGATATTCTAGAACATGGGTATCTAATGGGCATCCACTAAATGGGTTTATAACACTCCCCCTTGGATGCCATTAGAGTAAAAATAATCCTAATACGCATAAGATGTTGCCTCATTAAACCTTACCAGGAAAACCCATTTGGGACAAAACCATGGTTAAAGGAAAAAGAGTGCAACGCGTTTTTACTCCCCCTGATGAGTGCATAACTTGAAATCTTCGTGATTCTACAAACTTGTTTCTTGAAGGTATAGTTGGAAGTGTTTTGAAAATAAGTCCACCAAAGTTTCGCTTGAACAACCTCTTGAATATGTACAAAGTCATTCTTCGGCAACTCATCGGTCTTCTAGATGATTCATCTCGATCATTCTCTTTATTTCTCTCATTATCATTAATGTATGATATTCTTATGAGAGATTGATAGACTTTCATATATCATTATAATGATAACATTCCTCTATAAGTGTCTATTATTTGCGTGTTCTTTGATGTCTCGTTAAAAACATTTTCATAGAAAAACTTTATAGGATAAAAACTATGATAAGGGAAAAAGTGTACATCCACGCATATCATTATATTTCTCCCCCTCATAAACATCTTCTTCAGGAGATGAATTATGATCATATATAATATCTTTTTTGGAACTATTATAAGCATAAAATTAATAAACAAACTCGTATGGTTGCCATATGATATTTTATACTATTGAACTTCTGGTTCATAACATCTTTTCGCTAATGTTTAATCTGAGACATCTTGAGATAGTTTTGTCTTTTCAAGATCTTTTATCTCAAACTTTTTCTTTTGATGTTCCACTGTATATAAATCTCTTCAGGAGTTATATGATGTTCAAATAATCAAATATATACTACAATCATAACAAATCATTTTCTAAATCTTCTTATAAATATGCATAGGCTAATATCATCTTTTTTTCATTGCATTTCTCTTAGCAAATACTCACTAAGGAGATTTTTGCAGTGTACATCCTTCTTGGAGTATATAAATATCATTATACAGTGGTTACTTATCGCATAACTTGTAATAACTCTGCCGGAGTTTTGATGATGTTCAAATGAAGAATCACTTTATCAAAATATTTTGATAAGTCTACATGGGTATTTACATGATTATACCGTATGCTACATACTTTCTTTTCATTCGATCGATTACCGAGTAGAATTCCTTGGAATATAATTCTAATATCATTAATCCTTCAGGGATTGTATCCTTCACATATATATCCTTCAAGGATTGCATATAAATGTCTTTATCCATTGTTTCATCTCTTACTACCAAACTTGTAAGATATCAAAAATAATTGCCACCACAAGAGATTATATCTCTTCATAAAACATTCTTTATCCTTGTGAATTTCACTATATTCACTATTCTTTCATGCAAAAGACTCATTTATATGACACTGGTTTTACACTTTAAGTGCAAGGACTACTGGTCCATATATTTCTCTACAAGAGATTAGATAAGTCTATTTCTTCCAATCATTATTTTGTGTACACTTTTCAATAGACTTTCTTTCATGATCCTCTCTTTTTATCCATAATATCAACTGCTCATTGCATGCAAAAATATTACGACGTCGATTTGCTTTATGGTTCCATCTTATTCCACACATGACATGGCTAGCTATAACTCTTCATTTTCAAGTACTTGAATTATTTTTCATTTGTCATGTTTATGTCTCTTCTAGAGATCATCCAATCTCTTCTAGAGATTTTTCAAAAAAAACTTTCCTCGATTTGGTCATTCTTAATTCTTGCTCTTTTTCTTTTTCGAGGATAATTATATTTGGAACCAAATAGGTCTATCACACTTCAGGCGATCTTTAGACTCTCTAGCAGTTTGATATCGTCCTTATGGGACATCATTTATAATTTAGAGCATATACAACTGGTATATGTGACTTTATCACTCTATTTGGGTTAGTAAATGCGTATGGCAATTAATACGCTAAGTTCTTCTTATAATTATCTTTTTGGACTTCTCATATAAATTTTTTAGTCCGAGGATCAATGATAATTCATAGATAGTTATATTTTTCTCCAGCTGTTTAATTTCTCCCCCCTAATGTTGGAAAAATTGACTCATTAAAATGAGAGTCTACAAATTGAGTCTTATATAAATCCTTCAGGGATGACTCTGTATTTTTCATATCCAACATATATTCTTATCCTCTTTTGAGGTTCCATTATCAAGCGCTGTGGTGGAGCACTTTTCACATTCATAGATCTTTCATTCAAAGATCGTTCAGATGGAAACTATTTGGTTTCTAACCCTAAACCAATAATGATGGGGAGAACAATTAGTTATTCATTGGCTTGATGCGAATCAATGTTACTAAAATTTTGTATATGAACATGAGCTTCAGGATGTTCAACACTTATCCCAATGGACATATAATAATCAGGCTTCAAACATAAATTCTGAAACTTGTAATAAAGTAACCTCGCAAACTCCAAGTTGCTGGTTTATCACAAGGAAAAACGTGACCTTCTCGGATGCAACAATCGATTCAATGCGTCCATTGAATCGATGCATCTAAATGTCATGAAGTGGGTGATCAGCCCATAATCATCTCCTTATATATATCTCAGAAAATTGATAGAGTCCAAATCATCTTTGACTGGTGAAAGCCATATTATCATATTGTTTTCTGAGCAAATAACCTATGATAAATCATTAGGAAGAATCTTCTGGTTCTTCACTTAATGTCCCATTAATTCTCAATTATGTTTTCGCATCATTATCAAACCAGGATGACCAATCCGGTTAAGCCAATCATATAATTTTTTGGTAAACTTCTGGTTTACTTTCATTCTTAAGTAGTAAACTTCTGGTTTACTTTTCATTCTTAGCTAGTAAACTTCTGGTTTACGTTTCGTTGCTAATCAATTACCCCTTTCAAGGGATACGATAAGTAAAATTGCTTTCTTTAATCTATAAAACATGGATTTGATGGTGAACCATGTGTCGATAAAGCAATTAACATAATTATGACATAATCTAGTATATAAAATCATAAATGTATAATATGAGGTAATGCGTAGAAATCGAGTACCTGGAGAATCCAAAGCCATTGGTGGGTGTCGTTAGAAAATGGTGACATATGCGATTAGTTTCATAGCTACTTTCTTTAGGATTTTATTGTCTAATCCTTTTCTTTTATATGTAAGATATTATATTCTCTTCAGGGAATATATGAAAACGAGTCAAATATGAGTATGATTTCTTATCAATAACTCATATGAGTGTATTTTTTAGCCTCAAGAAAAATCCATAATACTTCTTAAATTCTTGTTCATGACTTTGTGTCTACATGAACATTACTTGCATGAAATTTTCATTATGTATGCTTTACCAACTTCCGCATTAGAGATATTTTCTCATAATATCAATTTGCAAGTAATTTTGAACATAGTTGAATTATATTCACTTACAGACTTCAAGTCTTGTAATCTTAGATATAATTAGATTCTATCAATCACATATCTAGTTTTAGGTAAATCACATTATGGTGATCACACTTTCCCTTTGAGAATTGTTCGAAGAACTTAGTGAACATTGTCTTCTAAATATGTCACTCGTAGTGAATTTTTAATAATCAAGTAGTGAACATGATCTTCTGGATATGTCACTTATTCTCATGTCAGATTCTGTAAATTTTCCCCTCGGGATGATATGAAACTTCAAGTTCATTTATCTCAAATTGAATCTCATTATAATAAATGATATACCCAATTTTGGTCATGTATTTTATCTGAGATCCGATTCTTCTAACTTTTTAGGCTTAAGAGAATATAATCCATCAAGTATAATATCTACGTGCTCTACTAGAGCATTCATATATTGCTCTTCTAGAGTATAAACTTTTATATTACTTCATACTAGATTATTTCATCGTCAAATGAGAGAAATTCACTCTCTATTTCTAGTCATCTTTCTTTTCTCACTTCAGGTGAGAATACAAGTTTTCGAAAGAAATTCATTGCCCTCGTTCTTGACCATTCAAGATAATTGCTATAGCCATTTCTTTGGCTTAGTGTGCTATTTTCTTTTCTTATATAATATGTCACATTCACTTCGGGGAATGAACTAAGACCAACCGGATGTGGTTCATGAATTTTATTGTAAGAACCAACATATCAACAATGTCTACCAACATATCATATAATCACCTCATCATAGTATGGTAGATTAAAAGAGGTCCACTTCATAAATTAAAAATTAAACGAAGCCGGTTTATGATTTGGTATAATAACCAATTACACTGCCTTTGGTTTAAGAGAAATAACCGAGCGAAACCATAAAACATCTCGAAAGATTTGGCTTGCTCAAAAGTGTAATCAAATTTATTGGTCAACAGACCATGCCTCATAGATAATCCAGTCATATACTGATTGTAATTCAAAATTTGTATAATAGTTTGGTCATGTTTCTATCATATTGATTTCAATAAAGCATAGCATCGTTTTGTGTAAAACACCATATGATATCACAATATCAAACCAATCAGACCAATACGTACGAAATAATTAAAAGAACTTTCGATAAAAAGATTACTTAGATCAATCATGATAGAAATTCAATTTATTTATAATTATAAAATATCTGAATAATTATAAAATGTTTTTGATCAATAGTAGAGAAGCGTAAATGATGATCGATTAATTTTATTATAAAATACGTGATTTTAAGAACCAAAAACGTATTAATAAAATAATTAATATACATAAGTATGATTTGTGAGAATTACTCATCGATAGACATAGTATTCATGAATCAACATGTGTATATTATCAAATCACAAAATCAAACTTAAAAATAGGTTAAATAAAAACATAAAATTGTGTTAAAAATAATTAATATATAAATATGATTTGTGAGAATTACTCGATGATAAACATAGTATTCATGAATTAACATGTGTATGTTATCAAATCACAAAATCAAACTTAAAAATAGGTTAAATAAAAACATAAAATTGTGTTAAAAATAATTAATATATATATAAGTATGATTTGTGAGAATTACTCGATGATAAACATAGTATTCATGAATTAACATGTGTATGTTATCAAATCACAAAATCAAACTTAAAAACAATTTATAAAAAAAAAAAAAATTATCAAAGCAATTAAGATTGATTAAGAGATCACGTTAACTTGAAATTACATCAAAGTAATAAAATAATAAGACAAAAGTAATTCAATTATTATATCAAAGCAATTATAAAACTAACGTGATACTATATATGAAGTATGACGTTAACTTTATGCTTTACCAAATAATATTAGATGTGCCGTATGCTATAGTGAGAGAGATTCACTTACCTTAATGAAAAATAAAGTGGATCGAAGCAAAGTGCGAGATGTTGGAGAAAGTTAGGGTTTTACTTTAGTGGCTAGGGTTTTACTCAGTGGTTAGGTTATCGTGCTGATAACGTGTTGTGAATAAGAGAAGAGAATTGTGTTGTGTATTATTCCATGAGAAGTACAGAGTATATATAGGGATACAATACTTGGAGAGGAAGTAGAGTTTAGGGATATTCTAGAACATGGGTCTCTAATGGGCATCCACTAAATGGGTTTATAACATCTTCATCTTACTTGGTTTTAATCCATCATATATAGCCCTAGGAAAAGTAGTTTGAATCCACCTTGTAGAACCATTTTGTACAGTTTCCATTATTTGACTATTTTGTTTAATAATGGTTTTGATGTTTTTGAAAAAAAAACGTTTAAAGTATTATCCAAGTTTAGAGTATAAATATTCATGAAGAAAAATGGTTTATGGTTTTTGGAAACAAATGTTTAATGTATTATCCAAGAATATTGAAGGGTAAAATAGGTTTCAATATTATCAAAGTCTAAGGGAACAAATCTTTATGAATGTAAAGTGTATTAGGATTTGGGACAAATCACATTTCAATATAGGATAATCTAGCAATTCTCCCAAATATAATTAATTAATTCAGAAATTTTGACAACTACTTTTAGAAATTACTAAGTGAATACTATTATATGATAAATTTTTAGTATTTTGCTGTATTTTTTTTTATTACTTAGATATTACCTTTGAAAGTATGTCTAGAAATGTTTGAATTGTTAGATACATAAATATCAGTTTTATTTGATTAAATTTCTAATTGCTTTTTCATGTTTTAACGAGATTCTAATCTCATTTTTCCATTCAAGGCACCTTACAATATTTTGGTTGACAAGAACGTATATGGTTCATCAAAAGCGTTAAGTGAATACCCATTATATACACTGTTGAAGATAAAAAAAAATCGACTAGACGAATAACTATTAGCCATGTAATATGATATGGTTTCCTATCCATATCCAATTTTATAGGGGTGCAAACAATACAAAAGCACGGGATCGCACAAATTTATTAAATTTTTCTTTAAAAAAAATATGGTCTAAAATCTGTAAAAATGGTATTGGGGTTGTTGATAAAACTGATGTTATTATGTGGCAAAATATAAGTTGTAAAATAACAATATTTTGTAATTTACACAACTATTTTGTAAACTGATGTTATTATGTGACAAATATTTTGTAAGTTGTATTTTGTAAAATAACAATATTTTGTAACAATATTATGTGGTATTGGGGTTGTTGATAAATATGGTCTAATATTTTGAAGAACGAGAGGCTAATTTAGGAGCTTTTTTTATTGCTCAAAGTGTTACACTTCAGAATCGCTCTCAATCTTATGTTACTCAGGGATATCCATCTTGGTTGTCTCAGTTTTTTTATTGCGAGTTGTCCGATTCGAAGATCTAAAATATCATTTTTTGGGAAGAAATTTTTTGGTTCTATGTATAGGCCTTTTTGTTTTGAAGTAATATCAAAGTGTAAGAACTTTTATTTAGCTTGAAGTAATGTTTAATCAGATGAAGAAAAAAAATAACAATATTTTGTAATCATAAAAAGAAGGGACTATGAGGACACTTGGCGCGATCTGATTGGATGCGTGTAGAATATATTTCCAGCACACGCGAGTCTTTCCAATTATTTGATTGGTCCATGTGTCATGCATTGATTAGAATCTAAGATTACTGAGATTTTATCTCATCATGATTATTCGTAGCCAATTATCTGTTAGTAAATTAAATACTTTTAAACAAAACTTACCAAAATTTGTCATTTTAAATTTTCTATAAATAGTCTTGTTTCATTTGATTTGGACATTGAAAAAAATGCATTTTAGCCTCATATAAACTCTTGTTTACAGTTTTAGGAAATGGATTTCAATAATAATCCTATTAACACCCAAAATTCTTCTAATTATCCTTTCAACTATCCAAATCCCAACATATCAATTTCAAAACCAACTAATCAACCCAAAAATATGCCAAAATGTGGTTTCGCTCCAAATTTCCTCATACCGTCAGTTGTTGCAAACCATCGTCCATATTATGGATCGATGATGCTGTTAAATATGCCTTGAATCCATTTGGGCTTTGAATGTGCTTTAGTCTTCTGTTGGGCTTTAGTCATCTGTTGGCCCTCAATCATGTGTTGGGCCTCAGTCATCTGTTCGGGCCTTCAGACTTTTGTTCTGGCCCGCATAAAGATAGGCCCAAAACGAACTAGGGTTAATCGGGTTCCTCTATAAATATTCTAGTTAAACCTAACATCTCTTTAGACTGAAATTCTCTGTAAATTCTGTAATAGGTTTCTGAACCTAGAGACTTCTGCCCCCATTAATAAAATCTGTCTCCTTTGCCCGTGGATGTAGCCAACACGCTGTTGGTGAACCACATTAAATATATGTGCCTTTCTTATCGTTATGTTATCTTCTCACGTCCGTTATAACAAACTGGTATAAGAGCCTTATTCCATGTTCTAGGATTTCCGCGTCTGTAGTCTGGTGAGAAGATGCCTGTATCAACGTTATGATTGACAAGTTTACAGGGAGAAGAAGTTTCAGTCTCAGGCAGATCTGGATGCAAGCCTTGCTGAAGCAACAAGGCTTGTGGGCGCCGCAGTTGAAGGACAACAAGGGTGGCGCTGCTGAGATGGTACATCCGGAAGATGAGATCATCATCGAGGTTTCGAACGAAACGACTGCCGCTGCTCTGTGGGGGAGGTTTGAGATTATGCACATAAAGTCTCTAACCAACAAGCTCTTTTTGAAACAGCGTCTGTCTGCATTCATTATGCAGAAACAATCTGAATCTGTTTTTGTGGCAACAAAAGCAGAAACTGAGACCCAGTCTAAAGGGGACAGTGATCTATTTGCTGATGAACAAACACATCCGTCTGATGTGTGGGTTCTAGGCTTTGGAACGTCCTATCATATGTGTCAAAGGAGAAAGTGGTTTTCAACGTATGAGCAGGTAAATTATGGTTAAATCAAGATGGCTAATATTTTTACTTGCATGGTTGTTGGAACAGGCTCATTTAAGATCAGGACACAGGATGCTAGATTCTACATATTGAACGATGTTAGACAAATTTTGTTAAGTGAGAATCTGATAGCTTTTGTTGGATAATAGAGGCTTCAAGTTTTCAGGGAAAGATGGAATTTTAAGGGTCTACAAGGGTCCGAATATTATTCTGAAGGCTGTTAAACACAGTACGTTGTATCTGTTGCAAGGTTCCACTGTTACAGATTCTGTTGCATCTGAAGAGTTTTACTCATTTGAGTGTAATCACCTCAATAAGGAGGAAGGAGTTGCACATCATCACACAATCGGAGATATACCACAACAGAGTGGTGTAGCTGAGTGAATGAATCTGAAATTGCTGGAGAGAGCGAGGTGCATGCTCTCGAATGTTGGTATACGAGAAAAACCCTGTTCTGAGGTTGTACGTACAGCTGGCTGAGTGATCAACTAGAGACCACACACATGTGTTGACTGTAAGACGTCGACAAAGATGTGGTCAGCTGCCACAGGGGATGGTAGCTCTGACAAGCAGGTGGAGCTGCAGACTGGTCACGAAAACAGTTGTATGCAAAAACACAGTGTTGATCAATAGCAATTTGATTTACCAGAACAGACAACACCAGCAATTCAACCATCTAATACTACACATCGTAGTATAGCTGAGGATAAACCTACCATCTGAGGTTCGACCATCTGAGAGATATGATCTTCAGAATATGGTGGGTTATGCACATCATGCTGAAGATGTGTCATACATCTATCTGTTGCTTTATGTGGACAACATGTTGATGACTACCAAGAATCTGTGTGACATTCAAAAGCTGAATGCTCTACTTGGTGCTGAGTTTCACATAAAGATCTGCATTCTGGCCCCAGCTGGGGCATCTGGGTCTTGTAGGGACATCTGATCACTTGAAGATATCTGGTCCCAGAGGGACGTATGGGCCGTGGAGGCATTTGGTCTTCTAAAGATATATGGTCCTGAATGGACATCTGGCCTCGTGGAGGCATCCGGTCTTCTGAAGACATTTGGTCCTCAACGGATATCTGGCCTCCTGGAGGCATCCGGTCTTCTGAATACATCTGGTCCTCAACGGACATCTGGCTTCGTGGAGGCATCCGGTCTATTGAAGAAATCTGGTCATGAATGGACATCTGGCCTCGTGGAGGCATCTGGTCTTCTGAAGACATCTGGTCCTCAACGGACATTTGGCCTCGTGGAGGCATCCGGTCTATTGAAGAAATATGGTCCTGAACGGACATATGGCCTCGTGGAAGCATCCGGTCTATTGAAGAAATCTGGTCCTGAACGGACATCTGGCCTTGTGGAGGCATCCGGTCTTCTGAAGACATCTGGTCCTGAACAGGCATCTGGCCTCATGGAGGCATCCGATCTTCTGAAGTTATGTGGTCATGTATGGACATAAGGTCTTGTACAGACATCTGGATCCTTTGGGACATTCTGGCCTCGTGGATACATCTGACAACCTAAAGACATCTGGCTCCTGTAGAGACATGTGGCCTGTTAGGCATATATTATTATACATACATCTGGTACTATGAGGACATTGTGGAAGCCGGAATTCGCACAATTAGATTTGTAAGGGTTTCAAAAGGAAGCAGAGATTTCTGAAGATAAGCTATGAAGAACAATGATGAGCAAAGAGAAATTAGGGTTTGTAATTGCTTTGTATTGCTTGTGTGATAAAAATTGTGAATATCCCTTTACAAGTGTTTTTGCATTCCTATATATAACCCCCTAAGTCGGCTAAGCCTTTTTCCTAAACCTTCGCGGATTGCCTTTTTCGCCTATGTCGGTCGAGCCTATGTGGGCTTCGTTGCTGGGCTTTAACGCGTTGAACCTTCTGGAACCTTCGTTGATGTTCTGACGGGCGACGAAGGACCTGAAGCCGATGGGAAAGGCTTGGGCACCGATGTCAACTGCCTGGACACCGATGAGGCCAAGCACATCGGTGTCACTGGGCAGTGACATCGGTGCCACTGCCTGTCATCGGTGTCACTGCTCAGTGACATCGACGCCAGGCAGCCTTGGTCTCTGCAGCGCCTTCTGTTGGCTTTGTGACCTCTCCGACGCTGCACCCATGACTTCTCTTGAGGTGAAGACATCTTCGAAGGTTCCTTCATCAGGTAGAAGGTTCAAGGAACTTAGGGGTTTTTCAAGAGGTCTTCACCCTTTCTTGTAGGTGAAATGACTTAGGGGTTTTTAAGAGCCCTTCACCCTTTCTTGTAGGTGAAATGACTTAGGGGTTTTTAAGAGCCCTTCACCCTTTCTTGTAGGTGAAATGACTTAGGGGCTATATTATCTCTGCTTGTTGAAATATGCTCGTTGCTTATCATAACTTTGAACGTCGAACTTCAGTGGGTGAAATCCGACCCCAACAGTTAGCCCCCCAGCTCGGTAGTGTTAGTGATAATAGTACCGAGTTTATGACCATTCGGTGTTGAAGTTTAGCCGTTCAAAGTTATGATGCTATTTGTTAGCGTGCTGTAGGCTTGAGCCTTTAGTGTTGATAACACTGTAAACGTTATTTTTCGTTCTTCGAAGGTTTTACGACTTCGTGTTCTGTTTGCGAGAGCTGATAGCATTTTCTATTGACAATGGTTTTTATGCTTAAGGATTTTAAGACCTCGCTGAAGATTTAAAGACTTCGCGCTTCGCTTGTCGAAGTACATGATGCAGATTTTAAGACTTCACGTTTTTCTGATGATTTTAAGACTTCATGTTTTTCTGAAGATTTTAAGACTTCATGTTTTTCTGAAGATTTTAAGACTTCTCGCTCCGCTTGTCAAAGCTTTGTAACCGTAGAAGACTCCTCATGGGCGGAGAATTCTTTGTCTCATGGCGGAGAAGACTTCACCTCGCAGGCAGAGAAGACTTCGTCTCGCGGGCGGATTAAGTCTTTGTCTCATAGGCGGAGAAGACTTCTCCTTGTTTTAGGTCTTGGTTTTTTGTTTGATGAATGTGGAAGATCGATGACTTAGATCTTTGTATTGACTTGATGTAGGTCGAATTGTGGTGATAAATCCAAAAGGGAGTGGCCCCGACGGTTCCGGGTCCGGCGGCGGCGTCGACGACTCGACTCGTCTCGATGACGTCGACCTCGGGAAAACTGGTCCCGATGATCCTGGTCCCGAGGACCCTGCCCTCGGTGACCGCGGACCCGATGCTGTTAACATCGACACCTCAGGTCCCGATGACCCAAGCTTTGTCGAGCGCGGACCCCATGTTGTAAACATAGGCACCTCGGGTACCGATGACCCAAGCTTAGTCGAGCGTGGACCCGACGTGTCTTATTACCCCATCATTGACGTCCCCGATGACCCCGACGTGATGATCCAGCAGCGAGGAACCGTAGACCTCGAGGGAGTCCGTGGCACCCTCGACCCGAGGAGCTTGGTCGTCGATGAAGAAGGTGTGGCATGTCCGAGCTAACGAGTCAGAGATCCTCGGACCCCGACTTCATCCATTGGCGGCGTGATTCCACTGAACGATGGGGTTCCCAACCTTCTGTTTGGCTATGCAGAAGCATCGTCTTCCTCTTCTTCGTCACACTTACGACATTCTAGTGATGACGAGGACACTCTTGAGGTTGAGAGAGATGATGAAGATGTCGAGGCAGACGATGACGACGTCGAGGCAGACGACGACGACGACGAGGTCGATGAGGCAGGCGACGACGACGTCGACGAGGCAGACGACGACGACGTCGAGGCAGACGATGACGACGTCGAGGCAGACTACGACGACGTCGAGGAAGACGATGACGACGAAGTCGAGGAAGACGACGATGACGTCGAGGAAGACGACGACGACGTCGAGCCAGACGACGATGACGTCGAGGAAGACGACGACGACGTCGAGTAAGACGACGACGACGTCGAGGAAGACGACGACGACGTCGAGACAGACGACGACGACGACGATGTCGATGAGGCAGGCGACGACGACGTCGACGAGGCAGGCGACGACGATGTCGACGAGGCAGACGACGACGACGTCGAGAAAGACGATGACGACGACGTCGTGGCAGACGACGACGATGTCGAGGAAGACGACGACGACGTCGAGATAGACGACGACGATGTCGACGAGGCAGACGACGACGACGTCGAGGCAGACGAGGACGACGTCGAGGCAGACGACGACGACGTCGAGGAAGATGATAACGATGACGTCGAGGAAGACGACGACGACGTCGAGGCAGACGACGACGACGTCGAGGAAGTCGATGACGACGACGTCGAGGAAGACGACGACGACGTCGAGGCAGACGACGACGACGTCGAGGCAGACGACGACGACGTCGAGGCAGACGACGACGACGACGTCGAGGCAGACGACGACGACGTCGAGGAAGACGACGACGACGACGTCGAGGCAGACGACGACGACGTCGAGGAAGACGACGACGACATCGAGAAAGACGACGACGACGTCGAGACAGACGAAGACATCAAGGCAGACTTTCTCGTTTTATGCCTTTTTTGTTTTGTCTTTGATAGATCATAAGAGTAATGATAATTGTTTTGTTGACCAAGCCTTTAGTATAAGTTGATGGTCGTTTACACTTGAAACGCCTTTGGCTGTTTGTACCAACGTTGTTGTTGGGTTTTTGATTGTAAAGTAGCAAAATCACAAGTGCGCTTGTGCTCCTTTCCTACCAACGCTTGTTGTTGGGTTTCCATTTTTACCAACGTTGTTGTTGGGTTTTGTAGAATGGCGGTGCTTTCCGAACACGTCTGTTCAGAAGCGATCACACCTTTTGACTTGACCAACGTGTTGTTGGGTTTTCTGAATGATTATTCGGTGTATAAACCTAAGTAATCATTGGCAGCTTCTTTTTACCAACGCTGTTGTTGGGTTTTTGAATGAACGTCCAGGGTCAACAGCCCAGGATCTGAACATTAGAATCAGCCGGGGTCAAAAGCCCTAAAACTGATCGTTATAACTTATATAGCGCGCTTAGGATCCGATGATGGATGTCAATGTGTTCAGGTTCACACATTGTTGTTGTGGCCAACAGCAACGACAGTGGATTGAACTTGCTTGAAAAAGGCTTTGAACAATCCATAGAGGATGTAGCTGATGAAATTGCTTGAAAAAGGCTTTGAATAATCCATAGAGGATGTAAGTGATGAAGTCTATGAGACTTGGGTCAAGTGAATCCTGAGAAGGACGTAGACGAAGTGCTCGAGACTTGTCTAATAAATTCAGAAAAGGATGTTTGATGTTTTCAGCATGGTGGAAGTAAAGGATGGGAGTATACGAGTATACGTACCCCATTCCCCCCCTCCTTTTACGGAGGAGGGCAACTGAACTCATCCGGAGACAAGCTGCCTACGTACCCTTTTGCAGGGATCAAGTCGCCTCGTAGTTCGTTCCAGAGGCCTCAAGAGGTACTAGTGGCAGTACCTTTCGAGTGCCTTGCAAACCACTAGGGAGTGGTGTGGGAGGTTTTTCGGTGACGTAGGCTCGCGGTGGTGACATGCTGCAGACCTTGCTACTTGCAGACGCGTTGGCTCTGCGTTTTCAGTAGCTTCTGCGAGCTTAACTGCTATAGAAGGTCGGTCAAATCATTGACATGTTCGGAACTGGTCCTTCTCCTCTTTCGTGATTCTTGAGGTGAAGATTCCTCCTTCTTTTTCTCGGTGTTCCTCAGCTTGTGCTCTGCCATGAAACACATACGAGACTCCTTCTGGTTGACCCATATCGTTTTTACGCCGATGGGTGTAGGAAACTTGAGGCATAAATGGTATGTTGAAGGCACCGCTCGCATCTGGTTGAGCCAAGGAGTTCCCATGATCATGTTGTAGATGGCTGGGTGATCCGAGACTGTAAAATCGACCATCTTTTTAACGTTGCCAGCTTGGACGGGTAGGCGAACCGTTCCCATCGTCACGATTATCTCTCCGGAGAAACCTGTTATAAGCTTAGGCTGCCCTTTGATTGTGGACAAATCAATCTTCATTCGCTCCAGCGTATTTTTGAAGATGACATCCACCGAGCTTCCTGTATCAATGAGAACGCGAGAGACGTTGAAGTCGTAAACAGTCAAGTTGATTACCAGAGGATCGTTGTGTGGTTGATCGAGACCCTCAGTGTCTTGCTCGTCGAAGGTGATAGGGTCGCTGGAAAGCCTTGGCTTTGCAGGTGCTAATATGTTCGCGCAGACATCAGTCCGGCGTTGGTAAGCTTCGATCGCAGTCTCATTGTCAGCACAGTACTGCGAGCCTCCCATTATCATGTTGATAACTTCGTGATGGTCCTCGTTTTCCATGCCATAATCGCGACGTTGGCCCCTGGGAGTATCCACTTGTTGTTCGGTGTTGGCAGGAGCTTTCTCCTCGGGTTTGAAGTCTGACAGGCTGACGTTGCCTTTCAAAGTGCCTTCAGTCAGTTTGGCTATGAGCTGCTGCCCCAACTCCCGACACTTTGCAGTTGAGTGTCCATTTGCTTTGTGGAAGTCGCAATATAACTCCTCGTCGTACTCCTTTGGTCCTTCGTAACCCAATGACTCCACTTGGTAGTTATGGACCCCTCCGGATCCTCCTTCGTATTGGATGTAGACGTGATTCGAAGCGTGAGCTGGCTCACTTGCCTGTTTTGTCTTTCCGCCCTTCCTGGCTTGGACTTCTTCCTCCGTTCGAGCGAAGTCCGTAGTACGGTGGAGGGCGTCTTGGATTGTTGTTGGCGTGTTGAGGCTCATCTCTTGCCAGAATGGAGATGGACACTGAAGTGCTCCTCGCAAAGCTTCCAATGCTGACTTGTTGCTGATACCTTCGACCTTTGACAGCGTGTTCTTGAACCTTATCATGAAAGACCGAAGACTCTCGGTCTCGCCTTGTTTGTTATTCCATAGTTCCAAGTCGTAGATCTTCCGTTCCATGAAGATGTTGTAATGCTGCACGAATAACTCGGAAAGCTGGAGAAAAGTATGAACTGAGTTCTTCTCCAACTTATAGAACCATTGAAGGGCAGACCCCTTGAGACTTTCAACGAACAACTTGCAGTAGACGACGTCTTTTTCCGCTTCCTTGAAGTTTGCTCTTCCCAAGGCCACTTCGAATTCCATCAGATGATCCGAAGGGTCTGTGGTTCCTTCGTAGATTGGTAACTTGATCCTTCCGGGATCGGAGATTTTTGTCTTCGCGATTCGTTTGTCGAAGGGCGTATTCCTCGCCTTTTCTAGAACCTGGGCGATGGCAGGAGCCTTTCCCGTTCCCTGGTGCATCTGCGATTGGGTGTGCTTTAGGTCCGAGGTCACACGATCCATCTGAGCTTTAACTGCAGCGAGTTCTGCAGCGTAAGAGCGTTTGAATGCTCTGCGCTCCTGCTCCTTCTTGTACCGCTCTTCGCTAGAATAGTTGGAGTATTCCGCGGTGTCTCCCACAATCTCTGTCTTGGAAGAGTTCGACGCGCTTTGGGTGTCAGGGGCGCGTGGTTCTTGTCGGTTTCCTTCTGCTCCTTCCGCCCGTGCACGCTTTGTGGTGGCTGGTTCCTCTTCGTCAGAGACGTTGACGACGCGTTCGGGAGACTTGTCCGTTCCTCGACGCGGAGGCGGTGGTGGTAGATCTTCTGGGTTTCCCCGAGTAGTACGAGGCGCTGAGAAGTCGATGCGCTGAGGATCGACGCGCGCTCTGAGTCTTGCCGTGTTAGGTCTTTCGCGTTTCCTTCGCGAAAGAGCTTTCAGTTCCTTCGAGTTTTCCTCGATCACCTTGGCTTGCTTCTTCTGCTCGGTGAGGAAGTCTGCTAGCATCTTCTTCACCTCGGTTAGGTCATCATGAGGAGGGGTTTTTGCAGCAGTAGCCTCGATCGAAGGTTCTCTTTCCCAGTTGTCTCTGCGGGACGTGTTCTCTTCGCCACTCACCATCTTTGAGTTGTTGTGTAGCTTTTTTTTGGTGTAAGAAATTCTCTAAAATCCCCTTAGTCGGCGCCAAATTGTGGAAGCCGGAATTCGCACAATTAGATTTGTAAGGGTTTCAAAAGGAAGCAGAGATTTTTGAAGATAAGCTATGAAGAACAATGATGAGCAAAGAGAAATTAGGGTTTGTAATTGCTTTGTATTGCTTGTGTGATAAAAATTGTGAATATCCCTTTACAAGTGTTTTTGCATTCCTATATATAACCCCCTAAGTCGGCTAAGCCTTTTTCCTAAACCTTCGCGGATTGCCTTTTTCGCCTATGTCGGTCGAGCCTATGTGGGCTTCGTTGCTGGGCTTTAACGCGTTGAACCTTCTGGAACCTTCGTTGATGTTCTGACGGGCGACGAAGGACCTGAAGCCGATGGGAAAGGCTTGGGCACCGATGTCAACTGCCTGGACACCGATGAGGCCAAGCACATCGGTGTCACTGGGCAGTGACATCGGTGCCACTGCCTGTCATCAGTGTCACTGCTCAGTGACATCGACGCCAGGCAGCCTTGGTCTCTGCAGCGCCTTCTGTTGGCTTTGTGACCTCTTCGACGCTGCACCCATGACTTCTCTTGAGGTGAAGACATCTTCGAAGGTTCCTGCATCAGGTAGAAGGTTCAAGGAACTTAGGGGTTTTTCAAGAGGTCTTCACCCTTTCTTGTAGGTGAAATGACTTAGGGGTTTTTAAGAGCCCTTCACCCTTTCTTGTAGGTGAAATGACTTAGGGGTTTTTAAGAGCCCTTCACCCTTTCTTGTAGGTGAAATGACTTAGGGGCTATATTATCTCTGCTTGTTGAAATATGCTCGTTGCTTATCATAACTTTGAACGTCGAACTTCAGTGGGTGAAATCCGACCCCAACAGACATCTGGTGTAATGACCCTCGCTAAGGGCTAAACCGCGTCTCGGCAAAGCCCCGATGCGTTGGCCGGATCAGTCTGATAGTGTTTGGCCAAAACCTAGTTAAGCACCTCGGTGACTAAGCTAGGTGTCGGCCTGGTTGGTTAGTCACCAGCGTTACCTTCGGATGAAGAAACGTCACTTACCTTCGGACGAAGAAACGTCCAAGGTGATTGGGTTTGTCCAAGCACGACAAAGCGGAAGCACGACAAATCCTGTAAGCACGAGGTGTCGCGACCGTGTGGGACGAGTCAGCGGAAGCACGACAAAGCGGAAGCACGACAAATCCTGTAAGCACGAGGTGCCGCGACCGTGTGGGACGAGTCAACGGAAGCACGACAAAGCGGAAGCACGACAAATCATGTAAGCACGAGGTGTCGCGACCGTGTGGGACGAGTCAGCGGAAGCACGACAAATCCTGTAAGCACGAGGTGTCGCGACCATGTGCAACGAGTCAGCGGAAGCACGACAAATCGGAAGCACGACAAATCCGCAAGCACGACAAAGCCCTGCTGACTCAGCTACCTGCCTGCCTGCTTGCTTAGGTTATAAATAGGAGGCAAGCAGCTCCCATTTCTCCATAGAAACCACTTCGAACCTCTGTTAAAATCGGTATAGAAAACCCGAGTTCTTGTCCACGTTTTTATCCACTCTTTTCTATCATCTTAGACCATCGAGTAGAAGCAAGATTAGTCGATAATCTAGCCTAAGCTCTGGCCGTTTTTAGAGAAGGAAGATCCGTTCTAGATCTTTAGTCGAATCCAAATCCTAACCGTTCATAAAGTCAAGGTAAGTCTTGGTTTTGTTTGTCGTGTGTTAGATGAGTAGAACACACGTGCTTGTTTATTTATAAGTTTATAACCGTAGAGGTTCATGCTAGGATTTTAGGATTTTAGTTTAAGTGTTTGATTTTATTGTTTTGCATGATTGTGTGATTGTTTGTTGCATATCTCTTGTGTGATTGTGTGTTGCATATTTCTTGTGTATTTTTTTTTGTGTTGTGTTTGTGGTTTAGCGTTGCAAGTGATCAAGAGGATCATGTAACGTTCTAACTTTCTAACATTAGTAGTGAGCGGTTGACATTTCCATGTATCAGGGGTCACGGAGAGACGGGATTGCAGCCTTGGGACGTGACTCTGCCGATGTAATCCACAGAGAGACGGGATTTCAGCCTTGGGCCGTGGTATTACTCTAGTCGGATCACTGGTCTTTTAGCCTTGGTGGTTAGGGCCGAGTGAGGTAAAAGGGACAATGGAAGGAAGTTGTCAATTGGCTTTATTTAGGATTTTGTGTGCTAACATGTTACTTTCAAAGAGGACTGCTGTAGGAGGTCCTCTGTGTGTGTTATGTTCTAATCATTGTTTCCGCATGTGCATTCTCTGATTTCTCTGATTTTTCTGTGATTGCTTCTTGATTGTTATTTTGGGTTTGGGTTGGGATTATTTTATATGCATGTTAGGGGAGCCTTGGCTCACTGGGTAATTAGTACTCATGACTCTAATTTGTTTTGCAGATAAACCTTTAGAGGGAACCAGTAGTGAGTGTGCGGAACGATAGGACCACCGGAAGTAGGTTTTTGATGTCTTTTGTAAATCTATGTTTTTGATATGTTTTTAGTACTCTTTTGGGCTCTAGGCCTTGGCCAAAAGTAAACCTTGTTTAATTGTTGCAAATAAATAAAAGTATGTATTCTGAAATTGTGGTGTTAATATGATATTAGTCTCGTCCGGACTAACACAACTCTTGGTCATGGAACGGGTTGCAAAACCTTAGGCCATGGTCAAGAGGTAAAGGTACCTTAGACGGGTTGATTCGGGAAGCTGGATCCGTTCTAGTAGCCTTTATCGGCCGGTAAACGGGTATCTACCGTGGCGTTCCTGGTCAACGTTGATCGGGGCGTTACAAGAGTGGTATCAGAGCATGGTTTTGTTCACGCTATAACACTTATGTTTTCAATGGTTTTATCGAGTCAAAATGAGTCGCAAAAGACATCTAGGAATCCGGTTACGTTTCGTTCTTTGTGTTTATGGATTAGGTTTAACCCGATCGTTTGGTGCAGATGTCAAATGAAAGGTTAATCAGAAATGGGTCATGGGGTTCTTCATTGGGGTTTGGTGGGTCAGACACGAGGAGTTCTCAAGAGTATTCAGAATCAGAAAGGGGTTTAGAGCCATATGAGAATGTTGTTCAGGAAGTATCAGATGAGAATTTGCCGTTTGTTGTTGAAGGGCCATACATGGATGGAAATCCATCACCAAGAAGGCGACATAGTACTGGTCTCAACCATCCAAGGTCTTCTTCTCGTAGGCCGCGTATGTCAGTGCGTAGATATGATGAGCCAAACAGTCCACATAATGTAGTTCAGACACCAGAACGGGCTAGACAACCAGATAATCGTCGAACTGATCCAGCCTTGTCTATGCTCCGAGACATGTTATCCCATATGCAACAACATAACCAAGCAACTACAAGAGCACATCATGGTGCAACAACCCCACCGGATTTCCTTAAAAGTGTTTTGATGATGCAAACTCTCAAAACCAACAGCTTTAAGGGAGATGTGGATACCTTTAAAGCACATGCATGGTTGCAAAACTTGGAAAAGAATTTTGCAGCAATCCGATGCGTAGAGGAGTACAAGAAAGATATTGTTGTGTATTACTTAGAGGAAGATGCAACGAATTGGTGGAGTACAGTGGAGAGACAACATCAGGTGACATCATGGTCAGAATTTCGAAGAGAATTCGAAAAGAAGTATTTTCCACCTGAAGCTCGAGATAGGTTGGAACATGAGTTTCTAGCATTGAAACAAGGAGAAAGAAGCGTGAGGGATTATGAGGCCGAATTTACAAGACTCCGAAGATATGTTTTCTCGGGACATGATGATGAACCTACCATGGTTAGAAAGTTTCTCAGAGGACTACGCCCAGATATTTGTAGTATACTTCTAACCGTGGGACATACAGACTTACAGGAGTTGATTGAAAAGGTAGTGAATATAGAGGAAAGTTTAGCTGTGGAAAAGAAGGTTGTATTCCAAGGACTAGGAAGTGGAAACAACGATTTAAGAGCTGATCAAAGTCAGAAACAGTCAAACTTGATAAGTCATGGATAGTCAACTGGACGAGGAAGAGGTCGAGGAAACAGTGGAGGTCGCACTGGAGCGACCCTAGACTCTGGGTATGTGTGTTATACATGTGGTGAGACAGGACATCGTTTTCGAGAGTGTCTTAAGGGAGGACAAAATCGAACTCGTGATCTTGCCAATGTAGTGTGTTTTAAATGTGGAGAGAAAGGTCATTATGCGAATACGTGTCCCACCTCTCACCCGATGGTAGCTGCAATGACAGTTGCTCAACCCCCAGTGACCCAAGAGATAGAAGAACCCCCGGCACATAGACCATGTATAACAGGAAGAGTATATCAGTTAGGTTTATCATCGACTAAGTTATAAGGATCTTCGACCTGTTGATAAATTACAACATTTGCTGATGATGATAGAACTGTTGAATTACATAAATGGACACAAGAAAATTAATTGTAGTTTGTCAAAATTAAATTACATAAGAATTAGCTATTAAATTGTTAGAATTAATTGCTTTTTTTCACGAACGCACTTACTCCTATTGGTTACAAGATTACATGAGCATTAGGAAACCAATGTGGAACATAAGTGCTAACAAAGGAAAAAACCATTTTGCTGAGACGAGCATTCCTCGTAAGGAGGTCTGCTTTTTCATTCTTCCCCCAGGAGAATACGTAAGAGTAAAGTCTGTAAAAAAAATACATAACTCCTCAAAATTCGTCCAGCTCTTGGCGGAATCAGGGCCAACTCTCTGGATTGGCGACCATACTCACCAGTTCTTGTGAGTCAGTTAGAAAAAACCGAACAATATCGTTCTTGTTTCCTAAGACTTGACATAGCCCTCATAAGGCTATACATCTCTGCATGTAGTGGGGATAAAACTCACCGCAAACCTTTGGTTCCCATTAAGTCTGTTGTCTCATCCGGAAGCTGCAAAATCCATCCCACACTACTCGTGTTCTTATCCTCTTTCCAAGAGCCATCAATGAAGCATCGAAACACCTCTTGGCTGTCTTCCTCTGGGATAGTCTGCCCCTAGGTCAGAAGGGATACTAACTTAGAATCATTAGCCAAAAACCACTCACTACCCTCTTTCCTGGCTAGTTCCATGATCGCTTGTGGTGATATGTCCACATTATTAAACACTTTGTCATTTCTTACCTTCCAAAGGTACCAGATAATCTATGGGAAAAAACGGACATGCGCATCTAATTCTGTACGATGTGGGATCCGCGAGAACAAGTAATCCATATTGCCCAATAAAATATTCAGAGGAAAAACGGAAGAGGAATTTGAAATATTTGACAGCGCCCAAACTTATCTAGCCGGCGGACACATAAACAATACATGATTAATGGTCTCCGCAACATCCCCACACCTAGGGCATTGTCGCTCCTATTGTAGATAAGAATGAGCTCGTTTATTAACCGCTAATGTCCCATAGAGGGACTGCCGTAGGAAACGACGGATCTTATTAGTCGTTTTCAACTTCCACACATTCTCCTTTAAAGGATTTAACGACGGTAATTTTTTGGCATACACCAAATCGTCATCCAACTTTTGACGGGCCACTTCATATCTGGATCGCATTTTATACATACCAGAGTTTGTAAAATGCCAACAAAAACCATATGTTGCTCCTCGCAACGAGGGTCGTATGGAGAGAATTAATTGCTAAAGTTATCAAAAGACACTTAATTTTATTTTTTCTCTTTAATAAAAAAAAAGACAAATGTCAAACAATTAGATGACACATGGTAACAACCTCTCATGCCTTCAATTTTAAAAATCTAACAATATTATATGAGATGTTGTGTGCTTCTCAATATATTTTTTATTAAATTTCCGGTTTTTATAATTATATGTTTTAATAGTGATTTTTTTCTCATAATTATATTATTCTTAAGTTTATTCTGTAATTTTAATTTCGATCAATTATTGTTAATAATAAGTAAACACATACATAAAACAAATGAAGAATATAAAATAAAAATAGTAGGGTAGGGTGTTTAATATTTTTTTAAACATATTGTAAAAATAAATAGAAATGAGTGGGTTTTGAATTATTATGTAGAAAAAAAGGATGAAATGGAGTGTTAAAAATTTAAAAGTAACAAAATGTAGTAAAATATAGGGATATTATACTCAATAATAGGTTTTTCATTTATAATTAAGTATCTAACATCATTAAAATCATACTATAATCAATAACATTTAGTCAACAAGAAATTCCGATTATACCCTCATCTATTTCTTCAGTTTAATGTAAAAATAACAAAATAAAACAAAACAAAACTTAAAATTTCCTAAAGATACGACGTTAACCCTAATTTTCTTCCTCTAGTCGTCGTCTTCTTCTTCTCTCATGTCTGCTTCTCACCTTTGAATCTTGGACTAATCCTCATCTTTCGTTTACATGTTTAAAACACTTTGATTCGATTTCATTATTCTTGTTCTTGGATTTCGTATTTTTCTATTTAATCATTCTCTAATCGCTTCTCCATCGCACAACTCTTCTATTTTTTTTTTACCAATTTCTTCTTTTCTCACACATCTCTAAATGAAAGAACCCAATCTACCTCATCCAATACTATTTAGGGGATTGGCTATGGTTCGAGAATAGTTAACTACTTGATGCCTATGATTTAAAAGTAGTTAGCTATTTGCTGGCCATGGTTCAATAATTAACTATTTGTTGTCTATGGTTCGCAAATAGTTAACTATTTATTGGCTATGATTCAAAAATAGTTAACTATTTACTGGCTATGGTTCAAAAATAGTGAACTATGGAGCGACATCACTATGGATCTAAAATAGTTAACTATTTGCTGGCTCCATTCAAAAACTAGTGAACTATGGATATGGTTCGAAAATAGTTAACTATCTGCTGGCTATGGTTCAAATATAGTGAAATATGGAGCGACATTACTATTATTCTGAAATAGATAACTATTGGCCAGTTCAATAGTTATAATATCATGTGGAGTTATAACATGTAATAAACATCTCTGATTGATGAGTAAAATATGCAGTATGAGTTTTTAAAAAGATTTTTAGAGATTTTTAAGGATTTTATTTTTAATCATTTTTCTTTTTTATGTTAATAAGGGCATTTTTGTCCATCTTTATTAATAATAGGCTAGTTACCTAAATCATATTTTTAGCATATTAGTTACTTAATTACATGTGCCAAACATAATATTTATCTAATTAACCCTAAAATATAACCATCGTACATAGTATTATAAAACATTTGAGCTTTTCTCCCTTGTCAAAAATATTTTTTTTCTCAGAACATGATTAACCAACAATGAGGATCAGAAACAAAAAATACAAAATTAATAATAATCAATGATACCATCCATAAAAGAATCCATAAAAAATCTATACAATCTCATTATTCAATAACATTCCCTTAAAGATTCTTTTCACTTGTTTCACCTGCCTTTGTTTTGAGAGTACAATTGTATATGGTTATAATTTCACGGATTTTTAAGTGATAGAACTTACAAGTTTGGCCACCTGAAATTATAATTCTGTGTATGAGTTTGTTTAATGGTTACGTTATGCGCTTTTAAGCTTAAGATCCGATCCATTCAGGGTTGTTATTGGATGAATGATTTGAAATCAATTTCATAAGCTTTAAAATCTTTGAAATTTTAAACTCTGATAGAGTTTATTTGGGTGGATTCTAAAAATCTCTGCAATATCCTTGAGATTTGATTTTTAAATATTTGTTCACTAAACTCCATCTTCAAGTGATTTCAAATCCATTAAAAAACAAATACTTTCAAAATCTTTTTTCTTTTTGGTCTAAATAAAACTTTCATTAACCCGGGATTAAACCAGGAGTGGGCCTAAACCGGTCTGAACCGGGGCCAAAAACAAAGCATTCTTTGCAATCCTATCGGAATCGCGATTACAAGTTCTAGAAATAAAATTGAAAGCTGAAATCTTGAGTTCCTTGGAGATCTTGAAGATGTCTTGCAAGATTCCGTAGATTTCAAGGTGATCCTCTTGGTTGTTGACGAGGGTGATCAGTTGTTGTGAATCGGAGGCTATGCTCAGATTTTTGATATTCCGGTGTTGGAGTTGAATTAAAGCTTCTCTCATGGCTAAAGCTTCAGCCATTAGTGGGTTTGCAACCTGGGTGATGAATCCTGAACCGCTTGCGACTTCCTTATTGTGCTGATCTTTGAGTATCCATCCGAGCCCAGCCATACCTGTATCAGAACGCCAAGCCGCATCAGTGTGGCAAGTGTACTGATTCATTGGCTGATCTGGTTGTGGTGATGAGGTCTTGATAGAGCTCGAGGCTATAACGGTTTGTGCCCCAATCCAGTCCTTTGCTTCTATTACCGCCTTGTGTATTGTTTCCTCTTCCGAGAAAGACCTATTGTTGAAAATTTTGTTGTTACGGGCAGTCCAGATGTTCCAGAGGATCCAGGGTTGAATAGGTCCGGTCGAGATTCCAACAGGAGGTAAGCAGCTTATCGAGTTTACTCCTTTGAGAGCTGTTGCTATATCCGGAATGTTAAGGGAGTTGATATGATCCCTAACCGGAGCCAGTTCCCAGACTTTCTTAGCAAAACAACAATGGAGAAAGAGGTGATCAGGAGTTTCCGGTTCACCACATCGCACACAGAGGCCATCAGTCATGATTCCTCTGGAGGCCAGATTTGAACCCACAGGTAAAGCACCACTCAGTAGCTTCCAGAGGAATAGCTTCAGTTTTTGTGCAGTGTTTAGATTCCAGACTAATGAGTTCCATTTTATTGTAGGTTGGTAGATAGTAGTGCCTGGAGAAAGAAGATCATTGGCAAAGTGGTATCCTGATTTTGCCGAATAGAGGCCAGATTGGTGTCCTAGCCAAGCATATCTATCTGCAGCACCTGCTAGACTCAAAACTAAAAAAGTTTCGGACTCTTTTTTCGTTCTTCTCGTCTCAACCCAACACAAAGAGAAGAGAAGACCTTTCGATAACATCAAAGTTTGGATTATACGTCAACCAAATAAGATCTCAGATCTCTAAAACTTCTTCCTTCTCCGCTGGAAATCTTTACCCATATTAAAGATCCGCATCTCAATTTGATCCCAATCTTGATGAGAAGTAAATCGAAGGTTGGAAGCTCCATATTGTACTCCTCCGGCTCAATTCGAATCCAATTGAATTTTTGAAGCTTGTTTCCTTCACTTGCCTCCAACTCGGTAAAGCAATGACGACGATTCCGACACAAACAAAATGTGACTTTTTAATCCCTTATTTTCTTTTGGGTATATGTAATCACTTTTGAAATTTTTGGTGGAAAATAATTACGGAACTTATACTTTGTGGTTAGAGTTGCTTCTCCAACCCAAGCTGCATTTCCAGGTTATTGTAGATGTTGTTAAAAGAGAGAGTTTTAGATTGTGGGTACCCAAAAATATGTTGATTAAGCTTTTATTAAATTTAAGAATATTGTCTTTTCATGGAAGAATTTTTTTGTTCATCTTTATGTTGATTAAATCTTTTCTTTTGTTCATCTTTCTGTAGCGATTGGTGAATTACATGTGATGGGGGTTTTGATTACAACAACCTATTAGAGTTTCTTATACGATGAGGAAAATTTGCCTTGTAAACATTCTTTAAATGGAGATTGTTTTGTGGATAATGTCACATGGACAAGTTACATGTATGTACACTGTCTCATAAAATAGTTTGTGTGGACGTTGTTTCATGGATTAGTTAGTTTGGACACATGTTAGAGAGTTAACAAAAGAAAGAGATGAACAAGAGAAGCAACATCTATAAAAAAAAAATATTGTGTTGTAGAATTTGTAATGTTTGACGTTTTGGTTTAAAGACTCTTTGTTCTCACTCATGGTTTCGAGATACACGACGGTTCGGGTGAACGCGGCTTGTGATATTTGGTAGAGTAAGTTAGAATAACCCAAAAATTCTATTTGTATGGAGTATGATTCGTCGATAGAACTATATTTCTGAGCAACCCGAAAGCTATGTTTGTAACTATCTTGATACTTGGGAGTTGTTGTAAGGTTTAAGAATATCCGATGAAAGTTCAGGGTGCTTATATTGAATGATCTGAAGGAACCATGAATCCTCTTTCTCTATAAATTCAGGACCTTATAAATTACTACTAAATGAGCTTGCACATCTTACTTTATGGCCTTCACTTTGTCTTTTCAAAAGATATATTTCTTCAATTGAATGTCAACAAAAAGTATAAAACATGGTAGAAAACTACAAGTATCATTTACAGGTATCAATAAAAGAAAACAAAGTAAACGACCTTGATTAATGTTAGTAAACGTAAACTTTTTGTACCGACATGGCTCATAACTCATAAAGAACACAAGTGAACATGACTCATTCTATGCACTTATTCGCACACAATGAACTCATGGATGTTGTTTCGTGGACACGTTGTTTTAAACTATCCACACAAACTTGTCCATAAGACAATGTACACTTATGATAACCGCTGATTTGTCGAATCGATGAATTAGAGAATTTGATAGTCCGATCCATTCATTACAAGAACTAAAAACCTCCGTGAGACCATCTACATTCAAAGGATGCTAATGTCAAATATTTTATCATGTTACTCGATCGAGGTCCACCAAACAGAGAAGATGAGTTCCTCGTAGCAAAAGTTGTCTTTACCCCAATCATAGCTTTCTCTCTTTCATCTCTAGCCTATGTAAGAGAAGATACTAATGATCAAAACTAATGTACATGTGCGGCGATGCTTAGAGAAGAGAATTTTAGGATAATTAGGATGCTGACCATTTATTATTGTCCATAACAATCCGTCCATACCAATTTATTATCCACACAAACACATACAACAAACACTCAAAATTATTAGTATCCAAACCAAATGGGCTCTAACGATTCTACCAAATCCCGAACTGTTTCGTCAATAGTTATGAAATCTGCATATTCACAAATCTGGGTTGATAGGTCATTAGGTTTTGAGTGTTTTAGTTTCAAGAAACTTAATGAAGGGAAAGCAAAAAAATTATAATTGATCAAATTGGTTAACGACAAAAAAAAAGAAGGTCAAATTGGTTTCCACCATTTGATTTCGCAGAAGCATAGCTTGAGGAGGAAAGAGAGGAAAGAGAAGAAGGAGACGAAGAAAGAAAGTCATACCTGATTTTATTTTCTTTGATTTCTTCTAAACCACAAGATTTCTATCTCTTTTTCTAGATAAACGGTCCAGATTTGCTCTCATGTAACTATATATTTATTTTTTAACTAAACCATCCACTCTCTTTTGAGGGTAAAATAGTATTAATAAAAATCAAATAGTGGAATAAGTATACCATTGCTAAAAGTAGCTATTTTGAAAGTAAAATTTGAGAAAGTACTTCTAAACGTAAGAAGCCCTTAACCAAAAATGAGGATCAGAAACAAAAAATACAAAATTAATAATAATCAATGATACGATCCATAAAAGAATCCATAAAAAATCTATACAATCTCATTATTCAATAACACTCCCTTAAAGATTCTTTTCACTTGTTTCACCTGCCTTTGTTTTGAGAGTACAATTGTATATGGTTATAATTTCACGGATTTTTAAGTGATTGAACTTACAAGTTTGGCCACCTGAAATTATAATTCTGTGTATGAGTTTGTTTAATGGTTACGTTATGCGCTTTTAAGCTTAAGATCCAATCCATTCGGCTCCACTTAATTTCAGCCAATCAGAGAGAGACACGTATATGGTAGATCATTACAATGAAAGCCAATGGATATATATATAGTTGACATCGATGCATCAAGATTCAACAACTCGTATCCTTCCCAAATGTCTGCAACTTTAAGGTATATTCTCAATTTCTTTATTGATCCCGTTCAGCGAACAGGTTTCTCTGATTTGATTCCAACATTTCCGTTACTTTTGTTTCTTGATTTGATCTTTTTCGGTGGGCTTCTAAAGATTATTTTGATTGGAATCGATGAATATTGATTTTGAACCCTTTTTACGAAACTGAAAGCAGTTTCTACAGAATTGAACATTTGGATTTTGTAACAGGTAAAAAGCTGAGTGGAGATTTGGTGAGGCCAGAAAGTAGTATTGGTTTGGGAAGGATGCATCATTTGGTGATACTCTGTGTGTTACTGAGCTCAGTGGTATATGGAAATGCTGGGATCACTAGTAGTTTCATTCGATCTGAGTGGCCTGCTACTGATATTCCACTTGACCATCATGTTTTCAAAGTCCCTAAAGGGTATAATGCACCACAACAAGTGCATATTACTCAAGGTGACTATGATGGTAAAGCCGTCATTGTCTCATGGGTCACACCAGATGAGCCTGGTTCCAGTAAAGTACTATACGGAACGGTGCAGGGGATATACGACTTCACGGCTCACGGGACATACTCAAACTACACATTCTACAAGTACAAGTCTGGGTATACTCATCACTGCCTTGTCTCTGGCCTTAAGGTATTGGATTCACTATAATTCAGTGTTTTTAGTTTATGGTTAGATTACATATGGAAGATGCTAATCTATTTACGTTGTTGCGTGTCAGTATGATACAAAGTACTATTATAAGATCGAAAGCGGTGAATCTTCTCGGGAGTTTTGGTTTGTTACACCACCAGATGTACATCCAGATGCTGCCTACAAGTTTGGTATTATAGGTATGTCATACCTGTATCAACTCTCAAATACATTTGTGTGTATTTTGATCTAAATGCATCTGAGCTTGTTCCAAGAATTTGTTCTTTAAGATTCATATTGTTTCACCAAGATTACTGTACTTGTTTCTCTAGTTTTGTAGTAGCCAAACTCAGTTTCACTTACGACTTGCAGGCGATCTGGGCCAAACATTCAACTCTTTATCTACCCTGGAGCATTACATGCAGAGTGGAGCTCAAGCTGTCTTATTTCTTGGGGATCTCTCTTATGCTGACAGATATCAATACAATGATGTTGGTGTGAGATGGGATAGCTGGGGCCGTTTTGCAGAGCGTAGTACCGCTTATCAACCGTGGCTCTGGTCTGCAGGAAATCACGAAATAGATTACATGCCATACATGGTAAATATCTGAGTAGTCATTTTAAATTACTACCTAACCAAGTAACATATAGGCTATGTATAGAATTCGAGACCCATAGGAACCAAATAGTTGACTTGTTCCAATGCTACAACCTTTTTAACAGTTTCTTAGACATAGGTCAACTGTTACAGGTTGAAGCTTAATAAAAGAAATGAATTTTGGTACGATTAAACAAATAAAAAATGAAATTTTTCATTCTAGCTCGTAGCTTTAGCTGTAACTTCTCACTATTCAGGTTGATTGTTTTGCCTACTGAGTTCTCAAGTACGTAAAACATTTACAGGGGGAAGTGTCACCTTTCAAGAATTTCCTTCAGCGTTACACTACGCCTTACTTAGCCTCAAAAAGTAGCAATCCTCTTTGGTATGCTATTAGGCGTGCGTCCGCTCATATCATTGTCCTCTCCAGCTATTCTCCTTTTGGTAATATCTCAATTACTCAATAACATCCCCTCGCTTCTAGATTTGTCTTCTTTACTTGTAGATGAAATGTGGATACCAATGAGTAGATTTGTGTTGTGTATCCCTGTTAAGCATGACTCTTTCCGAGTGTTGTGCAGTGAAGTATACCCCGCAATGGGAATGGCTTCGTGAAGAGTTAAAAAGAGTTGATAGGGAGAAGACTCCTTGGCTAATTGTTCTTATGCACGTCCCAATATACAACAGTAATGAAGCACACTTCAAGGAGGGGGAAAGCATGCGAGCAGCTTTTGAGGAGTGGTTTGTCGAACACAAAGTTGACGTAATCTTTGCTGGGCATGTTCATGCCTATGAGAGATCGGTACTTTGCTTATAACCGTAGACCGTCCTCATAGATTTTGATATGCGTCATTGTGTTAAGTAAAATCTTTGTTTTCTCATCGCAGTACCGAATTTCAAACGTGCGATATAATGTGTCAAGCGGAGATCGTTACCCAGTGCCAGATAAGTCAGCTCCTGTTTATATCACAGTAGGAGATGGAGGAAATCAAGAAGGTCTGGCGGGAAGGTCAGTGACATGAACGAATTCAGAAAGATTGCTGGAACACTAAACGAGTGAACCATAGAATGTGATACGAACAAAGCTTATAAATCTACTCACAACGCTACGCTCTAAACCACTACATTCAGTCTTAGGCTAGAAACAGTAGAACTTTAGCTAAGTGTTGAGCCTCAAAACATTTACAAAGCCGTGCACAATGATAATAATGGCTGCCAAAGTCTCATATGCATGCTTATGTGTACTAGAGTTTGTCATTGTGGGGGTGAACAGAAATGTGCTGTTTTGTTTCAGGTTTACGGAGCCACAGCCAGATTATTCTGCATTTCGAGAAGCGAGCTATGGCCATTCTACTCTGGATATAAAGAACCGAACACATGCAATATACCACTGGAACCGCAATGATGATGGGAAGAAAGTAGCAACGGATGAGTTCGTGTTATACAACCAGTATTGGTAAGTCTGCTACTAATTCAGTATACTAAAAACCTTAGTAACTTGAGCTAAGTGACGAACAATGCGCAGGGGAAAGAACATTCGACGCAGAAAGCTTAAGAAGCATTATATCAAGAGTGTTGTGGTTCACAGGATTGCCAGTTGATATTTTCATCTAGTTCTTACTCTTGAAACTGCCAAAACCGTGGATTACTTATTACTATGATGTGATGTCACTTTTCTCCTAATTCTCTGTTAACGTTCACCTATCAAGGGAAAATAAGTGTATTGGTCTTTTGATGATTTGATTTACTTGTGAGATATTTTTTTTTGGATATGTGAATAATGTTTTCCCGTAACAGTGAAATCTCACATATAAAGCTTCAAACATTGTGAAAATTGGAATTCGTATGGAAAAAGACTACTACTCCAACTGATTAGGATAAAATGCCGATTTTTTAATGTGCAATGAAAGAGAGATTGTGCTTCGCTACTTTAAAAAAGACCACAAAATGGTTTTGCATGGAAAGCAATACTTAAAAGTTAAAACCATAAAGCACAAGTTTATTAATTTATACACTAAGAGAAACAGGAGAGAGAGATCTCAGAGGATGTTCCAACAAAATCTATGAAGAACAATGCAAATCTCTATACAACTGCAATGACAAGAAAGCAGGCCAACACAGAAATGATCAATCATCCTTGCAAGTAGCCTTGTTATGTCCTACTCCTCCACACTTTGTACAACACACAGATCGTCCTCTTTTCCTATCTTTGATTCTTTTGTCGACTCCCTGAACCCGCGAAAACAGAGGCGGAAGTACTTGTTCATCCTCTTCCTTGCTGCTGCTGTTTTCATTCTCCCCCAAAGTTAAGTCAATCGCAACTGTACCCAAAGCTTCTGAATATGTTGCACGGAAACTCTCAACTGTAAAGAAACTTGAGCAATAGTCATACAGATTTTGGCATTTTCTGTTCAGGACAGCAATCGCGTGCTGGCAAGGAAGGCCCGTGGGCTTCCACCCGAAACAGCTGCAGTTTTGGTTACTGATGTCCACGAGTTGAACAGACCCATCGTGAACCTCGAAAAGCGTGTCCGAACAGAAGAAAACTTTTAGCACGTTTGCTTTCTTGCATTCTTCCACTAGACTTTCCTCCTTAGATGGCACAAGTTGGCTGAACCAAGGTTGCGACTTCACCTGCCTACTGTTCACCAACTCCACAATTCTATTCACAAATGCCACAAGCTTCAGGACAATCGAAGTTTCCTCAATTTCTTCAACCCACTTCGAGTAGATCTCTCCTACATCTGAAGTAATATGGCTGTATGGTTCACCTTCAAACAATGCAGTGGCCCAGTGCTTTGTTTCAATCCGCATTACCCAATCATAAGCTCTTGGAGACACTCTTCTTATTTGCTCCGTGTAGGCCTTAAACCCATCAAGTCGATCAGCACGAGCTGCAGCCAGTAAATAGTATGATAGGGATGGCTTCCCATCTCCAAGAAACGGACCTCTCAGGCTTCTCGTAAAATCCTCCATCAAATAATGTATGGAGTAACCATGATGGGCATTTTCGAAAATCTCCAACACAGAAGTCATTAGTCCTTTCTCTCTGTCAGAAACAAAGGTAAGGGGCCGTAAACTGGGCACAGCGACCTTCAATTGTTCCAGAAACCAGCGCCAAGTTTCATCAGTTTCCACATCCACAAGGGCTAATGCTACTGGAAGCACACCATCGTCTCCATCCAAGGCAGAAGCTGTTAACAAAATCTCATGATACCTAGACTTAAATGGAATGGCATCAAGGAAAAGAAGGGGTCGGCAACCATTTTGAAAGCCATGCATACACGATTGAAAAGACAGAAAAAGCCGCTGAAATCTTCTGTCCTCACCAACCACAAGATCAACCAAACTTCCAGGGTTTGTCTCAGCTATCCTATTCACAAAGTGAGGCAAATGCTTATATGCCTCTTTGAACGATGTATGAAGTCCTCCTTTGGCTTCATCAATGCCTCGTCTTATAGTGCAATAACTGAGCTCAATACCAAAATCTTGAAAAATTGAGTCAGCAATGTTCTTAGTCTTCTGATTCGGGTTCTCCTGTAACCTCTCCTTGATGATACTCACCACCCAGTTCTTTTTTGGATGAGCAGATTTCCAAGATTCTCCCCCGCATGTATGTCTTCTATTAAACTTTTTAATCCTAAACACACTTTCGGATGGTACCCATGATGCATAAATCTTCCAAGGACAGCCTCCAACTAAACAAACACCACATGCACGATTTGATTCATTCTTCCTTAATCTGTACCCAAATCGACAAGCAACCGCATATTTCTGCAGGGCATCACGAAAATCAACGACACTCTCAAATCCCTGACCCACACCGGTGATGCAACTTTTCCATGAGGCTACCAAACTCTCTACAGAACCATCGTTAGCATCAGAGATAGAATAATTCATCTCTCGTTCAGAGTCAAGATCCTCAGTTTCAGGGTAATAGGTCTCAATATCATGCACATAGTCCTTGTCATCATCAGCATCGTCACCATTAGCATCGTCACCATCAACAATGTCAGCATCATCTTCGTCACTGTAGACATAATCATCATCATCATCATCATCAGTTTCTATTACAGGCTTTCGAGTTTCTCCCCTGTTTCTTAGGGATCTTCTCCTTGTATCCATGACATTTTCATCCTGGAGCAAAACGTTGGGTTCTTCCATCACACGTCTTCGTTTACTAACACTGCTAGGGGAACTGGTAGTCACACCACACACAACAGTCAGGGACGTTGGTGGGGGGCTTTTGGTACTAGAATTAATACCTTTGAATGATCGTTTGGAACTTTTGGGAGTTCGTGTGGAGATATTTGAAACAAGACTATTCTTCCCTATCCTCTTGGATTTTGTTGAGGTTGATTTCCCTGATACCCCTGGATTGGTGGATATTGTTACGGGAATGTCAATAAGGCCGCTGGAATCCGAAGTAATTATGGGGGCGAACTTTCTAGATCTCAAATTAACATCAAGGAAGCTGCTTTCTTCAGGAGTTTCTGTGACAACTTGGATGGGTACATTGGCTACATTCCCATAAGGCACATGTATAGTCTCTGTTCCGACAGCTATGTTAGACCTGCAATTAAATACACAAATAGATTATGCAACCAAGATCACAATCCCAGTAGAACTATATATTGCTAGAATGATGCATCATTAGGTAGCCTCGACGAAACATGGTTGAATAAGAGGGTATACCTGTTACCAGGTGACAAAAGTGCTTCAGAGTGGAAGCCTTCTTGTCCTGTAATAAACACTTCTGCTGTGACAGAGCTAAGATGAAAATCATACATCCTTTTCATGTCCTTGTCTTGTTTCATAGTGATAAGGGTTCTTCTGTTACCCGGGAGAAAATACTTGAGTGACAAAGAAGTATAGTCTAAGTTCAAAAGTTTAGCCATTTTTAGCTTAAAATCATCAAACGTGGTTTCATTGGTTATATCAATCGCCTCTGCTTCTCCCCCAGTATATGTCATTGTCCCATCATCATCTGTCACAAACTTTCCTCCAGATTGACAGATCAATATGAGCTTACCTTTCCCCATACCAAACAAGAACTACAAAACCAGAGGAGAAAAGGTGCATTAGAGACACAAACAAGCTGTATTGTCAACAAGAAAATGAAGAGAAATCACTAGCAATTTTACAATCAGTTTGGACTCAACAGAGACTTGATAATAGCTTAAAGAGCACAATTGAATAGCAAAAACTCAATGTGGCTTAGACAGTACAATCAAACCACACAACACAAACCAGATTAGCACACAACACAGTATGGTTCTCTCTTTGTTCATCCTAATTGCGTGTTATGATCACGTAAAAATCAAACCTTTTTTTAAAAGAGGAGATAATCTTTTTAATCAGAAAGAGTTACAACTTGCTAGAGAACCCAGATGAGAGATTAGAAAACCTTTTTAGATCTGCTTCTGCTTTCAAGGAGTCACGGATTTCGAGGTTTTATCTGCTTGGTTGTTTCAGACAGGGGCTTGTTCCATCTGAGATTCGATGAAGATGAGTTTGGTTTTGGGTAAGAAACGAAGAAGACAAAGTTTGGGAATTAGGGCTCGGGATTCTTCTTGTTGATTTCGGTTCTTTTGGGGTTAAATTCGATTTTTGGTTAAAGATGAAGATGACTTTGGTTATTTTTGGTTCACTTCGATTTTCCACACTTTAAAGTTTAAATTTTATATTAATTTAATTCATCCCTCTAATCTAACTTCTTGCAATCCAACCCATTAAATGCATAATAAACCTATTCAAACCCATATTTTAGAATTTACAAGTTGTTTTGGTTTTAGAAAACTCATAAAATTAATTGGATTACCAATTATGCATGCATATTTTGGTTTATAGTTTGGTTGTCAAAAAATCCATTAACTTTTACCATATTCACATTCCTAATTGCAAGAAAACAATATATATATATATATATATATAATTACATTTTCTCTCTTCTCATGAAGACACATCACCATCCACATCATTTCCACTTCATATTCTTTTTTTATTTTTAAAATTTTAAATTCAATACAAATAAATACTAGTATTTAACAATTATATATTTGATGCTAACATTATGAAAAGAATTTAAAAAGTCACAATGTTATACTAATAAATATAGATAGGTATATATAGTTATTGAAATAATAATAGGTTTAATAAATTTGGTTAACTAATATATTTCACATTTTGTATATTTTCAGTTACGTTAAGTTATATCGCAAGTATTATAAAACAAATTAAAACATAAAATCATGTCCATACAATTTAAAAAATAAGTCTATCTAGAGCTAAATTCATAAAGTAAAATAGAAGTTGCTAACTCTTACATATAGTAGAGAAATAAAAAAACAATGAAGGTATCCTTAAAACAATAATTGCAATTATATAACAAAAATGAAAAAAGAGAATAAGAGCAATTATTGTTGTGTTAAGTAGCATACTAAAAGTATCTACACAAAAATATAATATAAGTTTCATTTTTAAAAAATTATGCGTTTTGTAAATTTATTTTTAACAAAAATAAAATTTTAAATGTAACTATAAGGGAAGAAGAAATATAAATTTGTATGCTTCGAAGTAAGCAAAATTTTGAGAAGTGCCACTTTATATTATGTAATATTTTAACAATAAATCCATAAAGCCACTTTTAAAATATAATTGACTTAAAATATTATTTATGTTTAGGTTAACTATGTTATGTTCGAATTTAGTTTTTACAGTTGAACGTTTGTTTGGGTTAAACCCTTAAAAGTTCATAATCTTCAAGTAGAGTTTTGGAAAATATATTTGACTTAAATCTATTTAAGAATTAAAAAATATTTATGAAAGATAGATGCGAAGAAAGAAGATAAATAATACGCAACACGTTTGTTTATAGTGCTTTTTTTTTTAAGAAAAAAAGACGGAAGAGAAAAGATACACAAAACAATGAACGCGGAGTTGTTCACATCAATTTGGTTGGTGAGGGGTACATAAGAAGCTGGTTATGAGGAGATGTTAAGTGTCATACCAATCAAAAGAGACGAAAAAATGTATTAAGATAAGGAGAAATGAAAAAGTTTTATCGTCTTTAAGTATCCACATATTCTTCTCTATATTTTATACTTGGGAAGATTATGTTATTAATGTTAGTTTCTGCTAATTTTGTTATTTTCTGCAAGAAATTAACCGGAGTTATCTTCAAAATAATACAATTATTTTATAAAAAATAATTTATCCATGAATTAATGAACCTTTTAACTCATTCAAATACTCGTTCTGTTGCATATTAGTTGTCATTTTAGCTTTAATTTTTTGTTTCACAATACTTGTCATGTTGTATTTCCAATGGAGATTTATGACTATTTTTTCATCTTTAACCTTAAACTTTCAGCTTAATAATTATTTATATCAAATAAATTAGTGTAATAATTAGGGGTAAAACAGAAAATTTAATTGTTTTCTTAATCTGTGTGAAATCACCTAGAATGAAAAGTAATTTGCAACAGAGGGAGTAGAAGAAATCATTGGAAACATCGATCTAGAGAAGTAGTTATAGAGTTGTATTTTCAAAAAAGATAACCTTAATTATCTTAATTACTTCAAAGAATCAAAATAACACATTTTTTACTAAGGATGCAATTTAAGTATGAATTAACGAATCTTCACATATAAATGCATATAAATTAAAAATATGATTTAAATATATTTTCAAAAACATAACCTTATAAAATTAAATAAAAAAAACATAAAAAATTAAAAATATATGTCACAAATTATTTAGGTAACAAATAAAAACGAAAAGCAAAATACATTTACGACAAAGCCGCGCGCATTCGCGGATACTCACCTAGTAATATTAGAAAATTAGGAATTGTACACCTGTTGCGTAGAGTTTGAAAATCAACATATTAAAATATGGATTATTAGCATGAATACTAGTGTATCAGCAAAAAATTAAACATTTAACACCCTTAAAAGTATAATTCATTAATTAGTAATAAATTCTGAAGATACCCTTCTATAATTATACAGTTTTTTTAATAAAAAATAAGAATCCCCCTACATTGACATTGAATAGAAATAAATTAAAACCCTAATTCTTCTTCTTCTCACGGTCGTTCTCTCTTCTTCTTCTTTTTGTCTTTTTTCAATTGATGATACGATGGAAGCCATGACCGTTAATCTTTCTCTTCTCTCCTTCTCCTCTTCTTTATAAACGATTTCGCAATTGCTTCTTCTTCTTTTTCCTATTTTTCTCAATTAATTTTCTCCTCTGTCAAAACGTTCTACTGGTATAATCTTCTTCTTTCTTCTCCTATACGAACACCTCTGTCATGAACGAACATATGACCAAAGTAAGTCTATCAACAACCAATGCCACATATATTTATAGTGAACTACTAAAACCAACTATTTGTACATATAATCTCCTATATAGTTCACTATCACTATGTATGATAAATTGGTTGTATCTCTATACAGTTCACTATCATTATGTATAGTAAATTTATCGTATCTCTATATAGTTCACTATCATTATGTAACAGAACTATTGCCACATGTACTTATAGTGAACTACTATAGTAATCTATACGTAAATTGGTTGTATCTCTATATAGTTCACTATAGCTATGTTGAAAATAATTTACATTATTAGTTGACTGTATACATTCGAATAGCTGACTATATACATTCTTATTTAGTTACATAGTTTTAAAATAGAGAAGTAGATCTCTGTTGCTTTATGCCATAAAGTTTATGGAGTGTGAGAGGAAAAAAAAATATGTAAAAAAGGAAACGTTTTATTTGTGAGAGATTTTTGAGATTTTTGTTTTCTTCAAATTTACTATTTTCTTTAATATATTTTGTAAGCACAATTTTATCCTAATTTATTTCCTCTATGCTAATTACCTAAATTTCATTATACATATGTTACTTTCTTAATTATCTATTCCAAAGGTTATATTCAACTAATTAACCCTTAAAATATAAAGCCATATGTGACACTGAAAAATGGATATCAGAGCAACCAAATGCATAGATTTCCTCTGTAGCCCGTCAAACAAGTCGACCACAAAATCAAAAGTGGAAGCGATCGTCTTTAAATTTTGTCAAATGCAATTATGATTGTCATTATAATGAGGCTAGTCCTTCTTATGGTGGTTGGGGTTTTAGAGATTCCGATGGTGTTTTCCAAGGACACTACAAAAAAAGGAGCTATTGAGACGAAAATTTGAGACTAAATTTTTTTCGTCACAAATTTTTGATGTTTTAAATATTGTTTTGTTACTAAATATTTCTTGTCTCAAATTTAAAGTTGTATTGTCTCACTAATGTGACAGAAAAAATCGTAGGCAATATTTGTGGTAATTAATTACAAAATTGTGATAAAAATAACAATCGTGACAATTACGACGGTATTGGTACACTATGTGTTGTCACTATTTTTAACGAAATAATAACAAACTTGCAAGTATCGGTTTATGACGAGATTGATATTAAGAATCAATAACTATATAATACTAATAATGTACTTAAAAATTATTGTTATAAATTATAACGAAAAGTATAGTAATTTTGTCGCAATTTAAGACTAATGTACTGACGTTTTATCTTGTCGTATTTTTATATGGAATGGCTACTAAAACAACTTCCAAATTTTTGACATTTTTGTGACAAACAAAAATTAATTTTTTTTTAATTGCTAGTAGGCCTAGTTTATTTCGAAATAAAAATATATAAAACAAGTAAGGAAATAACAAAAACGTATTTAACAAAATAAAATAAAATGAAAAGGAACAAAAATAACCCTAAATAAGTATACGGGACATTAACAAATCTACACAACTTACCCTAATGTCGAAATTTGACGATGTCATTGCAATCTAGAAGAATATAACAAAATTTCAATGTTTGAGTGAGACTACAACTAAAAATTACGACTACAATAAAGAAAATGATTACAAGGACAACAAGTATTACCAAATACAAAGTGTTCAGTTTATATATATCTATATATATATATATATATAAAGAAAAGAAAGAGGAAGATGGAACTTACATTGGTTGGAGAAAGAGGAAGACGACGGCTATAGAGACATTAACAAATCTACACAGCTTAGCTGAAGAGCTTGATAATATAGAAGAAGTAGAATTTGGATCAGATGATGAAGATGGAAATTCTGACATCGAATTAACCGATGAAGAAGACTATGAATAAATTTTATGATCTGCTTTGATGTTATGTCATTATTTTTGTATTTTAGTTTGCTTGATAACCTTTTGATCGATTTGTTGGTTTTGAAGAATATGACTCCTTTGGTTTGGTTTGGAGCCATTAAAGTATCAGAAAGTCAATGATATCAGTGATAATATATGAATTTTTTATTAAACTTTGCTAGGCTACGTTAAGAGCAGGAGAATTATTTGCATCCAATCACTGTGTTGTTGCCTTTTTAAGAAATGCTGTTTTTTCGCTTGAGCTTATCGAATCAATCTATGTATTATAGTTTTTACTATGAACAAGTGCTTAAGAATAGAAGTGGATGTACTTGACTGAGTTTTGTCCGATTTACTCATGGGCCTTAGAAAAATTTCCACTTTTCTTTAGGATCAGTTCAATACTAAACTACTATCTTGGCTGGGCATTTCAATACTCTAAGGGCCCAAATTAAACTTGGTTGTTTTAAAAAAGAAATAATAGTAAAAAAACCCAAAATTGTTTCTTCTCGTGACACCGTAACCTAATTCTAGATTCAGTTTTCTCCATCTTTGATTTTTTTTTTTTTTCGAGAAATTTGATCTTTAAATTATAAAGAGAGCCTAAATCCGAGTTCACTAAAAGTTTCAGTTTTGGCCGAATACGCTTAAAAACCACTAAGTATAAACAAATTTATGTCAATTTCAGACACTCTCATCCTTTGTATCACCTTCGTATGTCAATTTCACCTTCTCTGCAGCGACTGCTTCTACGGCTTCCACCGGAGACCCAAGCAGCTCGCTAGACCCAAATCAGCTCGCTTGCCGTTATAGCTCATGTCGATCACGGTAAGATCATCCTCATCTTTGTCAGTGTGGAGCTGATATTCCACTTGCATATTATTGCTTTTACTCATAACTTGAAACTAGATATATAGTTTTATATAAACAAAATCAATATTGAAAATTGCTGGAAACCTCCATCGGTCTGAATGAAAACAAATTTAGTTTTAGTTTATGTTTAATATATAGCTCATCTTATAATCAAATAACTATCAAACATAGGAAACTAGTTTTAATAAAACACTTCAGATTATTAGTTTATTTGATAGTTAAAAATCCTTAAAACTGAAAACCTTTCTAAAATACAAAGAAGTGGGAAAAACTTTCGGCTTAAGTGCCTAAAAATTTGTCCAAACACCCACTAAATATTTTAAAAAGATTGAATTGTGCCAACAAAATCTATTAAAAAGATTGAATCGTGCCAAAATCTAGAAATTAACTATCACAATAACCACTACTTTCTCCTAGTATGTAAACAAATTAATGTGCCTCCTCTCACGTTCTCTCTCACAATTTACCCTAGAAACTCAGAAACCCATAACTTCTCTATTTGTTGTTGTTTTGTTAAGGTTTGAATTCTATATCTCCCATATCATGTTTTTGTTTTGTTTCATGTTTGTAGAAACTTATCTCTCTTTCATGTGTCTAATAAATCTACTTAGTGTTTACATATGGTTGAATTCATCTGCGGTTAAAATTTTATTGTTTTGAGTCATAATAGAGATTCTTTAAATTCCTTTTGTCAATTTGCTTGTGTTCTCCATCATAAAACATATTCTTAACTCTTATGTTATTTTCAATGTGTTATGAAATATAAAACATATTGTAATCTCTGAATTTTTTATGCCAAATTTTTTTATTTATGCGTCACTTTCTTCTTTGACTAACTTTTATTGTAATTTTTCTTTGTCATTTACAGATGCGTCCACCTGCTCATGTATTGTTTGGGAGAGGTTCAAGTTTGTTTGGGAGAGGTTCAAGTTCTCAGCCTCTTGCTTCCAATCGACGTGTTGCACCTCCACCTGCTGCAGGTCCACCTTTGGCTCCTCCACCTGCTGCAGGTCCACCTTTGGCACCTCCACAAGCTCCACTTATTGTAGCTCCACCTGCTGCTGAAATTGAGCTTCAAAGGCGTTACTCTCGAGTGCTTCACCTAGCTCGGCAAAATGGAGCTAAATGGTACTTGAGTTTATTTTAAAAATCCTATTTCGTTTTCAAACTGTAAACACATATAAATTGCAATTACATATGCAACAGGTTTGGATACGACACTGAAGTGTCAACATGTGTCAGAAAAATCATCCAAGGGAATTTCCAGGGGCCTTGGTATAGCTGGAGAAGGGGAAAAATGCCAATTTGAAACCAGACAATTTGTATTGTGCTCTTTTGGACCTGGACTTTTGCATATGGCTAATTTAAACCTGAATTCCAAATAAATTCAAATTTTATACCTGAACTAACATGTTTTGTGCCGAATTGTACCTTGACCAAAATTCCGTTAGTCAACGTTAACCGAATATTGACTAAAACGATATGTAGGTTAGTTGGTTAGGTAAGAAATGCTTAAAAACGACAATGTTATTTTTTTTAGTAGAACGATGTCGTTTTCATTTAGAAAAAACTATAAATCAAATCCATAATTCGATAAATCTCCAAATGAAAACGACATCATTTTATCGAAATACGAATTCGATTTCAAGTTTTTTCTATAAAAAACGACATTGTTTTACTAAAACAACAAAACGATGTCGTTTTGACCCAACAAAACCGAGCCATCTAGCCCACATGTCGTTTTCCGTTAACGTTGACTAACGGAATCTTGGTCAAGGTATAATTCGGTACAAAACATGTTAATTCAGATATAAGATTTGAATTTATTTAGAGTTCATGTTTAAATTAGCCATATGCAAAAGTTCAGGTCCAAAAGGACACGATGCAAAGTGTTTAGGTTCAAGTTCAAGTGCCACTCATTCACAAAGAAGCATGGTTTTCAACTTTCAAGGTTAGTTTGAGTTACCATTTACATCAATATTTTCATAATGGTTTTTTACTGTACGTGTCAAATGTTATATGTATTTTAGACGAGGTTCGAGTGGGATGACGTATACAAGCCTGTGGTCAAAGCCAATTTCGCTATACTTGCTGCCAATCGCCTTAGAGGCATGGTGAGCTTAGCCAAGGCAAGAGGAGCCCAACCCAAGTGGATTCTCTTGGACCATTGGAGAGAGATGCTAGCATACTAGGGCACACCATAAGCAGTACAAAGAAGCGCACAAGCCCGTGCTTCTAGGTTGTTTGACCGTGATGGTTTAGGTGCTCATAGACACCGAGCCGGATCGCGTTTTTACGCCAAAGTGCAAGATGTACAGGTAATGTTTGAGTTTTATTAACCTCATGACTGTTTTTTTATACAGTTTTGATGCTTTTACTTATTTTGTTATTGTTTTGTTTGTAAGCTGCAAACAATGAGGTTTTTTCATTTCTCGATGTGATGAAGAAAACTCACCAGAAACCAGATGGAGCTTATGTTGATAATAAGGTTCGTGAAATTGCTGAAAAATTTGATGAGCATGTGCAAGTGCTTTTATCACAAATGGAGTCTTCCAATGGAGAGCCACTGACCGTTGATGCTCTTACTGTAGAGGAAAGGAATGAAATTTATGTTAAGGTAATATCTAGTTCTCTTATTGTTATCTTGATGTGATTGTTATCTTAATGTGATGATATTGTTCTGTTATAGTTCTAACTTAGGTGGTGTATTATGTTTTAGTTTAACTTAATGATATACGTTCTCTGTTTTTGGGTTTTGACTTCATTGTTCATGGACATGTTTCTTGTAGATTGCTGGAATGTCAAAACAAGGACGTGTGCTTGGACTTGGATCGCTTCAACTCGGGATTAGCTCTTTAGGTGCTTCTCCTACTTCTTCACAAGCTGTTGAAGATACCGAATCATTAACACGCGAAGTGGAAGAGCTGAAAAATGAGTTGCAAAAAAGTCGAGACGAGAACGTGAATTTTCAAAAGCGATTCGAGGCCATGGAGCAAATAGTTCAATCACTTTCTGGTAAGAGTACCTCTGCTTCTTCTTCACTCGCAGGAGCTTCGGCTACAACTCCACCATGAAAACTCATGTTCAGTTTGCCATGAAGATCAAGCTATCTAGTTTGGTTTGTGTTTAAGTTTGATTTGTGTTTCAGTTTGGTTTGTGTTTCAGTTTGCTTTGTGTTTCAGTTTGGTTTTTATGTTTCTCGTGTTTCAGTTTGGTTCTTTTGTTTCTTTTATTTAAGACAATGACTTATGCAAATTATGATCCTTTCAGTTTGAATGTGCTTTTTAAGAATTTGTTTTTCATTTATGTCATTTATAATCTTTTATAAATTTCTGTTTTGTAATAATTTATTTTGTTAATACGTAAGAAATTGTGACAAAAAGTTGTAAAAAATAGTAGCTTTATTGAGACGTTAAAATACTAGTTAATAGTTGCATATTCAGACTAATAAATAACAACTTTTAGTAACCATTGGCCACGGAAAAAATAATGTTATTACCGTCATTAGATAAGACGGTTTTAAGACTTTGTTTTAGTAAGTAAGTGTGATAGATTTACAACATTTTTGTTGTTGTTTTTTGTGACGGTTTAAGACTATATTGCCGTAGAAATTAAAGATGGAATTGAGACGATACAAAAGTCACGATTTACAATAATTGTTGTGACAATTTTTTTAGTCCTTAGTTATGACAATTTTATCACTAATATACCTCGTTAGAGTTTGTGAGATAATATATACTAAATAACTTCGTCACAATTGTTGTAACATTTTTGTTACTCCTAAACATTTGCAACGAAGTTATTGTAACTGTTTACAAATTGTCATAAAGTTGTCACAACATTTTTATTGCTACGTATTTTTTTGTATTGTGACGAATTCTTTTGTAACAATACACCTTTTTCTTGTAGTGGAAGCATGTCAAAGTAAATGTCTCAATTGTTCCATTGTGCTTGAAGCTGAATTACAAGCGTTGATAATGGCAATGCAACATGCTTGGAGTAAGGGTTATCGACGTTTGATTTTTGAAGGTGATAATCGAATGGTTCATAAGCTTCTCACAACATCTGAACGTCATTTTGGAGTTCATAATTGGGTACGAGATGTGTTCTATTGGAAATCAAAGTTTGATGATGTTCACTTTGTTTGAGTTTCACGACGAAATAATACCGCCGCAGATCGATTGGTGAAGAAACCGATGGACCCTTTGTTTTCTTTCAAATACTTTTATTAGGTTCCCTAATTTCTTGTAAATGTCCTCCATGAGGATTACTTTGTTTCTGCATAATTTCTTAATAAAGTTAGATGTTAAAAAAAAGATTATTTGTGTATTAACTATTACATGAGTTTTTTTTAACGCTTGGAATCCTCATGACTTAGAAGCCCAAAAAGTCAAGTAAAAACCAAGAAATAAACGACATTGCCAGTATGCACCAAAGGTAAAACTAAAACAGAGTGAACCTCTGCTATTTGTTGTAGGGAGCAAAAATAGAGAAACAACATTGAGATTGCCTCAAACGGAGGTGTACCGGTAGAAATCACCGGTCAAATGCCTTTAAGCCACCTCTTTGAGGAGCAGATTTTCCAGCCAATGTGGGTCGTCTCTTACGATATATGATTGGTGATGTCCATCTACGATAAAACTTGTTGCTACGGCATGAGCGATGTGATTGCATGAACGAGGTGTATAAGCAAAACTCCAACTTTCAAAGGAATGAAGCATGAGCATGATACGATCTATGAGCCCTCTGTACATTGGAAAGATGTGGGAATTGAGGAGAGCTTCTCGTGATTGAGTGAAATGAGATTCAAAGATGACGTTGCAAAATTTAAGATTCCTCATAGCCTCGATTGAGCATATAAAACTCCAAAGATACGTTTGCAATTGCGAACTCAGATTCGCATACGATCTCCGACTATGTAACTGAGTTTTGCCCACATACTCACGGGCTATCCATGATACATCACCATCGCCACTTGTGCCGCAGCAAACTGCTCCAATGTTCCACTTTATTGATCGTGGAGCAGGTTTGGACCAAACGCAAGAGGAAGAGCGCTCAAAAGTGGTATAAGGTACATTACCAGATAGCGACGAAGAAGGAGCATTAATGTGTAATCATAGCTTGGCATCCTATTGAGCTTTGTCTAGAATTACTTGCGGGGCAAATCATATGTTCTCAAACACCAAAGCATTCCTAACTTTCCAGAACTGTCAAATGATCCATGGAAAGCTTAAGCGCTGGACATAAGGTAATGACTGTTTACTACTTTGGGCTAGGAGATGATAAACATTTAGGAACACTGAATTAATGGAGAAACCGGACGGTGGAAGCGGAATACTTGAGAGTGTCCAGGTTTCTCTGGCCAGATCGTAGGTAAACAAAACGTGACATATGGTTTCAGCGGTCCCTGATGTAACACCCCAGATTCTGAAAATGCAGGGTGCATGTATGAGAATATTTGGTGCATGTAGAGAGGCTTAAAAGAATTGATTTGGCTACCTATGTCACCAAAGTGCCCTTATCTTTTCGGTCACACATCATGAGAGCACTCCAGAGTTAAGCGTGCTTGAGCTGGAGCAATTTCATGATAAGTGACCTACTGGGAAGTAATTTCCAGTGATGTGCGAGTGAGGCCAAAACACGGAAAAAGATCGCGTGGTGATTGTAGGGTCAGCAAACATGCATTTCGAGCTTCTCGGACTAACACACTAACTATCAAAAGAGTTTGACCCGCGGGCCAGGAGTGGGTGTGGGCCCATTGGATAGACGGTCGGGGCGTTATAAGTGGTACCAGAGCCGAACCTTGACGAGTGTAGGTACAATATTGTCAATGTGACGATCTTGGTACGCAACGAAGACGTTGCGCGCTGTGAGAGGGGGTGATTGTAACACCCTATATTCTGGAAATGCATGGTGCATTTATGAGAATACGTGGTGCATGCAGAGAGGCTAAAAATAATTGATTTAGTTACCTATGTCACCAAAGTTCACTTATATTTTCGGTCACACATAATGAGAGCACTCCAGAGTTAAGTGTGCTTGAGTTGGAGCAATTTCATGATGAGTGACCTACTGGGAAGTAATTTCTAGTACCGTGCGAGTGAGACCAAAACACGGGAAAAGATCGGGTGGTGATTGCAGGGTCAGTAAACATGCATTTCGAGCCTCCCGGAGTAACGCACTGACCGTCATAAGAGTTTCGGCCCGCTGGCCGAGAGTGGGCGTGGGGGTGCACAAGATGGACGGTCGGGGTGTTATACCTGAAGTGCAAACAGAGCATGTGGTATCAACTGAAAGACTTTGGGATCAGAGACGCTCCTTAACAGCAATAGCTCCAGAGAGAGCTCTCCACATGAAATGCTTTAATTTGGGAGAAGTTTTCGACTTCCATACACGTCTCCAGAGGGCTTTCTCAAGAGGTGGAGTCTCCTAGGAAGTCAGAGCTTGCATAGCTTGAACGATTTCTAGGAACTGATAACTAATTTTTGAGGAGTAAAATCCATCTTTAGAGATACTCCATTTTGTAAAATCTTCCCTTAGTGGATTGACTTTGGTATTGAGGATTACAGGGACAACAACCTCCACAAATAGCTATGAATCAAAGAGACATCCCATAGGGCTGTTTGTGGATTAAAACGCTCATTTACCTTCAATGTGAGATCAACCGACGCATCCTGGTGGTATTGAGGTGCTCGGGGAACTTTGTCTAGGATCCAACTGTCTATCCAAAATCGAGTACTGTTTCCATTACCAATGCGATGAATTAAACCTTGCTTTAGAAGATCACGGCCATGGAGAATTCTTTGCCACGCAAACGACACTCGAGGCCCCAAGGAGCTATCCAGGAAATAGGTGGCTTTAAAATATCTTTGTTTCAAGACCTGGCCCAACAAAGAATCATGATTTTGCCAAAGTCTGAAAGCTTGTTTCCCAAGTAATGATTGATTGAAGCTTGTGATGTCGTGAAAGCCAAGACCACCACTTTCTTTAGATATGCAGAGTTTTTGCCACGCGACCAAAGATATTTTGGACTTTGAATCACCACTGCTCCACCAGATTCAATCATAACACTTGGGAGCTTAGTACACACATCTTTGGGAAGCTTGAAGCAAGACATAACCTACACCGGAAGGGCTAACCCAATGGATTTTAGAAGGATCTTTTTCCCACCATGTGACAAAGCCTTTGCAAACCAGCCGTTAAGGCGTCCTTGAAGTTTTCGCGCAAGAAACTCAATAAATTCCTTTTATAACAACTAAAACATTCGGGTAGACCAAGGTAGGAGCCCTCGCCTCTGAGTTTATCAATCCCCAAAGTCACTCTCACTTGGGTTTGGATACTCAGTGGTACTTTCTTTCCAAAAATGAGGGAATATTTGGATTTATTGATTACTTGACCCGACGCCAAACCATAGATTTTTAAGCAATTGGTGATTTTGGAGGCTTCCTTCACCGATGCTCTACACATGAGGAGGTTGTGGCCAGCAAAGAGAAAATGATGAATCGCAGGACCTGAGGTAGCCAGCTTAACACCCGAGATCTTCCCCAAGGCTTATGCATTGTGAAGGACATTTACCAAAGCCTCAGCACAAAGGATAACAGAGATAGTGGATCGCCTTGGCGTATGCCGCGTTCAGGTTTAATGTACCCATAGGATCTGCCATTCAGAAGGACGGAGTATGACACGATGCTCACACAAGACATTATCCAACTTATCCGTTTCCTTTCGAATCCTAGTTTTTTCATCAGAGTTTCTAAAAAATTCCACTCGACACGGTCATATGTCTTAGACATATCGGTTTTGACCGCCATGAAGCCATCATCCACTTTGTCATTGGTCATGAGACCATGGACCATTTCATATGCCATGATGATGTTGTCGGTGATTAATCTTCTAGAGACAAAGGCTCCCTGCGTGTCTGATATTATGGATGGGAGGAAAGGTTTGAGGCAGTCGCACAAGATTTTAGCAATGATCTTGTATTGAACCGGACATAAGTTGATTGGTCGCATATCTTTCATCTGGATTGAATTAACAATCTTTGGCAGAAGACATAATTGAGTATGATTCCAGTCTTTCGGAAGAATTGCCGTATCAAAGAACCGTTGAATCTCCGAAACAAGAGACAGTCCAACAATGCTACATAATTTATGATAGAAGATACCCGTGAGACCGTCCTCTCCGGGGGCGCTATTACCTTTGATAGCAAAGGTTGCTCTCTTGTTTCCTCTATTGAAACTGGGCCCGTTAGTGAAGAATTTATCTCTGGCGAAATATGGTTCTCCATACCTTGAAACACTAGGTGAAAAAATCACATGAGTTTAGTGTTTATAGTAAATTATATAATATATATTAAATGAGGAAACACTAGGTGAAAAAATTATAGGTGTCACTTAAAAAGAGTTTTAAGGAACAATTAATCAAATGATTAGAAAAATTAAAATCATAGATTCTATATATTTTATTATGGTAATCCAATCATATATATATATATATATTATATCATATCTATACTATTAATTGAGAATCATTTTTTATCACTATGGACATAGAGTTTGATTTATTTACAGTCGTGCCACTCAAAACATTGGAAAACTAATTTCATTTGATATTGAGAATTGAGGTACTCTAGACTAAAAAAGCGAATATTTGAGCCATTTAAGCCGTTCTTAATCCCTATTGCCATACATATCCGTTTTGACCCAATTTCCTTTGAAAAATCTGAGGAATAATTATATTCGGATCATGGATAGTAGAGTTATCCTAGGATAAAGTTATACACCTGTAGCCATACACGTTAAAATGAAAGAAGCATGCGGATCATTATGACCCGAACTAAGACATGCTGACCCTGTTTCATTAAAGTGTTTTTTTTTTATTTAATTGGATTTAAATAACTAAAGAATGTAAATAAGTCAAACATAGCTTTTTTAACGTCTATTTCATTAACCTTGAGGAAAAAGTGTTACATTTCAGTAGAGCAAATGTGTATACACACAGGAGGATAATTATTTATACAACAAGAGTGAAATTGAGAGTTGTCAACATTGGCAAGCTTATCGGCTATGGCATTTGAACGACGTTCAATATGGACTACATGAACACCACAAAACGGTTAATCCAAAAAATGATATCATTAATCAAATTATCAATTGCTATTTTTTTTGTTTGGCCAAGAATGAGGTCGATAAGTTGTTGAGAATCTCATTCAAAGATCACTTGGCAGTATCCTAATCATCCATCTTGGGAGCATCTTTCACAACTATAGTGACCTATTCACTAGTCTCTAGGCTCATCATTTCCTCATTAAAATTCTCACTAGAGAGCATACCCACAAATATCAAGCCCAATAGACTCAATGGGGTAGTAAGTGTAAGGGTCAACATTCACTAGTAGAGTTTTCATGTGGATAAAGTCTAAGCTAGCTCCGGTAGTAGCCAAGATAGGCGTACCAAGGATTAGTGGTAGCGATTTAGACGTCTCCATCTCTATAACCATAAAATCTGTCGGTATAATGCAATTACCAATCTTCAAAGCGTAGTCTTCAATGATCCCAAGTGGTTGCTTACATGTTGCATCTCCAAAGGTGAGAGTGCAAGTGCTCTTCTTGAGCTCTTTGATTCTTAGAAGCTCCATAATCTCATGAGAAATCACGTTAACATTAGAGCCGAAGTCACACAACGCATCTCCAAACTCTAAGACTCCAAATGTGCACGAAATAGTAAATTTTCCGGGGTTGAGCTTCTTCACAAGGGTTTTTGGTCTATCATTTTCTCCTTTAGCTTGGTACTTCATCATAACTTCTCTAACCTTTCCTTGGTTAGCTAACACATCCGTTATGAGGTCTCGCTCTTTAGCAATCCTCTTGGAATCATCTTTCTTTCGAAACTTAATTCCAATCTCTTCCATATTCTTCTTGTAACTAGCTAAGATCTTCTGACCGCTTTAGTGAAATCCGGCCTTGGAAGATCTAGCCTAGGCTTGTATTGCCTTTCTTAATAAGTGGGGGTCTCCATAACATGAACTTAGTGGTCGTTATTTATACCGTCGTATGACAACTGTAGAATAGCAAGATTTAAGTCGGCTATCGTAATCCTTAATTTATTCAAGCTACATGCATTAATTATCAAGCTACATGCATTAATTATCAAGCTCAATTTTTCATTCAATGAAACGACTAGTAAACATTAAACTCACTCAACATCTTATTCGCTAGATTGGATCTAGGATCAAGTTTAGGTTAATTACTCCTAAAACATGCAATAGGTGAGATCTAAGTGAAAAGAAATCCTAGACTAGATTTAGGAGTTAACATGCTTGCAATCCTATCTATCGAACCATCTAAACCCTTTGAATTTAACCTCTTGGAACCCAACAAAAAGACTACTCAAGTAAATAAATTAAATAATAGATATTTCAAATGTTTTAAAACTATGAAAACAAGTAAAATAGCAATAATAAATGTTATTAATAGATTAAAATCTGTTACAAAATGGAAAAAGAACATAATTTTCCAAAAAAAAATTATAATATTTATATATAATCTCATTAAACTAATTTCTTTTTATCTCGTTTCTTTTAATCGATGATACTTTTTACCTAAACTAGAATTGTATATGAAAAATAACTAAGATCATCAAATTAAATTTTAAGGTTCTTTATCCATTCACCATTTTAAGAAAATCAACTTACATATATCTCACAATCGTTTATCCCATACAATAAAAAGAAAATTCAATCTCACAGTAACTTTTCGAACATTTAACCCATATAGTATCTTTATTTAAGTTTCGATTATTATCACATGTTTGTTGATTTGGATTGCGTGGTACAACATATAGTTCCAGTTACATCATCTTCTATGTTGTTGTATTTGGTTATATGTGTTAAATTTGATAAACTGAATAAATATGGTTAGTTAGCGATTGAATAGTAAGTAAATATTTGTCTATATGGAAATCCATAATCAAAAGATACAAAAATATGAAGAGATCAATAACTCGATTCCTAAATAAGTATTTAAAACTTTAAAATACAGATCCAAGTAACATGTGTAGGGGTGCACATTTAGAATTTTGCTATTCAGGTTCGGTTCTATGAATTTACGAAAACTATAACTAAACTCAAATCAAAATAATTATGAATTCATTTTAGTTTTACTTTGCTTAAAATGTTCACCCCTATTCGCGAATAAACCACTTTATTAAGCGAACCAAAGTCTTGTTCAATTAGATACAAGTTTGGTTTTATGTTGTGATACCAAACCGGTCTCATGAACTTAAAAATGTATCCCCTTTAAAAGAAAACACAAATCCAAAACCCTAAAAACAAAACAGTTTACAAAAACAAAAACCATAAATCTCAACATGAGAAACAAGCATGATTACGACATTTGCAACGATATGATAAAGAAGTTGCATGAACCATAGTTCAGCGTTTTCGAACGTAATGTGTCGAGTACAATTATATCAAACTCATTTTCATTTATCACTTTGATTCAATAAATAATAAAGGAAGAAACTATATGTATTTTTTATAAAATCTAAATACATAGATAAGAACCATATATTAGTAGGTAAAATCCAAATATAGACATAATTTAAACTCACACCATATCATTATTTTTCTATGGTTACATTATTTGAGATCAATTATTTTGAGAACAAATCTTCGCGATCTGACTCCTCACTTTATCTATAACAACATCTCCTCCCTCCACAATTAATATTCCATTTTCACCATTATATGAAGCAGTTTTATGTCCTACAAAAAAAAATACAAATATTTGTATACATTTTGTCAAATTTTAAAGCCTAACTGAAATGTTCTTGGCTCTTTTTATATATAATGATCATCATAATAATTAGATTATGTTTGTGTACCACATTGTTTTATATAGTTATTAACTTTCTCAAGAGTGTTTGCTTTAATTTTACAATTAAGAACGACTTCAACTAGCATCTGCAAAAAGTGAAATTAAAATGAAGTTTAAATGATTTTGTTAGATACAAAAATACTGGTTTATATTATAATTTTGTTTACCAGCATCTCAGAAAATTACTAACAATTTGATTTTTTTTTAAGTTTATAGTCTGAATAGAGATGATTATGAAGGTAATGTGATTATAACTTAATAACTTGCTTATTAAAATGCATAATGTTGATATGATTATATAATCGTATATAACAATGAGATGTTACACATAATAATAGTAATAATATAATTTGGCTTTCTGACAATTGTCAAAATTATTTAATAACTAAGACATGACTTAAGAAAAAACCAAAATAAAAAAGTAAAATAAATTAAATAATAGATATTTCAAATGTTTTAAGAATATGAAAGAAAGTAAAATAGCAATAATAAATGCTATTAATAGACAACAATCTGTTACAAGTTTTAAAAGTAATTATAGAAAAAGAAAAAAAAATTCCACAAATTTTTTATAATATTTATATTTAATCTCATTAAATTAATTTCTAAATTAATATTTTTTATCTCTTTTCTTTTAATCTATGATACTTTTTACCTAAACTAGAATTATATATGAAAAATAACTACAATCATCAAATTAAAATTTAGGGTTCTTTATCCATTCACCATTTTCAGATAATCATCTTACATATATCTCACAATCGTTTATCCCATATTATAAAAAGAAAATTCAATCTCACAATAACTTTTCGAACATTTAACCCATATAATATCTTTATTTAAATTTCGATTATTATCACATGTTTGTTGATTTGGATTGCATGGTACAACATATGGTTCCAGTTACATCATCTTCTATGTTGTTGCATTTGGTTATATGTGTTAAATTTGATAAATTGAATAAATATGGTTAGTTAGCGGTTTAATGGTAAGTAAATATTTGTCTATATGGAAATCCATAATCAAAAGATACAAAACTATGAAGAGATCAATAACTCGATTCCTAAAAAAGTATTGAAAACTTTAAAATATAGATCCAAGTAACATGTGTAGGGGTGCACATTTAGAATTTTGCTATTCAGGTTCGGTTCTATGAATTTACGAAAACTATAACTAAACTCAAATCAAAATAATTATGAATTCATTTTAGTTTTACTTTGCTTAAAATGTTCACCCCTATTCGCGAATAAACCACTTTATTAAGCGAACCAAAGTCTTGTTCAATTAGATACAAGTTTGGTTTTATGTTGTGATACCAAACCGGTCTCATGAACTTAAAAATGTATCCCCTTTAAAAGAAAACACAAATCCAAAACCCTAAAAACAAAACAGTTTACAAAAACAAAAACCATAAATCTCAACATGAGAAACAAGCATGATTACGACATTTCCAACGATATGATAAAGAAGTTGCATGAACCATAGTTCAGCGTTTTCGAACGTAATGTGTCGAGTACAATTATATCAAACTCATTTTCATTTATCACTTTGATTCAATAAATAATAAAGGAAGAAACTATATGTATTTTTTATAAAATCTAAATACATAGATAAGAACCATATATTAGTAGGTAAAATCCAAATATAGACATAATTTAAACTCACACCATATCATTATTTTTCTATGGTTACATTATTTGAGATCAATTATTTTGAGAACAAATCTTCGCGATCTGACTCCTCACTTTATCTATAACAACATCTCCTCCCTCCACAATTAATATTCCATTTTCACCATTATATGAAGCAGTTTTATGTCCTACAAAAAAAAATACAAATATTTGTATACATTTTGTCAAATTTTAAAGCCTAACTGAAATGTTCTTGGCTCTTTTTATATATAATGATCATCATAATAATTAGATTATGTTTGTGTACCACATTGTTTTATATAGTTATTAACTTTCTCAAGAGTGTTTGCTTTAATTTTACAATTAAGAACGACTTCAACTAGCATCTGCAAAAAGTGAAATTAAAATGAAGTTTAAATGATTTTGTTAGATACAAAAATACTGGTTTATATTATAATTTTGTTTACCAGCATCTCAGAAAATTACTAACAATTTGATTTTTTTTTAAGTTTATAGTCTGAATAGAGATGATTATGAAGGTAATGTGATTATAACTTAATAACTTGCTTATTAAAATGCATAATGTTGATATGATTATATAATCGTATATAACAATGAGATGTTACACATAATAATAGTAATAATATAATTTGGCTTTCTGACAATTGTCAAAATTATTTAATAACTAAGACATGACTTAAGAAAAAACCAAAATAAAAAAGTAAAATAAATTAAATAATAGATATTTCAAATGTTTTAAGAATATGAAAGAAAGTAAAATAGCAATAATAAATGCTATTAATAGACAACAATCTGTTACAAGTTTTAAAAGTAATTATAGAAAAAGAAAAAAAAATTCCACAAATTTTTTATAATATTTATATTTAATCTCATTAAATTAATTTCTAAATTAATATTTTTTATCTCTTTTCTTTTAATCTATGATACTTTTTACCTAAACTAGAATTATATATGAAAAATAACTACAATCATCAAATTAAAATTTAGGGTTCTTTATCCATTCACCATTTTCAGATAATCATCTTACATATATCTCACAATCGTTTATCCCATATTATAAAAAGAAAATTCAATCTCACAATAACTTTTCGAACATTTAACCCATATAATATCTTTATTTAAATTTCGATTATTATCACATGTTTGTTGATTTGGATTGCATGGTACAACATATGGTTCCAGTTACATCATCTTCTATGTTGTTGCATTTGGTTATATGTGTTAAATTTGATAAATTGAATAAATATGGTTAGTTAGCGGTTTAATGGTAAGTAAATATTTGTCTATATGGAAATCCATAATCAAAAGATACAAAACTATGAAGAGATCAATAACTCGATTCCTAAAAAAGTATTGAAAACTTTAAAATATAGATCCAAGTAACATGTGTAGGGGTGCACATTTAGAATTTTGCTATTCAGGTTCGGTTCTATGAATTTACGAAAACTATAACTAAACTCAAATCAAAATAATTATGAATTCATTTTAGTTTTACTTTGCTTAAAATGTTCACCCCTATTCGCGAATAAACCACTTTATTAAGCGAACCAAAGTCTTGTTCAATTAGATACAAGTTTGGTTTTATGTTGTAATACCAAACCGGTCTCATGAACTTAAAAATGTATCCCTTTTAAAAGAAAACACAAATCCAAAACCCTAAAAACAAAATAGTTTACAAAACCAAAAACCATAAATCTCAACATGAGAAACAAGCATGATTACGACATTTGCAACGATATGATAAAGAAGTTGCATGAACCATAGTTCAGCGTTTTCGAACGTAATGTGTCGAGTATAATTATATCAAAATCATTTTCATTTATCACTTTGATTCAATAAATAATAAAGGAAGAAACTATATATATTTTTTATAAAATCTAAATACATAGATAAGAACCATATATTATTAGGTAAAATCCAAATATAGACATAATTTAAACTCACACAATATCATTATTTTTGTATGGTTACATTATTTGACATCAATTATTTTGAGAACAAATCTTCGCGATCTCACTCCTCACTTTATCTATATCAACATCTCCTCCCTCCACAATTAATATTCCCTTTTCACCATTATATGAAGCAGTTTTATGTCCTACAAAAAAAAAATACAAATATTTGTATACATTTTGTCAAATTTTAAAGCCCAACTGAAATGTTCTTGGCTCTTTTTATATACAATGATCATCATAATAATTAGATTATATTTGTGTACCACATTGTTTTATATAGTTATTAACTTTCTCAAGAGTGCTTGCTTTAATTTTACAATTAAGAACGAATTCAACTAGCATCTGCAAAAAGTGAAATTAAAATGAAGTTTAAATGATTTTGTTAGATACAAAAATACTGGTTTATATTATAATTTTGTTTACAGGCATCTCAGAAAATTACTAACAATTTGATTTTTTTTTTGAAGTTTATAGTCTGAATAGAGATGATTATGAAGGTAATGTGATTATAACTTAATAACTTGCTTATTAAAATGCATAATATTGATATGTTTATATAGTCGTATATAACAATGAGATGTTACACATAATAATAATAATATAATTTGGCTTTCTGACAATTGTCAAAATTATTTAATAACTAAGGCATGACTTAAGAAAAAACCAAAATAAAAAAATAAATTAAATTAAATAATAGATGTTTCAAATGTTTTAAGAATATGAAAACATGTAAAATAGCAATAATAAATGTTATTAATAGACTACAATCTGTTACAAGATTTAAAAGTAATTATAGAAAAAGAACAAAATTTTCCGCAAATGTTTTATAATATTTATATTTAATCCCATTAAATTAATTAATTAAATTTTTTTATCTCTTTTCTTTTAACCTATGATACTTTTTACCTAAACTAGAATTATATATGAATAATAACTACGATCATCAAATAAAAATTTAGGGTTCTTTATGTGACGCCCGTGAACCATTTTTAAAGAAAACGGATGAGCTGTCGATCGACACACGTGGGGTATGTCGATCGACTGGGTCCTTAAGGGGCTGTCGTTCGACACCCATGGTGTGTGTCGATCTAACAGCAGCCTTAGAGAGATCTAACAACACCTGATCCTTCTCTTGAGCTACTCGGATCCTGCTCAAAAGATCCGCCTGATCCGATGCCGCTAACCCCAACGGTTCCTCTGAAGTAACACACAACCTCAAAGTACTAAGCATACTCACAAGAGTCTCCACATCCCGCTCCTGAGATGAATCATACCTCCTCCGACTAAAAGTTCTGCTACAGTGTTAGTCTTACTCGGATGGTAAACAATGTCCAAGTCGTAATCAGCCAACAACTCCGACCATCGCCTCTGTCGTACATTCAAATTCTGCTGAGTAAAAATGTACTTCAGATTATGATGATCAGTGAACACCTGAACTCTGCCACCATACAGATAAGACCTTCAGATTTTCAACGCGAAGATCACTCCAGCCAACTCTAAGTCATGAACAGGATAATTGCCCTCGTGCTTCCTCAACTGCCTCGAAGCATAAGCTATCACCTTACCCTATTGCATCAGCACACAACCCAAACCAACTCCCGAAGCATCTGTATACACCACATAAGGCTCACCCGGCTCGGGCAACGCCAATACTGGTGTACTAGTCAACATCGTCTTCAGCTTCGCGAAACTCAACTCACAATCAGCAGACCACACGAAAGGAACATCCTTTCCTGTCAGCTTCGTCATGGACTGAGCCATACTCGCAAAACCTTTGAAAAATCTCCGATAATAGCCTGCCAACCCAAGAAAACTCCTGATCTCAGTCGCATTCCTCGGTCTAGGCCAATCTCGGATAGACTCGATCTTTGCCGGATCTACATAAACTCCTTCTGCAGAAACGATGTGACCCAGAAATCCCATCTCTCTCTGCCAGAAACTGCACTTACTCAACTTCGCAAACAGCTTATGTTCCCGCAACTTCTCCAGAACTCTCCTCAGATGAACCTCATATTCCTCCAGACTCTTCGAATACACCAGAATATCATCGATGAAGATAATCACGAACTCATCCAGATACTCCTAGAAAACTCCGTTCATCAACCTCATAATGCCGCCGGTGCATTCGTCAACCCGAATGGCATAACTACAAACTCAAAATGCCAATACCGAGTCCTGAAAGCCGTGTTCCGAACATCTGCCTCATCGATCGGAATCTGATGGTAACCGGATGCCAAGTCAATCTTGGAGAACCAAGTAGCCCTTCTCAATTGATCCAACAACTCATCAATTCTCGGAAGGGGATACTTGTTCTTCACAGTGACTCGGTTAAGCCCTCGATAATCGATGCACAACCGGAAACTACCATCCTTCTTCTTCACAAACAACACCGGTGCTCCCCACGGTGAAGTATTTGGTCTTCTCCAATAAAACTTCCAACTGCTTCTTCAGTTCTGCCAACTCTGCTGGGGCCATTCGATAAGGTGCCTTAGACAACGGCGTCGTCCCGGGCTCTAACTCAATCGTGAAAGGATCAGACCGAGACGGCGGTAATCCCTGCAACGACTGAAAGACATCCTCGAAATCCCGAGCAACCCGAATATCTCTCACAGCAACCCCACCAACAGCCTCCGGCATTACAATCGTGGCCAGGTAAGCCTCGCAACCCCTCTCAATCATCGCCGCAGCCTGGCCAAGTGAGATCACGAGACTACCTGAAGTCGGTCTCACTCCCTGAAAAACCAACCTACCACCTTCACGTTCAAACACCACTCGACCCCGGTGACAATCCAGATGAACTCTGTACCGATTTAACCAATCCATACCCAGGATAACATCGTACAACTCCACCGGACTAATCACCAAGTCTGCTGGCATTAACTCACCCGCTACCAAAATATCCACCTCCTTCGCCCGGCCATGCGTAGCTAGAAATTCTCCTCCAGCAACCATAACCGGTCATGTCCGCTCACCAGCGTCACTCCGGATACCACTTCTCTCAACATGATCAAGAGTAATGAAGCAATTCGACTCTCCATAATTAAACAACACGTGGGACTCACACCCGCCCACAAATAAGGTCCCTGTGATCGGCCTCGAGCTTGGCTCTCCCGGCGCTGCAATAGCTGGCGGGCGCTGCACCGCCGTAATCTGGTCCAAATGCTGCACCGCCCCATACTGAGCTACTGGCTGGACCAGTGCCACTGCCAACGGCTGCAACTTCGGACAGTTCGGCCTGATGTGTCCCGACACTCCACACTGATAGCACGTCCGAGCCGCTCGAACCTCACTCTGCTTCGGGCAATTCGCCCTCTTGTGGTCTAGACTATCATAAACATAACATCCTCGGCCACTCTGACCCGATCCCGAAGTGCCATCCGACTTCCTCTTCTGTCCCTGTGTAGGCTTGCCGCCCTTGCTATGACCTGCCTGCTGCACCTGCTGCTGAGGCCTCCGAGGATGAACAGCTGGAACTACAACCGCAGCCTGCTTCCTCATATCCTCCTCTATCTATGCAGCCACCTCTACCAACTCTACTCTACACCCGAACCTGATGCCTCTGCGCCGAGGCCGCAAATCTAGTCGAAGTCCTCGCAAGAACCTCCGAACCTGAGCCTGCTCATCCTCCAAGCTCCTACCAGCATAACCCAGGAGTCTTTTAAACTCCACGTCATACTCCCGCACAGACTTCGCTCCCTGAGTCAAATCCAAGAACATCGCCTCCAAACGATCCAACGCCTCCTGAGGGAAGAACTTGGAGTTAAACTCCATCACAAAGTCCGACCACGACATCACAGTCCCAGCCCATCTAGCTGCCACACTCCTCCACCAGAGGTATGCATCGCCATCCAATTAATGGACTGCCAAGTCAACTCGGTATCCCTCTGGACACCTAATCGAGCGAAAGTTCCGCTCCAACCTCATTCTCCACTCATCAGCCTCCTCAGGCTTCACACCTCCCGCAAAAGAACCAGTACCGATCCTTTGCATCTGCTCTATCATACGGATATACGACAGAACCTCATCAGCAACCGCAACCCTCGGCTGCACCTCTGCCACTCGTGGCAACACTGGAGCCTGCACTGGCACCGCACCCGGTAACTGCTCTATCAACTGTCTCAGCAGATCATCCAGACGATCATCTCCAGCCTGGGCTACCCCTGCGGCCGCAACCGCACCCCCAGCTGCGCCAACACCACCAGCACCACTAGCCTCAACGGGACCCAAACCAGCCCCTACAAGACCCACACCGGCCCCAACAGGACCCAAACCGGCCCCCACACTGGCAGTCACACTGGCAGTCTGACCATCATGCAAAGTCTGCTGACCTGCTCCAGGCCCACGCGTGGAACTCTGAGCCTCACTCAAGACTGGCTCATCCATGAGTCCACGACCTCTGCCTCGGCCTCCACGCCCACGTCCTCTAGCTGTCCTCTAGCTGTCCTAGCCATCTCACTGCACTAACAAGCAGACCAGCTAAGCACTAGAAAGACCAAAACACAACAATCAACACTTACCGTGGAATCTCTTTGAAGGCTCGAAGGAAGATGATCTAGAACCCCCAAACTCATAGAATTGCAATTTACCAACTTCAATCCTAGCAGTTCTAGCCCGTCCTAAAACCGTAAGGGCTCTGATACCAAACTGAAACGACCTGACCCATTTTTTTTTAAACAATTAAACCCTTGGTCCGGACTAGCATTCCCGTAAATGCTATCCTCAACAACCAAGCAAAACAACACAGTCAAACTACAGCGGATAACCAACACAATAAACCAACAAACAATTCCATTAAAACTATCAAATCCGGTTCAACAACGAATTCCCAAAATAAGAGGTTCCACAAACCCAGCAACCTAACAACCGTTCTAAAAGGATAAAAGCAATAAACACACAGCACAAAACCGAGACCCTAGATCATCTCCCTCTTCGTTGCCATGATTCCACGATCACAATTTGCCTTTACCTGCATCACATGGAAAAAAGAGATGCGTGAGTATTATCACAAATATCTAGTGAGACGGTCATCCCATCTACAACTGCGCACTCAGACGTGATGGATCCGCTCAGGCAAAACATACATCAATCATCACACAAACACAAGAACACGGCTCAACCACAGCCCAGCAGGCGGCCTGTCGATCGACACTACCACTAGGTGTCGATCGACACCCCTGTTCATACCTGTCGATCAACACACCTTGAATGCCTGTCGATCGACAGCTCCACAACAACCTGTCGATCGACACAACCTCTAGGTGTCGATCGACAGTTCCTCAACAGCCTGTCGATCGACACAACCTCTAGGTGTCGATCGACAGCTCTCGTGTCGGTTTGTCGATCGACATACCTAGTGGTTATCGATCGACAGGCCTTCGCAGATTCATGGGAAATCGATCATTATCATCTCGGATCGATTTTCTCCTCTGCATCAACACGAAACCTGCACGAAAATCACAATCTCAGACATACAAACAACAATCACAGCCACAATCAATCAACTCCACATCAAACAATTCATTCCAAACCTATCACCAAGCAACCCTAACGAATCCACCGGCCCAGAAGCCATGGTCACGTACTCACCTTGAATTAAACGGATAGAAACTGGTAGAATTGAGGCTAGACACGAATCCACGACAATCTCCACAAGGAATCTACTCCAAATTACTCAACAAACGAAATCCTAATTCCCAAAAACTCACAGGAACCAGAGAACTCCTCTCAAACTCTGTCTGCTGATTTTTGAGACTTTGGTTCGCTCAAAAGCGGCAAAAAACCCTTAAATAAGAAGCCCTAGGGTTTCCCCAAACCGGCCCGGTCCAATTGAACGACTTAAATCAAACCAGAAAACCGACTAATTCGAGTACCTGTCGATCGACAGCCACTAGGTGTGTCGATCGACAGCCCTTAAGAGCTCTGTCGATCGACCGACACCATGTGTGTCGATCGACAACCCCTCCATTTTTCTCAAAAAATGGTTTACGGGCGTCACAATTATGATTGATTCTCATGATTCTGCGCAGGCCTGTCGAACGACACACACGAGGTGTGTCGAAACGACAGGCCAGCACGGAGGCTGTCGATCGACACCTAGAGGGTGTGTCGATCGACAGGCATGTACGGAAGCTGTCGATCGACACCTAGAGGGTGTGTCGATCGACAGGCATGTACAGAAGGTGTCGATCGACACCTAAGTGGTAGTGTCGATCGACAGCCTGTCTGGTTGGCTGTGGTTGAGCCTTTGTGTTTGCATTCTGTGTGCTCTTTATGTTATATGTTTGCATGAGCGGTTCATTGTGCCTGAGTGCGCAGTCGTAGATGGGATGACCGTCTCACTGAGTATTTATGATAATACTCACGTATCTCTTTTTCCCATGTGATGCAGGTAAAGGTAAATTGTGATCGTGGAATCATGGCTGCGAAGAGGGAGATGATTTGGGGTCTCGATTTATTGTGGTTTCTTTTATCGCTTTAGCATCTGTTAGGTTGCTGGATTTTTATTGTGGAATCTGTTGTTTTGACATTGATGTTGTTGAACCGGTTTAGTTAATGAAATTAGTTATTTGGTTGGTTAAAAATTGTTAGTTATCCGCTGTTGTGTTGTTTGTGTTGGTTTGCATGGTTGTTGAGGATATCATTTATGGGAATGCTACTCCGAGGCCAACGGTTAATTGTTTAAAAAAAAAAAAAAACGGGTCGGGTCGTTTCACTTTATCCATTCACCTTTTTCAGATAATCATCTTACATATATCTCACAATCGTTTATCCCATACTATAAAAAGAAAATTCAATCTCACAGTAACTTTTCGAACATTTAACCCATGTAGTATCTTTATGTAAGTTTCAATTATTATCACATGTTTGTTGATTTGGATTGCGTGGTACAACATATGGTTACAGTTACATCATCTTCTATGTTGTTGCATTTGGTTATATGTGTTAAATTTGATAAATTGAATAAATATGGTTAGTTAGCGGTTTAATGGTAAGTAAATATTTGTCTATATGGAAATCCATAATCAAAAGATACAAAACTATGAAGAGATCAATAACTCGATTCCTAAAAAAGTATTGAAAACTTTAAAATACAAATCCAAATAACATGTTTAGGGGTGCACATTTAGAATTTAGTTATTCAGGTTTGGTTTTAAGAATTTACGAAAACTATAACTAAACTCAAATCAAAATAATTATGAATTCATTTTAGTTTTACTTTGGTTAAAATGTTCACCCCTATTCGCAAATAAACCACTTTATTAAGCGAACCAAAGTCTTGTTCAATTAGATACAATTTGGTTTTATCTTGTAATACCAAACCGGTCTCATGAACTTAAAAATGGATTCCCTTTAAAAGAAAACACAAATCCAAAACCTAAAAACAAAACAGTTTACAAAAACAAAAACCATAAATCTCAACATGAGAAACGAGCATGATTACGACATTTGCAATGATATGATCAAGAAGTTGCATGAACCATAGTTCAGCGTTTTCGAACGTAATGTGTCAGTACAATTATATCAAACTCATTTTCATTTATCACTTTGATTTAATAAATAATAAAGGAAGAAACTATATATATTTTTTATAAAATCTAAATACATAGATAAGAACCATATATTATTAGGTAAAATCCAAATGTAGATATAATTTAAACACACACCATATCATTATTTTTGTATGGTAACATTATTTGACATCAATTATTTTGAGAACAAATCTTCGCGATCTCACTCCTCACTTTATCTATATCAACATCTCCTCCCTCCACAATTAATATTCCCTTTTCACCATTATATGAAGCAGTTTTATGTCCTACAAAAAAAAATACAAATATTTATATACATTTTGTCAAATTTTAAAGCCTAACTGAAATGTTCTTGGCTCTTTTTATATATAATGATCATCATAATAATTAGATTATGTTTGTGTACCACATTGTTTTATATAGTTATTAACTTTCTCAAGAGTGCTTGCTTTAATTTTACAATTAAGAACGACTTCAACTAGCATCTGCAAAAAGTGAAATTAAAATGAAGTTTAAATGATTTTGTTAGATACAAAAATACTGGTTTATATTATAATTTTGTTTACAGGCATCTCAGAAAATTACTAACAATTTGATTTTTTTTTAAGTTTATAGTCTGAATAGAGATGATTATGAAGGTAATGTGATTATAAATTAATAACTTGCTTATTAAAATGCATAATGTTGATATGCTTATATAGTCGTATATAACAATGAGATGTTACACATAATAATAATAATATAATTGGGCTTTCTGACAATTGTCAAAATTATTTAATAACTAAGGCATGACTTAAGAAAAACCCAAAATAAAAAAGTAAAATGAATTAAATAATTGATATTTCAAATGTTTTAAGAATATAAAAACAAGTAAAATAACAATAATAAATGTTATTAATAGATTACAATTTGTTACAAGTTTTAAAAGTAATTATAGAAAAAGAACAAAATTTTCCACAAATTTTTTATAATATTTTTATGTAATCCCAATAAATTAATTAATTAATTTTTTTATCTCTTTTCTTTTAACCTATGATACTTTTTACCTAAATTAGAATTATATATGGAAAATAACTACGATAATCAAATTTAAATTTAGGGTTCTTTATCCATTCACCTTTTTCAGATAATCATCTAACATATATCTCACAATCGTTTATCGCATATTATAAAGAGAAAATTCAATCTCAGAGTAAATTTTCGAACATTTAACCCATGTAGTATCTTTATTTAAGTTTCGATTATTATCACATGTTTGTTGATTTGGATTGCGTGGTACAACATATGGTTCCAGTTACATTGTGATACCCGTGAACCAATTTTAACAAAATTGGAGGGTGTGTCGATCGACACTAGTGAGGTGTGTCGATTGACAGGCTGTGTTTTGGGGCTTAAGGCCGGGTTGTGCGAGTGGCTGTCGATCAACACACGTGGTGTATGTTGATTGACATGGTCCTAAAGGGGCTGTCGATCGACATACATAACCTGTGTCGATCGACAGCCCCTTCAGGACCTTAATTGGTCGGTTTTCTGTTTCGATTTAAATCGGACGGTTCGCGTTTGTTCGGTTTGGGGAAACCTAGGGTTTCATATTTAAGCCTTGTGGTCGTATTCTGATCGGAACAAAGGTCCAAAACCAGTGGAAAAGAGTTTGAGAGGAGTTTCTCTTGTTCTTGAGAGTTTTGTGAGTTAAAGTTTCGTTCTTGGTTGTTTTGGAGTAGAATTTCTTGGTGGTTGTAGCTGATTTCGTTTCTAACCTCAATTCCATCAGTGACTATCCGAAAATCCAAGGTGAGTGCGTGACCATGGCTTCTGGGTCGATGGATCGTTAGGGATTCTTAGTGATAGGTTTGTATGCGTTGATTGATCTTGCGGTGATTGAATTGTGTTGGTTCATGCTTGTTGTTGTGTTGGAATTGTTGTTTTGTGCAGGTTTTTGTACTGACGCAGAGGAGGAATCGATTTGAGAGGATCATGATCGATTTCCCAGGATTCTGCCAGGGGCCTGTCGAACGACACACACGAGGTGTGTCGAACGACAGACCAGTACGAGGGCTGTCGAACAACACACATGAGGTGTATCGAACGACAGCTAGTACATAGGGTGTCGATCGACAGCCTGTCTGATTGGCTGTGTTGAGCCTTTGTTGTTTGTGTATTGTGTGATTTGTATGTTTGTCTGAGCGGTTCATCGTGCCTGAGTGCGCAGTCGTAGATGGGATGACCGTCTCACTAGGTATTTATGATAATACTCACGCATCTCCTTTTTTTCATGTGATGTAGGTAAAGGCAAATTATGATCGTGGAATCACGGCTACGAAGAGGGAGATGATCTAGGGTCTCATGTTTCGTGTTGTTTCAGTTGTTGTTTTAGAACTGCCGTTTAGGTTGCTGGAACTTGTTGAATTGATCATTGTTGTGGAACTGATTTGGTTAGTTATTTAATGGAATTTGTTTTGGAATTGTTTGGTTATCCGTTGTAGTGTTGTCTGTGTGTTTTGCTTGGTTGTTGAGGATAACATTTATGAGAATGCTAGTCCGAGACTAAGGGTTTAATTATTTTTTTTTTTTTAAAAACACGGGTCGGGTCGTTTCAGTTTGGTATCAGAGCGATACGGTTTTAGGACGGGTTAGAACAACTAAGATTGTTAATCTAGTTAAATTGGCAATTCTGTGGGTTTGGGGGTTCTTGATCATCTTCCTTCGAGCCTTCAGTGAGATTCCACGGTAAATGTGTTTTGTGTTTGTTTTGTTGGTCTTTCTAGTGCTTAGCTGGTGTACTTGTGAGTGCAGTGAGATGGCTAGAGGTACTAGAGAGCGTGGGCGTGGAGGCCGAGGTAGAGGTCGTGGACCTGTGGATGAGTCAATCTTGAGTGAGGCTCAGAGTTCCACGCATGGGCCTGCGACAATTCAGCAGACATTGCATGATGGTCAGACCGCCAGTGTGATTGCTAGTGTGGGGGCCGGTTTGGGTCCTGTTGGGGCCGGTTTGGGTCTTGTTGGGGCTGGTTTGGGTCCCGGTGAGGCTGGTGGTGCTGGTGGTGTTGGCGCAACTGGGGGTGCTTTCGTGGCCGCAGGTGTAGCCTAGGCTGGTGATGATCGTTTGGCTGATCTGTTGAGGCAGTTGTTGGAACGGTTACCGGGTGCGGTGCCAGTGCAGGGTCCAGTGTTGCCACGTGTGGCAAATGTGCATCCGAGGGCTGCGGTTGTGGAGGAAGTTCCGTCATATATTCGGATGATGAAGCAGATGCAGAGGATCGGTACATTTTTTTTTGCAGAAGGTGTTAAGCCTGAGGAGGCTGATGAGTGGAGGATGAGGATGAAGCGTAATTTTCGCTCGATTAGGTGTCCAGAGGGATACATGGTTGATTTGGCAGTCCATTATTTGGACGGTGATGCACATCTCTGGTGGTGGGGTGTTGCAGCGAGACGGGCTCAGATTGTGATGTCGTGGGCAGACTTTGTGGCGGAGTTTAACGCCAAGTTCTTTCCTCAGGAGGCGTTGGATCGTCTGGAGGCGAGGTTCTTGGATTTGGCTCAGGGAGCGATGCCTGTTCGTGAGTATGACGTGAAGTTTAACCGACTCTTGGGTTATACTGGTAGGAGCTTGGAGGATGAGCATGCTCAGGTTAAGAGGTTCTTACGGGGACTTTAGATAGACTTAAGGACTCGGTGCAGAGGCATCAGGTTTGTGTCTAGAGTAGACTCGGTGCTGCACAGATCGAGGAGGACCTGAGGGAGCAGGTTGTGGTAGTTAGGACAACTTATGACAGTTCAGCCTAGGAGGCCTCAGCAGGTGGGTCCTAGCAAAGGCGGCAAGCCTGCGCAGGGACAGAAGAGGAAGTGGGAAGACATTTCGAGATCGAGCCAGAATGGCCGAGGTTGCTATTATTGTGGAAGTTTGGACTACAAGAGGGCGAGTTGCCCGAAGCAGAGTGAGACTCGAGCAGCTCGGGTATGTTATCAGTGCGGTGAGTCGGGACACATCAGGCCGAACTGTCCTAAGTTGCAGCCGTTGGCCGTGGTAGTAGTCCAGCCAGTAGCTCAGTATGGAGCGGTGCAGCCTTTGGATCAGATTCGGGTGATGCTGCGTCCCCCAGCTATTGCGGCACCTGGTGAGCTCGAGGCCGATCACAGGTAAACCTTCTAACTCGGACTAAGTAAATTCTGTTGTGTTTGAATTTTTGTGGTTGTTTCGAATTGTTTACCTTGTGGTTGAAAAGTTAAGTTTCTTAGCACATGAGATTTGTGTAAGGACCTTGTTTGTGGGCGGGTGTGAGTCTCACGTGTTGTTTGATTATGGAGCATCGAATTGCTTCATTACTTCGGATCATACAGAGAGGAGTGGCATCCGAAGTGACTCTGGTGAGCGGACTGGACCAGTTATGGTTGATGGAGGAGAGTTTCTAGCTACTCATGGCCGAGCGAGAGATGTGGATATTCTGGTGGTTGGTGAGTTAATGCCAGCGGACTTGGTGATCAGTTCAGTGGAGCTGTATGATGTTATCCTGGGTATGGATTGGTTGAATCGGTACAGAGTTCATCTGGATTGTCAACGGGGTCGAGTGGTGTTCGAACGTGATGGTGGTAGATTGGTTTATTAGGGAGTGAGACCGACTTCAGGTAGTCTTGTGATCTCACTTGTCCAGGCTGAGGCTATGATTGAGAGGGGTTGCGAGGCTTACTTGGCCACGATTGTGATGCCGGAGACTGTTGGTGGGGTTGCAGTGAGAGATATTCGGGTTGTTCAGGATTTCGATGATGTCTTCCAGTCAATGCAGGGATTACCGCCGTCTCGGTCTGATCCTTTCATGATTGAGTTAGAGCCCGGAACGACGCCGTTATCTAAGGCACCTTATCGAATGGCTCCAACAGAGTTGGCAGAACTAAAGAAGCAGTTGGAGGATTTGTTGGATAAGGGTTTTATTCGACCAAGTACTTCACCGTGGGGAGCACCGGTGTTGTTTGTGAAGAAGAAGGATGGTAGTTTCCGGTTGTGCATCGATTATCGAGGGCTTAACCGAGTCACTGTGAAGAACAAGTATCCTCTTACGAGAATTGATGAGTTGTTGGATCAGTTGAGAGGGGCTACTTGGTTCTCCAAGATTGACTTGGCATCCAGTTACCACCAGATTCCTATCGATGAGGCAAATGTCAGGAAGACGGCTTTCAGGACTCGGTATGGGTATTTTGAGTTTGTAGTTATGCCATTGGGGTTGACGAATGCACCGGCGGCATTTATGAGGTTGATGAACGGAGTTTTCCAGGAGTATCTGGATGAGTTCGTGATTATCTTCATCGATGACATTTTGGTGTATTCGAAGAGTCATGAGGATCATGAGGATCATGAGGTACATCTAAGGAGAGTTTTTGAGAAGTTGCGGGAGAGAGATGTGATTTTTGGGTCACATCGTTTCTGCAGAGGGAGTTTCTGTGGATCCGGCGAAGATTCACTCTATCCGAGATTGGCCTAGACCGATGAATGCTACTGAGATCAGGAGTTTTCTTGGGTTGGCAAGTTATTATCAGAGATTCGTCAAGGGTTTTGCGAGTATGGCTCAGTCTATGACGAAGCAGACATGGAATGATGTTCCTTTCGTGTGATCTGCTGATTGTAAGCTGAGTTTCGCGAAGCTGAAGACGATGTTGACTAGTACACCAGTATTGGCATTGCCTGAGTCGGGTGAGCCTTATGTGGTATATACAGATGCTTCGGGAGTTGGTTTGGGTTGTGTGTTGATGCAGCCGGTTAAGGTGATTGATTATGCTTCGAGGCAGTTGAGGAAGCATGAGGGCAATTATCTTGTTCATGACTTGGAGTTGGCTGCAGTGATCTTTGCGTTGAAGAATTGGAGGTCTTATCTGTATGGTGGCAGAGTTCAGGTGTTCACTGATCATCATAATATGAAGTACATTTTTACTCAGCAGAATTTAAATGTACGACAGAGGCGATGGTCGGAGTTGTTGGCTGATTATGACCTAGACATTTTTTACCATCCTGGTAAGGCTAACATTGTGGCAGATGCTCTTAGTCGGAGGCGGTATGATTCGTCTCAGGAGTGGTATGTGGAGACTCTTGTGAGTATACTTGGTACTTTGAGGTTGTGCGTTACTTCAGAGGAGCCGTTGGGGTTAGCGGCAGTTGATCAGGCAGATCTTTAGAGCAGGATCCGAGTAGCTCAGGAAAAGGATCAGGTGTCGGTTGATCTCTCTAAGGCTGTTGGTTCTCTGCTAATGGGACTATCTTAGTGCATGGACGAGTGTGTGTGAGTAAGGTTGAGGACTTGAGGTAGGAGTTCTGAGAGAGGCTCATGCGAGCAAGTTTTCGATTCATCTTGGACCGACTAAGATGTATCGTGATCTGAAACGGTACTATCACTGGGTCGGGATGAAGAGAGATGTGGCGGATTGGGTTGCAGCTTGCAACGTTTGTCAGTCAGTGAAGGCTGAGCATCAGGTTCCGAGTGGGTTATTGCAGAGTTTACCCATTCCAGAGAGGAAGTGGGACATGATTACCATGGATTTCGTGGTAGGATTGCCGGTTTCTCGGACCTATGACACCATTTGGGTGATAGTTGATCGACTGACTAAGTCGGCACATTTTCTGGCCATTACGAAGACAAATGGAGTTGAGGTCTTGGCTAAGAAGTATGTGAAGGAGATTGTGAGGCTGCATGGAGTGCCAGCGAGTATTGTGTCGGATAGAGATTCGAGGTTTGCTTCAGTGTTCTGGAGAGCTTTTCAGGCTGAGATGGGCACTAAGGTGCATATGAGTATAGCTAATCATCCTCAGACGGATGGGCAGTCCGAGAGGACGATTCAGATACTTGAGGATCTGTTGAGGATGTGTGTGCTGGATTGGGGTGGTCATTGGGTGGATCACTTGAGTTTGGTGGAGTTCGCGTATAATAACAGTTTTCAGGCGAGTATTGGTATGACTCTTTTTGAGGCGTTGTATGGGAGGCCATGTCGTACACCGCTATGTTTTACCCAAGTGGGGGAGAGGAGCATTTTTGTTGCTGATTTTCTTCTGGAGACGACGGAGAAGATCCGGGTTGTGAAGCTGAACATCAAGGAGGCTCAGGATCGGCAAAAGAGTTATGCCGATATGAGGAGAAAAGAGTTGGAGTTTGCAGTCGGAGATTGAGTGTGTCTCAAGATGGCTATGATGCGGGGTCTGAACAGGTCTATATCCGAGAATAAGCTGAGTACGAGGTACATGGGTCCGTTCCGGGTTGTGGAGCGTGTGGGACAAGTTGCTTATCGGTTGGAGCTGCCTCTGATCATGGAGAAGTTCCATGATGTGTTTCATGTTTCGAAGGTTAGGAGATGTTTGCATACATCTGAGAAGGTGGTAGTGACGATTCCTGCAGATCTTCAGCGTAATCTGACTATTGGGATGAGACCGGTTAGGATCCTTGAGAGGAGTATCAAGGTTCTGCACCGGAAGAGAGTGTCGTTGTTGAGGGTCTTGTGAGACTGTGACGGTGTTCAGGAGGTTACTTGGGAATCAGACGCGAAGATGAAAACGAAGTTCAAGAAGTGGTTCGAGAAGCAAGCCGAATTCTGAATTCGTTTTTCTTTTTGGTTTCCAGTTTCGGTTATGTGTTGTGGTCATCGTGTGTGGTGAGGATTGTGGTTATGGATTATGTATTTTTATTGAGTTATAATGATTATGACATTTTCCGGATTAATGAGATGAGGATTTCTTATATTGTTGACTTTGATAGTCATGTGTATGGGGTTAGAGAACCTCGAAATGGAAGTTTTATAGTGAGTACAACTTGCCAGTTTCGGTGGAACTCTAGCGAGCTTCTGTGTTTAGGTGTGAGAGAGTCTCGGAGTAGAAGTTTTATAGTGGTTAGAACTGTCTAGTTCCAGAGAGACTATGCAGGGACATCCGGTGTGATGGATGGTCCATATGATATGTGATGATCATGTTTGTGATTGTGACACCCGTGAACCTATTTTTAGGGAATTGGAGGGTGTGTCGATCGACACTAGTGTGGTGTGTCGATCGACATGCAGTATTTTGGGGCTTAAGGCCGGTTTGTTCGAGAGGCTGTCGATCGACACGAGTGGTGTGTGTCGATCGACAGGTTTATGAGAGGTTGTCGATTGACACAAGTGGTGTGTGTCGATCGACATGGGTTTTAACGATCGGTTTCTGTTTCGATTTAAATCGATCGGTTCGCGTTGGTTCGGTTTGGGGAAACCTAGGGCTTCGTAATTAAGCCATTTTGGCCGTATTCTGATCAAAAAGAGAGGACATAATAAGTGTTAAATCGTTCCCAGAGAGTTAGTGAGTTTCCCCAAAGTGTTCTTGTGAGAGCATTCGATTCTCTCAAGAAAGGAAGTCGATTCTTGTGTTGGTAGTGAGGAATTTCGTGGATTCTAGTGGTGATCAAGCTGATATCGTGCCTCGTCTCAAATTCCTTTGTTTATATCCGAAAATTCAAGGTGAGTGCGTGACCATGGCTTCTGGGTCAATGACCATGAGGTATGTCGAACGACAGCCTGTCTAAGGTCTGTCGAACGACACACATTAGGTGTGTCGAACGATAGCCAGTATAAGGCATGTCGAACGACACACATGTGGTGTGTCGAACGACAGCCAGTTTGAGGCCTGTCGAACGACACACATGAGGTATGTCGAACGACAGCCTGTCTAAGGTCTGTCGAACGACACACATTAGGTGTGTCGAACGATAGCCAGTTCAGAGTGTGACGATCGACATCTAATGGTAGTGTCGATCGACACATATCTGTTTGGGCTGAGTTGAGGCGTTTGTTGTTTGTGTGCTGTGTGATATGTATGTTTGCCTGAGCGGTCCATCGTGCCTGAGTGTGCAGTCGTTGATGGGATGACCGTCTCACTGGGTATTTATGATAATACTCACGCATCTCTTTTTGCCATGTGATGCAAGTAAAGGCAAAGTGTGATCGTGGAATCATGGCTACGAAGAGGAAGATGATCTGGGATCTTGGTTGTTTGCTTTTGTTTACGTTATTGTTTTAGAACTGCCATAGGTTGTTGGATAGTTCTGGAATGTTGGATTTGTTGTTGAACTGGTTTATTTGGTTTAATGAAATTGTGTTGGTTTAAGTTATTGGTTATCCGTTGGTTGCTTTGTGAGTTTGATAGGATGTTGAGGATTAGCATTTATGGGAATGCTAATTCGAGTCAAATGTATTGTTTTTAAATAAAAAAAATGGGTCGGGTCGTTTCAGTTTGGTATCAGAGCCCTTACGGTTTTAGTACGGGATAGAACTGCTAGGATTGTAATTTGGTTAAATTGACAATTCTATGGGTTTGGGCGTCCGGATCATCTTTCTTCGAGCCTTCAAAGAGATTCCACGGTAAGTGTTGTTTGTTTTGTGTTTTGTTCTTTAGTGCTTAGCGTGTGCTTTGGTAGTATAATGTGTGGCTAGAGGCACTAGAGAATGTGACCTTGGTGGCGAGGTGGCCGTGGGGCCGGGGTGACTGTGGTGGCCAGGATGGGGGTCAGAGACCAGTGAGTGAGTCGGCTGGGAATGCGGCTCATGGTTCCCCGTTTGAGACTGTGACAAACGTATTAGGAGGGTCTGTTTATTAGTGGGAGTGCTAGTGGGAGTGCCCGTGTGATGGCCAGTGTGAGGGCTGGTGGGGCCACGACTGGTACTCAAGCTGGTGCTGGATTGGCTCGTTGTTCGGGTGCGCCCACAGAAGGAGTCCAGGTGACGAGATGATCGTTTGACAGATCTGTTGCAGTAGTTGTTGTGGCGGGCACTAGTGAGTGAGTCTGCCATAGTGCGGCTCAGAATGCTGCGCATGTGGCTGAGAGTGATCCGTAGACGCTTCAAAACGACTTGAGCGCCATTGAGATTACCAGCGTGCAGCCAAGTGTGAGCGCCAGTGTGAGGGCTGGTGGGGATAAAGTGGTCCCAGGTTGGCTGTCGGGGGGGGGGGGGGGGGGGGGGTGTGGATCCTCGTGAGGTTGGTAGTGTGGGTGCGCCCGCGGGTGGGGCTCAGGGTCGAGATGATCGTCTGGTTCATTGGCTTCAGCAGTTATGGGAGCGGTTACCGAGTGCGGTGCCAGTTAGGCTCTAGTGATGCCATGAGTGGCAGAGGTGCGGTTGAGGACTACGGTTGTTGGTAGGGTTTCGTCTTATCTGCGGATAAGGGAACAGGTGCAGAGGATTGGTATAGGATTCTTTGCGAGTAGTGTGTAGCAGCTAGGAGGGTTCATGCAGAGTTGGCCTGGGCGGACTTTTGGGCGGAGTTTGATGCCAATTTCTTTCCTCGAGAGGCTGTGGATCGTTTAGAGACGAGGTTTTTGGAACTGGATCTGGGAGAGAGATCAGTTCGTGGGTATGATTTGGAGTTTAATCAACTCATGGTTTATGCTGGTTCATGCGGGTAGGAGCATGGAGGGCGAGGAGGCCCAGGATAGGAGGTTCTTGAGAGGACTTCAATCAGATTAAGGACACAGTGTGGAGTGTCCATGTATGCTACGAGAGCATAGTTGGTTGAGACTGCTAGAGGCGTTGTCGAGGACTCGAGGGAGCAGGTGTGGTGGTTAGCCCAGATGTTCAGTCTATTAAGTCTCGGCAACAGGTGATACCTGGCATGGCGGCAAGCCTGCGCAGGGACAGAAGAGGAAGTGGGAGGATACTTCCGGGTTGAGCTAGAGTGGCCGAGGACGCTTTGGGTGTGAAAGCATGGGTCATAGTTGGCGGGCTTGTTGGGTTTCTTAGCACATGAGAGTTGTGTGGAGACCTTGGTAGTGGGCAGTAGTAAGTCCCACGTGTGGTTAGAGTCTGGAGCATCATTGCTTCATCACTCCGGAGTTTGCTGAGTGGAGTAGTATTCGGAGTGGCGCTAGTGAGCGGATTGGACCGATTATGGTTGTTGGAGGAAAGTTACTAGTTACTCATGGCCGGGCGAGAGGTGTGGAGATTCTAGGGGCTGGTGAGTTGGTGCCAGCGGACTTGGTTATCAGTCCAGTGGAGCTGTATGATGTTATCGTGGGTATGGATTGGTTGAATCGGTACAGAGTTCATCTGGATTGTCACCGGGGTCGAGTGGTGTTCGAGCGTGATAGTGGTAGGTTGGTTTATCAGGGAGTGAGACCGACTCCTGGGAGTCTCGTGATCTCTCCGTGCTAGCTGAGGCTATGTCGAGAGGGGTTGAGAGGCTTACTTGGAGACTATTGTGCTGGCAGAATCTGTAGGTGAGGTTGAAGTGAGGGATATTCGGGTTGTCCAGGACGGTAAGGATGTCTTTCGATCGTTGCAGGGATTACCGTCGTCGCGGTCAGATCCTTTCACGATTGAGATAGAGCATGGGACGACGCCGTTATCTAAGGCAACTTACAAAATGGCTCTTGCACAGTTGGCAGAGCCGATGAGGCAGCCAGAGGGTTTGTTGAGTTAAGGGTTTCTTTCGGTCGAGTACTTCACCGTGGGGAGAACCAGTGTTGTTTGCGATGAGAAATTGTTGTAGCTTCCGGTTGTGCATCGATTATCGATGGCTTAACCAAGTCACTGTGAAGAACAAGTATCCTTTTCCGAGAATTGATAAGTTGTTGGATCAATTGTGAGGGGCTACTTAGTTCTTCAAGGTTGACTTGGCATCCGGTTAACACCATATTTCTAGTGATGAGGTGGATGTCAGGAAGACGGCTTTCTTGACGAGTTATGGGCAGTGTTGAGTTAGTGGTGATGCTCTTCCGGTTGACGAATGCACCAGCTGCGTTTATGAGGTTGATAAGCGAAACCTTTTATGAGTATCAGAATGAGTTCCTGATTAACTTCATCGATGGAATCTTGGTGTATTCGAAGAGTCTTGGGGAGCATGAGAGCCAGGAGAGGGCAATTTTGGGGAAGTTGCGGGAGCAGAAGCTGTTTGTTAGGTTGAGCAAGTGCAGTTTCTGGCAGCGGGAAATGGGTTTTCAGGGTCTTACGGTCTTGGCAGATGGAGTTTCTGTGGAGCTATCTAAGATTCAGTGTACCTGAGTTTGGGCCTAGACCGAGGAATGCAACGAAGATCAGGAGTTTTCTCGGGTTAGCATGTTATTGCAGGAGATTTATGAAGACTATGCGAGTATGGCTCAATCTACGATCAAGCGATTAGAGGAGGTGGTTCCTTTGTGTGGTCTTGGGATTTGAGGTGGAATTGATGGGTGGAGTTGTAGCAGATTGTGATCTGTTTCTAGTTTACCATCGTGGTAAACTTATCTAGATGTGGATGCTCTTAGTCGGAGGTGGTATGCTTCGGCTTAGGAGCAGGATGTGAGATATTGTTGAGTGAGATTGGTACGTTGAGGTTGTGCGTTATCTCCCGAGAGTCGTTGGGACTCGGGGCAGATAATCAGGCAAACCTTCTTAGCAGGTTTTGAGTAGCTCATGAGAAGGATCAAGGTTGGTTGGATTCTCCTAAGGTTGCAGGTTCTGGTTATTAGGTTTCGGCGATTGAAACTATCTTAGGGCACGGGTGAGCCTGTGTGCCTAAGGATGAGGTTTGAGGTAGGAGATTTCTGTGAGAGGCTCATGTGAGCATGTTTCTCTATTCATCCAGAAGCGACAAAGAGGCATAGTGATCGGAAATGGTACTATCTCGGAGTTGGGACGAAGAAGGACTTGGCTAACTAGGTCGCAGCTTGCGATAAGTTGCCAATTATGGGGGTCTGAGCGTTAGTTCGAATGGTTAGTTGTACTGTTTACCCATTCCAGATGGAACTGGGGCATGTTTTCCTTGGATGTTGCGGCAGGGTTGCCGATTTCTTGGACTCATGTTATTATTTGAGTGATTGCGGATCGTCTGTCTATGTTAGCACATTTTCTGACCATTAAGGTAACCGAGGGAGTAACAGTTCGGGTTATGAAATATGTGAGTGAGTTAGTGCGGTGGCTTGGAGTGCTAGCGAGTTTTGTGTCAGTGCACTTTTGAGTTTGTGAGGGCTTTCAGGCCAGTAGTGGTTTGGCTCCTTTTGATTTTTGTATGGGAGGCCATGTCGCACATTTTATGCTAGACTCAAGTGGGGGAGAGGAGCATATATGGTGCAGATCTTGTTTAGGAGACGACGGAGAAGATCCGTGTTGTGAAGGTGAACATGAAAAAGGCTCTTGATCGGCAGCAGAGTTATGCCGATAAGAGGAGAAGTGAGTTGGAGTTTATGGTGGGAGATAGAGCGTATCTCAAAGTGGAGATGTTGCAGGGTTCTAAACATATCCATTGCAGAGGATAAGCTTAAGCGGTGGTTTATGGGCTCGTTCGGGGTGGTGGAGCGAGTGGGACCAGTTGCTTATCGTCTAGAGCGACCTCAGATCATGCAGAACTTTCTTGAGTGTTCCATGTGTCGAAGCTCATAAAGTGTCTACTGGGGTCTTGGGAGGTAGTGGTGAGGATTCCTGCAGATCTTCAGCCTTTGGTTGTTGAGTTGAGGTCGGTGAGGATCCTTAAGAGAAGTGTCAAGGTCCTGCGCCAGAAGAGGGTGCCGTTGTTGAGAGTCTTGTGGGAATGTGACGGTGTCCAAGAAGAGACTTGGGAACCATAAGTTAAGATGAGACAAGGTTCAATTGTGATTTGTGAAGCAAGCCGGGAAGTGAACTAGGTCTCATGGGTTCCAATGTCTGGTTTGGTAGTGATCACCAGGTGTGGTGATGTGGTTGGAATTATGTATTTTTGTTTGAGTTGAATCGATTATGACATTCTTCCGGTTTCATAAGATGTGTATTTCTTATGATGTGATTGTGGTGGTTGTGGTAGCCATGAATGCGGATGTTATGGCTGTCTAGCCATGTGGTTATTTCCTTTTGGCTTTGGTAACCTTGAGTAGGTGGTTGGAGGATCTCGAAATATAAGTTTTATAGTGGTTATAACTTGTTTATTTCGGAGAAACTCTAGCAGGGGCACCCTGTGTGATGGGTTGCCCAGATGACCGGGGTATTGGTCATGAGTGTGTGGTTAGAGGACCTTGAAATGGAAGTTTTATAGTGAGTAAAACTTGCCAGTTTCGGAGGAACTCTAACAGGTTATGTGTGGGTTGGGGTTAGAGAACCTCGGAATGGAAGTTTTATAGTGAGTAGAACTTGCCAGTTTTGGTGGGAATCTAACCGGGCATATGTGTTTTTGCGTATAGAAGTTTTACTGTGGGTAAAAGTGTCTAGTTCCGGAGAGACTCTGCAGGGACATCCAGGTGATGGATGGTCCAGATGGTCTGTGATGATCATGTTTGTGATGGTATTCCGGGTTGGGAGTATCATGTTGTGACCTTGGGAGGTAGTTCTGGTCAGAGGTGCATTATAGACGTTAGGAATTGATTTCGTTCGGGGATGTCGATTTCCTCGCATAGCTCAGAGAGAGGGACATTGGTTCTTTCTTGGAGATGAGTCTCCGGCAGATCTTGAGAGATGCATCTCTCTCAGGGATAGTTGGTTCTCTGCATACCAATCGTTCGTTAGGATTGCGAGGACTGAAAGCGTGAGGGTATGGAGATAGTTTTTGGAGATTGCGATCTCTGGCAGATCTTTGAGAGATGCGTCTCTCCAGTGAATAAAGAACTCCCTGCATACCGAGAACTTGACGGACTGTGTGCTTGATGGTTTGAGGGGTATGGAGATGGTTGGTATCAAACACCGTCAGGACTGCGCGGACTGAGGTGGGTTGATACGAGGTACCGAGAGCTGAGGGGTGACGATCCTGAGAAGTAGATAGTGTGGTTATGAGTATGAGGTATAAGCAATCAATGTCTGAGACGGGTCTATATGCATAGGACGGATGTGAGCCTCGAGAGGGTCTGGGAGATGTAGTCTCCGGTGTTATTGGCAGGTTGGCCAGGTGGTTAGCCATGTGGGTTATGTTTGAGGATTCGAGGACGAATCCAGTTTTAGTGGGGGAGAATTGTGACACCCGTGAACCAATTTTGAGGGAATTGGAGGGTGTGTCGATCGACAGGTAGGGTTTTGGGGCTTAAGGCCGGTTTGTTCGAGAGGCTGTCGATCGACACTAGTGGTGTGTGTCGATCGACAGGTTTCTGAGAGGCTGCCAATCGACAAAAGTTTTAGGGATCGGTTTCTGTTTCGATTTAAATCGGTCGGTTCGCGTTGGTTCGGTTTGTGTATTTAAGCTTTTTTGCCGTATTCTGATCAAAAAGAGAGGACATAATCAGTGTTAAATCGTTCCCACGGAGTTAGTGAGTTTCCCCAAAGTGTTCTTGTGAGAGGATTCGATTGTCTCGAGAAAGGACGTCGATTCTTGTGTTGGTAGTGAGGCATTTCGTGGATTCTAGTGGTGATCAAGCTGATCTCGTGCCTAGTCTCAAATTCCTTTGTTTCTATCCGAAAATCCAAGGTGAGTGCGTGACCATGGCTTCTAGGTTGATGGATCGTTAAGGATTCTTGGTGATAGGTTTGTATGCATTGATTGACATTGTGGTGATCGAATTGTGGCTATGTATGCTTGTGGTTGTGTTGTGGTTGTTGTTTGTGCAGGTTTTTTGTACTAAAGCAGAAGAGGAATCGATCCGAGAGGATTATGATCGGTTCCCAGGATTCTGCCAGGGGCCTGTCAAACGACACACATAAGGTGTGTCGAACGACACACATGAGGTGTGTCGAACGACAGCCAGTATAAGGCATGTCGAACGACACACATGTGGTGTGTCGCACGACAGCCAGTTTGAGGCCTGTCGAACGACACACATGAGGTATGTCGAACGACAGCCTGTCTGAGGTCTGTCGAAGGACACACATTAGGTGTGTCGAACGATAGCCAGTTCAGAGTGTGACGATCGACACCTACTGGTAGTGTCGATCGACACATGTCTGTTTGGGCTGAGTTGAGCCGTTTGTTGTTTGTGTGCTGTGTGATATATATGCTTACCTGAGCGGTCCATCGTGCCTGAGTGCGCAGTCGTAGATGGGATGACCGTCTCACTGGGTATTTATGATAATACTCACGCATCTCTTTTTCCCATGTGATGCAGGTAAAGGCAAAGTGTGATCGTGGAATCATGGCTACGAAGAGGAAGATGATCTGGGATCTTGGTTGTTTGCTTTTGTTTCTGTTATTGTTTTAGAACTGCCATAGGTTGTTGGATAGTTCAGGAATGTTGGATTTGTTGTTAAACTGGTTTGCTTGGTTTAATAAAATTGTGTTGGTTTAAGTTATTGGTTATCCGCTGATTGCTTTGTGAGTTTGATTGGATGTTGAGTATTAGCATTTATGGGAATGCTAATTCGAGTCCAATGTATTGTTTTTAAAAAAAAACGGGTCGGGTTTTTTCAGTGATGGTATTCCGGGTTGGGAGTATCATGTTGAGACTTTGGGAGGTAGTTTCGGTTAGAAGTGCATTATAGACGTTAGGAATTGATTTGCATAGCTCAGAGAGAGGGACATCGGTTCTTTCTTGGAGATGAGTCTCCGGCAGATCTTGAGAGATGCGTCTCTCCGGGGGATAGTTGGTTCCCTGCATACCGATCGTTCGTCAATACTGCGAGAACTGAGAGCATGAGGGTATGGAGATAGTTTTGGGAGATTGCGAGGAGATCTTTGAGAGATGCGTCTCTCCAAGGGATAGTGAGTTCCCTGCATACCGAGAGCTTGACAAACTGTGTGTCTTGATTGTTTGAAGGGTATGGACATGGGTGTCAAAATGAATGATCAAACCCAACCCAACCCATAACTCATATGGGTTGAATGTTAATGGTTTATGGGTTAACCCAATCCATTTAGCAATTGGGTTGGATCGAGTTGGATTGACTTTGACCCAATCCATTTTATTTTGATACATAAAATGATTATATAAATATTTATTAAAAAAATTGTATCAAATTGTATTTTGGGCACAATATTTTCGCAAAATCTCGTTTTTGGCGAAAAAATTTTATGGATCATATTTTTGGGGATAAAATTTTGCGGGATCATAATTTTGGCGGATAATTTTATGAATCTCGATTTTGGCGAAAATGTTTTGTTGGATCACGTTTTTGGCGGAAACTTTTTGTGGAATCATATTTTTGGCGGAAATTTTATGAATCTCGATTTTGGCGAAAATGTTTTGTGAGATCATGTTTTGGGCGGGAAAATTTTGCGGGATCATACTTTTGGCGGGAAAATTTTTGCGGGATTATATTTTGGTGGAAAATTTGATGAATCTCAATTTTGGCGAAAATATTTTGTGAGATCATGTTTTTGGCGGGAAAATTTTACGAGATCTTTTTTTGGCGGGAAAATTTTACGAAATCATATTTTGGCGGGAAATTTTATGAATCTCGATTTTGGCAAAAATATTTGGTGAGATCACGTTTTTGGCGGGAAAATTTTGCGGGATTATATTTTTGGCGGGAAATTTTATAAATCTTATTTTTGGCGAAAAATGGTTTAGTAGATTGTTTTTTTGTATAATCTTGGTTTTGGAGGGAAATTTATTTACCTTATCAATTTTTGGTGGGAAATTTCCGAATCACGTTTTTTGCCGGAAAATTCGAAAATAGTCAAAAAAAGCTTTTTAACGAGAAAATTTGTGGAATAATGTTTTTGGTAACAAAATAAAAAAAAATTGAAATCATGTCTTTTAGTTATAGACGGGTTGATGGGTTATCCATTTTCAACCCAATAACCCATTTTATTTCAACCCATTTTAACTCAATCCATTTGACTCATCAAACCATTTAACCCATCAACCCATTGAAACCAAATATTCAATCCATTAGGGTTAATGGGTTGGATTGGGTTGGATAAACCCATGAGTTTTGACCCATTTTGACACCCCTAGGTATGGAGATGGTTGGTATCAAACACCGTAAGAACAGCGCGAACTGAGGTAGGTTGATATGAGCCACCGAGAGCTGAGGGATGACGATCCCGATAGCTAGATGGTGTGGTTATGAGTTATGAGCTTTGAGCAATCAATGTCTCAGACGGGTCTATATGCATGGGACGGATGTGAGCCTCGAGAGGGTCTGGGAGATGTAGTCTCTTGTGTTACTGGCAGATTGGCCAGGTGGTTAGCCATGTGGGCTGTGTTTGAGGATTCGAGGATGAATCCAGTTTTAGTGAGGGATAATTGTGACACCCGTGAACCAATTTTAAGGAAATTTGAGGGTGCGTCGATCGACACTAGTGAGGTGTGTCGATCGACAGGCTGTGTTTTGGGGTTTAAGGCCGGGTTGTGCGAGTGGCTGTCGATCGACACACGTGGTGTATGTTGATCGGCAGGGTCCTGAAGGGGCTGTCGATCGACACAGGTTGTGTATGTCGATTGACAAGGCCTTAATTGGTCAGTTTTCTGTTTCGATTTAAATCGGACGGTTCGCGTTGGTTCGGTTTGGGGAAACCTAGGGTTTCATATTTAAGCCTTGTGGCCGTATTCTGATCGGAACAAATGTCCAAAACCAGTGGAAAAGAGTTTGAGAGGAGTTTCTCTTGTTCCTGAGAGTTTTGTGAGTTAAGGTTTCTTTCTTGGTTGTTTTGGAGTAGAATTTCTTGGTGGTTGTAGCTGATTTTGTTTCTAACCTCAATTCCATCAGTTTCTATCCGAAAATCCAAGGTGAGTGCGTGACCATGGCTTCTGGGTCGATGGATCGTTAGGGATTCTTGGTGATAGGTTTGTATGCGTTGATTGATCTTGTGGTGATTGAATTGTGTTGGTTCATGCTTGTTGTTGTGTTGGAATTGCTGTTTTGTGCAGGTTTTCGTACTGACGCAGAGGAGGAATCGATTTGAGAGGATCATGATCGATTTCCCAGGATTCTGCCAGGGGCCTGTCGAACGACACACACGAGGTGTGTCGAACGACATACCAGTACGAGGGCTGTCGAACGACAACCTGTATAGAGGGTGTCGATCGACACCTAGTGGTAGTGTCGATCGACAGCCTGTCTGATTGGCTGTGTTGAGCCTTTGTTGTTTGTTTGCTGTGTGATTTGTATGTTTGCCTGAGCGGTCCATCGTGCCTGAGTGCGCAGTTGTAGATGAGATGACTGTCTCACTGGATATTTATGATAATACTCACGCATCTCTTTTTTCCATGTGATGCAGGTAAAGGCAAATTGTGATCGTGGAATCACGGCTACGAAGAGGGAGATGATCTAGGGTCTCGTGTTTCGTGTTGTTTCAGTTATTGTTTTAGAACGGCCGTTTAGGTCACTGGAACTTGTTGAATTGATCATTGTTGTGGAACTGATTTGGCTAGTTATTTAATGGAATTTGTTTTGGAATTGTTTGGTTATCCGTTGTAGTGTTGTCTGTGTGTTTTGCTTGGTTGTTGAGGATAACATTTATGAGAATGCTAGTCTGAGACCAAGGGTTTAATTGTTTTTTTAAAAAAAACAGGTCGGGTCGTTTCATAGATCTTCTATGTTGTTGCATTTGGTTAAAATGTTCACCCCTATTCGCGAATAAACCACTTTATTAAGCGAACCAAAGTCTTGTTCAATTAGAAACAAGTTTGGTTTGATGTTGTAATTCCAAATCGGTCTCATGAACTTAAAAATGTATCCCCTTTAAAAGAAAACACAAATCCAAAACCCTAAAAACAAAACAGTTTACAAAAACAAAAACCATAAATCTCAACATGAGAAACAAGCATGATTACGACATTTGCAATGATATGATCAAGAACTTGCATGAACCATAGTTCAGCGTTTTCGAACGTAATGTGTCGAATACAATTATATCAAACTCATTTTCATTTATCACTTTGATTTAATAAATAATAAAGGAAAAAAATATATATATTTTTTTTTATAAAATCTTAATACATAGATAAGAACCATAAATTATTAGGTACAATCCAAAATAGACATAATATAAATTCACACCATATCATTATTTTTGTATGGTTACATTATTTGACATCAATTATTTTGAGAACAAATCTTCGCGATCTCACTCCTCACTTTATCTATAACAACATCTCCTCCCTCCACAATTAATATTCCCTTTTCACCATTATATGAAGCAGTTTTATGTCCTACAAAAAAGAAATATTTGTATACATTTTGTCAAATTTTAAAGCCTAACTGAAATGTTCTTGGCTCTTTTTATATATAATGATCATCATAATAATTAGATTATGTTTGTGTACCACATTGTTTTATATAGTTATTAACTTTCTCAAGAGTGCTTGCTTTAATTTTACAATTAAGAACGACTTCAACTAGCATCTGCAAAAAGTGAAATTAAAATGAAGATTTAGTGATTTTGTTAGATACAAAAATACCGGTTTATATTAAAATTTTGTTTACATGCATCTCAGAAAATTACTAACAATTTGATTTTTTTTAAAGTTTATAGTCTGAATAGAGATGATTATGAAGGTAATGTGATTATAACTTAATAACTTGCTTATTATAATGCATAGTGTTGATATGCTTATATAGTCGTATATAACAATGAGATGTTACACATAATAATAATATTATAATTTGGCTTTATGACAATTGTCAAAATTATTTAATAACTAAGGCATGACTTAAGAAAAAACCAAAATAAAAAAAGTTAAATAAATTAAATAATAGATATTTCAAATTTTATAAGAATATGTAAACAAGTAAAATAGCAATAATAAATGTTATTAATAGATTAAAATCTGTTACAAATTTTAAAAGTAATTATAGAAAAAGGACATAATTTTCCACAATTGTTTTGTAAAATATTTATATTTAATCCCATTAAATTAATTTCTAAATTAATTAATTTATTTATTTATTTCTTTTCTTTTAATCTATGATATTTTTTAACTAAATTAGAATTATATATGAAAAATAACTACGATCATCAAATTAAAATTTAGGGTTCTTTATCCATTCACCATTTTCAGATAATCATCTTACATATATCTCACAATCGTTTATGCCATATTATAAAAAAAAAATTCAATCTCAAAGTAACTTTTAATCCATATAGTTTCTTTATTTAAGTTTCGATTATAATCACATGTTTGTTGATTTGGATTGAATGGTACAACATATGGTTCCAGTTACATCATCGTCTATGTTGTTGCATTTGGTTGTATGTGTTAACTTTGATAAACCGAATAAATATGGTTAGTTAGCGACTGAATGGTAAGTAAATATTTGTCTATATGAAAATCCATAATCAAAAGATACAAAACTATGAAGAGATCAATAACTCTGATTCCTAAAAAAAAGTATTGAAAACTATAAAATACAAATCCAATGAACATGTTTAGGGGTGCACATTTAGAATTTTGTTATTCAGGTTCGGTTCTAAGAATTTACGAAAAGTATAACTAAACTCAAATGAAAATAATTGTGAATTCATTTTAGTTTTACTTTGGTTAAAATGTTCACCCCTATTCGCGAATAAACCACTTTATTAAGCGAACCAAAGTCTTGTTCAATTAGAAACAAGTTTGGTTTGATGTTGTAATTCCAAATCGGTCTCATGAACTTAAAAATGTATCCCCTTTAAAAGAAAACACAAATCCAAAACCCTAAAAACAAAACAGTTTACAAAAACAAAAACCATAAATCTCAACATGAGAAACAAGCATGATTACGACATTTGCAATGATATGATCACGAAGTTGCATGAACCATAGTTCAGAGTTTTCGAACGTAATGTGTCGAGTACAATTATATCAAACTCATTTTCATTTATCACTTTGATTTAATAAATAATAAAGGAAAAATCTATATATATTTTTTTTAGAAAATCTTAATACATAGATAAGAACCATAAATTATTAGGTAAAATCCAAAATAGACATAATTTAAATTCACACCATATCATTATTTTTGTATGGTTACATTATTTTACATCAATTATTTTGAGAACAAATCTTCGCGATCTCACTCCTCACTTTATCTATATCAACATCTCCTCCCTCCACAATTAATATTCCCTTTTCACCATTATATGAAGCAGTTTTATGTCCTACAAAAAAAAATACAAATATTTGTAAACATTTTGTCAAATTTTAAAGCCTATCTGAAATGTTCTTGGCTCTTTTTATATATAATGATCATCATAATAATTAGATTATGTTTGTGTACCACATTGTTTTATATAGTTATTAACTTTCTCAAGAGTGCTTGCTTTAATTTTACAATTAAGAACGACTTCAACTAGCATCTGCAAAAAGATAAATTAAAATGAAGTTTTAGTGATTTTGTTAGATACAAAAATACCGGTTTATATTAAACTTTTGTTTACATCTCAGAAAATTACTAATAATTTGATTTTTTTTTTTTAAGTTAATAGTCTGAATAGAGATGATTATGAAGGTAATGTGATTATAACTTAATAACTTGCTTATTAAAATGCATAATGTTGATATGCTTATATAGTCGTATATAACAATGAGATGTTACACATAATAATAATATTTTAATTTGGCTTTATGACAATTGTCAAAATTATTTAATAACTAAGGCATGACTTAAGAAAAAACCAAAATAAAAAAATTTAAATAAATTAAATAATAGATATTTCAAATTTTATAAGAATATGTAAACAAGTAAAATAGCAATAATAAATGTTATTAATAGATTAAAATCTGTTACAAATTTTAAAAGTAATTATAGAAAAAGGACATAATTTTCCACAATTGTTTTGTAAAATATTTATATTTAATCCCATTAAATTAATTTCTAAATTAATTAATTAATTTATTTATTTCTTTTCTTTTAATCTATGATACTTTTTAACTAAATTAGAATTATATATGAAAAATAACTACGATCATCAAATTAAAATTTAGGGTTCTTTATCCATTCACCATTTTCAGATAATCATCTTACATATATCTCACAATCGTTTATGCCATATTATAAAAAAAAAATTCAATCTCAAAGTAACTTTTAACCCATATAGTTTCTTTATTTAAGTTTCGATTATTATCACATGTTTGTTGATTTGGATTGAATGGTACAACATATGGTTCCAGTTACATCATCGTCTATGTTGTTGCATTTGGTTGTATGTGTTAACTTTGATAAACCAAATAAATAATTGTGAATTCATTTTAGTTTTACTTTGGTTAAAATGTTCACCCCTATTCGCGAATAAACCACTTTATTAAGCGAACCAAAGTCTTGTTCAATTAGAAACAAGTTTGGTTTGATGTTGTAATTCCAAATCGGTCTCATGAACTTAAAAATGTATCCCCTTTAAAAGAAAACACAAATCCAAAACCCTAAAAACAAAACAGTTTACAAAAACAAAAACCATAAATCTCAACATGAGAAACAAGCATGATTACGACATTTGCAATGATATGATCACGAAGTTGCATGAACCATAGTTCAGAGTTTTCGAACGTAATGTGTCGAGTACAATTATATCAAACTCATTTTCATTTATCACTTTGATTTAATAAATAATAAAGGAAAAATCTATATATATTTTTTTAGAAAATCTTAATACATAGATAAGAACCATAAATTATTAGGTAAAATCCAAAATAGACATAATTTAAATTCACACCATATCATTATTTTTGTATGGTTACATTATTTTACATCAATTATTTTGAGAACAAATCTTCGCGATCTCACTCCTCACTTTATCTATAACAACATCTCCTCCCTCCACAATTAATATTCCCTTTTCACCATTATATGAAGCAGTTTTATGTCCTACAAAAAAGAAATATTTGTATACATTTTGTCAAATTTTAAAGCCTAACTGAAATGTTCTTGGCTCTTTTTATATATAATGATCATCATAATAATTAGATTATGTTTGTGTACCACATTGTTTTATATAGTTATTAACTTTCTCAAGAGTGCTTGCTTTAATTTTACAATTAAGAACGACTTCAACTAGCATCTGCAAAAAGTGAAATTAAAATGAAGATTTAGTGATTTTGTTAGATACAAAAATACCGGTTTATATTAAAATTTTGTTTACATGCATCTCAGAAAATTACTAACAATTTGATTTTTTTTAAAGTTTATAGTCTGAATAGAGATGATTATGAAGGTAATGTGATTATAACTTAATAACTTGCTTATTATAATGCATAGTGTTGATATGCTTATATAGTCGTATATAACAATGAGATGTTACACATAATAATAATATTATAATTTGGCTTTATGACAATTGTCAAAATTATTTAATAACTAAGGCATGACTTAAGAAAAAACCAAAATAAAAAAAGTTAAATAAATTAAATAATAGATATTTCAAATTTTATAAGAATATGTAAACAAGTAAAATAGCAATAATAAATGTTATTAATAGATTAAAATCTGTTACAAATTTTAAAAGTAATTATAGAAAAAGGACATAATTTTCCACAATTGTTTTGTAAAATATTTATATTTAATCCCATTAAATTAATTTCTAAATTAATTAATTTATTTATTTATTTCTTTTCTTTTAATCTATGATATTTTTTAACTAAATTAGAATTATATATGAAAAATAACTACGATCATCAAATTAAAATTTAGGGTTCTTTATCCATTCACCATTTTCAGATAATCATCTTACATATATCTCACAATCGTTTATGCCATATTATAAAAAAAAAATTCAATCTCAAAGTAACTTTTAATCCATATAGTTTCTTTATTTAAGTTTCGATTATAATCACATGTTTGTTGATTTGGATTGAATGGTACAACATATGGTTCCAGTTACATCATCGTCTATGTTGTTGCATTTGGTTGTATGTGTTAACTTTGATAAACCGAATAAATATGGTTAGTTAGCGACTGAATGGTAAGTAAATATTTGTCTATATGAAAATCCATAATCAAAAGATACAAAACTATGAAGAGATCAATAACTCTGATTCCTAAAAAAAAGTATTGAAAACTATAAAATACAAATCCAATGAACATGTTTAGGGGTGCACATTTAGAATTTTGTTATTCAGGTTCGGTTCTAAGAATTTACGAAAAGTATAACTAAACTCAAATGAAAATAATTGTGAATTCATTTTAGTTTTACTTTGGTTAAAATGTTCACCCCTATTCGCGAATAAACCACTTTATTAAGCGAACCAAAGTCTTGTTCAATTAGAAACAAGTTTGGTTTGATGTTGTAATTCCAAATCGGTCTCATGAACTTAAAAATGTATCCCCTTTAAAAGAAAACACAAATCCAAAACCCTAAAAACAAAACAGTTTACAAAAACAAAAACCATAAATCTCAACATGAGAAACAAGCATGATTACGACATTTGCAATGATATGATCACGAAGTTGCATGAACCATAGTTCAGAGTTTTCGAACGTAATGTGTCGAGTACAATTATATCAAACTCATTTTCATTTATCACTTTGATTTAATAAATAATAAAGGAAAAATCTATATATATTTTTTTTAGAAAATCTTAATACATAGATAAGAACCATAAATTATTAGGTAAAATCCAAAATAGACATAATTTAAATTCACACCATATCATTATTTTTGTATGGTTACATTATTTTACATCAATTATTTTGAGAACAAATCTTCGCGATCTCACTCCTCACTTTATCTATATCAACATCTCCTCCCTCCACAATTAATATTCCCTTTTCACCATTATATGAAGCAGTTTTATGTCCTACAAAAAAAAATACAAATATTTGTAAACATTTTGTCAAATTTTAAAGCCTATCTGAAATGTTCTTGGCTCTTTTTATATATAATGATCATCATAATAATTAGATTATGTTTGTGTACCACATTGTTTTATATAGTTATTAACTTTCTCAAGAGTGCTTGCTTTAATTTTACAATTAAGAACGACTTCAACTAGCATCTGCAAAAAGATAAATTAAAATGAAGTTTTAGTGATTTTGTTAGATACAAAAATACCGGTTTATATTAAACTTTTGTTTACATCTCAGAAAATTACTAATAATTTGATTTTTTTTTTTTAAGTTAATAGTCTGAATAGAGATGATTATGAAGGTAATGTGATTATAACTTAATAACTTGCTTATTAAAATGCATAATGTTGATATGCTTATATAGTCGTATATAACAATGAGATGTTACACATAATAATAATATTTTAATTTGGCTTTATGACAATTGTCAAAATTATTTAATAACTAAGGCATGACTTAAGAAAAAACCAAAATAAAAAAATTTAAATAAATTAAATAATAGATATTTCAAATTTTATAAGAATATGTAAACAAGTAAAATAGCAATAATAAATGTTATTAATAGATTAAAATCTGTTACAAATTTTAAAAGTAATTATAGAAAAAGGACATAATTTTCCACAATTGTTTTGTAAAATATTTATATTTAATCCCATTAAATTAATTTCTAAATTAATTAATTAATTTATTTATTTCTTTTCTTTTAATCTATGATACTTTTTAACTAAATTAGAATTATATATGAAAAATAACTACGATCATCAAATTAAAATTTAGGGTTCTTTATCCATTCACCATTTTCAGATAATCATCTTACATATATCTCACAATCGTTTATGCCATATTATAAAAAAAAAATTCAATCTCAAAGTAACTTTTAACCCATATAGTTTCTTTATTTAAGTTTCGATTATTATCACATGTTTGTTGATTTGGATTGAATGGTACAACATATGGTTCCAGTTACATCATCGTCTATGTTGTTGCATTTGGTTGTATGTGTTAACTTTGATAAACCAAATAAATAATTGTGAATTCATTTTAGTTTTACTTTGGTTAAAATGTTCACCCCTATTCGCGAATAAACCACTTTATTAAGCGAACCAAAGTCTTGTTCAATTAGAAACAAGTTTGGTTTGATGTTGTAATTCCAAATCGGTCTCATGAACTTAAAAATGTATCCCCTTTAAAAGAAAACACAAATCCAAAACCCTAAAAACAAAACAGTTTACAAAAACAAAAACCATAAATCTCAACATGAGAAACAAGCATGATTACGACATTTGCAATGATATGATCACGAAGTTGCATGAACCATAGTTCAGAGTTTTCGAACGTAATGTGTCGAGTACAATTATATCAAACTCATTTTCATTTATCACTTTGATTTAATAAATAATAAAGGAAAAATCTATATATATTTTTTTTAGAAAATCTTAATACATAGATAAGAACCATAAATTATTAGGTAAAATCCAAAATAGACATAATTTAAATTCACACCATATCATTATTTTTGTATGGTTACATTATTTTACATCAATTATTTTGAGAACAAATCTTCGCGATCTCACTCCTCACTTTATCTATAACAACATCTCCTCCCTCCACAATTAATATTCCCTTTTCACCATTATATGAAGCAGTTTTATGTCCTACAAAAAAGAAATATTTGTATACATTTTGTCAAATTTTAAAGCCTAACTGAAATGTTCTTGGCTCTTTTTATATATAATGATCATCATAATAATTAGATTATGTTTGTGTACCACATTGTTTTATATAGTTATTAACTTTCTCAAGAGTGCTTGCTTTAATTTTACAATTAAGAACGACTTCAACTAGCATCTGCAAAAAGTGAAATTAAAATGAAGATTTAGTGATTTTGTTAGATACAAAAATACCGGTTTATATTAAAATTTTGTTTACATGCATCTCAGAAAATTACTAACAATTTGATTTTTTTTAAAGTTTATAGTCTGAATAGAGATGATTATGAAGGTAATGTGATTATAACTTAATAACTTGCTTATTATAATGCATAGTGTTGATATGCTTATATAGTCGTATATAACAATGAGATGTTACACATAATAATAATATTATAATTTGGCTTTATGACAATTGTCAAAATTATTTAATAACTAAGGCATGACTTAAGAAAAAACCAAAATAAAAAAAGTTAAATAAATTAAATAATAGATATTTCAAATTTTATAAGAATATGTAAACAAGTAAAATAGCAATAATAAATGTTATTAATAGATTAAAATCTGTTACAAATTTTAAAAGTAATTATAGAAAAAGGACATAATTTTCCACAATTGTTTTGTAAAATATTTATATTTAATCCCATTAAATTAATTTCTAAATTAATTAATTAATTTATTTATTTCTTTTCTTTTAATCTATGATACTTTTTAACTAAATTAGAATTATATATGAAAAATAACTACGATCATCAAATTAAAATTTAGGGTTCTTTATCCATTCACCATTTTCAGATAATCATCTTACATATATCTCACAATCGTTTATGCCATATTATAAAAACAAAATTCAATCTCAAAGTAACTTTTAATCCATATAGTTTCTTTATTTAAGTTTCGATTATTATCACATGTGTGTTGATTTGGATTGAATGGTACAACATATGGTTCCAGTTACATCATCGTCTATGTTGTTGCATTTGGTTGTATGTGTTAACTTTGATAAACCAAATAAATATGGTTAGTTAGCGACTGAATGGTAAGTAAATATTTGTCTATATGAAAATCCATAATCAAAAGATACAAAACTATGAAGAGATCAATAACTCTGATTCCTAAAAAAAAGTATTGAAAACTATAAAATACAAATCCAATGAACATGTTTAGGGGTGCACATTTAGAATTTTGTTATTCAGGTTCGGTTCTAAGAATTTACGAAAAGTATAACTAAACTCAAATGAAAATAATTGTGAATTCATTTTAGTTTTACTTTGGTTAAAATGTTCACCCCTATTCGCGAATAAACCACTTTATTAAGCGAACCAAAGTCTTGTTCAATTAGAAACAAGTTTGGTTTGATGTTGTAATTCCAAATCGGTCTCATGAACTTAAAAATGTATCCCCTTTAAAAGAAAACACAAATCCAAAACCCTAAAAACAAAACAGTTTACAAAAACAAAAACCATAAATCTCAACATGAGAAACAAGCATGATTACGACATTTGCAATGATATGATCACGAAGTTGCATGAACCATAGTTCAGAGTTTTCGAACGTAATGTGTCGAGTACAATTATATCAAACTCATTTTCATTTATCACTTTGATTTAATAAATAATAAAGGAAAAAACTATATATGTTTTTTTTAGAAAATCTTAATACATAGATAAGAACCATAAATTATTAGGTAAAATCCAAAATAGACATAATTTAAATTCACACCATATCATTATTTTTGTATGGTTACATTATTTTACATCAATTATTTTGAGAACAAATCTTCGCGATCTCACTCCTCACTTTATCTATATCAACATCTCCTCCCTCCACAATTAATATTCCCTTTTCACCATTATATGAAGCAGTTTTATGTCCTACAAAAAAAAATACAAATATTTGTATACATTTTGTCAAATTTGAAAGCCTATCTGAAATGTTCTTGGCTCTTTTTATATATAATGATCATCATAATAATTAGATTATGTTTGTGTACCACATTGTTTTATATAGTTATTAACTTTCTCAAGAGTGCTTGCTTTAATTTTACAATTAAGAACGACTTCAACTAGCATCTGCAAAAAGATAAATTAAAATGAAGTTTTAGTGATTTTGTTAGATACAAAAATACCGGTTTATATTAATTTTTGTTTACATCTCAGAAAATTACTAACAATTTGATTTATTTTTTTTAAGTTAATAGTCTGAATAGAGATGATTATGAAGGTAATGTGATTATAACTTAATAACTTGCTTATTAAAATGCATAATGTTGATATGCTTATATAGTCGTATATAACAATGAGATGTTACCCATAATAATAATATTTTAATTTGGCTTTATTACAATTGTCAAAAAAAATTAATAACTAAGGTATGACTTAAGAAAAAACCAAAATAAAAAAAGTTAAGTAAATTAAATAATAGATATTTCAAATTTTATAAGAATATGAAAACAAGTAAAATAGCAATAATAAATGTTATTTATAGATTAAAATCTGTTACAAATTTTAAAAGTAATTATAGAAAAAGAACATAATTTTCCACAATTGTTTTGTATAATATTTATATTTAATCCCATTAAATTAATTTCTAAATTAATTTATTTTATTTTTTATTTCTTTTCTTTTAATCTATGATACGTTTTACCTAAATTAGAATTATATATGAAAAATAACTACGATCATCAAATTAATATTTAAGGTTTTTTATCCATTCACCATTTTCAGATAATCATCTTACATATATCTCACAATCGTTTATCCCATATTATAAAAAGAAAATTCAATCTCAAAGTAACTTTTCGAACGTTTAACCCATATAGTATCTTTATTTAAGTTTCGATTATTATCACATGTTTGTTGATTTGGATTGCGTGGTGCAACATATGGTTCTAGTTACATCATCGTCTATGTTGTTGCATTTGGTTGTATATGTTAAATTTGATAAATTGAATAAATATGGTTAGTTAGCGATTAAATGGTAAGTAAATATTTGTCTATATGGAAATCGATAATGAAAATATAAAAAACTATGAAGAGATCAATAACTCGATTCCTAATAAAAGTATTGAAAACTATAAAATACAAATCCAAGTAACATGTTTAGGGGTGCACATTTAGAATTTTGTTATTCAGGTTCGGTTCTAAGAATTTACGAAAAGTATAACTAAACTCAAATCAAAATAATTATGAATTCATTTTAGTTTTACTTTGGTTAAAATGGTCACCTCTATTCGCGAATAAACCACTTTATTAAGCGAACCAAAGTCTTGTTCAATTAGAAACAAGGTTGGTTTGATGTTGTAATTCCAAATCGGTCTCATGAACTTAAAAATGTATCCCCTTTAAAAGAAAATACAAATCCAAAACCCTAAAAATAAAACAGTTTACAAAAACAAAAACCATAAATCTCAACATGAGAAACAAGCATGATTACGAGATTTGCAATGATATGATCACGAAGTTGCATGAACCATAGTTCAGAGTTTTCAAACGTAATGTGTTGAGTACAATTATATCAAACTCATTTTCATTTTTCACTTTGATTTAATAAATAATAAAGGAAAAAACTATATATATTTTTTTATAAAATCCTAATACATAGATAAGAACCATAAATTATTAGGTAAAATCCCAATATAGACATAATTTAAATTCACACCATATCATTATTTTTGTCTGGTTACATTATTTGACATCAATTATTTTGAGAACAAATCTTCGCGATCTCACTCCTCACTTTATCTATATCAACATCTCCTCCTTCCACAATTAATATTCCCTTTTCACCATTATATGAAGCAGTTTTATGTCCTACAAAAAAAAATACAAATATTTGTATACATTTTGTCAAATTTTAAAGCCTATCTGAAATGTTCTTGGCTCTTTTTATATATAATGATCATCATAATAATTAGATTATGTTTGTGTACCACATTGTTTTATATAGTTATTAACTTTCTCAAGAGTGCTTGCTTTAATTTTACAATTAAGAACGACTTCAACTAGCATCTGCAAAAAGATAAATTAAAATGAAGTTTTAGTGATTTTGTTAGATACAAAAATACCGGTTTATATTAAACTTTTGTTTACATCTCAGAAAATTACTAACAATTTGATTTTTTTTTTTTTAAGTTAATAGTCTGAATAGAGATGATTATGAAGGTATTATAACTTAATAACTTTCTTATTAAAATGCATAATGTTGATATGCTTATATAGTCGTATATAACAATGAGATGTTACACATAATAATAATATTTTAATTTGGCTTTATGACAATTGTCAAAATTATTTAATAACTAAGGCATGACTTAATAAAAAACCAAAATAAAAAAAGTTAAATAAATTAAATAATAGATATTTCAAATTTTATAAGAATATGTAAACAAGTAAAATAGCAATAATAAATGTTATTAATAGATTAAAATCTGTTACAAATTTTAAAAGTAATTATAGAAAAAGGACATAATTTTCCACAATTGTTTTGTAAAATATTTATATTTAATCCCATTAAATTAATTTCTAAATTAATTAATTAATTTATTTATTTCTTTTCTTTTAATCTATGATACTTTTTAACTAAATTAGAATTATATATGAAAAATAACTACGATCATCAAATTAAAATTTAGGGTTCTTTATCCATTCACCATTTTCAGATAATCATCTTACATATATCTCACAATCGTTTATGCCATATTATAAAAACAAAATTCAATCTCAAAGTAACTTTTAATCCATATAGTTTCTTTATTTAAGTTTCGATTATTATCACATGTGTGTTGATTTGGATTGAATGGTACAACATATGGTTCCAGTTACATCATCGTCTATGTTGTTGCATTTGGTTGTATGTGTTAACTTTGATAAACCAAATAAATATGGTTAGTTAGCGACTGAATGGTAAGTAAATATTTGTCTATATGAAAATCCATAATCAAAAGATACAAAACTATGAAGAGATCAATAACTCTGATTCCTAAAAAAAAGTATTGAAAACTATAAAATACAAATCCAATGAACATGTTTAGGGGTGCACATTTAGAATTTTGTTATTCAGGTTCGGTTCTAAGAATTTACGAAAAGTATAACTAAACTCAAATGAAAATAATTGTGAATTCATTTTAGTTTTACTTTGGTTAAAATGTTCACCCCTATTCGCGAATAAACCACTTTATTAAGCGAACCAAAGTCTTGTTCAATTAGAAACAAGTTTGGTTTGATGTTGTAATTCCAAATCGGTCTCATGAACTTAAAAATGTATCCCCTTTAAAAGAAAACACAAATCCAAAACCCTAAAAACAAAACAGTTTACAAAAACAAAAACCATAAATCTCAACATGAGAAACAAGCATGATTACGACATTTGCAATGATATGATCACGAAGTTGCATGAACCATAGTTCAGAGTTTTCGAACGTAATGTGTCGAGTACAATTATATCAAACTCATTTTCATTTATCACTTTGATTTAATAAATAATAAAGGAAAAAACTATATATGTTTTTTTTAGAAAATCTTAATACATAGATAAGAACCATAAATTATTAGGTAAAATCCAAAATAGACATAATTTAAATTCACACCATATCATTATTTTTGTATGGTTACATTATTTTACATCAATTATTTTGAGAACAAATCTTCGCGATCTCACTCCTCACTTTATCTATATCAACATCTCCTCCCTCCAAAATTAATATTCTCTTTTCACCATTATATGAAGCAGTTTTATGTCCTACAAAAAAAAAAAGTTGTATACATTTTGTCAAATTTTAAAGCCTAACTGAAATGTTCTTGGCTCTTTTTATATATAATGATCATCATAATAATTAGATTATGTTTGTGTACCACATTGTTTTATATAGTTATTAACTTTCTCAAGAGTGCTTGCTTTAATTTTACAATTAAGAACGACTTCAACTAGCATCTGCAAAAAGATAAATTAAAATGAAGTTTTAGTGATTTTGTTAGATACAAAACTACCGGTTTATATTAAACTTTTGTTTACATCTCAGAAAATTACTAACAATTTGATTTTTTTTTTTTAAGTTAATAGTCTGAATAGAGATGATTATGAAGGTAATGTGATTATAACTTAATAACTTGCTTATTAAAATGCATAATGTTGATATGCTTATATAGTCGTATATAACAATGAGATGTTACCCATAATAATAATATTTTAATTTGGCTTTATTACAATTGTCAAAAAAAATTAATAACTAAGGTATGACTTAAGAAAAAACCAAAATAAATAAAGTTAAATAAATTAAATAATAGATATTTCAAATTTTATAAGAATATGAAAACAAGTAAAATAGCAATAATAAATGTTATTAGTAGATTAAAATCTGTTACAGATTTTAAAAGTAATTATAGAAAAGAACATAATTTTCCACAATTTTTTTGTATAATATTTATATTTAATCCCATTAAATTAATTTCTAAATTAGTTAATTTATTTTTTTATTTCTTTACTTTTAATCTATGATACTTTTTACCTAAATTAGAATTATATATGAAAAATAACTACGATCATCAAAGTAAAATTTAGGGTTCTTTATCCATTCACCATTTTCATATAATCATCTTACATATATCTCACAATCGTTTATCCCATATTATAAAAAGAAAATTCAATCTCAAAGTAACTTTTCGAACGTTTAACCCATATAGTATCTTTATTTAAGTTTCGATTATTATCACATGTTTGTTGATTTGGATTGCGTGGTACAACATATGGTTCCAGTTATATCATCGTCTATGTTGTTGCATTTGGTTGGATGTGTTAACTTTGATAAACCGAATATATATGGATAGTTAGCGACTGAATGGTAAGTAAATATTTGTCTATATGGAAATCCATAATCAAAAGATACAAAACTATGAAGAGATCAATAACTCTGATTCCTAAAAAAAAGTATTGAAAACTATAAAATACAAATCCAATGAACATGTTTAGGGGTGCACATTTAGAATTTTGTTATTCAGGTTCGGTTCTAAGAATTTACGAAAAGTATAACTAAACTCAAATGAAAATAATTGTGAATTCATTTTAGTTTTACTTTGGTTAAAATGTTCACCCCTATTCGCGAATAAACCACTTTATTAAGCGAACCAAAGTCTTGTTCAATTAGAAACAAGTTTGGTTTGATGTTGTAATTCCAAATCGGTCTCATGAACTTAAAAATGTATCCCCTTTAAAAGAAAACACAAATCCAAAACCCTAAAAACAAAACAGTTTACAAAAACAAAAACCATAAATCTCAACATGAGAAACAAGCATGATTACGACATTTGCAATGATATGATCACGAAGTTGCATGAACCATAGTTCAGAGTTTTCGAACGTAATGTGTCGAGTACAATTATATCAAACTCATTTTCATTTATCACTTTGATTTAATAAATAATAAAGGAAAAAACTATATATGTTTTTTTTAGAAAATCTTAATACATAGATAAGAACCATAAATTATTAGGTAAAATCCAAAATAGACATAATTTAAATTCACACCATATCATTATTTTTGTATGGTTACATTATTTTACATCAATTATTTTGAGAACAAATCTTCGCGATCTCACTCCTCACTTTATCTATAACAACATCTCCTCCCTCCACAATTAATATTCCCTTTTCACCATTATATGAAGCAGTTTTATGTCCTACAAAAAAGAAATATTTGTATACATTTTGTCAAATTTTAAAGCCTAACTGAAATGTTCTTGGCTCTTTTTATATATAATGATCATCATAATAATTAGATTATGTTTGTGTACCACATTGTTTTATATAGTTATTAACTTTCTCAAGAGTGCTTGCTTTAATTTTACAATTAAGAACGACTTCAACTAGCATCTGCAAAAAGTGAAATTAAAATGAAGATTTAGTGATTTTGTTAGATACAAAAATACCGGTTTATATTAAAATTTTGTTTACATGCATCTCAGAAAATTACTAACAATTTGATTTTTTTTAAAGTTTATAGTCTGAATAGAGATGATTATGAAGGTAATGTGATTATAACTTAATAACTTGCTTATTATAATGCATAGTGTTGATATGCTTATATAGTCGTATATAACAATGAGATGTTACCCATAATAATAATATTTTAATTTGGCTTTATTACAATTGTCAAAAAAAATTAATAACTAAGGTATGACTTAAGAAAAAACCAAAATAAATAAAGTTAAATAAATTAAATAATAGATATTTCAAATTTTATAAGAATATGAAAACAAGTAAAATAGCAATAATAAATGTTATTAGTAGATTAAAATCTGTTACAAATTTTAAAAGTAATTATAGAAAAGAACATAATTTTCCACAATTTTTTTGTATAATATTTATATTTAATCCCATTAAATTAATTTCTAAATTCGTTAATTTATTTTTTTATTTCTTTACTTTTAATCTATGATACTTTTTACCTAAATTAGAATTATATATGAAAAATAACTATGATCATCAAAGTAAAATTTAGGGTTCTTTATCCATTCACCATTTTCATATAATCATCTTACATATATCTCACAATCGTTTATCCCATATTATAAAAAGAAAATTCAATCTCAAAGTAACTTTTCGAACGTTTAACCCATATAGTATCTTTATTTAAGTTTCGATTATTATCACATGTTTGTTGATTTGGATTCCGTGGTACAACATATGGTTCCAGTTATATCATCGTCTATGTTGTTGCATATGGTTGGATGTGTTAACTTTGATAAACCGAATATATATGGTTAGTTAGCGACTGAATGGTAAGTAAATATTTGTCTATATGGAAATCCATAATCAAAATATACAAAACTATGAAGAGATCAATAACTCGATTCCTAAAAAACTAGGGTTCGTATATAAGGCTTTTTGGCCGCATCTTGATCGAAACCAAGTCTCAAAATCATCAGAAAAGAGTCTGAGAGGAGTTTCTCTTGTTCATGAGAGTTTTGTGGATTATGGTTTCGTTCTTGAGTGTTTTGGAATAGATTTTCGTGGTGGTTGTCGTGGATTTCATTTCTAGCCTCAATTCCATCAGTTTTTATCCGAATAATTCAAGGTGAGTGCGTGACCATGGCTTCTGGGCCGACGGATCGTTAGGGTTGTTTGGTGATAGGCTTGGAACGTGAGGATTGATCTTGTGTTGATTGATTATGGCTGTGTGTATTGGTTGTTGTGTTGTGATTGTTGTTTTGTGCAGGTTTTCGTGTTGACGCAGAGAAGGAATCGATCCGAGAGGATTATGATCAATTTCCTAGGATCCTGCGAAGGGCCTGTCGAACGACACACACGAGGTGTGTCGAACGACAGCCCAGCACGAAGGCTGTCGAATGACACACATAAGGTGTGTCGAACGACAGCCAGATCACATGCCTGTCGATCGACACCTAGTGGTTGTGTCGAATGACAGGTATGTACATGGGGGTGTCGATCGATACCTAGTGGTAGTGTCGATCGACAGCATGCCTGTTTGGCTGTGGTTGAGCCTTTGTGTTTGTGTGTTGCTTTCGTTGTATGTTTGCCTGAGCGGTCAATCGTGTCTGAGTGCGCAGTCGTAGATGGGATGGCCGTCTCACTGAGTATTTATGATAATACTCACGCATCTCTTTTTTCCATGTGATGCAGGTAAAGGCAAATTGTGATCGTGGAATCATGGCTACGAAGAGGGAGATGGTCTGGGGTCTCGTTTTCGTTTTGTTTCATTTATCGTTTTAGATTCACTGTTAGGTTGCTGGATTGGAATGGATATTGTGGAACTTGTTTGGTTTTGTTGATCGAATCGGTTTAGTGTTATTTAATGGAATTGATTTATTGGTTTAAATTGTCTAGTTATCCGCTGTAGTATTTTCTGTGTGTTTTGCTTGGTTGTTGAGGATAGCATTTATGGAAATGCAACTCCGAGACCAAGGGTTATTGTTAAAAAAAAAAAAAAAACGGGTCGGGTCGTTTCAGGTTTTATGTTGTAATACCAAACCGGTCTCATGAACTTAAAAATGTATCCCCTTTAAAAGAAAACACAAATCCAAAACCATATAAACAAAATAGTTTACAAAAAGAAAAACCATAAATCTCAACATGAGAAACAAGCATGATTACCACATTTGCAATGATATGATCAAGAAGTTGCATGAACCATAGTTCAGCGTTTTCGAACGTAATGTGTCGAGTACAATTATATCAAACTCATTTTCATTTATCATTTTGATTTGATAAATAATAAAGGAAAAAACTATATATATTATTTTTATAAAACTAAATACATAGAGAAGAACCATAAATTATTAGGTAAAATCCAAATATAGACATAATTTAAATTCACACCATAATTTAAATCACGACATGGTTTGTTCTTGGTTGGTTTCTTCTCACGCATGTCTCGTCTTTTCATTCCCACAGCGTTAACCCCCAATAATTTCTTAGGAGAAGCAAAAACTCTAAGATCTGGAGCCATCGCGAAATCAGGACCTGTTTTTCCAAACCCTTGTTTCCACTTTTTCTTGCGCACCTTGTATTCTCCTCGACTCACCTTGAATCCACCTTTTTGTGAACATCCATCTCATTTGGATCCTTGGAAGAGTCAGATTCAGAAGAAGTTTCATATGCACTTTCGTATCCCAAGTGTTCTACGAAATGCCCCAAGGGTTTTTCGACGACTCTAATTCGATTTGGGTCTACCGGCTTTGTCACCGCGAGATGTCGTGGCTGTGCCATTTTCTCTTGTTGTTCTTCATCCCCAGACTACTGACTGAGTATAGTTTTCATGCTCGTCAATCGATCGTAAATGTGTTGGAGAAGAATATAAACTTTAGGGTTGATTTCCATGTTCGAGTTCCCACCGTCGAGAGGAACGTTGGCTCTGATACCATTAATAAGCTTGGACTTATCGAGAGAGAAATTAGGAAGAGAAATTGAAGAAGAGAAGCAGAAGAATCAGAGGAGAAGAGAAAATAGAGAGCTTGAGAGAGAGATAGATTTTAATTGTAAATTGTTTGATAATGTTTTTCTACCGCATTCGGAATACTAAATAGCAAGATAAAAGGGCGTATAACTTAAACATAGCAGCCCACTAAAGAACATAAACGAAGCCCGTACAGAATTGATGTTCGTGACTTATAAGAGAAAACAAGTATTCTAACAATCATTAGAGTCTACTAAGTACTTTTTTTTTTGTCATCTGGTAGATTTGATTGAACTTTTAACACGATCTTACACTTTCGATCATCGGTAAAGAACACACTCTTTCCGATTAAAAAGCCAAGGACAAAAGAGAAATCCTTGGAAACAAAAGTCAAGGACAAAGGAGAAATCATTGGAGCCAAATTATAACAACAATAAGAGATTAGAGCCGTAACCAAAATAAACAAAGATTAGGACCACATAGACCATAAAAAAATTGGATTGTTGCAAATCCATACGCCAAAATTGCCGGCTCTCCAGGCTAAACTTCCGAAAGTCTACTAAGTACTAACTTCATAAAACTTAATTTTTGGAGCAGAAATGCAGAATTCTATTGACCATAAGAAAAGTCTTAGTTTTGACCCAACAAGACTTTTGTTATCTGTATGTTTCCGTTTTTCGAGGAAGACAAACCTGTAACTGTAACAGTCTCTCAGCTCAAATCCGTTGGAGATGCCGAGCTCCACCACGGAGGTCTCCGTCGCGGTTCCGCTTCTTCCCTCACTTCGCCGCACTATCAACTCTACCTCTCAGGTCGCCATCGTCGGCTCCAATCTGTGTCCGATCGAAAGCCTCGATTACGAGTACGACAACTCCCCTACCGTTGCTTCCTCTTTCTCCTTTATAGCCTTAATTTTAATTTGTTTACACACTGATTTAGGATCGAGGAGAATGATTTCTTCAAGCAGGATTGGAGAGCTCGTAGTAAGGTACAGATATTCCAATACGTCTTCATGAAGTGGCTTCTATGTTTTTTCATCGGAATTATTGTTAGTCTTATCGGATTCACTAACAATCTCGCCGTCGAAAATCTCGCCGGAGTCAAATTTGTTATCACTTCCAACATGATGTTGGCCGGAAGGTAACTTTCGAATTTTTCTCTCTGTTTGCTTTGCAATGTTAGTGATTGGCTTTTTTATGGAGAGTTCACAGGTTCAGTATGGGGTTTCTTGTTTTCTCTCTTACCAACTTGGTTCTTACTCTCTTTGCCTCGGCCGTTACCTCTTTTGTTGCCCCTGCTGCGGCGGGTTCCGGTATACCGGAAGTCAAGGCCTATTTGAATGGTGTAGATGCTCCAGAGATATTCTCACTTCGCACTTTGTTTGTTAAGGTAACGATTTTCACCTGCTGAATGTTTTAGCCAAGAAAGTTGGTGAAACTCATTTGCTTGGAATACAGATCATTGGGAACATATCTGGAGTATCAGCGTCTCTTCTCATAGGTAAGGCAGGGCCTATGGTGCACACTGGTGCTTGTGTCGCATCCATACTTAGTCAGGGAGGCTCGAAAAGATATGGATTGACTTGGAGATGGCTCCGATTTTTCAATAATGATAGAGACCGAAGAGATCTTGTAACTTGTGGGTCAGCTGCTGGTATCGCTGCTTCATTTCGTGCTCCGGTTGGTGGTGTCCTGTTCGCGCTTGAGGAGATGTCATCTTGGTATGTCTTGAGCTCAACGGATTCTTCATCTTAACTTCATTAGTTGCAATATTGTCGCTGGACTAATTGGCTCTTCGGTCTCATCTGGTCACTATATCTGTTCTTCAGACTGTCATTTTGTGAATGATTCATTAAGCTAGAATGGGGGGTTTTTCGTTGTAGGTGGAGGAGTGCACTTTTATGGAGAATCTTCTTTTCAACAGCTGTTGTGGCAATTGTTCTCCGTGCTCTAATCGATGTGTGTTTAAGTGGAAAATGTGGATTATTTGGCAAAGGAGGCCTGATAATGTTTGATGTCTATTCAGAAAATGCATCATATCATTTGGGGGATGTACTTCCTGTTCTGCTCCTTGGAGTTGTTGGGGGTATTCTAGGAAGCTTTTACAATTTTCTGCTGGATAAGGTTCTTCGAGCTTACAACTACATATATAAGTAAGCTCTCTTTTTGGATATACTTATAGTACAGACACATACACATAAGTAACCAAAATCTTGATCCTCAACGTTTTTTCCTGTCCAGGAAAGGCGTTGCTTGGAAAATCCTCCTCGCTTGTACAATCTCAATTTTCACGTCCTGCCTTCTTTTTGGATTACCTTTTCTTGCACAATGCCAACCTTGCCCTGCTGGTGCGTCAGAGGAGTGCCCTACGGTTGGCCGGTCTGGCAACTTTAAGAAATACCAATGCCCCCCTGGTCACTACAATGACCTAGCTAGCCTCATATTCAACACAAATGATGATGCTATCAAAAACCTTTTCAGCAAAAACACTGACTTTGAGTTTCATTACTTGTCGGTTCTAGTATTTTTTTTTACATGTTTCTTCCTCAGTATCTTTAGCTACGGCATTGTTGCTCCAGCGGGTCTCTTTGTACCCGTTATCGTAACAGGAGCATCGTATGGACGGTGTGTAGGGATGCTGCTTGGTTCAAACACAAATCTTAATCATGGTCTATTTGCTGTGCTCGGTGCTGCATCTTTCCTAGGTGGATCAATGAGGATGACAGTTTCCTTGTGCGTTATTCTCCTTGAGCTGACCAATAATCTGCTGCTACTGCCTATGATGATGCTGGTGCTCTTGATTTCAAAAACTGTTGCTGATGCTTTCAATTCCAACATCTATAACCTCATCATGAAGATAAAAGGGTTTCCCTACCTCTACAACCATGCAGAGCCTTACATGAGGCAGCTTACAGTTAGTGATGTAGTCACAGGTCCACTTCAAGTCTTGAGTGGCATCGAGAAAATCGAGACTATTGTACACATTCTCAAAACCACCAATCATAATGGCTTCCCTGTGGTTGATGGGCCACCATTTACTGCAGCTCCTGTTCTATATGGCCTAATCCTCCGGGCTCATATTCTGACATTGCTAAAGAAACGAGTATTCTTGTCTAGTCCAGTGGCTTGTGACTCCGATACCCTTGCCCAATTCACAGCAAATGAGTTTGCTAAGAAGGGTTCTGGGAGGGGTGATAAAATAGAAGATGTGGAATTAAGCGAGGAGGAATTGAATATGTATTTGGATGTACATCCGTTCTCTAATGCTTCACCTTACACTGTTGTGGAGACGATGTCGCTTGCAAAGGCTCTTTTCCTCTTCCGTGAGGTTGGCCTAAGGCACTTACTGGTCATACCAAAAATCTCCAATGTAAGTGATCTTGGTTTCTCCTTTTCCTTGGCTGTTATCAATCACCTTATTAGATTCTGACAGGCACTAGAATGTGAATGATATGCTTTAATACATATGGATGAATAATAAGGAATAGTATAAATACGCAGAAGGGAGAACAGATCAGAGTTTTTTTTATCATTGGTTTGTTTGGTGGGAGGCTTTTGGGCTTTGGTACAATTTATGGACTCTATAACAAATCTCGAACAGTCACTTGGTTCTCTGTATCCGATAGCTCTTGGTTCATCAGTGATTTGAAGAGAAAAATAACAGAAATCATGGTCGAATATGCAATTCTCTGCAATGTTCGTATCAAAATTCCTTTGTGACAATAAATAAAATGGTTGTATTGCAGAGACCTCCAGTGGTAGGTATATTGACACGGCATGACTTCATGCCGGAGCATATACTAGGCCTGCATCCATCCCTTTCTCGGAGCAAGTGGAAAAGGCTTCGGATTCGTTTGCCTTTCCTCTCATGATGTATTCAGCTGCTTGCCAAGTTTCAGTTATGACAGCTCAGATCAAGTCTATTGTCATTTTAGAACTGTATTTCTAGCTCAAAGATTCACAAATGCTGTGTGTTATTATTCGACTTTTGTAAATGAATTAACATGAAGGTACCTCGAATAAAGGGTGTTTGTTTTGTGGTATTTATAATTGTTTTGTTGCCTAAAAAGGCTTGACTCTTATTGCCTTCCAAGAGGGAGCAACACAATGAGATGCCAAACTAAACATCTTGTTGCGTATAATTTCATCTTCATCCCAAAACTCTTTAAACTATAAGCCCAAGCAAGAGAAACATAAACAATTTTGCTGGACAAAAGCAAGAGTGTGTGTGTGCATTGTTTGATACAAAAGCTTATAGTTAACACATCCGAATTGTAGTTTTTTCATCATTAGGTCTTGGCCTTAGATAGTGGTCAAAATCGGGTAGGTGGTGTGTGAAGAGCAATTTAAGCATCGCATGATGATTCTGGGATTGGCTTTTTACCATACATATAAGTTAAAAATTTGAATAAAAATATAAAAATGAAATCAAATTTTAACTAGTTTCCAACTAAGCTGTATAGAATCGGAAACGGGTACGAGGAAGCGGAATTTTTAGAAACGTGGAAACGAGTTTTTTAAAATTAAAAAAAAAGATACGTTTTTGGAAACGTATAAAAAACATATATACATAAATATATATCATAAAACCAAAAATATCAAAAAACGAAACTATATGCAAGAGAATATTTAAAATAGTAGAACTATTATTATGTATACGGAATTTTGAATTTTGACAAAATATTCCACTTCAGGTTGAACAAAAGTTTCTATGTAAACTCAAGTTTCAATTGAAAAGAGAATAAAATCTCTGATTCCAACAAAACCCACTTCGTTATGTATATGATTGCAGTAATCAGTAACAAGCCTACTGTAAATGGAAAAATTATCTTGCTTAGATGTTTCTCTTCGATTCTTCGAAATCTCTAGGTTACGATAGTGAGTGATTAGAGAAGATAGAAAATATGAATATAAGTGTTTCATATTAAGTTTTTAAACTTATTAAAAATAACATATGTATTTCTATGTTTTCAAAATATCAAAAACCGCGTTTTCAAAATGAAGAGTTTCGTTTTCAATGCGTTTTCAAATCGATATTTTTAAGAAATGTGTTTCCATCGCGTTTCCGGTTTCGAAACGTTTCTGAAACGGGAAATAGGTCTTAGGTAGAGTTTCCATGCAGCATAGGTTAGTAATACTATGAGTCGTTTATTTTGCAAAACATTCATATTTTTTTTTCTTTAACTTTAGTTACAACAGATATAATTTTACATAGGGAAATTATTTATTTTTATTTAAGAGTTCTCATTAACTAATGAATTATATCAAGCCATTATTGCAAAAATTGGTGAAACTAACAAATTAGTGTGTGAAAATGGACTCTAGAACACTGTTTGATTGAGTTACTACCAATCAATGTTTGCCTCCTTATTTGGGATTTTTGCTAAATTAACCCAAATTGGAAAGTGTTTTGTCCCACTAACCTAAAGTGAAAGTGTTTTTGTCCCCTTAACCATAACAATTTTGAAATTCAATTTAACCCTTGAACATTAATAAATAGTAATTTTTAATTATTTTCTGAATTTTTGAAAACTCAGAAATTGGGATTCATATATTTTATTTCCTTATTTAAATAATTCACTTTCTTTGTTAAAAATCAGTTAACAAAAAAATTAAAATTAAAATAAAAACAAAATAATAATCATCAACAACAAAGGTCCATCGATTTTCGGCTGAGGGTATCCATTGACCACAACTTACATAGATATGAGACATGACCTCTAACACAAAGAATAATCAAAGGAATTTAGGTTGTAAAAATTTCAAAAACACTAAAAAGAAAGAGAGACCATGATCAGAGAAGAATAGGAAGAAGAAGATTAGATTTAGGGAATATTTTTTTAAATATATTAGTTAAGGAATGTAGATAATCACGATTTATAAGATCCTAGATTTAAAGAAATTAAACTAATTTTGGTAGAAACTACCTTCTACAACCAGTAGAAAATAGGTAAAAAGTAGATGAATGCGGTAGAATACATCTGCTACATGGCGTAGAAGACAAGGCGAATGGCACCAACAAGCCAAATCGTGGAAATTGCTTTCTGCATTGCGTAGAAATAGAACAATTGGCAGAAACGTAGGTTTCTAGCCGTCGCAGATTTGTGTTTTTTTTGTAGTAATACAATCTGCCGGCAGATTTGACATTGGTAGACAGAAAAAAATATTAACATAAATCTATATACTTTCTACATAATTTTTTTTATATTTTCCTTATTTTTAAACATTATAAAACCTATTTATTTTAAATTTTCAATGTTTAGTGAAGGGTAATTTAAGAAATTTTTGACACAAAAAGGTGTTAGGTTTGCGGGACAAAGTACCTTTTAATTTGGGTCAATTTAACAAAATTCCCTTATTTGGATATGTTCCTCCGAAAGAGCTAATTCTTAAAATTTAAGGATACTCAATCTATCATTTACTTGGATATGTTCCTCCGAATGATTTATTTTATTCTAAACAAAAATTGAAACCGAATCTACATGAAATTTTGCCGCGCCACGTTTCTTCAGAGTTCCCAGTCCAACTGGCTCTTCAACTATCACATGGTGTTTTTAATTTTCTATCGTTTTCTGAACAAATATATGTTTCTCTAAAAAAGATAATAAACAAATAAAGTAAAGAGATATTTACATGTAAAGGTACTTTTTGACAAAGTTATTTCACCTAGAGATACTTTCTTTGGTTGCCATACTTTCTTCATAGTCAATAACTATTTTATCGTTGAGAAACAATAACCTCTGATTTACTTTTATCCAACTAATAATTTACTTTACTAATGTAAATAAAAAAACAAAACAAAATTTACTTTTTATTTTTTTATTAGATCGACAGATCCCTCTTCTCTCCATCCCACCCACCGAATTCCTCTTTCTTTCTATTTGATTTGAATGATTTCATCTAATTCTTTTCGATTAGCTTTTCAATGCCGACGTGTGACTGTAAATCAAAGTTTCAAAACTCGTTTCCTTCTCTTGACTCTCAGCGGAAACTATTCGCTCAAGCTTTGTAAGCTCGGTTGTTCTCTTCTAATAGCGAGGTTCCTCAAGCAACAACGACGACTCCGACACAAACAAAACGAGAGCTTTAGATTGTGGGTATATAAAATATGTTGATTAAGCTTTGATTAGATTTAAGAATTTTATCTTTTAATGGAAGCGTGAATTTTTGGTTCATCTTTATGTTGATTAAATCGTTTCTTTTGTTCATCTTTCTATAGTATTTGGTGAAATACCTTTGATGGGGTTTGGAATACAGCAACCGGTTTGAGTTTCGCATACTTAGACGATGAGGAAAATTCAATTGTTTTGCCTTTTTTCCTTTTTGCATAATGGTAGATGCAAAGTTTCAGAAGTTTTTGTGATGTATTCTTGCTAATCATGCTGCTATAATCTTGTATGGCGAGCCCTTTCAACTAATTCTCCTTGAGTTTTTGTGGAGAATTTGGGTACTCTTCGACTTGTTTTTTCTTTGTTTTTTGTTCAGTTTTGCTTCCGCTCTCTTTTTCATCTCTATCTCCTTGTTATGTAGTTGTTTTATCTTTGGCCTACAATAAACAACATCATCGACACATCATCGACACTTACTCTAAGAGCAATTTTGAAATATAGATTAAATAGTGGATAAAGAATTCTTGTGCCAATTACTTCATATTTTTTGCCTAGCAAGTGTAAGCATTCTTAATTATTGCTTCTTAGATTATCCCCAATCCTTTTGTTTTCCTTTGTTGCATGTTAGAGGCAAAGAAAGTTGTTCCACATTATAGATGTGCTCACGTATGATTGGTCATGTATAGTTGGTCACCTATGAATGGTTATGTATTGATGGTGACATATGGGTGATCATGTAACGATGGTTATGTATTGATGGTCATATATGAGTGGTCATGTAACAATGGTATTATACCTTGCAATGCATTTTTGTTTTTGTATTTGTAATGCGTTGTCTATATTTGCAATGCATTTTTTTGTAAATATAAGAATTCATATTTCCGATTCAGTATTTCTTAGTTTTAACTTTTAACCCATCAACTAAAAAATGCAACTAGTGTAGGTTTTATAAAGATCGGTCCATACCTACTAAAGTTATAACATGGATCTATTGTAAGATTTATGTGATATGCAGATTAGAAGATTAAGAGTGAATTTTGGTTGTTAAGTTTTCAAATCGAAACCAAGAAAGAACATGGATTCTATACGTGACCATTCATATACTACAATTAGTACACGACCATTCATATGTGACCATTCATATACTACCATTAGTACATGACCATTCGTATGTGACCATTTATGCGTGACCATATATATCTCTATATTCAACCATCTATACATATACATACTAATGTCTATTCATAGAGCTTCGACCATCCTCAAAAGTTGTCTTTACCCCAAACATCATACCTTTCTCTCTTTCATCTCTAGCACATCGAGAAGAACTAATGACCAAAAGCTTTTGATAGATTGCATATGCTTCAATTCCTAGACACAAAAACGTGAATAGTTGATAGGAAGCAAGATAGACACTATCGACAACCTCCGCAGCCACACGGTCTCTCCACCTATTGTGAACGCCCAGAGGAGTGCTTCACCGGTTTTTGCCTATGTGAACCTCAATCTTAGATCATAAGAACAATGGTGGTGCCTCTTCTTAATATGCATCCAAGGTATAAGGGAAGAAAATCCATCTTTCTTCTTCTGCCAATTTAAATATACAAATTCAAGTCAATAATTTTGATATGATAACATCGAGTAGACATTAGAGAAGTTGATTCTCTGCCTCGCTCCTCCGAAAAGAAAAATCGTTTGTGAGTAAGTTGTAACTTATGGATTTATACCTCACAACAAAATCTAAACTCAATCGGTGGTGGAATCGTCACTTGGCCGTGAATAGATAGAAGTCAATAAAGATGGATTGTTAGATAAACAAATTTTGACTTTTTGCCCAAAAGATTTTGAGCAATTTAGCTTGATTTGAAATAGAATCGATACCCAAATTTACCAGAACGAGAGCTTCACATAGTACCGGAAATCGTGGTTATGGAATCGCGACGAAAATTGAGAAGAACTCGCGATGAAATCATGACCGTAGTGATGGAGTCTTGACGTTGGCAAAGAAGAAGACTGGAGCGATGGAGTCCGACTATGACGAAGAGAAAATCGTGATGGAGTCGATGATGTTGACGAAGAAGAAGAAAGCATGACCTTTTTTTTAGATCTACGTTGATTTTTAATTTCTTTTTTTAAACCAACGGTTCAGATCATATATATCAAATTTAAGTTGTGCTTTTTACTTTAGGGGCGATTTGGTCATTAATTTTTTTAATTAGTAGAAAAAGTATGGCATATTTGAGAAGTATGTTTAGTGAAAGGAAACTTTTACAAAGTACATTAAAGTACATTTAGGTGTAAGAAGCCCTAAAATAAAAAGACTATCTTTTGGAATGTCAAGTATTTCGACCCATCCCAGAGTTTTTTTTTGTTTTTTTTTAGAATTATCAACCATCATAGTTAAGTGTATAAAAAATCACGTGATAGCTTTGAATCTACATATTACATATTGCAAAACTCTCTTGTAGACTACTCCCATCATTGGATTTCGATCCACTTTTATTTTTGATAGTGGATTTACAGCGAAGGAGACACCTATACACTTTTAATTCTCCAAACTTTATATATTTGTAAACTCAAAATATTCATTTCAGTAATGCTATATTATAATTTTTGGTAGTATTTTACAAACTCAAAATATTTGTAACATATATTCAAGTTAAATATTGCTTAAAGGCGGGTGGAGTTTGATCGGGCTCATTTGAATTAGTTACAACTTACAACCAACTACAGCTTACAACCAACTAGCAAAATCACGACTTCCTTTTTTTAGGGAAGTTGACTAAAAATATCCTCTTTAGATTTCAGGTTGACTCAAACATCCTTTTTAGATTTTAATTACTGAGACTATTTTTGAGTCCGTTTTACCCTTTTTCATTTTATAACAAAAAACGTATTTACGAAAATACCATTAATGAAACGGGACTCGTAGGCGGGAACTTTTCCCGCCTAAAACAAATAAGTTTACCGCTCAGTGATGGTAGACTTATTTTCGGTCTGGTAGACTTATTTTTTAGTCCGTAGACTTATTTGACGAGCGGTTGACTTATTTTTGAATGGTAGACTTATTTTGTCTCTTTTGGTGGTAGATTTGTTTCCGAACGGTAGACTTATTTTTTTAGCGGTAGACTTAAATTCACCCAATGGTAGACTTATTTTTTGTGGTAGACTTATTAGTCGAATGGTAGATTTATTTCCGTAGACTTATTTTGAACGGTAGATTTATTTTTCTTCGATGGTAGATTTTTTTTACCAGTAGATTTGTTTTCTTTGGTGGTAGATTTTTAGTCATAGCAGCGGTAGATTTATAATTGTGGATAATGACGGTAGACTTATTTTAGTAGCGGTAGACTTATAGTTATCGGTAGACTTATTTATGGTGATGGTAGATTTATTTTGTGTATAGTTGTGGTAGGCTTATTGTAGTAGTGGTAGATTTATAATGAGCGGTAGACTTATTCCGTATTTTCGGTCAACGAAACCAACCTTTGACTGGTAGACTTATTTTTTTAGAATCAATAGTGGTAGACTTATGCGTTGTTAGCGATTGAAGCGGTAGATTTGTTTTTACCTAGGTCGAGTGATGGTAGACTTTTTATCCAATCTAGTTACGGTAGACTTTTTTTCACATTAGACATTTGGTAGACTTATTGTGATAGCGGTAGACTTATAGTACTTGGTGGTAGACTTGTTTCCTGTTTCGAAAACTATAGTGGTGGTAGACTTATTTGGTAGGTGGTAGAGTGTAGAGTTATTTGCAAGGAACGCGAAATATCGATTTTACCCTTAAAAAATAGACAAATTTGCACAAAAAAACCTGCAACAATGGTGAAGAACTAGGGTTTAGGGTTTAGGGTTTGAACAAAAAGAGATAAATTGGGAACAAAATAAATCATAATTGTTTGTGGTAGTCAGAGTTTTGAGAAGAATTGATGGGTGTTCTTGGTTGACAATTCAAAAGGTGGTACAGTTCTAGGGGCATATCATGCAAGTGATGGTAGATTTATATACAAGTGATGGTAGATTTAATATGTACTATATATTTTCTATCTTTTCGTATGAACTCGTACTCGTGTTTTAAGGATATTGTAATGGTTACAGAAACATTTCAGAAGTCATGTTTTAACCATACATAAATGTTGTCAATTCATTCATTACACTACAAAAAAATATTCATAGATGTCTACCATAATGTTTGAATCTCTTTGCAAAGGGTATACCATAACAATTGTATCTTATAGAAATAAATCTACCATAACGTATATTACAAATCAGAACGTGTGTGTCTCATAAAAATAAATCTACCATCAAACGAAAATACATCTCATCCGAATCACGAGGGATAATTGAACAATCACTGGATCCATCACGAGGGTTTAACTCTGATAACTGAACAATCTCATCACGTGGTAACTCATCCATGATACCAGCTGCACGTTTGAGGCGAATAGCATGCATATTGGAATCACAGAAGTCTTTCATACTATGCCAAAAAAATCTCATTCATTAGCAGCTTCAGAGTAAAAAATCTACTATTGCATAGAATAAATCTACCATTACACAAAAATAAATCTACCACTAAGAACTTACATGCCATATATACGGGTGAGATTGAGGACTTGATGCTACATAACCATAAGGCCGTATAGGAGAATAAGCATGTTAAACAATACAAAGATTAACCAAATACTACCTAAATACAACAAGAAACAATGGTGTATAGACCATCTTCATGATCTTTTGGATGTTCTATACAATCTTCATGCGGTTACGCATTGCACGTACAAAGAATACCTGTAAAGAAATTCATGCAAATTAGAACATTTTAGACTGAAACACAATCCTAACTAGCCAAAAAAGATTTCATTCATTAGCAGCTCCAGAGTCGAAAAGTCTACCATAATGTTTGTATCTCTTTGCAAAAAGTCTACGACAACGTCAAAAAAAGATTTCATTCATTAGCAAATCAAGAGTCGAAAAGTCTACCACAACGTCTGCATCTCATAGAAATAAGTCTACCACAACGTCTGCATCTCATAGAAATAAGTCTACCATAACGTCTATTATAAATCTACCGTAACGTATGTTTTTTCCATAGAAATAAGTCTACCATAACATCGGAATCTGGATCTGAGAAAAATCCAGATCTGGAAAAAGTTCAGATCTGAGAAAAATCCAGATCTGGACCAGAACGTGATTTTACAAAACTTCAACTCACCCAAACGAAACCGGTTAGAATCAAGATATTACCTCTCTACAACGCACGAAAATGAAACCCCAACACTCAACTTTCTTTCGCCGGAATTTCGAAACCTATGAACGAAGAACATATTGAAGTTCATAAATTCGAACCCAAAACACTCGTGAATTATATAGAGGAAAAAAACTTACGATTTGTTTCGAATCTTACTGTCAAAAGCAACAAATCTCGTCGCCGGAGAGAGGAAGAAGAAGATGAAGAGTTGAAATCTGATTTTTTTTTTTTTTTTTGGTTTTATGCTGTTTTTTTTCCAAAGGATAATGGCATTTTCGTTAATAAACGAATTTGAGATATTTTTAATGTCTTTGTAACTTTTTTTAACTCAAATTTTTGAGCTCAAAAAATAAAAGGATATTTGAGTAAACACCATATCTAAAAAAATGTTTGAGTAATTATCTCTTTTTTTATTATCATTTATTCCAACAATTAATAAAACAAAAAATGTCTAAAGAGAAAAATATTGAGTATTTGCATCTCATATATATACATACGTTGCAGGCTAATTAGGTAGGTGGATTTTGTACTACAGTAAAAAATCTATAAAACAATACTCGATAAGGTAATAAATTTGATAAAGTAATAAATTTTTCCGGTCCCAAATTAGGGTAGTGCAAAATTTAACACAAATCGATAAGATGATAAGATAATAAGATAATAATTTTTTCAAAAATCCTATACAAATATATAGTCTTATTAATATCATAAAATAATAACTGTTATATATTTTTTCATTTCAAAGTAAGTGATGTTTTAGAATAAACAAATTATTTCAAAATATATTATATTTTTAACTTTTAGTAGAGAATTGATTAATTTTTATTGTTTTTAACCATTTATATTTAGTAAATTGTTTTATTTGTGGCTAAATTGTGTTTTATTATGAATTTATCAACTAATTATATTTTTTTAATTTATTTTAAAAATTACTTGTAAAGTAATAACTCTATAAAGTAATAAATTTTGGTGATTCCAACATTATTACTTTAGAGAATTTTTACTATATTCATTTTTTCAATAATCCCACTTTGCCCATATTCTCTCTCTTTCATTTTTATATCTACCTTCATTGTTAGCCGGATATTTTCTTTAATTATGGCGGCTAAGGTGAATCGTGTCGGTTATAATTAACTGTTAGTCGAATTTCCTAAGGCTAAATTTGTTATTTCCACTCTAGACATGGTGTCATTCACTTAATTTTCAATATCTCATAGTCATTTTGGTAAATATGCTATCTAATATAGATATCTAGCTAATTCATCCAAAAATATTTGCTTCACTCGCTTTTCTCTTTGTTTAATGCTTTACAATGTTTTTCATTTATGAATTTCACAATAATTCTGAGTTAGTACAGAAATCTCAGTTGTGTATTCATCCACAAGAAGACAAAATCTCATGTAAAAGTCTCCGACGAAAAAAAATACATGTAACACGAAAACATTATTGATTTTTTTATATAGAAAATTATGAAAAATACCATTTTCTCGAATTTTTGTGTGTGAAATATACCATTTTCCAAATGGTTTATGAAATCCATCACAAATTATAATATATCTTTACTGAAATGACATTATTATATTACCGCTGATCATTTTCTTGCCATTTGCTTTGTTTTTATGCCTCTTTACTATTTTTGTATTTGTCCACCACCACCGTCTCTGTTTTTCTACATCCACCGTTTTTGTCCACAACCACTATATTCGTCTCCATCCACAACCATCGTATTTATCTACCACCGTCTCTGTAATGACCTTGTGAAGCGATCGAAATCATCGAGAAATTAATCGGGTTAAAATGAAGCATGATATGTCGAAAGTACAACGGGAAAATTAAGTACGAGGTGGCACAAAACACGACGTGGCGAAGTGTTTTCCAAACTTGATATTTTTATCAAAATATAAAAATTTGCAGAACCACAACAAAGCAGCTTGGGATTGACGTACTCTGGATTGACTCTGGATTGAGGTGTTTGGAATTTAACCTGCTCGGGATTGACCAAGTACGACAAATCCACAAGCATGAGAAATCAGAAGCACGACAAATCCGTAAGCACGAGGTGTCGCGACCATGTGCGACAGTCAGTGGAAGCACGACAAATCAGAAACACGACAAATCCCGTAAGCACGAGGTGTCTTGACCATGTGCAACGAGTCATCAGTAAGCACGACAAATTTGAAGAACGATGAATCCGCAAACACGACAAAGCCCTACTGACTCAGCTTCCTACCTATCTGCTTGCTCAGCTTTACATATAAGAAACAAGCAACTCTCATTTCTTCATAGAAACTACTCCAAACCTCTATTAAAATCAGTCTAGAAACCTTGAATCTTGTCCAGGTTTTTGATCCAGTGTTTTCTATCATCTTAAACCATCACATAGTTTGGAATTAGTCCAAGATTGGATAAAACAAAATAATGTTTAGTTTGGAGAGTTAATGGAGACAATGGTTAAAGATAGAAAAGTCGAAAAGATATTTTCAACAGTTTTCACGGATTGGTTCTTTTTAAATAGTTATGAACAAAATCGGTTAGGAAGAATTTGGGTATTATTGCGATCAAATGTATGAGTTACTCCTATTTACAAGAGTGGACAAATAATTCATATCTCGTTGTTGTTAGAAGGTATGGAAGAGGGTTTTTTCGTTCCTTTGTCTATGCATCCAGTTGTGTAGAGGAAAGGAAAGAACTATGGAAGACTTAAAAATTCATCATCACTCACCTCTATTTCGAGATAAGGCGTGGCTTTATTTTGGGGACTTTTATGAATTATTGAATATAGAGGAGCATTTAGGACCGTCACAAAGTGTGCAGCTAAACCAAGGTACATGAGACTTTCAAGATTTGGTTCGCTATAATACTCTAGCTGACATGGCCTCTCACGGCCATCTCCTTACGTGGTACAATAAAAGAGATGAAGATTTTATCTGCAATAACTTGATCGGATTCTAATGAATGATACTTGGCTAACTAATTATCCGCAACCGTACTATGGTTTCAAAGCTGGAGAATTTTCTGATCATATGCGGTGTCATATAAAAATTAAAATAAAACCAACTAAATTGCGACGTTCGTTTAAATTTACTAATGGTATCGCTGAGGCTGCTGCATTTTTGCCATTGATGGAGTCTTTTTTTTAGAGAAACAGTTGAGTTATTTAACTCTACTTCGGCCATGTTTCGGCTATCGAAAAAATTGAAAGTACTAAAACCAAAGCATCATAGTCTGAGTAAGGATCTTTTGGGAGACTTATCAAGGAGAACAAGAAAGGCCTATGAATATTTGTGTAAATGTCAGGAAAGAACACTAATGAATCTCGAGGAGAACAAGAGAGGCCTATGAACACTCATGTTGCGATGGAGGAGGAAGCACGTGCATTTGGCCAATATCGGAACTGAAGAGAAATTTATGCGCCAAAGATCAAAGTTATATTGATTAAAAGTGGTTGATGGGAATAACAGATACTTTAATCAAGCGGCGAAGATTAGGAAAGCAAGAAACTCTATACGAGAAATGAAACAAGAGGACGGTACAATTGTTGTAACTCAAGAGGAGAACAAAGTGGAAGCGGAACTGTTCTTTAAAACGTTTCTTTTAGACAGGCTAGTGGATCTAGGAAATGATGGTAGATACTCTTCGAAATCTACTGAATTTTGAATGCAGTGACATAGACATCAATAAACCGAGTACCAAGGTAATAAAGGAGGAATTGAAGACAGTGTCTTTTGTTATGCCTTGTAAAAAATCACCGGGCCAAATTGCTGTATAGTGGAATTCTTTAAAGCAGCTTAGCATATTATTGGGAAAAGATTTGGTAGTAACATTACAATAATTTTTCGATAAGGGGTTCCTTCCTAAGAATATCAACTCAACCATTTCACCTGTAATTCCGAAGAAAATTGAAGGTATAGAGATGCGAGACTACATGCCAATATCATGTTGTAATATCTTGTATAAGATTATCTTCAAGATATTGGCTAATAGACTCAAATTGGTTCTCCAGAAATTCATTGCGTAAAAAATATGTTTTTATGAAGAACCGATTGCTAATGGAAAACGTTCTCTTAGCATCAGAACTTGTGAAAAATTACCACTAAGACCAAGCAAATGACAATAAATGATTTTAACCCATTACTCCAGAAGATTCAAATTAGAATAAATTGCTTGACAGCAAGACATCTTTCTTTTGAAGGCAGGCTGCAACTTATCAAGTCAGTCATTCATAATTTAACAAAATTTTGGATATCAACTTATCAACTTCCAGAAGCTTATCTAATAGAGATTGACAAACTTTGTGCGGCTTTCCTTTAGTTGGAACCGGAACTAAACTACAAGAAAGCTAAGATTGCATGGAGTGAAGTTTGCAAACCCAAAGTTGAAGGCGGACTGGGTTTAAGACTACTTCATGAAGATAATAAAGTGAGTTGTTTAAAGCTCATATGGAGGATTTTGCCAGCTCCTTCATCATTGTGGGTTAATTGGATTCATCGGTACCTAATTCGTAAAGGTTCGTTATGGACTATTGAACACACATCAACATCTGGATCTTGGATGTGGAAGAAGCTTCTAAAGTATCGAGTCTTACCGAAAACGTTTGTAAAAATTGAATTAAAGAATGGTGTCACCACTTCTTTTTGGCATGACGACTGGTCAACGAAAGGAAGACTCATGGAATTAACAAGATATCAAGGATGTATTGAATTGGGGATTCAAAGCCATAGCACTGTAGAAAGGATTCTCCAAACAAATAGATGCCGACGATACAGACTTGACAAGTACAACATGGTTGAAGATGTGACTGAAGAGAAGAGGAGGCCTGAGGTAACTCATGATCCTGATGTGGTTTTATGGAGACAAAAAAGAGACAATTTCAACCGTTTTTCAACCCAAAGACGACATAAAATTTGATTAGAGAGAGAATGCCTAACACAGAGTGGTAGAGGGGAATTTGGCTCACGTATGCTACTCCTAGATACGCGTTTCACACGTGGTTGGCTTTTCATAACAGTTTGTCAACAGGAGATCGTATGATTAAGTGGAACATTGGTGTGGATAGACCATGAGTTCTTTGTCAAAGCAACTTGGAAACTAGAAACCATTTGTACTTTATGTGTAGGTATTCATTCGAGGTGTGGCTAACGTCCGTAATATGTTGGTAACCACGCATGCTGCAGAATGGGATAGTATCGTCGAGGTTTTGTTGGACACATCGCAAGATAAACTCGTTTGTTTCTCTTACGTTATGCATGTCAAATCACTCTTCATTAGATTTGGCGGGAACATCAAAACGCCAATATAAGACATGAAAAAACATCAAAACTGGCTCCGCAATTAGCTCACATCATTGACAAGCAAATCAGAAATCGCATATCTTCTATCAGAGAGATGAGAGATACAAGATATAAGGACGGAACAGAAATGTGGTTTGCCACACGGTGATTTTTTTTGTTGAATTAATCACACGATAAAAATTCATTAAAAGTTGCATTTGTTGTAAAAACAATTTTTTTACTTCGAATAAATTTTACAATCAATTCAAAAAAAATGATGCACGTTAATCTCTTTGTTCTTGGACTCCTTAACCATGATCAATCTCCTAAACTCCTTCCAACCCTATAATAATATTCATGCTATCCTATGTGACATTTTAGGATGATATCGTGTTTTTTCTCTACCAATTATTTTGGTTTTAATTCACGCTTATTGAATAAGTAACGATGTCAATATGTCGGCTAAAAACGCTTAGCGTGTCCCTATTGTATTTCCCTTTTGATTTCAATAAAAAACAACCGTTTAACCCAAAAAGAAGGTTATTGTTTACTGTTTTTTTTTACGGCACAAATTTTGCAAAGTTGTACAGAAAGAGTGTCGTTTTTGAAGAAAGCCAACGGAGGCAACACAGATTGATACTATTTCAGAATGCTAAAATTTATGGCTTTTTCTTACCTAACACAAATTTATACAATGAATTTTCTTCAATACTACTCGTGGGGTTTAATTTTCCCATATAAAGAATATTTCACGTGACTCTTTTATCAGTCCCCACCTTTTTCTTTACTATGTCAGTATTTATAGATTTTAAACGTTTGTTTTATTATGTCACAGAAAGATGTTGCCTATAATATGTGATTTATCTGCATAACACATGTACTTCTAATTTGTTTGTAGGATATATGTTCTACTATAGCTACATTTATGTTGTAAGTACTTTGCGATATTAAATTATTTGTAAAGTTTCTACTTTAGTATTTCAAAATGTCAAAATAATTACTTTAAATAGAAAAAGTCTCAAATTTAGTGTTGAATGGTTACATACGTGCTACAAGAAAGTACAAGTAAAATAAGTTTCAACCCTAAAAGTTTCAGATGAAACCATTAAAATTTTAAAGTTATTTTATATTCATTTATTTAAAATTTATTTTTAGTATTCAAATTAGTATAAAATAACTTTTAACTAAATTAATATAAAATAAATTTCTAAACTTTAACCCCTGATAGCGAAGCGTTTCAACTTTGGTATGCAATCAGTGCAACCCGTCAACGTAGATGTCAATCTACGACGAAACATTTGCATTAAAATATCATATTTTATCAATCATTAGATCCGAACAAAAGTGATTAGTGAAGAGAGAGGTGATATGCCATTGTAAAATTTTGGTAATTGTAAGGAAAGTTGGACAAATTCAAATCTAAGACTATAGTGTTACGGATAACAAAAGTATGAGAAAAAGTTATGTAGTTTTTTAAATAGAAATGTATTAGTTCTATTTTATTTTTTTAACGTCTGCTAATGTATTAGTTCTATTAATAGATAACAAACAACAATGAATCACAAGACGAATTTCAGAGGAAGAAACAAAAACATGAAAAAAGAATAAACAATTGCGTTTGAATTTTTATGAGTGTAATCATTGAAGAAAAGACTCAAGCCACCTATATCTCTCACTCGGTGACTTATTAACAACTATGGTGTTATAATTAATTGGCAACTCTCTTCGGTCTCCAATGAGATTCGCTCTTTAGCCGAATCAAAAGTACTGCTCCATGGTTCTTGCTTGCTCTGAATTCAAGTAGCTTAAGGAACTCATCATCTCTCGCAACGTTGATGTGTTAAATAGAGAAATGTTGGTGTATCAAATTATCATGAGACAACATACTTATATTAGTAAGTATAAGTTAAATTTTCTCCATTTTACAAAAGAAACACCAGTTTAACATTTTCACATAGATTAATAAATTATTTAAATATCCAAAGATCATATTAAATTAAATTATAATAATTTAAACTTTAACTTTATTAGCTTTAAGGAGATAAAATAAGGTCGTTGTTGATAAACTTTATTTAGGACTTTCAAAAGAGCATTCTTTTTAAGAAAAGAAATTCAGTTATAAAAAATGGATATAAATTAATTTATAAGCTTTGATGCAATTGCAAACGTACGGAGAATCGGAGATGGCTTAGCTCTATATTATTATATTTTGTTTAAGTAATAATGATTAATAAAATATTAAACCCGTTACTCGTAGGGAAATTAGGTAGAATATTATATTTTCACTTCCTAATTAATAATCTAACACCTTTAAACACATAATATAGTAAATAACATTTAGGTTACACGAAATTCCGAATATACCCTTTTACAACTAACACAGATTTTATAATTTTTAAAACAAAAATAAAACATTTTCTTTTAATAGTAAACATCAATTAAAACTGAAATTAGAATATGGTGAGTGCAATCAAACATTCCTTTTAATAACAAAAATCAATTAAAACTGAAATTAAAATATGGTAAGTATTAAATCAAGTTTTACCATAATTATAAAATTTTCTATTTCTCTTATTATTCTTCTTCTTCATCTTCTTCTTTTTTTTTTTTTTTTTGGTCAGAACATCTTCTTCTCTTTATTCTTCTTTTTCTTCTTCTCCTTCGTCTCATTCTTCTCCTTGTTCTCTTATTCTCATTCTTCTCCTTGTTTTCTTATTCTTCCTTTTTCTTTTTTTCCTTCATCTCTTGCATTTCCTTCGTTCCCTATTAGCTCTTTTTTGTTGTTTTTCAATTATTTTAGCTTATCGTTCGTTTGCCATAAATCAAAATTTTTAGTCGTTAATTAAGATGAATCTCTGGTCAACTATGTTATGAAACTCTCTTATAGTAAAACTGAGTCGTTGGTGGAGAGTTAACTGAAAACAGTATAATAGGTAATGATAATAGTTAACTATGTATGTTATTCTTTTTCATTATGCACACTATAAAACGTAACTCTATTCATGATAATAGTTAACTATATATGTCATTTTTTTTCATTATTAAATTTGTATATAATAGGTAACTATGTTTTGTAGTCAACTATATTTTAAAACCAGTAGTCAAGTATATTATAAAATCAATAGTCAACTATATTAAATAAGTAATTATTATAAAAAAAATTATATAGTCAACTATGTTATGAAATCATTAAAGTAGACTATACATTGAAGACAATTAACTAAGCTTTTAATTTGGTAAACTATTTTCAGAAAATAGTTAGTTATATCATTATAATATGTAGTTTCGAAAATAGTCAACTATATTATTAAATAGACAACTATTACAATATATTTACTTTTTCTTGTATCTTTTTCCATCCGAGTAAATTTCTGACACATATATTTTGTTTGCAGATTAAATCTATTTTTTAGAGATGAAGACATAATTAATGGAGCAAATTTTGAGAGATGATAGAAATATAATTGTTTTAAGGTTTTTTCATACTTGCATTAATTATATTAATTACTCCCTCTGTTCTTTAAAGATTGATGTTCTAGAAAAAAAATTTGTTTTAAAAAGATTGATTTTTTACATTTTCTATGCAATAATAATTATAAATTGTAGATTTCAAGACATATTAATTGATTTTATTGGATTGTTATTGGGTCAAACTTATGGAAAATTGTTTAGTACAAAAACCAATACATTTTTAGTCAAACATTAATTTGTTTTCTTAATATGTGTGAAAACTCTAGAAAATCAATCTTTAAAGAACGGAGGGAGTATATTGTAAGTCCTATATTTTATTCTCTTTGCTAGTTATCTAATTTTTTTTTTTGGACATATTACTTGCCTAAATATAATTCGTAAAAGTAATATTCTCCTAATTAACCCCTCGTATATGACTATAAATGACGAAATGCCAAAAAAACAACCAATTGTCAAAGAAAAAAATGAAAGGCCAAGTTGCTTGGTGAAGCAAAACTCATTTTTTCCCACTAATGATATGATAAAGACATAACAAAGAATCTTTATGACTTTTCTTCGTCCTCCTCACGCCCAAAATTCTCTTGTGTCCTTCTCTTAAGAGTAGAGAATCAAAAAACAAAAGAAAAAAGAAAACCATTTCCATGGCTGCTCCAAGATCAAGAACTCTTTCTCTCTTAGCCCTTTTCTCCATCTCTCTTATTTTGTTTTCTCTTTCACTTTTCTTTTACACAAAGCCCTCTAATAAGCCTTTCATCGATTACGCAGACCAATTTTCAGTATCTGTCTCTGTATCTTCTTCTCCTCCTCTTTTGTCTCCTCTTTTACAAATCAACACAACAAACACAGTTGTCTATGTCTCTTCTCCTCCTCCTCTGTCTCCTCTTGGACAAAGCAACACAATTATCTCTGTTTCTTCTTCTCCTCCTCCACTCTCTTCTTCTTCCTCTGATCAAGAAACCCAAAAGAAACCTCCAAGTCCTACACAACCAAAAGTTATCAAAGTATGTAACCATTCTTCTTCTTTTTTGTTTTCCTCTTGCATACAAACTTTAGAATTTTCTTTTAAAACTTTAGCACTAGATTGAATATCCATTTTTTCTAAAATTCAAAAGTTTTTGTTTTGTTTTGGTAACTTGGTAGAAGAGAAGTGGGTTGGATAAAATAGAAGCAGATTTGGCAAAAGCAAGAGCAGCAATAAAGAAAGCAGCATCAACACAAAACTATGTCAGTTCCCTCTATAAAAACCCAGCTGCCTTTCATCAGTTAAGTCTCTTTTGTTTTGCTTAAATAGGTAATTTACCAAGTCCAATTTCTTACAGTACTTAAATAAATATCTGGTCGTTTCTTGGAATAGTCAAAGATGAAAGATGTCATATTTGACATGAATATATATATATTTTCCAAACTATTGAACATCGATTTTAACAACATCAGAGAACTCATTAAATCATGGTTACAATAAAGACAAAAACAATTACGCAACTTACCTGTAAAAAGCTTCTATTTCGTTTCTTGGTTCTCACTACTCTATGAGGAATATAATATTGCAATTTGATAATTTAATTGAACTATAAAAGAAAACTATTATATTCAACTACTTTTATATTCTAATGACCTTTTTAACATAAGCTCATTAGGTAGAAAGCTATAATGAAAAAGGTTTTAATCATTATTTATGACTTGTTCAGCTATCATACGGTATGATAAATCTATAAAAATTGGAAAAGTTGTGTTATAGCTTTACTCGAAATTATTCTTAAAAAAAAGAGGGTAAACAGATGATTTTGAGAGACATTCTATTATTTAGTAACATATCTAATTCACACAGCTAGCTAGTACACTCGAAAGTGACGATATCTTTGAATGAAAGATTACACAATCATAATGTAGAAACACTGAAATACAGATAATGACACATCAATCTTAAACATTACCAGAAAACAACATAACTGACAAAGTAAAATTACACCTTTCTTACCCTTATTCGCTAAATAATTATCAAATATTTTTTTAAAATATTTCATCATTGTCTTCGTCTGATATATGATATATATTCTATTGTTATCTGATGAAACTCTAAAATACTTGTCGAACTCTAAGAAGTGACGATTACACATGTCGAAATTCTAAGGTACTTGTTGGATGATATATATATATTGATATATATAATGAAAATTATTATAAACATATTTTATTCTTACTAAAGTCATATATTGTTTTAGAAAAATCGATTTCGATACTGTTCTGTTATTACCAAAAATGAAAATGGCATTATACAAATCTGAAATTCTCACAATAAAGTTAAGATAATTCTAGAAATTGAGGAGTTCGTAAATATATTTCGAAAGTTACATTTGTACTTCCATAAATAAATTTTGATCTCACACAATCAGGAGTCACACGGAAATGATAAAACGTTTTAAGGTGTGGACATACACAGAGGGAGAGGTTCCATTGTTCCATGACGGCCCTGTCAATGACATTTACGGTATAGAAGGACAATTCATGGACGAAATGTGCGTCGAGGGACCAACGAGTAGAAGCCCTTTTCGGGCGGATCACCCCGATAATGCGCATGTTTTCTTCATACCTTTTAGCGTCGCAAAGGTCATCCACTTCGTCTACAAACCCATCACCTCTGTGGAAGGATTTTCACGCGCTCGCCTACACCGCCTTATCGAGGATTATGTTTCCGTAGTTTCTACTAAGTATACTTATTGGAATAGAAGCCAGGGAGGCGACCATTTCATGGTATCATGCCATGACTGGGTACGTACTCTTTTTATGTGTGTTTAATCATTGAAATATAAGATGTCTTCTATCAATATCTTAGTAAACAAAATTATTGAATTTAAATATTTACTGTCTATGGTCATATTTTCTTTATAAAGATTATTACATTTATTTTGTGTATAGGCACCAGACGTGATCGATGGGAATCCCAAGTTGTTCGAAAAATTCGTAAGGGGACTTTGCAATGCTAACACCTCGGAAGGATTCCGGCCGGCCATAGACGTATCCATTCCCGAGATTTACCTTCCTAAAGGTAAATTGGGTCCGTCTTTTCTCGGGAAATCACCGAGAATTCGTTCTATACTAGCATTTTTTGCTGGAAGAACCCACGGTGAAATCCGAAAAATCTTATTTAAACATTGGAAAGAAAAGGACAATGACGTTCAAGTTTACGAACGTCTCCCCCCTGGAAAGGACTACACAAAACTAATGGGAATGAGCAAGTTTTGTCTATGTCCGAGTGGTTGGGAGGTCGCTAGCCCAAGGGAAGTTGAGGCCATATACGCTGGTTGTGTACCGGTAATCATATCGGATAATTATTCATTACCATTTAGTGATGTGCTAAATTGGGACTCCTTCTCGATTCAAATCCCTGTTTCTAGGATAACAGAGATCAAAACGATTCTAGAGAGTGTCTCTCTTGTAAGATACTTGAAGATGTATAAGAGAGTCTTAGAAGTGAAGCAGCATTTCGTGTTGAATCGTCCAGCTCAGCCCTACGATGTGATGCATATGATGCTTCACTCTATCTGGTTAAGACGACTTAATCTTAGGCTTACTACATGAAATATTCTTTTGTTGCAAATAAACATTGTATGTCTTTACCAGCTTTGTAGTCATCCTATTATTGAGATAAGCCTCTCTTGTAAATAAATACACACAACACCAAACACAAGAAATAAGAGCTTAATAATAGGAGAAGCAAATCATTGTTCTTTTTCTTTTTTCGTCTTCTAACTTATTTTGTGTTTCCTTAGTTATTTTCATTCATGTCATGTACTATTTATATCACATTACCAATACACCCTCTCCAAAATTACTATGAGGTTGTTTATGATAATTGATTTACCCCGATTATCATCCTACCTAGTAATGATGTCAAATGAACAAAAGACCATAGGTTTAACCCAGTCCACAAATTTTTGTAACCCATATTGCCATTAAAATTTAAGCCCACGATAAAAATGTCCAGATGGGTTAATGTCCAAATGGGCTAATGTCCAAATGGACTAAAACCAAATGGTCAGCGGGCTGCCCAAGTGAACATTTTTTAGTTTTTTTAAGAAATAATTTTTTTTGCATTTGTTATTTTTTCCATTTCGCAAAAACCGATTCTCAGATATCTAAATCTTCATCTTCATTATTTCGTGAATTGCTAATTCAAGTTAGACTTTATACATTTCACGGACTTTATGTTTTAATAAGGAAACATAATTTTACGTTTTTGGCGGAAAAATTAGATTTTGTAAGTTTCAGCTAAAATACTAGTATATTTTACGTTTTTAGCGGGAAAATTTATGTTTTGGCGAAAAATGAGATTTTACGTTTTTAGGTGAGATACTAGATTATACTTTTTTGACATGAAAAATTTACGTTTTTGGCGGAAAATTTACGTTTTTAAAATTACGTTTTGGCGGAAAAGGGATTTTACGTTTTTAGCTGAGATACTAGATTATACCTTTTTGACGGGAAAAAATTATGTTTTTGGCGAGAAAATTTATGTTTTTGACAGAAAATGAGATTTTACGCTTTTAACTAAGATATTAGATTGTCGACAAAAAAAAAAACTAAGATATTAGATTATACTTTTTTGGCGGGAAAATTTATGTTTTTGGCGAGAAATAGGATTTACGCTTTTAGTTAAAATATTAAATTTTACGTTTTTGGCGGGAAAATTTACGTTTTTGAAGGAACATGTTTAGCTGAAATACTAGATTATACATTTTTTGTGGGAAAATTTACTTTTTTTGCGGAAAATTTGATAAGTCTTGTAAAAAAAAAGCTCTCAACTCTAAAATACACAAATATTATTTGCTGACCATTTGGGCGGCTCATGTCTCCATAGTTTTATTTTTATCCAGATGAGTCAAGACTATATAAGTTTTAAAACCATATGGGCTAAGACCATACATAATCCATAATAAAATTTGTCTAATTGGGTTTGGTCAGACCCAATTGACAGCTCTACTACAGAGGCATAGATTCCCTTAGGAACTAACTCGTGTTTAGTCACTGATCGGCCAATCCTTTTCAACACGAGAAAAGAGACCAGCCAGATATCTCATGGATTGGCTGATCGACTTTACCTTAGCAAGGGAGAAACCGTCCAGTAGATAATAGGATTGGTCAACCCACTAGAGTGACCAGACGATATTTTTTTTTAATTGAAGACTAAATCAAATTTCACAGTTCGACTCGGTTTAGTAGAGATCTAATCCGGTTCAGAAATTTATATCTTTAAACTCAATTTTAGCCTTCCAAAACTCTAAATTCCATTAATTATTCCCTCTTTTCGATTTAGATATTTTTGTAACTTTTGAAAAAGATTGATGATCCCTCTTTTCATATAGAGATTCATTACATTCTCTTCCTCTTAAATGCAACCAACAATGTCTTTCTTCATTCCTTCTATTTGCATCTTTTCATTTAATGCAAGTTGTGATCATATCCTAAAGCTTAGTTAGATCAAAGCTTTCCTCTAAATTATATGGTTGAAAGGTATTAAATATTTGATTTTCTTGTATAAATCCTTCATATTTTCACGATTAATGTTTTAATATAATTAATCATTAAGGGACGAGTTAGAAAAAACCCATGCATCGAAAGTGTGTTGACATTTTCTAACCAAGCAGGCAAGAACCGTGCGAGCATTCCATTTTCCAAACAATAATAGTTGTTTGAGAAGGGGTTTATTACGTGATATAAACGTGTTTTTCTTCCTGTCTAGTCATTATATGACAAAGTGGTATAATGCCTATTTAGCTGGCTTTGAGTGAGATACTCATATGCTGACCACATGACAAAATTTGGATCTTGGCATAGGCCTAAAGTGCTTTTGAATAATTTAACCCCTAATTTGCCTGAATTTTTTTTATTTGAGAAATGTTTATATTTTTCCTAGTTTTCTTAATTTAACTGTAATTTTGCATATTTCACTTGTCTTTTGTTTAGTTGATTATTGTATTTGTTCGTTTAAAATTGATCTTAATTGCTTATGAATAGTCTTTTTCAAACAAAAAAAAACAACCAATTCTCTAGTGGTCTTTAACTTCCTCTGGTTAGTATCAAAAGTTGGTCTTTCAGGTTTATTATCGTTTATACCACCGTGGACTTGCGGAAAAGTATTATTGAGATTAAGCATTGTATCAAATTTTTGGCACCATTTTGGACACCAAAACTTTACCGTAAGAAGTTAAGAATTGAACTTAGCCTAAGATATTTCTTTTTCTTTGATTGCACTTACTTTGTAACATTTTTATCTTTGGATTTTCTTGTAACCTCTTAGTGTTTTACCAATCCTATATTCCTATCTAAACAATAGTCTTCTATGCATAGTCCTTTAGACTCACATATACCATATGTAGAATAAAACACGGATGCACGCATAAATCAAACACAACATACAAGCAATAGTCAACCAAATGCTTGAAAATGCATAGTGATGCTGGTTAATAATTTGAACTACGCATAAGATTTAAAGTTTTTCGAACCCAAGAGTTTTCAAAATGGGAATAAATATGAAAATGTTAGAAAACAAAACAAAACAAAAAATCCACCACATTGACCGTCTGTGCCTGGAGATCAAATCATACATAGAGTTGGAGCCTAGCTCTTGAAGGTCATACTTCGGTTCCCAGATGCTGGAAAGGCTTGACGGCGTTTGCCTTGCCCAAACTCTGACGGCTCCGGGGCGGATCCCTTCTTCTGACCTCCTGCTGACTTAGCTTCTTTCTTTCCTCCTTGTCTGCCCCTCTGTCCTTCCCCAAATTTCACGTCTTTCCTTGCAGCTTCATAATCAAACGGTTCTATGTTAATAAACTCTGGGGTTTGGGTCTTGTTGTTGCTCTTGTTCATTGAATTAAAGCACTTCTGAAAGTTTGTGGACAACTCTGAGAGAGACATTGGTTCATCTTCATCTTCCTTCGCACCACCATTGTCTAACTGAATAATATCATCTGCCTTGAAACCAGATACTTTGGATTCTGAAACTCTACCAGAAGTACCAACGATTTCTGATGCTTCATCTTCTGAATCATCTTTCAATTCTGTCACACCGTCCTGCTTCGAAACAGAGGCCGTCATAGTCGACACCTCTTCAGGAGAGGTTTCAGTAGCTGACTTTGACTCGGTAAAAGAACGGAACGGCAGGTTTACGGATGATCGTATCTGTTCGATCTTATCCTCTTCATTCACCTGCAAACATTTTTATCAATCATTTTGCTACCAAACAACCTCTTCTGCAGTTCTCAGTTAAACAAACTCACCTTATCAGTTCGAATTTTCTTCTTCGACGCTGCATTTCCCAACAATGCTCCTAAACCACTGGTTGGTTTCTTGGAGATAATAACAGCCGCAGAAACCTAGCAAACAACAGACAGGTCTTTGTTAGTCCGAGATGGATAATAGAGAGCTCCAACCAAAAGAAATAACTAGATGTCACCTTAGCTGAACCAAACATGTTTGTGCCTAAACCTCTCCCTTCATTAGAATTTGCTGGGACTGTGATGGGGCCCCTGTTATTAGTCTCAACTTGCAAAGAACTATCTTTCAAACTAGGAGAAGCTACAACTTCTGTGTGAAGATACATGTCTTTCCTCTCAATGATAGGTTCAATATTCTTATCCATCACCTACAACAAGAGAAGTCCATATAAAACAGACATGGAGTATATAGAAAACAGTAGAGACTAATATTCACTAGAGATAGAAAGCACATGCGCGCTGGGTTCGATCTAGCAGATTGAGGTTTCAGTATAACCTAGCTACTACAAACTTGGATTCACAATTGGTCTACAAAAAATTCTTCCAACTCTAAGCTCTGATTTTCTTTGTAGGTTGAGCAGCAGCTGATTTTACTACCCTAATCTGCTTTCGGTTAGCTTATACACCTCAACCTAAAGCTTACAGTAACTATATAAACAGAAAGGGACAAGAACAAAATAAACAGAGATATCTTACTATTCCAGGAGACCAGTCTTTTAAAGATTGAGCAACAGACTCAAATGCTGAACAATTTTGCATCGATTGCCTGATGACACTGACCACCGAATCAACATTACGCTCAATGTGCAGATGCTTTGACTTCAACATCCGACGCAATTTGCTAACACTAGCAGGCATCTCTTTGGCTATTACAATAGCAACATTTGACCAAGTTAGGAATTGCCAAGAAAAAATCCACTCACTGACAGATGGTAAAACTGAACTATCAGCTATATACCTATTTCAAGAAGAACTTTGTTCGGCAATACATAACCAGTGCTCTCGTCCTCTGCACGTGCAATGAAATCCCGCCATTCACAAAGCCCCTAAAGACAGCAAATTAAGGTGAGTTCCATATAGTATAAGAAAAAGCAGAGTAATATGCATCTTTATTACATCAGACCAGAACATCATACCGCAACAATGGCAAGTTGAGCTGCACTGAAGCCTGCTGCTTGAAGCCTAACAAAATGCCATGATGATAAAAACAATACCGATAAGTTTATGGAACTTATAGATAGAAGTCTAATCATGAACTAATCTTAGGCCATGAAGTATCAACAAACACATACACCTCGTCTGCTGAAACAAAATTAAGTATGTAGATTATTTCAAGAAAAAGGAACACACCCATAAACGTGAAGGTACGAATTCTCAGTCAAAAGCTCTTTTTCATATAGTTGTGTGCACACGTCGTAACTGCGCTTGTAGACCTGTAAGAAACAGTAAGTCAGAATGGTCAAAGTTTTGAAGAAAGGGAATTATTCTTCCCGAGTTATTGTTTCATCTAGACAAGCAAACATGTTAATGGGTCAAAGGAACTAAACCACCAAATCCAGATTAATGTGAATGCCAATAACTACGATGAGGAGTTCCCAAAACATGTGGTAGGAGATTTGTTTTTGCCTGTGCTTAAGAAAACGCAATTCAACTAGAGAGCAATATCATGCATGAAGAAATGCCTCCAAAAGTACTCTAAAAAAACCATAAGAGAGTTGCAAACCTAGGTGAGGCAGCTAATATACAATAATAACACTGAAAATCCAATTAGTGTACAGTACAACATTACCCACCAATAATGTTGTGCAGACAAATGCCTCCCAAAGTTACTCTTCAAAAAGTAATAGAATGTTGGAAACTTAGAGAATCACTTAGGTTAGACAGCTAATATACAATAAGAAGAGTCAATCACACTAGCCCACCCATATAAATCCAACACACTTGGCCACAAATCATTTTCCACAAACAACACTATGCCAATCAAAGACAATTATATATCTGTCATGCAAATACAAACATGTAGACGAATAAAAGACATTACAAGAAGGAGTCTAATAACTACCTCAAGCAGAGGAGAGTCGGAATCCTCGTCATCATTTGGCATTTTTTGCAGTTCTAGTCTCATTACATCATACATGTACAAAAGATAGTGGGTATCTTCTCTTGCATATCTGCAAGGAAATTCAAAATATGAGCTCAAGTCAGCTGATGCCAGAACAGTAGTGAAAAGACAGGACAGAAAAGAATTGACCTAGTCATTTCTTCTGGAAGGGGTCGAATTCTCCAATCTGCATTTTGGTACCTGCAGCAATAAAAGAAAAGAAAACGCCGCCAAGAGACAAGTGAGAAGCCGAGAGACAAGTGAGAAGACAAGAGCGGAGAAAGAAAAAACAAACAGGTTGGACTAGTAGCCTCGTACGCACTCTTTATTTGCAGTGACTCCACAAAAATGTTGCAAAAGAAACTCCAGGCTATTTCTCTCCAACTTTAGCACCCTTGAGGCCTGAAAGAATCAAAATGTGAACAAACACCTTCCAACTTTCAGGAAAAAGGCAAAGAATTCAAAGTTCTTTCATTTATTTGCTTCTTAATTGTAGCATTATGAGATCAAAAGTCTTTTCACCAACTTTATTGACTGGGGTCTTATAACATACTATAAGTTACTTACAGTCAGGAGGGTGTTAAGAGTATCTGCTAAAAGACACGTAAAAATTCAGCGTTGTGCAAATTAGTACCAGTTATCCCCTTGATGGTGTAATTAATTATAGCACATTCTCAAAATAACTTCAGTTCAATGTACTTTTTAAGGGAGAGGAGTTATAGTTTTCCGTTTCAAAGCATAGAAGAAAAGAAAGTAAGAAAGCGAGGTACTCAATTCAAGTGCCAGTAAGTTGTATCATTCTTTAATCCATATACCAAAAGGTGTACGTTATGGAAAATGGATCTCCTATGTTTTAGTGAGATAGGAAATATCACAGAAAAAAAAAGAAACCATTGCTGCAACCAAAATCAAACCTGTCCTGTGTCAAAGAGGTTGCAGACATAGATGCCGAAGTCCCGTTGAAGCCAAATAATATCTCGATCTGCTCCATGCATTACCTGATTAATGCCAACAAAATTCAGAATGCAGAACAAATATTCTCAAACTTTTATAAAGGAAATTAATGAATCTTAGGCCAAAACCTTTTTCTTTTTAGGGTCTTTGAAAATCTCCCTAAGGTAAGGACCAATCTGAACCCGAAGCTTGAATGTATCAACTATATAGTCCTCTGTTCTGGTAGAAATTTGCATCAAGCATGTCAGTCCTTGAAAAGATCGATACTGATTATGCTCCATATCAACCTACACAGAGCAGAAAAATAAAATAATATTCAGAAAAGGCATCAGCCTTGGCAACTCACGATTTGAGTAGTTTCGCACCTATGTAATCGAGGAAAGGATATTAGGTAACCCAATAACAGAGACTTTCTATTCTACCAAACCAAAATGCTATCACTTTGGTGTACAGTTTTATGTGTAAGAGACTCTATAAAACTGAATGACCAAGTAACAAGTCATTACATAACAATGATAATTATCAAACTTCTTACCAATTCCACCAAAAGACATTATGACAAACAAAGCACTGCACATTGGACTAATAAAGACAATCAGAAAAGAAATTTACCGCAAACTCTTCAACACTACGCAATTTAGCAACCATCTCTTTCAGATCTTTCACTTCTTGAACAAACTTGAATGGAGTCTCTTCCAATGGAAGGGGCTTAACAGGTTCCACCCCGCTTACATTTTTGGTAACAAAGTCAATCGCTGAAAGTTTCTCCTGCATAGTATTATAAACATATTAAAAGAGCAGAAATTTTGCAAGAAAAGGCAACATGCTAACCAAAACACTACACTGTATACAGAAACACCCCCCCAAAAATTAAAAGCATATATATTCCCAAGCCATCTTATCATCAATACTATACCGTAAGCTTACAGAATCTAGACTCTTAATGAGGGCATATAGAATACGGTAATGCTAACCAAAATACTACACTATAAGCAGCAAGGGGCAGGGATTTTAAGGTTATGGCTCATTCTACATTTTATTGATGCTGTCAAAATCCTGTCCTTTCAAAAGGTCCACCAATACATTCAAAACATGTAAATAGAAACGCAAAAGACTACTAACCAGTGGATGCATAAACCAAAATACTGTAAGCTTACAAAATCTAGACTCTTAATGCTAACCAAAATACTACACTATAGCCAGCAAGAAGCAGGGTTTTTAGGTTAATTACACTACATTGAAAAGGAATACTCTCATTCTACGTTCTATTGTCACATAAAGTCATGTTCTTTCAAAAGGTCCAACAAAACATGTAAAGAGAAAGGCAAAAGAGTTCAAACCAGTGGATGCATAAACCGCAGACCGTCCTCGCTCCTCTCCAACCAAACATGCTCAAACGGTAGATTGGCGTTGTTAACCAATATGTTGTACTCCTCTTGAGGCTTCTTTATGGTTGGTACATGGAAAGGAACTTTGGCCTTACCAGATAAGTTCTTATCCCTCTCAGCCATCTTAACATCAATCACTGAACCACCAGTTGTGGCTGAGCCAGCAATTCCATTACTGACTGGTTTCTTCTTCTTGCCATAGACCAATTGAAACCCACTCTCATCACAATTAGACAAAGGCCGACCAATTTCTTCCTCTTTCTTCCGAAAACTCTGGAACTCATCCAACGAAACATCAAATCTCTCAAGAAATTCATCGTTCACGTTGCAAAGCCAATCATCAGCATCATCTTCATCGACGTTCCCAGGGAACTTGATCGATTTGCCCCAAACCTGCGAGGAGTCACCGGTGGTTTCAAGAATTGACTGCGAGCTTCGAGAAATCTGATCAATGGGTCGCTTAAACTCGTCGAAGTTGTAGTAAAAATGGAAATCTTTACTCGCCGGAATCACACGAGAAGACGATGAGAGTTTCGAGAGAGTAGCTGAGAAAGAACCATCGACCAAAGACTCGAGGGAGCTTACCTTCAAGGGAATCGATGATTCGTCGAGGTCCATGTTACCTTGGCTCATGCTCGGCTCGAGAAAGAGAGATCGATCACAATAACCGTCTCTTGGCTTGGCTAGGGTTTTAGGAACGAATAAGAGAATGCTGTGGAGCTATTTTAGAACACCAAGGGCAACACCGTAACTTGCTCTTATTACTCTCTCTCACTCCTAACACGGCCTAAACCGAATCGGAAACGCTTGGAATCGCATTGGAATCACGATTCCCAAAAAGTGAAGTTTGGAATCGTGATTCCGAGTTGGAGACGGATTTTTATAGATCGGAATCGTTAACAAAGAAGATGAAAATATTATCTTATAATTAATGGTGAAAAGATGAAAAGAATGTGCGGCGGCGGCGTTCTAGGGTTGCAAATTTCGTGAAGAATATAAAGGTTATGAAATTAAGTGATTATAGTTTTAAGCGTTATAAGTAATTTATAGTGGTTGAAAACGAATGTTTTTTGCAAAACATTTATGATATGTTGACCATAGATACGATTAATATAAAAAGTAAAAAAGAATTCTTTACAAAATATTTATGATTTGTTGACCACATATGCGGATAGCGATTTAGCATAAAACTACCAAAATACATTTACTATATAATTTTATTTTTAAAAAAGTTTATATGATTATAATAAAAATTAAAACTTTAACCATAGAAAATAAAAATAAAATGGTTAAGAGGTTTACGATGTTAGTTAATATATAAATACCTTTATAATTGCAAATTTACTTCAATTTAGTTAATATATAGCAAATATTGATTTTCATTTCCTAATGGTTCTCTCCTTATTAGATATCTAGGCTTGCTACTTATGTCTTGAAAGCTACAAATTGTCGAGTATGAGCATTTGAATCATAAGCTTACTAACATATTTAGAGCTTTAGCAGTTAAGTCGCTTTCTTTCTCTCAAAGAGTTCAACTACTTGGCTATGTTACTTCGGAGAATATTAACTTTTTGCTATAGACTTTTATTTTGACACAGGGTTGTATAAGAAAGACTGACTCTCTATATACGAGACTTTTTTGGTTGGAAACATAGAGATTTCCAAAAAGGCAAAAGTCTCCTGGTCCATTGTATTTTTACCAAAGTTTGAAGGTGGTCTACGACTTAAGAGGTTTTTTAATTTGGAGTAGAGCCCTTTGCCTACGTTTTATCTGGTTGTTGTTTTGCTCAAGTGACTCACTATGGATTGCTTGGATGCATCACATTGGTCAGAAGAATTACTGGAATTAGAGCAAGCAAGCATGGATTCTTGGACATAGAAGTAGTTGCTAAAGCTCAGACCTCTGGCCCTTGATCAAGGCAGTCAAAGGGGATGACAAGACAATCAGCTTTTGGTTTGATATTTACACCCCATTTGGCCAACTTATTTCTTATCTTGGATAATCTGGTCCTATAAACCAAAGGATTCCAATTCAGCCTAAGGTGGTTGAAGCTACTACTCCAATGGTTGGAAGTTGGTTTCTTCTAGATTTGATGAAGCCATGAACCTTCAGGCTCACCTGAATTTGGTTAAAGTACCATACATAAACTCTTTTACTAACATTTATGAATGGTGTGTTGATGTGGCTAGTTATCCACGTTACTCTTCATCTCAAACGTGGGAGGCTATTAAACCTAGTCAATATGCTAAGAGTTGGGCTGATATGATTTGGTTTACAGGCTCCATTCCTAGCACTCGTTCACCATGTAGCAAACTACAACAGGTTCCCATTAGATCAAGATTGGCCTCTTAGGGTATGTTAATTGAGAAGGAGTGTTGTTGTAACACCTGGCTCACAGACTATGAATCCATGCCCACGTGTTAGTCAAATTTCGTATCTTTCATAACTCTAAAATTTCATTAGACATTATTTTGGAAAGATACAACATATGAGCAATAAATTCACGACGCCTTGGGAAAGTCTTCTCCATTGCTTGGTGCTTCCTCCTTCCTTGTTGTCCTATGGTCCGCCTTGTCGAATTTCTAATCCTGACAGCATGGTAAGGGGTAAGTATTGAATACTCAGTAAGACGGTATACTCAGTAAGACGGTATACTCCGTCTCACGACCTAACTACCCTTAATCCTTATAAACCTCACATGATACCCTTAGCATCATGTGATGTCCCTTTCATAAATGACCTTCACATTTATCTCATCCATTTTCTTCCCTTTATGAATCATAAGCAACAACCATGGCTTCTTAGTCTCATGATTTGCAACTATGGATTATCAATCTTTTGACTGCCGCTTAGTGCCTCCATTTTCTTTTTGAGCAATACCATAGGCTTCTAGTTTCCCTTTTAGTAGACGGCCCATCGATGGACTTTCAATTCCCTTTGATTGACTCCCGAGCCCTTTTAGCGGTAACTCGTGCAAGCTAGGTCTTTGAAACGTGTGCCCATACACATGCCCTATGCAATAATCAGTTATGTGAGATTGTGAACCTACTATCCTACCAACTTGTATATTATTTATTTCTAAACTTTCTTAATGTTCAGAATGAAGTTATTTGCTCCATATTATACTAGTCATTTATCATCTAGGTTCTCAAGCAATAACTGAAGCATTTTATTCACTACATTTGCCATGTATGGTCGACTCCAAGTAATTATGGCTATCCATATACGTTATCCATGACAACATCTATGACCATAAGAATAACCAGTAATTGTGGAATACTCATGATCTAACTTGTACCTTGGACGGCCCAAGCTTTTACATGGCTATTCCTCTATCCCTAAAGCCATATGTAGCCAAGTCCGAGTTTACCAACCCACATTAACTATTCTCATACCGGCTTACATTTATATACCTTATTCCAGGTGGACTAAATAATGGTCGAGCAACAATCATGATTGCTCGAGTCATTTCCGGTTTGGCCCACATCATTCACTATCGATATACCGGATCTGATCAAACAAGCGAACCATTGAGTGAACTTTACTTTCTATCGAATAATAACTTCACCATAGCTCTATTTTGTGATTTAATGATGATCCATTGAGAGACTTACTAATCTGCCAAGCTAACTTTTCATTTGGCCCACGAGCTCTCTTCTCGGGTATAACATAACATATGCAAGACTAACAAATTGCTGAGAAATACCCATTCTTCCTTACTCATATTCATTCAAGTACATGTGTGTGAGTTAGCGCTATCCGTGATCAGTCTACCACGGCTTAGCCTCCAATCCCACCAAGCAACGAGTCACCCTTGATCTAACTTAGGATGAGTCAAGCTTCCTCGAGATTCATGGTTAAGTCCCACGCTCGGATTCTCATAGCTCGTGCATTGATATAACCAGCAATGAAAATGAGGGAATTATAGTCTAAGGAGCAGCTTGTACCATAAGAAGCAATGGAGCTTGAAAATAAAGACTTGGAGCAGATTGACACCAAAGAAGTTGAAGACGTGCTAAAGGTCCCAGCCAATAGCTAAAGCGTTCAACCAAGCCCTTTGCATGCCTCTCACGTAAGTAAAGAGTGGGCTGCAAACATTGGCTAATCCAATCGCATTGGTTGTGATACAAGCCGTTTCCTCCCAAGGTAATTAAAGTTGGTAATTCGAATTGTACTCTTTTTTCTTCATTGTGTTTTTCCCAAGTAGTTTTCGCATTAAGGTTATAATGAGGCAAGGATAATTACCTTATCATTGCCTTTTACCAACTCTTTGAAGACCAACGACAAAGGCATGCTAAGGAGCTTATTTTTGAATTTTAAGTTGGTAAAATAATGTTTAATGCTTATGTTTAATTTTTTGTATTCCAAGGAGCCTAAAATGTGTTCTTAGTCTCCTCTTTTCTATAAGTACTGAGACTTTGCCTTTTAATAAGATTAACAAACCTTTTATCTAAATCTCTTACAAAATTTGTTTGATCATCTGTATTAGTGTGTAATAATATATGATACATCTTGGTTTTGATATTAGTGTGTAATATCTTTGTCAAAATCAAGCTAATAGTTCAAAGGTATTTCACATCCTTTGAAATTATCGATTGAATCCCTTGTTCCATCATTCTATCAGACCATCATTTCTCCTTCATCTCAACATTAAATCCACTGCAATCATTTGAAGAATCCATCTCATTTGAGATCTCTTTATCAAACAAATCAGATCATCCTTTGATCTTAACCGTTTGAGACTTTTCGTATTCTAGCTTGATCAAGGACTGTTCGTTGGCTTGATCTCTTACAAGATCATATTATGCACCCTCTTCATGATCTAATGTGATAGCTGAGTCACTCGCCAAGCCTCCCTTGGCCTTCCCTAGTTCTCTTCTAGTCTCACCTTCGAGTCCTTAGATAGATCGTCGTGGTCTAACTGGATGATTTACCACTGTAATGCAAGTTGAGTCCTTACTCGTGCCAGCTAGGCCGTGTGTCAATTTCTGACCGAGGCCGTGTCAGTCTCTTACCGAGGCCTTACCGATTTGCGGCATAACATATTGATGGGGTGTAAATTTTACTCTAATAAAATCAATAGATTGCAAGTGCACAATCAATCAATCGTAGTACTTAGGGATCGAATCCACATAGATAAAGAACCACACAATAAAGTTATAAATTTCAAGATACGCTAAATCGAATATGGGGGTTTTGTTTTGGTAAACGATGCAAATAATAAGGTTGTAAAGATATGATTAAAAACGTTGGGCATTCAGGGATTCGCATGGATACAGGTTCGAGTTATTTAGGACAAACTATGATAGACAAATTCTTTTAAACATGAACTTAGCAATGGTTATTCATACCGTCATACTAAGCGAGAATCAAGCCGGCTATCGCAATCCTTGACTCAAGATACATGCATTAACTATCAAGTTCAATTGTTCATTCAATGAAACGACTAATAAACATTAAACTCACTAAACATCTTATTCGCTAGATCACAACGAGCGGTTAGCACACTTGTGATATCCTATGATCAGTTCTAGGTTAATTACTCCTACAACATGCAATATGTGAGACCTAAGTGAAAAGAAATACAAGACTAAATCTAGGAATCATCATGTTTGCAATCCTATCTATTGAACCATATAAACCCTTTGAATTTGGTCCCTTAGAACCCAACAAAAATATTACTCTTATAAAACGAAACAAATCATTCTTATAAAATGAGGGAAAGATTAGGATTTAGAAAAACTTCTCTAGTGGATAACAAGAGGTGAGATCTTCTTCTCTCTTACAAACCAATAAGCAAAGGAACAAGTGTTTAGAAAAGTAAAAGTGTTTATGCCTTGAGAGATCTTTGTAACCGGCTTTAAGATGTTGTGAAAAGATGTGTAGCTTGTCAGGCTTTTTTGCTGTATGTTGAAAACGTGGCCTCCTTTCTTCTTTTATAGGTGTAGAGGTCGGGTAGGGCAAATTGTCAAATATTGTAGAATAGAATATATTGTATTGAGTTGATTTGACATGAGAACATAAGACATATATATAGTGTTTAGCTTAACATATTGCTAACACCATATAATGTAAACTTTCCTAATACATAATGGAAATATGCCAATAGTATAGAGATCTAGAATATTCTTCGGTTTGGGCTTCACTCAAGATACTTGGTCCGCAAGCTACACGTCTTGCTCCCCAAGATACTCTAATACTCCCTCGCACGACAAACGTGGTACGCGAAATCATCAAGCGAAACACGTATGTCATGGACAACTTGTCGAGGACGGACACAGTCTTTAGACTCCTCCGAGTATAAACTTCAATCTTCAAAATAGGGATGAAACTTCAACTCGTCTTTGGTCTTGATAAAAGGAATACATCCTGTGGGTGCAACTTACAACTCCACAAACAATTGTCCTTAATTCGGACTGTCCACAAATCGGACTAAAAAATTTGACGTAAAGAACATGAGCGTTCAACCAGAACTCCCTAAAACTATAATAAACTCCCCCGTAATAGGAGAAACCAACACACAAATTCTGAGAAATTCTAAACTTAGAAAAATCTCATAAAGACATCGTGAAATCCCCCAACCCTAAACTTAATAATTTCTCAAATATTTAGCGATAATATTTGTGATAAATTATACCACTAAAATCTAAACCAAAACTCTTAGTTAATAATAAAACAAAACATAAAAAAACCATTAACTTTAATTAAAACAAAAACAAGACGTAGACTTGGTCACGTCATCTTCATCATCATCATCATCATCAAGGACCATCATAGTGATGAACTCTTATTACGAAAGCTTAGTTTAAATCCCTAAAATTGCCTGCTCTAATACCATGTCAAATATTATAGAATAGAATATATTGTATTGAGTTGATTTGACATGAGAACATAAGACATATATATATATATAGTGTTTAGCTTAACATATTGCTAACACCATATAATGTAAACTTTCCTAATACATAATGGAAATATGCCAATAATATAGAGATCTAGAATATTCTTCGGTTTGGGCTTCACTCAAGATACTTGGTCCGCAAGTTACACGTCTTGCTCCCCAAAATACTCTAATACAAATCCTTGGGAGATTTGGAGAATATTTGATGAAAACAAATCCTTGGGAGGTGAACGATCGGTCACCGTGTTAAGCGAATTCTCCAGGTTGGTGATCGATTGGTCATCTCCTGTGATCGATCGGCCACCACTTGATAATGTTGAACCGTTTTCGTCTTTGGATAAGTTCGAACAGTTTCCAGTATTTTGTGATTATCTTGAGATCTAACTGTTGGATTTGGACGAATGAATATTTGTTTTGAATCTTAGATCTGTCTCTATCTTGTGTTAAAATCTCGGCTCGATCCATTAATGGGATCATCTCTATGTATGCCGCAACAGTTGATGAACAAAATCTGTTTTTCTCCAAAAAGGCTTGCTTTCTCCATTTTAGGCTTATTTCACCACTTTCTCCTGATTAAGGTTTATGAAAACGAAAAACACTAAAAAGACACTTTTATCTATAACATTTAGATCATTATTAATAAATATAAACAAAATAAATAATAAAAAGTAGTAAAATATGGCGTATATCACATATGTATGGGTCGGTGATCACCGAGTCCATACATCGTTGCCCGTCCGCTACTCAATGATGCTTGTATCGATGATCAACACTATGTCATAGTGGACCTCTAAAGGTTCCCTCGATGATTCACCAATTATCGTTGGTGTTCATTGTGATTCACCGATAGACTCCCCGAGGGCCTACCAATGAGTCAATTGTCATCGATGGTTTAACAGTTGATCGCATTGATGACGTCTCTGAGGGTCTACTGATGCGTCACCGCATTCCAATCGTTGGCACTCTCTGATGGCCTACTAGATATCATTGGGTAATTGTATGCTCGTATCGATAGCCTCCCCTAGGGTCTAACAATGTATTATCGAGGAATGTTTGATGTTCCCTTGGTCCAGTGATCGAGGCTGATCGACACCCGGATTAGTAGGCCTTCGGGCCCATATCGGTGACCTCCTTGACAGCCTACCGATCTATCTCCGAGGCTCTCTGATGATCCCACAAGCGGATCTTTGATGCATCATTGAGGTTGATCGATGACTTCCATGAGTCCACCGGTGCTCCGTTGGTCCTTAGGATGATTTCCTCGATTGTGTCTCAGTGTCACCATAACCTAGACCGGTTGCCTACCATCCTTCTGACCGACTCCTCTATCGTATTATCCGAGGCGCGACACCTCACCATCCATGACATCGACCGTATAGACCCATGCCCGATCGTAGTCGAGTGATGCTCGACCACTATAAACCTTTGTCGAGCCCCATGTATTGCTCGACCACTACTGTATCCTTAATCCTTTAACCCCCATAACTACTAAGAACTCAACAATAACTGCTTTATGGTATTTTGAAGAATTGTGTTTTTTCAAAATTGTAGGGTCGTGTTTCTTCGAAAAAATTATCGAAGAATCGTTTCCATTCTTTCTTAAAAAGTGGTATTTTTTGAAGAGTTGTGTCTTTTCATCAGTAATAACCGCTTTATGATTATTTTGAAGTGTTGTATCTTTTCAAATTTGTAGGGTCGTGTTTTTCAAAAAACTATTCGAAGACCTGTGTCCTTTCGTGAAAAAACAATTTTTTCGAAGATTTGTATCTTTTCGTCAATAACAACCTCTTTTATAATTATTTTGGAAGTGTCGTTTCTTTTCAAGTTTGTAAGATCATATTTTTTCGAAAAAAATAATCGAAGAGTTTGTCCTTTCGTAAAAAGCAATTGTCCCCCAAAGAGTTGTGTATTTTTTTGTCAATGATAACCGCTTTAATGTTATTTTGAAGAGTTGTGTCTTTTCATTAGGGTCGTGTCTTCTCGAAAAAATAATCGAAGAGTTGTGTCTTTTTGTAAAAAGCGGGATTTTCCAAAAAGTTGAGTTATTTCGTCAATAATAATCGCTTTATGGTTATTTTGAAGAGTTGTGTCTTTTCAAATTTATAAGGTCGTATCTTTTTGAAAATAATAATCGAAGAATTGTGTCATTTCGTTAAAAGCGGTTTTTTCCGAAGAGTTTTGTTTTTCGACCATAATAACCACTTTATGGTTACTTTGAAGAGTTGCGCCTTTTCAAATTTGTAGGGTCATGTATTTTCGAGAAAAATAATTGAGAGTAGTGTCCTTTGTTAAAAACCGGGGTTTTCCGAATAGTTGTGTTTTTCCAAAAATATTGACCGCTTTATGCCTTTATGGTTATTTTGAAGAGTTTTGTCTTTTCATATTTCTTGGGCTCGGATTTGTAGGGCCGTGTATTTTTGAAAAAAATAATTGAAGAGTAGTGCCTTTTAATTAAATGCAATTGTTTCCCCAAAATTTGTGTTTTATTGTCAATAATACCGCTTTATGGTTACTTTGAAGAGATAATCTTTACAAATATGTAGAGTCGTGTATTCTTGAAAAAAATAATCGAAAAGTTGTGTCATTTCATAAAAAACGGGGTTTTCGAATAGTTGTATCTTTTTGTTGATAATAACCACTTTATGGTTATTTTGAAAAGTTGTGTCTTTCAAATTTGTAGGCTCGTGTATATTTAAAATAAATCATCTAAGCGTTGTGTCATTTCATAAAAGCGGGTTTTTCCGAAGAGTTGTCTTTTCGTCTATAATAGGGCTGGAAATGTTTCATTAAACAGAAGTACCAAACCGGAACCAACCCGAAATTATCCGAACCAAATCCGGATTGATTTTTTCAAAATATATGATGTATCCTATATGTCTAAATAAAAAAACCGAAACTGGCTCTGAACCAAAAACCAAAATATAAATTACTATATAGATTTATTAGTTTAATTTAGGTATATTCGGATCGTTTGGGTAAACTTTATAATTTTTTCCTTGTTATTTTCTGTTAATTCGGTTATTTTGGATATATTTAGGTATTTTTCATATAGTTCAAATACAAATAACTAATTTAGATATATTATTTTAACTTTTATAAATTCGGTTATTATTATCTTTATATAATTTGGATATGTTTGGATATTTTGGATAAAATACTCAAGCGGAATGAAAACCAAATTTTTTTAGATAATCATCGGTTTCATAATTAAAATCCGAACAGATGCAAAACCAACTAGTACTGACCCGACACCGACCCAAATATATTTCTCTACCTAAATGGATACTAAACCCCTCTACCCAAAATATTCAGACCTGGTCGGATCATATATGAATTCACAGGCCTAAAAACTATAAAATAAAATCATTGAAAGGAAGAATTAAGTATGGATTGCGCTTTACCTTAACCGTGTCTTCTAGGGGTTGGGGGTGATGAGATCATTCTCAAGCTCCTCCTATTCTCTTACGCGTGAGCGTTTCTCTTTGGCTTTGAGTAGAGAGAATGTTTCAGTGTGTAGATTATGAGCTTCTTATTTCTTTATTTACACAGTACAAAAATTCACTTTTCTTATTTTTCTTTATCTCCTTGCTACATGGCCCAATCCTGCTTAATTCCTCTTCTCTACGTTTTTGCTAAATTCCTTTGGTTGAGAACCTACTATTTCCACGCCATAATCTCATTTATAGGCCCACCTATGTAATATAAGGCCCGCTACTTAGTTATCAATTCCTGAGTGGTACTTTCGTTGATAGTTAGGTTCTTCTTCTTCTTCTAAGTTTTTTCTTCATAAAACTCTACTCCGGTTCTGGGACGTTATAGCTCCCTTTGTTCCACAAATGAGGAGACCATAGACCATCTACTCCTAACATATGACAATAGCTTGGAGGCAGGGCCGGCCCAGAGCATAAGAAAGTGAACCCACCGCTTATGGCCCAAAATTTTAAGAAGTCTTTTTAAAATTAATTTTTAAGCTTTATATACATATTTATACATAAAAACAAGTTATATACTCTTTTTTTTTTACAAAATAAATATTTGTAAGACATTTTTCAATTTTATAGGGTTTTTCTTTAACAAATGTATATAGCTATATATATAATATTGAAAAAAATATGAAAAGGGCATTATTTTTAAAATTTGCGTAGGGCATCCGAAAACATTGGACTGGCACTGCTTGGAGTTTTGGAGACTAGCTATCACTAGACTAAATCTCCTCTCAACATGTTTACAACATGGTCGGAATTGGTTTCTTGGATCGGAAACAGTTATGCAATTGCACCATCTTCTCGTAAAATGGTTGTTCAAGCGGTTATATTTCACCTTTGGAAGCAAAAGAATAACGTTCTTCACAACAACACATCACTTCCACTTATTCAAATCTATCAAAGAATTGAGAGAGGGTAAAAACTCCATATCTACGAAAATACATGAAAACCATTTCAGAGATCTAATGTTCCTTTTGCTTAGATAATCACAAAGTTTCCCAAAACCAAAACATGTATACCCTTATTTTTCACCTTTTGGTAAGGTTGTCTCGATTATAAAATTTGCTTTTTGTAAAATCTGATAATATTTACATTTTAACAAATGAAAAAAGCATGCTAAATGAAAATGGTAATCAAAATGCGTTACATTTAAGATTTCGTCCAAGTATATAGATGTTGGATCTGACTTTATGCGTATATGAGAAGAAAAAAAGAAAGTATTTACTGTACCACCCAAGTGGAATAGAGTTTATTTTGATTTCTTCGGAAACCAATAGTGTTAAGCATCAGTAACGTAGACACTCTTTCCAGTCTCTTAAATACATTAATTTAGTAATTTTTTTGAAAAATAATTCTTTATTTAAAATAAAAAGAAGTCTGAACCACTTAGAGGGGGTTATTGGTTTGTGTATTTTAATGGATTTTAAAATCCATTTGGATTTTACAAATCTGAGATGAATCCATGGATTTTAAAATCTATAATAGTAGATAACGTGGATTTCAAAATCCAATAAAATGGATTTACAAATCAACTAAATGGATTTCATTGACTAACCAATAAAGTAATATCAACATCTAACTCATTATTTTCATGTGATATATGTCTTTCTCGTTCTTCAAAGATTTCTTGTTCTCCCGTATTTGTTGAATCCATGTTTGAGTATACTTTTAACAAATAAAACTTGACCCATCAAAAACGAACACTAACACATACACATTTGTATCTTTATATATATTATTTACGATGATTAGTATATGATTTCGCAATAATATTCACTAAAATCCTTATTGTGAAGAATCATAGAGAAATTGATCACATGAATAGCAAAAAAAATGAACAAGCCTATAAAAAGAAAGAAGCAAGAAAAACATACATAAGATGATGAAGAATAGACGAAAAGTACATACGTGACACAATTTTTCTATTATTTTGTTTGATGGTGTTTTATTTATTGGTTTGCTTATTTTAGTTGATTTGTGGATTTATAAATCTGTGTTATTTGATTTGTAAATCTTATAAGATTTAGAAATCTTTGTAAATCCGAAGGTTTCCCCTCGGATTTGATCCTTTGTATTTTTGACATGAAATCCTTTCAAATCCATTAAAATCCTAAGTGAAATCAAATCCATAAGTAAATCCGTAAGATTGAATAACACGTGATTTTAATTAGGATTTATAAATCATAGAACCAATAACACCGGATTTTAATATGGATTTTAAAATCATAGAACCAATAACACTAGATTTTGTTTGGATTTCCAAATCCATTAAAATCCATAATGTTATAAAATGGTTCTAACCGTGGACATTTTGGATAAGTTTCTTTCTGCCATTTTTATTTTTTGATTGCTTTTTGTTTTTTTATCAAGTTGACACCCGTTCAAAAATCACCATCGGAGATGTTCTAGCAAATACAAAAGAAATCTTTCATCTACAAAAGTGAGAAAAAATATATTTCTTCTAACAATAATATTTTTTCTCATTTATTAATTCTGCCTTTGTACTCTCAATTCTACTCTTATGTATACCAATCAGATAAAATTTATTTCAAGAAAAAAATAAAGAGAGGAAAAGGACGAGTAAATATACAACATTTAATTCTACAATAGTAACATTCAAAATAAAATGATACGATTTTGTTTGCTAATTGATAAACCAGTCCAACATCGCCTTCTTTGACTCGTCAGCTACTGGAAATACGTTGATTTTGTGATCCATTATATTTCAAAATAACCACATTTCAATTTCACAAATAACCATACGAGAAAAGATTTTACTACGCACAACCTTCATAACAAAAGGAAAACTGAAAAATAAAATCTCGTTGGACTTCAACTCATAAAGGGATTTAATACATGACAACTTGTCTCTCCTTTGCTTATTCCATAACAAACATCATCGAAAACAACAACTTTTTTTTGTTTTCTTTCTTCGTGGAACATTTGCTGATTTATATAATCTCTTACCAAAAAAACTGAGATAAACTATTCCAAATCGAAATAGAAGGAGAAACCAAAATCAAGACTTTCATCTTTTGTTTTTCTTTTCTGACCATTATTCTTTCGCCATTTGTTCCACTCCAATAGTTATAGTCCGGTAGTATTGTTTTGCGTTTAGACAGTGTAGTGCTGGTTAAGGTTATCGATGTCAAGTCCCTTGAGCTTCACCACAGACTCAACGTGTCCTTTGAGAGTATGTACCTCTCTTAGCCTGCAGATAATATGATATGATAAACAAAGTATTGTATATGGAATAAGGTTCGTGCAAGTATTTTGATTCACTAATTTTTAGTTACCTAGCGACTTCTGCACGCTTTTTCGCTTGTTCAGCAATCTCAGAAAGTTCGGAAAAGGTCGCCTTGTCATCAAACATGGACTCCGGAGGTTTAAGGCCATGGAGAGTACGTTGAGCAAGTGCCCACTGGGCCTCTCGCTCGCCCCGGCCGTAGTCTTTCTTTGTGGTGAACGCGGTCTTACAAAATGAAAACAATGAATGTCGTCAATAAAAGTGATATAGAGAATAAAATAATACATTTATTAAAAGGAAAACATACTCTATTCTCGATCATGTTATTCCAAGCCTTTCCACTGAGAGTGTAACGTATAATGAATTTAAGAATATCAAGAGGAATATAGGTGACGAGACTGTAAAGCCATACGACTCCACACCATCCCCATCCACAGCCTTTCATTCTCGCAAACTTCATTGTCACCACTGCAGCAAGGGCAGTGGCAATCTGTTGATCAAAACAAGTGTTAGGTAGTTTCTAGGAATCTCATATCAACAATACACTAAAAGAATATTAAAGGAATTTATATACGACATAGACCTTTATGCCAATTGAATTTGATAAATCCGTACCAGTTGTGCAACAAAGAATGCAAATAGAAGTAAAAGTCCTGGACGCTCAACGTAGGACCAGCTCCTTGATCGGGTGACGAAGATGAGAGCTTGACTAATAATACTAACTTGTAAATACAGAGCCGCCATTAACTCTTCATCTTTTCCTTGAAGTGACCTTACTCCAAATTTGTCCTGCATGGTTTATTTCCTTAATGGTGTTTCATGATTTTGCGTCAAAATATAGAAGATGTTTTACGTTACCTCGAAGAAAGTAGTGTCATGAGCTAGCCAAAAGAAGACAACGGTCATGAGAGCCTGGTAGGTCCCTAGAACAACTCCGGTACTAAAGATCTCTTTCAACTTCCATGAATCAGGGATTGGAGACGGCTTCACTCTATCCTTGGATATGGTCATGATGGTTCCATCATTTAGGATGGCAATAATGAGAACCATGAAGGGAGAGAAATCAAATTTCCAAATGAGAGCTACGAGCATGAAGCCAAGGACTACACGTATGGTGATAGAGACTGCATAGATGGTGTAATTCTTCATACGTTGGAATATAGCTCGACTAGTCAAAACTGCGCTCACAATGACACTCAGTCCTGGCTCGGTCAAAACAATGTCCGAGGCACTTCTTGCTGCGTCGGTTGCATCGTCTACAGCAATACCAATGTCTGCCTTTTTTAGTGCCGGAGCATCATTGACACCGTCTCCGGTCATACCGACGATGTGCTTCTTCTCTTGCAGTTTTCTTACAATTTCATACTTGTGCTCTAACAAAACACAAGACAACACCAATGTTATATAAGTCGATCATAATATTGCACATTACTTGGGAAGCAATATATGTGTCTTGCCGACTAAGTATTATATCTTCCTAGGTTACTGCAATGCATACTAATCAAATTGGTTCATATATTTTGAGATATTTACCAGGGAAGACTCCTGCGAATCCATCAGCCTTTTCGATGAGTTCATCTACAGGAACTCCACCAGTTGTGTCATCTTTGTTTTCAAGTAGAGAAGAAGAAGGATACATGTTGGTTCCCATCCCAAGCCTACGACCAGTCTCTTTACCAATGGCCAATTGGTCACCAGTGATCATCTTAACATTAACACCGAGCTCAAGGGCTCGTCTTATGGTCTCTGCACTATCATGTCTTGGAGGGTCAAAGAGTGGTAAAAGACCTACAAACTCCCACGGGGTTCCAGCACTTTCTTTATCTTTAGCAGGAACCGTCTACCAAAGAAATAACAAGAATTAAAGCTATGAATAAGAGAAAAAGGACTTGGTTTCTGTTTTTTGGGTTAAAAGACGCACCTGACGAGCAACTCCAAGTGAACGCAGGCCACGCTCCGCAAACTTGTCGATCACGTCATGTGCTCTTCTCCTAGGTTCTCCTTTGAGCTCACAAAGGTCAATTATTTGTTCAGGAGCACCCTTGCTGCACCTATGCCAATCTCCTTTGCTATCGATGTATGTGATCGCAGTACGCTTTTCCACAGGATTAAATGGCAAGAAATGTACCTCTGTGATTCCTGCTCTAGCCTGAAAAAATCATTTACAAGTTAGGCAATATATATAACCATACTTGAAAACAATGATTGTAAGAAAGTAGTGTACCTCTTTTGGGTCAGCCAACATATTAACAATCGAAGCATCGATAGCATCCTGGTTTTCTGTCCTCGAAGCTCTAGCTGAAAGTAGCATAACAGTGTCTTTGTCTGCGTCTTTTGGGAACACCTGCATCCACAAGAACATTTCCAATTTAGAATTTTAAAAAGCTACATTTTGGATTATAATTAAAGTTAAATTGAAACAATACCTCAATTAGGTTCTTGTCAACTGTAAGTTTGTTCAAAGTGAGAGTCCCGGTTTTGTCGCTGCAAAGAACATCCATACCGGCCATTTCTTCTATAGCAGTCATTCTCTTTGTAATGGCTCCTTGTTGAGATAATCTATGGGAACCAATAGCCATTGTTACAGATAGAACCGTTGGCATTGCAATGGGGATTCCTCCGATGAGTAGCACAAGTAGGTTATCAATTCCATCTCTGTACTTTCTATGTTGAATCGGGTACATTACAATTATTTCAATCAACATTCCTATCCCGATAGTACATATACAGAAGTTACCAATCGCCGTAAGAACCTGTAAATATTTCAGTTAGGTCAGACGCGTAATGATAGCTTCCAAGTCAAGTAAAAAATTAGCTTGTGAGTCAAGTAAAATAGAACTATTTTTTGCTTACCGTCTGAAAATGTCCAACATTGTTAGTACTATCAACAAGATGAGCTGCCTTTCCAAAAAAGGTATGCACGCCAGTTGCTATAACAACAGCCTCAATTTCACCTTGTTTACAAGTAGAGCCAGAGAAGACCTCGTCTCCTGGATGCTTAGTCGCGGGAAGAGATTCCCCTGTAAGTGCAGATTGGTCAATCTTAAGAGGATCACCTTCTAGAAGACGAGCATCCGCTGGAACAATATCACCCAACTTGATACTAATCAAGTCTCCTGGTACCAATATTGCAGCTTCTTGCTCTCCCCATTTCCCATCCCTCAAGACCTTAGTCTTTGGTGCAAGATTAGCCATAAGAGCAGCAGCTGCATTACCAGCATTGTTTTCTTCCCAAAAACTAATGGTTGAATTGATTATGAGAAGACACATAATACCAACGAAATCTTGCCAATCCGGCGGTCTACCATCACCATTGGCCAACACGATGGCCATTATTGCGGCTGCCTCCATCACCCATGACAAAGGGTTCCACATAAACCCAAGAAACTTGAGAATTTTATTCTCTTCTTTCTCTTCTAGCTTATTTGGTCCAAAGATCTGAAGTCTGTTTCTTCCTTCTTCAGATGATAGACCCTCTCTTGAACATTTCAACTGTTGGAACACTTCTTCCACCGGTATCTTTTCCTGTATATACAAATGTTGATTATTGTAAATCGATAAACATTATGCATTTTGATTTGAGTTTATAACGGAAAATAAAATTAAGAAATAAACAATTTATGTAATATAATTTTATGGGTTTTCTCTTGAGAAAAGTGTTATATATAAAACGCTTGCATATAAATATTTAGTTTAAAAATTAACTTACAAGATCAACATTTTCATTTTTGATTTCATCCCACGAGATATCGGCAGCCATGTTGAATGGCAACAGAAGATCAAATTTGTTGTGCCTTTCTTTATTGTTTCGAAAAGAAAAGAAAAAAACTCACAGAACAATTAAGAAACCTTTGATTTGGTTTCTATAAGAGCAAGAGAAAAAAATAAGTTTTTTGTTTGTTTGTGATGGGGTATGAAGACAAAGAAGTGGTTTATATACTCAAGTGGTGTGTGTGAATTTTTTTGTTTGTGGCATTCCTTAATTTGTGGTGATTTTTGACAGTGTATGTGTGAGAATGTGTTAGTTTGAACTGTTTTTCTGCCTTTTATTTTGCTTTTACTTTTTATTCTTAGTTTTTCTTACTTCCTATGCCTTTGTTTTTGCTGTCTGTTAGCTTGTATACGTTTCTCCTTTTATTTTTGAAATATAATAAAGCTTTAGTTTTCTTTCTACATTTAGCAAATTACTACTCGACAACACATTTAAAACGTCTGTTTCAACAGATATACTTGATTTTTGAACTATTTACCTATATTCTGAAAATAACTTTGTTATTGAAAGTTTCAAAAAGAAAAAAAACTTTGTTTTAAAACACTTTTTTTGTCGTCTGTTATTGAAACACTTAATTATAACCAGAACTACATAGTGAATAAAAATATAAACTATCAAAAAACATTATTTGATCATATAAACGATTTCCAAAAGATATTTTTAAGAGTAACATGCTTATTTTGGATGAAATTCAGTCTTTGGTTAGGGAGAGAGTTAGTTGGATTACAAGTAAAGGTAAAAACTTTATCAAAATTGCATAGTCAATCATTTAATTGACCCACTGATTCGTGGAGTTACACTATGCAATAATCGTTACAGAAAATATTTCAAATCATTCAGAATATTCCCATAGGATACTTATTGAGTATATATGAATGATATTTTACTAAATCAGGATAATATATGGTTTAAGTCATGATATTATATAGAAAAAGATGTCTCATTTCCGGGTTCTAAAGTACAATTGTGTTGCAACGTTCGTCCTCTCCACCCATAGAAATTAAAATATCCGTCCTTTTGTTTGACAAGATAATTGTAACACAAAATGTGTATAGCATTAGGATGAAGAGACAATTGATCATGTATTTTTATATATCTTCCACGGTTCTACCGGTCTAGGTTTGGGCCCTTTTTTAGGTGCTCGCGTCCCCCAAGTTTTCTAATGACTTTGAATATTTTTAATTTCGATTATCTTACATAGAGAATTTTAGATGATTTATCACAGTATCCTTAATGTTGACACTCTAACTGAGTTTCTAATTTATTTTATTTTAATGTTTTCTATTTAATTTAATTATTAATTAAATATTAAATAATTAAACATTTGATCAATCAATAGAAAAATGACAAATGGCGGGAAAGGTTCATCATAAGTCAAAAAACGGTTCTGTGTGTAGAGACGTTTCACCCTCAATCTCCCTTTCTCATGTTTTCTATTATCTTTTATATTTTTATTAATAAAACTCTTTAAAAGTTTCACCATTACGGATGCTTCTAACAATTCATGAATTATATATAAGATTTGCGAAAAGTGAAGCTATAATGTGGGAATTGGCACAAATTGGTGATGATATCACAAACATCAAAACCCATGGTATTCTTAGTGAGTCCATGATACACAATTGTTATACAGATGTAACTTGGAAGAAATTAAATTGATATCTTTCTAGTTTGAGCTGACATTGTTTCGAAGAATGTGTATACGGATCATCCATGAGTGCCATATTTATGAATTAATCTCTCACCACTTCATGTTGAATTAGAAGTACGAATATGCAGCAGCAGAACCAAAAATATTTTTTAAGAGTAACATGTTTATTTTGGATGAAGAAGTTCAGTCTTTGCTTCGGGAAAGAGTTGGTTAGATTACAAGTAAGTAAAGAGTAAAAACTTTATCAAACTTTGAATTAGCCCTTCTCTGCCTTGTTTAGCACTTCTCAACTTCTTTATAACGCCACTTTGTTAGTTCCGGATGTGTACTTGACATGTACGGATTTGTACTTGACCGTACAATCCGTACAACACCCGAAATATGCGCTTGGAGATGTTCGGCCTTGTCTTGATAACTTTGGCCTTGACTCTCCTCTTATGCTTCCTCTCTAATACTCCCTCGCAAGCTTGGTCGTCGAGACGCCAAAAGCCAGCGGTCAAAGGACCAAAGGCCAAGATTGCCAACCGCAAATGACTACCTCATTAAAAACCTCAACAAGGAAAACCTCATGGGATAAAACCTTGCTAAGGGAAAAAGAGTATAGCCTTTACGGTGGATTGATGTATCTTGACCCCGGTTTGAATATGATTTATAACCGGCGTTTTTCTTCCAAGTGCTTCATTTCATTTCTTAGCCTTTCTTGTCTTGATTTCTCTTCATATGAACCTCTTTGTTTCATCAAGTGCTTCTTTTGGAGTATGTCCACGCATTCCTCCTTCCCTTTAACCTTCATCATGAGATTTAAAGAGAAATTTTAAAGTATATGTCGTGGGGATTAAGAAACACATAAATGAAATCATAGAGTTTGCAAATGAGAGATTAAAGCCTAAGAAACAAACTTGGACTAAGATAATGGTTTTAACAAGTTTAAAATGGGATAGAGTTTAGAGAGTAGCCTTTTTGTAAGTGAACAAGGCTTGCTTGCTGTGGCTCTTTTGAGGTTTCAATTCTTCATGTGTGTACCCATAGAGACTTCCTCTTTCGGTCACAACTTTGAATGAAATCGCCTTATTTGAGTCTCGCCATTTGCAGCATTGTTTCATCCTTCTTTGACACCATTTTCCTTCTTGTTTTATGCACCATTCTTTGCATCTAAGTCCTCTCTTCTTAAATCACCTATAAGGGATTTCAGAAAACAATGAGAGATAAGTATAGTTTAGATGACAAGCTAGTTAGCTAAACAAAGGGAAAAAGGGTCTTTTTAAATACTTATTCATAGCTTAATCAAATTGAACCAAGCTAAGCTACTGATTTTAGCAATTCACTTCCAATTGATTTAAAGCATATGAACTTCAATTTGCAAATTCAGTTTGCAATCGAATTTATTAACCACTCCTAGGCTTTCTAATCTACTGATTTTAGCAATCTAAAACAGTTCTAAGTGAATTTCAATTGTCTAAGCATATTGAAATAAATTAAGGTAAAGAAATAACCTGATTTTGTTTGGAGTTGCTTTGATTAGGCTGAGAGTTTGAATCTTCAACTCCCCCGCAACTTTAGGCTCCCACAAACGCTTTGGATTGATTCATAGTCTACCACCAGCTTACCTCTCCACTAGAACTTCCACCATAGCCACCTTACGAACTGCTATCATCAGGTCAGCCTCTTCGGTCTGCCTCTTCAAGTCAGCTCGGTTAAACTAGGTTGGGCTTGTCTTGTGGTCTCTGAAGCTTGATGGTTATCTTGATCAAACTCCAAGCTTGTTGATGTGCCTTCTTAGGACTCGTTACTTCTTCTTGAGATAGCACACGAGCTCAACACCATCTTCAAGGTTGAAATTGAAACTTTGGACAGCTTCTAAACAAGTGATGGTGAGAGATTAGAGTATAGAGTATAAAAACCGAAAAAGAGAATTTAGATAATTATAGAGATTATAGAGAATATGAAGTATTTAGAGAGTTTGTAATAAGAGATTTAGAGTATAAGCAGAATTAAAGAGAATGGAGAATAAGAGGATAGAAATTTTGGACATTGGCAAGAGTTTGCTCTTTGTTTATCCTTCAACATCTCTGATTTTTGGGAACTTCAAATATTCATCATGAACTCTGAAGAAATCCAGTAACAATCAAGAGTGTTTTATCGAGTTTTGCTCAAGATTTCTTATGGACAGAGACTTGGCTCTGTTTTCTTGAGTTTAGCGGAAGCAAATGGCAGCCAAGAACACCAATAATCACAAGACTATGATGTTACAATGGCTGGAACAGAATGGAACCGATGGAAAATTGATTTCCCCACCGATTTAACACAAGTACTCACAGAATAACACATGAACAAGTTGTTTCCCATGAGCTATAATCAACTAGGACCACGAAATAACACAAATTTTAGTGTTTTTCATGGTTTTAAAGAAAAGAAAACTAGACCAAAGATCTTCACTATGTAAAAGCTATTATTCATTTGATAAAGCTAAGGTTGAAGATTTTGGAATTTTAGATCTATTCCCTCCCTCAAGTTTGGTCTAGGATCTCCAATAAAGACCAAAACTAAACGACTCCAAGCTTGTACACAAATGGAAGAGAATAGAACAAAACCAGAGAACTTCACTATTGTCCTCTTAGATGAGTCATTGGACAATATGAAGAACACAAAAAAACAGAAATGAGAATTGAGTTTTAGGTGGAACCAAGAGAACCTTGCTCTATGATACCATGTTGGAATTCATGAGATTAAGCTCATGAATGGAGGATACAATCAACTTGTGATTGAATCCTCTTAACCCACACAAATAACTCATTCTCAAGATACCATCAACTTGTGATGGAATCCACACATTAGAACTTGATATATCAGAGATTACTAGAGAGTAACTCTATCCTAACAAGGATAATAGCTCTAGTATGAAGCTAGATTCGAAATAAGCATCACAACACTTGTAGTTTGTGTGCTATGGAGAAACGAATCTATGAATCAATTAGCTAGAGATTAAGACAGTAAATAAGAGATTAAAAGAGTTTAGTGAGGTGTTTATGAAGTGATTAGGCTGCCTTAAGGGCAGCCTTCTACAACCAAAGCCTCCTAAGTTCTACATTTAGAGAATAAATGAAAATAAACAAAGGAGAAAGGAGTTCACTTCTTATTGATTCAAATCAGATGTGTTACACATATATATAAGGGAAATGAAGGCATATAGCCGTTTGAGTTGAAAGAGACATAAAGATAAGATGTTTTCAAGTGTGAAAGTGACATGAGGAGGGAAAGGAATAAATTCAAATTGATTCCCAACGTTCTGATGAAAGGGCAGCCTTGTTTGGGACCAGTTTAAGCTGAAAGTGACATCTCTTCTTCTTATTTGAATCTTTTGGCTGTTGGTTCCCTCCATATTTGAATTAGCCCTTCTCTGCCTTGTTTAGCACTTCTCAACTTCTTTATAACGCACTTTGTTAGTTCCGGATGTGTACTTGACATGTACGGATTTGTACTTGACCGTACAATCCGTACAACACCCAAAATATGCGCTTGGAGATGTTCGGCCTTGTCTTGATAACTTTGGCCTTGACTCTCCTCTTATGCTTCCTCTCTAATACCTTTGAAGTTCAACTAGTTTATCTCGTATAGGGTCGTTTGATTCTGACCCTATTCCCATACGTTGATCGGGATGTTGGAAATTTATAATGATTTATGTGATTTGTCGTTCTGACGACACCTTCTTTCCGTCAGCGTGAGGAGCTTCCTGCTATCTCTTCCTGTTTTTCCTTTCAAGGATTTAGCAGTTGCGAGTTTCCCTTTGATTGCCCCTTTCGATGAGAATCTCAAAAGGGGTCGGGATTTTCAAACACTGATGATAGGTTGATGCTACGACCTTCATAAGATGAAGCCACAGCATCCCCAAGACAGCGTTATACGCGGTTGGTGAATCTACGACGTCGAATTCAAAGTAGCGTTTCATCCTGGCAACTTCGACCATTAATTGGATTATTCCAACTATTGGGATCGTTCGACCCGCTAATCCCATTAAGGTTTGGTTTTCTTCATGTATGCGTTCGCAAGTACCCATGCTTCGTAGGCTTTCTTTGTAAATCAGATTTACAGAGCTTCCGGTATCTATTAATATATGATTAACTTTGCAGTCGTCTATCAAGAGACTGACCACGAGCGGATCATTGTGCGGTTGGGTCAAGCCCTCCGTATCTTGTTTGCAGAACATTACCTCTAAGTTTTCGTAGTGGTTGACTATTTCTGCTTTTCTTTCTTCGCACGGCTGGCTTTGTTGTACGTCTTCCTCATGGTCCTTCATGATCATGAGGATCCTCCTTCTTGTAGGTTTCGATAATCATGCTACTTTTAAAGTAACTAAAGCTATGGTTTCGTCTCCAGACATCTTTAAAGATCTCTTCTCGTGAAAGTTATATAGTAAACATAATCGGTCCCCTTAGTCGGCGCCAATTTAATGATACCGGATTGAGCAACAATCCGAGATCGGTCCAAAGAATAGAGGAACTAGGTTTAAAAGTAATTTCACAAAGAAAAGATTAAGCGAAAAGATGTGTATAGAATTCTCTATTGAAGGCGATGTCCTCGTTTAGAGGAATACATCATGTATTTATACAAGTACAAAGTCGGTCGAAATAACCTTAAAAGATAAAATCTCCTAAAAGATAAAAGGAAGTTATACTAATTCTAAGTATTCCTTTTATCCGAGTTAAGTTTTCCAATTTGCTTATATTTGCCTAGGTGGCTAATGCTTCTTAACGGGCCGAGACGCTGCTAACGGATCGCGCCGGCCCATCCTCTAAGTTGTCCTCTCAAGCTTCGTATCAAGTCGGGTCTGAGTTGGGTATGGTAATTGGTGCTACACCTGGTACCACCAATACTTATTGAGCATATGTGAATGGCATTTTACTAAATCATGATATTATATCGAGAAGTTGTCTCACTTCCCGATTTTAAAGTACAATTGTATTGCAACGTTAGTCCTCTCCATGCATACCCATGGAAATTAAAATATCCGTCCTTTTGACAAGATAACCATAACGCAAAATATGTATAGCATGTTGGGGTCAAATCTCAAGACACAGGAACTAGCGCTGCGAGTCTCCGGGACGACCTCCGCTTACGAAGACGAGCACTGCTCATGCGCAGGACGAGCTCTGTCTTCTTACTGGGACGACAACTACAACTCTCCATTGACAGTCGGAGTTGTCCCACTCAAGACTATTGGGCCGAGCTCAGAAGGCCCAAGCCCCAGAAATGACATGGTAAAAGTCCCAGGACGACGTGGCAGCGAGACAGACGAGTCGGGCCGACCTTTGACGCGAACAACTCAAGTTGGGCCTAGGTGACTTCTCAGTCCTAGGCGCAGGACGAGGACGAGGACGAAACTCTGCCGATTACGCAAGAAGGATATCCCGAAGAATTAGGAAATTGTACTTATCTTTTAACAAGCCTAGCCGACTTAAGACGTGTATAAATATATCTTGTATGCCTCATTCAAAGGCATCCGCAATTTTACTCACATACGCTCTTACGCAAACAGCAATAAAAAACTTTTTCTTTGATCTTTGTTTACGTGTTTTCACCTAAGAATTCTCTGTTTCCTTAGAACCCTTTGACAAGTTTATTGTGTAGATTGTAGCACCCACAATTGGCGTCGACCAAGGGGACAAGTGACTTTCTGACACAACCCGAAACCACGTTACGCATCATATCCAGGAAGATGGCCAGCGAAACGGAGAAAGAGAACGAGTCTTCGCCGCGTAGAGATAACCCTGAAGGGGAGGACGCTATCACAAACCCTACTGCGAACTCGGAGCCTTTAACCGAGGTGAAGAAGATGTTCGAGACACTCCTCGCCCGCAGAAAGACAACGAGGCCGCGGCGATCGATTCGACAGTTCAAACCTCATACCCTCTGCTTCTCAACACCGCGCACTAAGCCGAGAACCCGAGGAGACCTACCACCACCGCCGACGCTACAGACTGGAGACAGGACCCCCGAACGCGTCGACATCTGCATAAACGAAAAGCCTTCACCATCACGAGAAGGTGCCCGCGCACATGACAACCCTCGCGAAACGGCAGATGGCAACGCACCAGCGAGAAGGACTCGACCGTGTAACTAAGAAGAGGTAGACGAAGAGTACGCCAGACACCTCGCAGAAGAAGAAGACTCTTTCGGGGCCGATCCATCTAGTTTTCGCCGAGAACGTAGGACGCTACTCGAAGCACACAAAGCTGAGATGGCCGAGATGCGAGCGCAGATGGAATAAACGTTCTCGAACATGAAATCAGAGATGTACCATCCCGCCGGAAAGGCACCAGATGTCAACTGCGTACTCCAAGAAGCGTGCAACACACCGTTCGCTGAACACATCTCGAGAACAAAAATCTCCGACCCTGGAAGAATCAAGCTTCCGCTTTATGAAGGAACCACTGATCCACAAAACCACCACCTAGCCTTCGAAGTTGCCATGGGAAGATCGAACTTCAAAGAACATGAGAAGGATGTCGGCTATTGCAAGATGTTCGTAGAGAGCCTGAAAGGGCCTGCGCTCCAATGGTTCTACCGACAGAAGAAGAACTCAATCGACAGTTTCTACCAACTTTCAGAGATGTTCGTAACTCATTACAGCATATTCGCTGAACGTAGGATCTACGACGGAGGACTGTGGACTACGAAACAGGGCGAGAGCGAAGGTTTGGGAGACTTCATGAAGAGATTCAGGACCATGCTATTGAAAGTAGAAGGAGTGACCAGCGAATCCGCCCTGGTAGCTTTGAAAGAAGCTCTCTGATGCCCTTCGGCTTTCTGGCAAGAGTTGATGGTACATGAACCAACTACTATCCATGACGCTCTCCACCGCTCCGCCGACTACGTCAGAGTCGAAGACGCAATCTTGGCAAGAACCCAAAAAACTTTAAAGCCGAAGCAGACGAACGAATCAGCTGCCCCTACACCAAAGAAGAGTAATCCCGGCTTTGTTCAGCACGAAGGAGGATTTACTGGAGCTCACAAGTACCAGATGGAATCGTCAGGATATGGTCGTGGCCGAGGACGCAGCCGTGGACGTGGTAGAGGAACTTGGAACAACACCTGGACCAGGGACCAAAGCAATTACGAGGAGAAGCTGTACTGTGAATTCCATAAAGCAGTTGGGCATACTACCGTAAGATGCCGTGAACTGGGACGGCTACTAGCCACGAGATTGGTTGTTGGAGACCTAAAAGGCGATTTCAACTTATCTGATTTTAAATTAGAAGAAGCAAAGGCTCCTGCCGCCGAACAATCACAAGCAATTGAAGGAGGAGAGAATCCCAAACGTCCGTCCTGAGACAACAATCCCGACCACCAAGGTTCCCAGCGCGTTCTCAACATGATAATGGGAGGATTGCAGTACTGCGCCGACAACGTCTCTGTAATTGAAGCGTACCAGCGGCGCATCGAGGTCAGCGTGAGCCTCTCTGTACCAGTAAAACAAACAACCGACCCGTTGCTCTCGATCACTTTCGACGAACAAGACACCGAAGGAATCGATTGTCCCCACAACGATCCCCTGGTGATCAACCTAACAGTCTATGACTATAGCGTTGCACGCGTCCTAATTGATACAGGAAGCTCCATAGACGTCATCTTCGAAAATACGCTGGAACGAATGAACACCGACTTAGCAGAAATTAAAAGGAAACCAAAACCAATCACATGCTTCTCAGGGGAGACGACTATGACATTGGGAAAAATTCGCCAACCTGTCCAGGCTGGCAATGTGAAGAAAATGGTCGACTTCTCAGTGTCTGATCATCCCGTGATCTACAATATGATTATGGGGACACCATGGCTCAATTCGATGCGTGCTGTCCCATCAACATACCATCTGTGCCTCAAGTTTCCAACGCCTCTAGGCGTAAAAACTATATGGAGAAACCAGAAAGAGTCCAGAATGTGCTTTATGGCCGAACAAAAGCTGCGCAACCCTGACACTAAAGACGACTCCTCTACTCTGAGTAGAAGGAAGAAAATGAAAACCAATCGCGAAGAGGCAAAAGGTTTGTCCAACGTCATATATCAAATGCAAATCAGAGATGACCGCGAAAAAGAAGAACGACCACTCTGCAACCAGGTGGTCTCAGTCAACATTGACGATGATCATCCGGAACTTTTCGTCGAAATCGGAGCCGAATTAAACGAAAAAATCAAAGACAAGCTCATATCCGTCCTCAAGAAGAACATCGACACTTTTGCATGGGCAGCTGAAGATATGCTTGGGATCGACATCAATGTAGCCAGCCACGAACTCAATGTGGATCCGACCCTCAAACCAATCAAGCAGAAGAGAAGGAAACTCGGGCCAGAGAGAGCAAAAGCAGTGAACGACGAGGTAGAACGACTCTTGCGCGTTGGTTCTATCACTGAAGTAAAATACCCAGACTGGCTCGCAAATCCAGTCGTAGTGAATAATAAGAACGAGAAGTGGCGCGTCTGCATCGATTTCACTGACTTGAACAAAGCTTGCCCAAAAGACAGCTTCCCGCTTCCGCATATCGATCGTTTAGTTGAGGCAACAGCAGGGAACAAGCTGTTATCTTTCATGGACGCTTTCTCCGGGTACAACCAGATCCTGATGCACCCGGACGACCGCGAGAAAATGGCATTCATCACTGACAACAACATCTACTGCTATAAGGTAATGTCGTTTGGCCTCAAGACGCAGGTGCTACGTATCAACGACTAGTGAACAAAATGTTTGAGAACCAGCTAGGGAAGACTATGGAGGTTTATATCGACGACATGTTGGTAAAATATCTAGAGGAGGAGGACCACGTCTCGCATTTGGAGGAGTGTTTCCGACAACTCAATATGCACAACATGAAGCTAAACCCTACAAAGTGCAGGTTCGTAGTTACTTCAGGCGAATTCCTGGGATACTTAGTCACTCACTGAGGTATCGAGGCCAACCCAAAGCAGATCAGCGCTCTGATCCAGATGGCTTCCCCAAGGAACAAGCGAGAAGTCCAACAACTCACATGACGAGTAGCTGCACTGAACCGGTTCATTTCAAGATCTACCGACAAATGCCTCCCTTTCTATAATACGCTACACGCAAACAAGCAGTTCAAATGGACAGAGAAGTGCGAAGACGCCTTCAAGCAGCTCAAAGAATATCTGGCGACCCCTCCAGTCCTATTTAAACCAGAAACCGGTGAACCGCTCTTCATGTATATCTCCGTATTTGGTACAGCCATCAGCGTGGTACTTATACGAGAAGAACGAGGCGAGCAGAAGCCTATCTTCTACGTCAGCAAGACACTAACTAATGCGGAAACAAGGTACCCTCAGCTGGAGAAGCTTGCGCTCTCTGTCGTTATGGCAGCGCGAAAACTGAGACCCTACTTCCAATCTCATTCAATCATCGTCCTTAGCACTTTCCTTCTGCGTTATGTTCTCCACAGTCCAAGTCACTCTGGCAGACTAGCCAAATGGGCAGTTGAACTTAGCGAATACGACATCGAGTATCGCAGGCGATCCTGCGCTAAATCCCAAGTGTTAGCAGATTTTCTCATCGAACTTCCTGAAGGAGACATCACAAAGGAGGGCTCGTCCCAAGAAGCAACGTTATCTGGAGAATGGCAACTCCACGTAGACGACTCTTCATCCAAAAGTGGTTCCGGCGTAGGAATTCGACTAACGTCTCCAACCGAAGAGATCCTCGAACAATCCTTCCGACTCGGCTTCAAAGCGTCGAACAACGAAGCCGAGTACGAAGCCATCCTCCCCGGGATGCATCTCGCTCGCGCACTCAATATCGAAGAAATCAGCGTATTCTCCGACTCACAGTTAGTAGTCAACCAATTCAGTGGCGAATACGCAACAAAAGATTAGTGTATGGAGGCCTACTTAGGATTGGCAAAAGAATTAGCTGTGCAGTTTAAGAAATTCACGCTCACACGAATTCCGAGAGGAGAGAACGTTAACGCTGACACTTTAGCAAATCTTGTATCCACTTAAGACTCGGCTTTGAAGCGGGTCATACCAGTAGAGTTCATCGAGTTCCCAACCATCCTGCCAGCGGTAAGTCTCGCTATCACTACCTGATCTCAAGCTGCCAGGAATACGAAATAGAACAATGGCGAGGACATTGTGATGACCGACGCCACTGAAGACGACGTCGAAACAAATGACGCCGCCGAGAACACTCCACCAACCCGAGCACACCCGGATCCATCACGACTGCCGATTGCAACATACCACCCAGATGAAGCTCCGACAGTTGCTGCTGAGCTTGAGTATGGTTGCAACGAAAAGTGGATGGATCAAATCCGTTGATACATCTACGACGGCGAAGTACCGAAAGACAAATGGGCGGCTCGCAAGTTACGCGCGCAGGCTGCCTGGTATACTCTACTTGACGGCAATGTCTTCAGATGGAGCTTATCCGGTCCCTTACTTGCCTGCGTCGAAGGCGAGGAGGCAAGGCAGATCATGACAGAAGTCCATAGTGGATGTTACGGCAATTATTCAGGAGGACGCGCCTTAGCAATTAAAATCAAACGTCACGGCCACTATTGGCCTACTATGGTGCGTGATTGTGGGAAGTTTGCAGGAAAATGTGAGAAGTGTCAGTGTCATGCTCCGAAAATTCACCAACCAACCGAGATGCTTTCGTCCGTCACCTCTCCCTACCCATTCATGCGTTGGTCTATGGAGATTGTTGGGCCGCTTCATCCGTCCAAGCAGAAGCGTTTTCTACTAGTTCTAACCAACTACTTCTCAAAATGGGTTGAAGTTGAAGCCTACGCTAATATAAAAGACAAACACGTGGAAAGCTCTGTGTGGAGAAACATAATCAGTCGCTTCGGTGTGCCATACGAAATTGTGACAGACAACGGCTTTCAGTTCATCTCTAACCGGTTCGAAACATTCTGCGCAAAGTGGAAAATCCGGCTCAGCAAATCTACGCCCAGACATCCCCAAGGTAACTGCCAAGCAGAGGCGTCGAACAAGACAATTCTTGATGGCCTTAAGAAACGTCTGGACGCTAAGAAGGGACGCTGGGCAGACGAGTTTGCAGGCGTACTGTGGTCACATCGCACAACGCCTCGACGAGCTACTAACGAGACACGTTTCACCCTGGTTTATGGAACAGAATGAGTCATCCCCTCCGAAGTCCAATTTCCAGGAGTTCGACGTTACATTCCTCCCTGGGGAAGAAGGTAATTAACCACCTGTTATTACTTGACGAGTTAGACCTAATTAACGAACGGCGCGACCAGGCACTGATCAGAATAGCTAACTACCAACGTCAGGGAAAGATGATTCCATGAAGGCGATTTAGTCCTGCGCGAAGTATTCCAGAACACCGCGGAACGGAATGCAGGCAAACTCGGCGCTAACTGGGAAGGATCATACAAAGTTACAAAGGTGGTCCGACCTGGCGTATACGAGCTTGCCAACATGGCAGGCGCTCCCACACCAAATTCATGGAATGCGAAGCACTTAAAGACGTACTATCATTAGTACAGTCTTGAACAAAATTCTAATAGCTCCGGCTAATCTTTTAACAACCTCTGCATGAACTATGGGCGACTTGATCCCTGCAGAGGGTACGTAGGTAACCCATTTTCGGATGGGTTCAGTTGCCCCCCTCCCAAAAGGGGGGGGGGTACGTATACTCGTATACTCCCACTTTTTGTAACATACTTTCGGGGGAATAAAAGAAACGCATGTTCCAAATCTCCACTTGTCAAACACTTTATCTGACATCTTCTACGAATTGAATAAATTACTAAACATACCAACTTATTCCCAACCGCCACTGCTGGCCACAGTGGCGACCTCAAACAAAGAAAAATATGCAGATTTCTTACACGTAACATCCAACTTCGGATACAGCGCGCTATAGAAATATAAGTGTTCGTTTAGGAGCAGGTGCGTTCAAGGAAAAATGCATCTGTAAACCCAAACGATCACTCTAGAAACCCAACAACAACGTTGGTCAAAAGTAATGGGTCGTTATAGGAGCAGGCACATTAAAAAAGAAGTGTGCTTGCGAACCTGAAACAACCATTCTGTAAACCCAGCAACGCAATCAATCAAGGACTTATGTCCTTTACATATTACTCAAGGAAGCCTGGTCCAAAAACAACACTCAAACACTTTGATTCACCGATATGGAGTGTAAAAGGAGTGTAAAAGGAGTGGGATTTCATGGATTCTAGTGGTGATCAAGTCTTATCTCCTGCCTAGTCTCAATTCCATCCTTTTTCTCTATCAAAACCTAAGGTGAGTGCGTGACCATGGCTTATGGGCCGATGGATCGTTAGGGATTCGTGGTGATATGTTGGAACGTGTTGTTTGATCATGTGGTGATTATTTTTTTGATTGTATGCACCTGTTGTGGTGTTTATTGCATTTTATTTGCATGTTTATGGGTTCAGGCAGGCTCGGAATCAGACCAGAGAGGAGAAGGTTCGATTCTGGCGAGTCTGTGATCTGTGTCGATCGACACTGGTGAGGTATGTCGACGGACAGTGGTGCCAGAGGGAGCGTGTCAATCGACACATGCACCTGGTATGTGGGGTGTCGATCGACACCAGTGAGGTGTGTCGACCGACACTGGACCAATGTGTCGATCAACACCTAGTGGTAGTGTCGATCGACAGACGTCTGAATTTGGCTGTTGGGCTTTTTTTTTTGCTTGCTGTGTGATTTGTGAGTTTGCCTGAGCGGCCCATCGTGCTTCAGTGTGCAGTAGTAGATAGGATGACCGTCTCACTTGTTATTATGATAATACTCACTCATCTTCTTTTCCCAGGTGATGCATGTAAAGGCAAAGTGTGATCGTGGAATCACGGCTAAGAAGAGGAGGATGATTTGGGCCTCGGTTGATTGTTATTGTTTCTGTTTTGCGTAGAACTGCCTAGGTTGTTGGTTTAGTTCTGGAACGCATTTGATTTGGTTATTGTTGAACTGACTGTTTGGTTTATTCGGTTTATTGAAATGATTTGGTTTAGTTATTTGAAGTTGTTGTTATCCGCTGGTTGCTTGTGTGGTTTGCTTAGACATTGAGGGTTATAGTTTATGGGAACGTTAATCCGACTCTAAGGATTGTTTTAAAAAAAAAAGGTCGGGTTGTTTCAGTTTGGTATCAGAGCCCTTACGGTTTTAGGAGGGGTTAGAATTGATAGGATTGTGAATTTGGTTAAATTGCAATTATGTAGGTTTGGGGTTTCTGGATCATCTTCCTTCGAGCCTTCAATGACATTCCACGGTAAGCGTTGTTTGTGTTTTGTTTTTGGTCTTTCTAGTGCTTAGTTGGGTACTTTGTTAAGTGTAGTGAGATGGCTAGAGGTACTAGAGGCTGTAGGCGTGGAGGCCAAGGAGGTCGCGGCAGAGGTCATGGACATGTGGATGAGCCAGTTGTGAGTGAGGCTAAGAGTTCCACGCATGGGCTTGCGACAGTTCAGCAGACGTTGCATGATGGCCAGACCGGCAGTGTGACTGCTAGTGTGGGGGCCGGGTTGGGTCACGGTAGGGCCGGTTTGGGTCCTCTTGGGGCCGGTGTAGGTCATGTTGAGGCTGGTGGTGTTGGCGCAAGTATGGGTGCGGTCGCGGCCTCAGGTTTAACCTAGGCTGGAGATGATCGTTTAATTGATCTGTTGAGGCAGTTGTTAGGCGGTTATCGGGTGCGGTGCCAGTGCAGGCTCCAGTGTCACGTGTAGCAGAGATGCAGCTGAGGGCTGCGGTTGTTGATGAGGTTCCGTCGAATATTCGGATGATGGAGCAAATGCAGAGGATCGGTGCGGGTTCTTTTGCAGGAGGTGTTAAGCATGAGGAGGCTGATGAGTGGAGGATGAGACTGGAGCGTAATTTTCGCTCGATTAGGTGTCCCGAGGGATACATGGTTGATTTGGCAGTCCATTATTTGGACGGTGATGCACATCTTTTGTGGATGGGTGTTGCGGCGAGACGGGCTCGGACGGTGATGTCTTGGGCTGACACTGTGGCAAAGTTTAATGCCAAGTTCTTTCCTCAGGAGCCGTTGGATCGTCTGGAGGCGAGGTTTTTGGATCTTCTGGAGGCGAGTTTTTTGGATCTGGCCCAGGGAGCGATGTCAGGTCGTGAGTATGACGTGGAGTTTAACTGACTCTTGGGTTATGCTGGTAGGAGCTTGATGGATGACCAGGCTCAGATTATGAGGTTCTTGAGGGGACTTCGGATAGACTTGAGACTCGGTGCATAGGCATCAGGTTTGTGTCTATGGCTGAGTTGGTAGAGACTGCTGCACAGATCAAGGAGGACCTGAGGGAGCAGGCTATGGTGGTGAGCCGAGCTGTTCAGCGTAGGAGGCCTCAGCAGAAGGTGGGTCCTACCAAGGACGGCAAGCCTACGCATGCACAGAAGAGGAAGTGGGAGGACACTTCGAGGTCGGGCCAGAGTGGCAGAGGTTGTTATAGTTGTGGGAGTTTGGACCACAAGAGGGCGAGTTGCCGTAAGCAGAGCGAGACTCGAGCGGCTCGGGTGTGTTATCAGTGTGGTGAGTCAGGTCATATATGGCCAAACTGTCCTAAGTTGCTGCAGATGGCAGTGGCAGTGGTCCAGCCAATAGCTCAGTGTGGGGTAGTGCAGCCTATGGATCAGATTGCGATAATGCAGCGTCCACTGGGTATTACTGCGACTGGTTAGCCGAGCACGAGACTTTCTAATTCATACTTGGTTAATTTTGTGGTGTTAAATTTTTGTCTGTTTGTTTTGGATTGTTTATTTTGTGATGGGAAAGTTAGGTTTCTTAGCACATGGGATTTGTTTAGGGACCTTGTTCGTGGGCGGTTGTGAGTCCCACGTGTTGTTTGATTGTGGAGCATTAAATTGCTTCGTTACTCCGGATCATACTGAGAGGAGTGGTATTCGGAGTGATGTTGGTGAGCGGACTGGAACGGTTATGGTTGCTGGAGCGAAGTTTCTCGCTACGCATGGCCGGGCAAGAGACGTGGATATTCTGGTGGCTGGTGAGTTAATGCCAGCGGACTTGGTGATCAGTCCAATGGATTGGTTGAATCGGTACAAATTTCATCTAGATTGTCACCGGGGTCGAGTGGTATTTGAGCGTGATGGTGGTAGGTTAGTTTATCAAGGAGTGAGTCCGACTTCGAGTAGTCTCGTGATCTCACTTGTCCAGCTTGAGGCGATGATTGAGCGGGGTTCCGAGGCTTACCTGGCCACGATTGTGATGCCGGAGGCTGTTGGTGGGGTTGCTGTGAGGGATATTCGGGTTGTTCGGGACTTCAAGGATGTTTGTCAGTCGTTGCAGGGATTACCGCCATCTCGGTCTGATCCTTTTACGATAGAGTTAAAGCCGATGACGATGCCGTTATCTAAGGCACCTTACCGAATGGTTCCAGCAGAATTAGCCGAACTGAAGAAACAGTTGGAAGATTTGTTGGATAAGGGTTTTATTCGACCGAGTACCTCATTGTGGGGAGCACTGGTGTTGTTTGTGAAGAAGAAGGATGGTAGTTTCCAGTTGTGCATCGATTATTGAGGGCTTAACCGAGTCACTGTGAAGAACAAGTATCCTCTTCCGCGAATTGATGAGTTGTTGGATCAGTCGAGAGGGGCTACTTAGTTCTCCAAGATTGACTTGGCATCCGGTTACCACCAGATTCCTATTGATGAGGCAGATGTCAGGAAGACGGCTTTCATGACTCGGTATGGGCATTTTAAGTTTGTGGTTATGCCTTTCGGGTTGACGAATGCACCGGTGGCATTTATGAGGTTGATGAACGGAGGCTTTCATGAGTATCTGGATGAGTTCGTGATTATCTTCATCGATGACATTTTGGTGTATTTGAAGAGTCTTGAGGATCATGAGGTACATTTGAGGAGAGTTTTGGAGAAGTTGCGGGAACAGAAGCTATTGGCTAAGTTGAGCAAGTATAGTTTCTGGCAGCGAGAGATGGGTTTTCTGGGTCACATCGTGTTTGCAGATTGAGTTTCTGTGGATCCGGCGACGATTCAGTCTATCCGAGATTGGCTTAAACCAAGGAATGCTACTGAGATCAGGAGTTTTCTTGGGTTGGCAGGTTATTATCAGAGATTCGTTAAAGGTTTTGCGAGTATGGCTCAGTCTATGACGAAGGTGACATGGAAGGATGTTCCTTTCGTGTGGTCTGCAGACTGTGAGCTGAGTTTCGCGAAGCTGAATACGATGTTGACTAGTACACCAGTGTTGGCGTTGCCTGAGTCGGGTGAGCCATATGTGGTGTATACAGATGCTTCGGGAGTTGGTTTGGGTTACGTGTTGATGCAGCAGGGTAACGTGATTGCTTATGCTTCGAGGCAACTAAGGAAGCACGAGGGCAACTATCCTGTCCATGATTTAGAGTTGGCTGCAGTAATCTGTGCCTTGAAGATTTAGAGGTCTTACCTGTATGGTGGCAGAGTTCAGGTGCTAACCGATCATCATAATTTAAAGTACATTTTTACTCAGCAAAATTAGAATGTACGACAGAGGAGATGGTCGGAGTTGTTGGCAGATTATGATCTGGAAATTGTTTACCATCCTAGTAAGGCTAACACTGTGGCAGATGCTCTTAGTCGGAGGCGGTACGATTCATCTCAGGAGCGAGATGTGGAGACTCTAGTGAGTATGATTTATACCTTGAAGCTGTGCGTTACCTCAAAGGAGCCTTTGGGGTTAGAGACAGTTGACCAGGCAGATCTGTTGAGTAGGGTTCGAGTAGCTCAGGAGAAGGATCAAGTGTTGGTTGATCTCTCTAAGGCTGCGGGTTCTGAGTATCAGATTTATGCTAACGGGACTATCTTTGTGCATGGACGAGTCTGTGTGCCTAATGATGAGGACTTGAGGCAGGAAGTTCTGAGAGAGGCTCATGCGAGCAAGTTTTCTATTCATCCAGGATCGACTAAGATGTATCGTGATCTGAAACGGTATTATCACTGGGTCAGGATGAAGAGAGATGTGGCGGATTGGGTTGCAGCTTGCAACGTTTGTCAGTCAGTGAAGGCTGAGCATCAGGTTCCGAGTGGGTTATTGCAGAGTTTACCCATTCCAGAGTAGAAGTGGGACATGATTACCATGGATTTTGTGGTAGGATTGCCGATTTCTCGGACCTATGACGCCATTTGGGTGATTGTTGATCGACTGACTAAGTCAGCACATTTTCTGGCCATTAAGAAGACAGATGGGGCTGAGGTCTTGGCTAAGAAGTATGTGAAAGATATTATGAGATTGCATGGAGTGTCGGCGAGCATTGTGTCGGATAGAGATCTGAGGTTTGCTTCTGTGTTCAGGAGAGCTTTTCAGCCTGAGATGGGCATTAAGGTGCATATAAGTACAGCTAATCATCCTCAAACGAATGGGTTGTCTGAGAGGACGATTCAGACACTTAAGGATCTGCTGAGGATGTGTGTGCTGGATTGGGGTGGTCATTGGGCGGATCACTTAAGTTTGGTGGAGTTTGCCTATAATAACAGTTATCAGGTGAGTATTGGTATGGCTCCTTTTGAGGCGTTGTATGGGAGGCCATGTTGTACACCTTTATGTTTTACCCAAGTGGGAGAGAAGAGCATTTATGGTGCTGATTTTCTCTAGGCGACGACAAAGAAGATCCGTGTTGTGAAGCTGAACATGAAAGAAGCTCAAGATCGGCATAAGAGTTATGCTGATAAGAGGAGAAAAGAGTTGGATTTTCAGTCGGAGATCGAGTGTATCTCAAGATGGCGATGATGCGGGGTCTGAACAGGTCCATATTGAGGATAAGCTGAGTATGAGGTACATGGGTCCATTCCGGGTTATGGAACGTATGGGACCAGTTGCTTATCAGTTGGAGCTGCCTCCGATCATGGAGAAGTTCCATGATGTGTTTCATGTTTTGAAGCTCAGGAGATGTTTGCATACATCTGAGGAGGTAGTAGTGACGATTCCTGTAGATCTTCAGCCTAATCTGACTGTTGGGATGAGGCCGGTAAGGATCCTGGAGAGGAGTATCAAGGTTCTGCGCCGAAAGAGGGTGTCGTTGTTGAGAGTCTTGTGGGACTGTGATGGTATTCAGGAGGAGACTTGGGAACCAGAGGCTAAGATGAAAACGAAGTTCAAGAAGTGGTTTGAGAAGCAAGCTGAGGAGTGAACTTGTTTTATGGTTTCCAGTTTCGGTTTTGTGTTGTAAACACCGTGTGTGGTGAGGATTGTGGTTGTGGATTATGTATTTTCATTTGAGTTGTAATGATTATGACATTTTCCAGATTAATAAGATGAGTATTTCTTATGTTTTTACTTTGGGTCATGTGTATGTGGCTAGAGAATCTCGAAATTGAAGTTTACTAGTGACTAGAACTTGCCAGTTTCAGTGGAACTCTAACGGGTTATATGCATTATGTGTTTAGAGAATCTCGGAATAGAGCTTTTACAGTAGTAGGACTGTCTAGTTCCAAAGAGACTCTGCAGGGACATCCGGTGTGACGGATGATCCAGGTGATCTGTGATGATTATGTTTGTGATGGTATTCCAGGTTGAAGTATCATGTTGAGACCTTGGGAGGTAGTTCCGGTCAGATGTGCATTATAGACGTTTAAAACTGATTTCGTTCGGGGATGTCGATTTCCTCGCATAACTCATAGAGAGAGAGACATGGGTTCTTTCTTGGAGATGCGTTCTCCGACAGATCTTTGGGAGATGCGTCTATCCAATGGATAGTGGGTTCCTTGCATACCGATCGTTCGTCAGGACGGCAAGGACTGAGAGCGTGAGGGTATGGAGATAGTATGTTTTGGAGATTGCGATCTCTGGCAGATATTTGATAGATGCGTCTCTCCAAGGGATAGTGAGTTCCCTGCATACCGAGAGCTTGACAGACTGTGCGTCTTGATGGTTTGAGGGGTATGGAGATGGTTGGTACCGAACACCGCCAGGACTGCACTGACTGAGGTGGATTGGTATGAGGCACCGAGAGCTTGAGGGGTGACGATCCCGAGAGTTGGATGTTGTAGTTGGTTATGAGTTATGAGTGATCAATGTCTGAGACCGGTCTATATGCATAAGACGGATGTGAGCCTCGAGAAGGTTTGGGAGATGTAGTCTCTAGTGGTACTGGTAGGTTGGTCAGGTAATTAGCCATGATGGCTATGTTTTGGGGATTCGAGGATGAATCCAGGGTTACTGGGGAAGAATTCTAACACCCTTGAACCAATTTTGAGAAATTAGAAGGGTGTCGATCGACACAAGTGAGGTGTCTCGATCGACACACGCGTGTTTCGGCTGGAGGCCGGTTGGTTCTGAGTGGGTGTCGATCGACACTGGTGAGGTGTGTCGATCGACACAGTTTTAAATGATCATTTTTCTAATTCGATTTAAGTCGATCGGTTAACGCGTTGGTTTGGAAAAAACCTAGGGCTCGTGATTATAAGTGTTTGCCGCGTTTTCTGAGTGAAAGAAGAGGCAAACATCAGATAATCACTTACCAGAGAGTTTCTTAAGAGGTTCATCGTTGAACTTGCGTTAGAAGTTGTTTGTGGTGTGTTTGGAATGTAAAATGAGTGGGATTTCGTGGATTCTAGTGGTGATCAAGTCTGATCTCGTGCCTAGTCTCAATTCCATCCTTTTTCTCTATCAACACCTACAGTGAGTGCGTGACCATGGCTTCTGGGCCGATGGATCGTTAGAGATTCGTGGTGATAGGTTGGAACGTGTTGTTTGATCATGTGGTGATTGATTTCGTGATTGTGTGTACTTGTTGTGGTGTTTGTTACGTTTTATTTGCACGTTTATGGGTTCAGGCAGGCTCGGAATCGGACCAAAGAGGAGAAGGTTTGATTCTGGCGAGTCTGTGATCTGTGTCGATCGACACTGGTGAGGTGTGTCGATCGACACTGGTGAGGTGTGTCGATCGACACTGGTGAGGTGTGTCGATCGACACTGGTGAGGTGTGTCGATCGACACTGGTGAGGTGTGTCGATCGACACTAGTGAGGTGTGTCGACCGACACAGGAGCCCGAGAGAGTGTGTCGATCGATACCTAGAGGGTGTGTCGATCGACACATGCACCTAGTTTGTGGGGTGTTGATCGACACCAGTGAGGTGTGTCGACCGACACTGGACCAGTGTGTCGATCGACACCCAGTGGCGAATCTATATATAAATATAGTGGGTCAGTTGACCTACCCATTTTCACTTTTCTTTTTGTTATTTTCTTAAGATTAATAGTTTGAACTTGGTTTAATGTAGCTTTTGACCTTAGTTTAATTTTGTTTATGTGGTTCAATATTAATTTTTGAAATGCCACTTTAATTAACCCAATTTTATTTTCTATTCTTTTAAACTAAAATCAAAACTGAGCCCACTTACTAACTAATTTCGTTTATCAAATAAGTTAACCCTATTCTATGATTAAGAAATTGTTTCCTAAGTTTTCAGTTGTTTTTTACCTTCTCATCTCTCAATTCAAGTAAGTTTGATTACATTCTTGTTTCTCAATGATTGTTTGAATTAATTATGTAATTGAAGATTATTATGAAATTCGTACTTTGAATTGAGTGATTTTGCATAACTAAGTGTTTCATAAACTATAATCGAGTTTTATAGAACGAATTCTGACTAATTAGCTAATTATACAACCATGAAGAAGTTGTGATGAATTAATAAACTAATATGTTTGAATGGCCAATATAGAATCTAGTTAATGGAATCAACTTAACATTAGAATAATGGTATTCTTTATTATATGATTTAGGTTCTTAGGTTTCTGAAAAACGTAATTTTGTTCATGGATATTTATAATAATAAACGTGATTTTTTTTAATTTTTTTCAGATAATGTAATGGAAAAGTTTTTCAAAAGAAAAGATCCACCTTCGTTCGAGTTATCTGATAGTGATTTAGATAATTTACCATGGGATTCTGCTAATCGAAAAAAAAAAATAGATTATCATCCAGACCAAAGAAAGGAGGTAATCCGCAAATACTTGATGAGAGGTCCTTCCCAACCTTATGCTCATCCGTTTGAACAAAAAATGATTGGAAATACAGTGAGACGGTTCAATTCTGATTGGTTTCGTAGTGAGCACCATGAGTGGCTAGAGTATAGTATGAAGAAAGAAAAGTGCTGGTAAAAGTGTAAAAAGTGATGCATTTATCACATAAGGATTCTCTAGTTGGACTAGGTTTAGAAAGGCACTTACCGAACATGTAGGAGGTGTTAATAGCTTTCACAACAATGCAGCCATGAAATGTGAGAACTTGGAGAATCAAGGTCAGTCTATCAAGCATGCTTTGCACAAACAAGATGACATTACGAAGAATGAGTATAGAATTCGGCTGAATGCTTCAGTTGATGCCTCTAGATTCTTGTTGCACCAAAGATTACCTTTTCATGGTCATGATAAAGCTGAAGAATCTGCTAATAGAGGAAACTTTTTGGAGCTTCTAAAATACATTGCTGACCAAAATGAAGTTGTGAGTAAAGTTATTTTAGAAAATGCACCTGGAAACAATCAGATGACGTCTTCAAATATCTAGAAAGATATTGCGAATTGCTTTGCAGAAGAAGTAGTCAAATCAACTATCGAAGAAACTGGTGATGATATTTTTGGTTTGTTGGTGGATGAGTTTGGTGATGTTTCATTTAAAGAACAAATGGCGGTGGTGTTTCGGTTTGTCGATAAAAATGGGATAGTCAAAGAGAGATTCATCAACATTGTCCATGTAAGTGATACTTCTTCTGCAACTCTGAAATCTGCTATTGATTCTTTGTTTGCTAAATATCGATTGAGCATCAAAAAAGTGAGAGGACAAGGTTATGATGGAGCAAGTAACATGAATGGTCAGTTCAATGGGCTAAAGTCATTAGTTTTGAACGAAAACGCTTCAGCATATTATGTCCATTGTTTTGCTCATCAGCTACAATTGGTCGTCGTGACAATTGCAAAAAAAGAATTATGATGTTGGTGATTTCTTTGATAAGATATATTTGCTGATGAATGTGGTAGGAGCTTCATGCAAGAGGAAAAATATGATTCGAGAGACAAATAGAGTGAAGATTGAGAAAGCAATCAATGATGGAGAAATCAGTAGTGGAAAAGGACAAAATCAAGAGGTTTCTCTTCAAAGACCAGTGAATACGCGTTGGGGTTCTCACTATAAAACTCTCTTGCGTGTAGTTGAGTTGTATTCTTCTATTGTCGATGTGCTTGGGTATATTGAAAATGAAGCCTTGGAAGATTCGGAAAGACGTCAAACACATGGTTTGCTCTAGTACTTCTATAGCTTTGATTTTGTGTTTTATTTGCACATGATGGTACATCTTTTAGGACTCACGGATAACTTGTCAACGGCTTTGCAAAGAAGAGATCAAGACATTTTGAATGCTATGTCATTGGTGGAATCAACTAAAAGACAATTGCATGAGTTTAGGAATGCTGGGTGGAATTCTTTGATGACTAAAGTTTCTTCCTTTTGTAAAAAACATGATATTGAAATGCTGGACATGGATGAAGATTTTGCTACCTCGAAGAAACCAAGAACAAAATCCAAAGTAACAAATTTGCATCACTACAAAGTCGATCGCTTATATGTTGTATTGGATTCGGAGCTTGGGGAGTTTGGAGATCGCTTTAATGAGGTGAACACTGAATTGCTTATTTGTGCTGCTTCATTATCTCCAATTGATTCATTTGCTCAGTTTGACAAGTTAAAGTTGATGAGATTATCTAAGTTCTACCCGGATGATTGTAGTCATGGAGAATATATATCTCTTGAGCAACACTTATATATCTACATTGATAATCTTCGAAGAGATGAAAGATTTGCTCATCTAAAAATCTTGGAGGACTTGCTCGTATGTTGGTGGAAACACGAAAACATATGTCACATCCTTTGGTTTATAGGCTTTTGAAGTTGGTTCTGATTTTACCAGTTGCTATCGCAACCGTCGAGAGATGTTTTTTAGCAATGAAGATCGTCAAGACAGATCGCCGCAACCGAATTGGAGACCAATTTTTGAATGATTGTTTAGTTTGTTTTTATCGAGAAAGATGTGCTTGATAGTATTACAAATGAGACCATCGTAAAAAGGTTTTAAATCATGAAAGATCGTAGGGTACTTTTGTAGACTACTTTATATTTTATTCAGGATTTTATTTTTTAATTATATAATGACCTTGGTAAAAATAATTCCTGGATTGGTCATTGTTGACATCTAGTGGTAAGTATCGATCGACTAATGTCTGAATTTTACGGTTGGGCTATTTTTTTGCTTGTTGTGTGATTTGTGGGTTTGCCTGAGCGATCCATCGTGCATGAGTCCGCAGTCGTAGATGGGATGACCGTCTCACTGGGTATTTATGATAATACTCACGCATCTTCTTTTTCCATGTGATGCAGGTAAAGGCAAATTGTGATCGTGGAATCACGGCTACGAAGAGGAGGATGATATGGGGCTCGGTTGATTGTTATTGTTTCTGTTTTGCGTGGAACTGCCTAGGTTGTTGGTTTAGTTCTGGAACGCATTTGATTTGGTTATTGTTGAACTGATTGTTTGGTATATTCGATTTATTGAAATGAATTGGTTTAGTTATTTGGAGTTGTTGTTATCCGCTGGTTGCTTGTGTGGTTTGCTTAGACATTGAGGGTTAGCGTTTATGGGAACGTTAATCCGAGTCTAAGGATTGTTTTACAAACAAAAAAATGGGTCGGGTTGTTTCACAATTGATCATGTATTTTTATATATCTTATACGGTCCTACCAGTCTAAGTTTGGGTCCTTTTTGAGGTGCTAGCGTCCCCCAAGTTTTCTAATGACTTGAATGTTTTTAATTACGATTATCTTTTATAGAGAATTTTAAACCATTTATTAGAGCATCCTTAACGTTGACACTCTTATTGATTTTCTAATTTATTTTATTTTAATGTTTTTATTGAACTTAATTATTTATTTAAATTATAAATTATTAAACAATTGATCAATGGGTTAATTAGCTCAATATTACTATGTGGATAGATAATTAGAAATGTAACATATTAATAATGGAATTTAGGTGAGTAGTATAGAGATAACATAGTTGGACAAAAATGCCCTACATATTTATTAAGGAAATCATAAAAAAAAATCAAATCTCTAAAAATATTTAGTGCTGAATGACTATGATTATTGATAATTGTAACTGAGAGAAAAATCTTTGGTGTATCATAAATCATAATTATGCCAATATCAATAATTTGACCGATAAACAATAAAGAAACTATCAATAGATTATGGAGAATAAAAATTTCGAAAACAATGAAATGTATGTTTAGTTGACTATATTTCTGAACTATTTGTATAACTATATGCAGTGAACTATCTTTTGACTAGTTATATTTGACTAGCTGTAGTGAACTATATTTGAGTAGTTATACGTAGTTAACTATATTTGATCATATTATATATTTTTTTAACTATTTGTGCAAGCTATATTTGATTATATTTGACTATATGTAGTTAACTATATTTGATTAGCTATATTTGATTAGTTATATTTGAGTATTTGACTATATGTAGTGAACTATAGTTGATTACCTATATTTGACTATTTGTAGTGAACTATATTTGATTACTTATATTTGACTATAGTAGTTCACTATGAATATATGTGGCATTGGTTGTTGACAAACTTACTTTGGTCGTATGTTTGTTCATGACAAAGGTGTTTGTTCATGATAGACGAGAAGAAAGAAGAAGAGTATACCAATAGAAATTTTTGACATAAGAGAAAATACGAAAAAGAAAAAGAAGCAATTGTGAAATCGTTTATAAAGAAGAGGAAGAGGAGAAGAAGGAGAGAAGAAGAAGATTAACGGTCATGGCTTCCATCGTATCATCAATTGAGAAAATAAAAAAAGACAAAAAAAAAGAAGAAGAGAGAACGGAGAAGATAAGAGAAGAAGGAAAAAAATTAGGGTTTAATTTATTTTTATTTAGTGTAGCTGATTTTTATTTTTTATTAAAAAAATCTGTAAAATAATAGAAGGGTATTTTCGAAATTTGTTGCTTGTTAATGAATTATAGTTTTAAGGGTGTTAAATATTTAATTCTTTGTTGATACACTAATATTCATGCTAATAATCCTTGATCAATCAGTAGAAAAATGACAAATGGCGGGAAATGTTCATAATAAGTCGAGAAACGGTTCTGTGTGTAGAGACGTTTCACCCTCTATCTCCCTTTCCCTCATGCTTTTCTAGTTATTTTTTCATTTTTTTTATAGTGAAACTCTTTAAAGTTTCACCATTACGGATGCTTCTAACAATTCATGGATTATATATAAGATTTGCGAAAAGTGAAGCTACGATGTGGGAATTGGCACAAACTGGTGATGATATCACAAACATCAAAACCGATGGTCTTCTCAGTGAATTCATGATATACAATTGTTATACAGATGAAACTTGGAAGAAATTAAATTGATATCTTTCCAGTCTGAGTTGACATTGTTTCGAAGAATGTGTATATTGATCATCCATGATAGCCATATTTATGAAGTAATCTCTCTCCACTTCATGTTGAATTAGAAGTATGAATATGCAGCGGCAGACCCAAAAATATTTTTTACCAAGGTTAATATAACTAAAAAATTTAAAATAAATTTCTTAATAATAAATAAATTTCTTCATAAATTTCTTATTAAAATATTCAATTCGAGCAAGAACCATCTCTCATAGAAAAAAATTATTTCATGCGAAGGGCAGAAGGTGGAAGCGATATCTCGCTGCAAAACTAGCAAAACCAATTAAACCAAAACCATCAACAAAACTAGTAGAAATCAAACAACAACTTAAACCAGTAAACCAATTCCATTAAATCAATCAACCAAACAATTCAATTCATCAACACGTTTGAGGCTAACCAACAACCTAGCCAGTTCTAAACAATAATTGAATAACAACACAAAACAACCGACACCCTAGATCATCCTCCTCCTCATAGCCATGATCACACGGTCACACTTTGTCTTTACCTGCATCACATGGGAAAAAGAGATGCATGAGTATTATAACAAATACTCGGTGAGGCGGTCATCCCATCTACTTGACTATTTGCAGAGGTAAATGAAAGACCAGACTAACACACAACACAACAAACGGACAAAACATCACAAAACAATAGGAGTGTCAATCGACACTACCACTAGGTGTCGGTCGACACTCTCTGGTATGGTGTTGATCGACACCTCCACCTGGTGTCGGTCGACACCCCACAGACCTCGACCTGGTGTCGCTCGACACTACCCCTAGGTGTCGGACGACACCCCACTTGCTAGTGTAGGTCGACACCCTATTCTGGTGTTGATCGACACCCGCCGTAGAGATGATAGGATCGAGTCTTCTCCTCTCTGGCTCAATTCCCAGCCTACGACAACGCAATTTCCTTCAATAAAACATCAACAAACACCACATAAACAATCGCACAACACAAGGAACTCAATCAATCACGAGATCAAACCATCAATCAACCTATCACCAGTAATCCTAATGTTCATACACTTGGAGCCATGATCACGCACTCACCTTAGCTTTTCGGATGGAAACAAATGGGATTGTGACTAGAACGAGATCAGCCTTGATCGCTACTACATATCACACAATCCACCTTCTAATTCCACTCCAAACGCACAACAATCGATTCCTTCTCGAACCAATCCACAAATCTCTCAAAACTCACAAAAGGAACTCACTGTAAACAATATAATACTGATTTCTGCCTCTAACACGTTTTCTCACACAAAAACGAAGGCTACTCAGTTTATATACGCAATCCTAGGGTTTCCCCAAAACCCAATTGCAAACCGACGAAAACCGGACCAACTAGTGGTGTTGATCGACACTACCTCCTAGTGTCGATCGACACCCTCACCAAATTCCCTTAATTTGGTTCGCGGGGGTTACACCTCTGATTGATCTTCCCCTTTGTATTTGAATCTACCAATTCTGAATTCCTTACACATCACATCTTCATTCTCAAAGCTTTTGGAGTTGGCGGATAATAAGAAATGGGAGCAAAGAGAAATGGAACATAAAATGGAACAGAAGCTACCTATAGCATCGCCAGAGAAGGTTAACGGTGTGGTGGTGGAAGCTCGGGGAGAGAAGAAAGAGTAAAGAGAACGTTGAGTTTGGGCCTCAAATTACACATGGCGATTTGATTGAAGGAGGAAAGGTGAAGGTGGACATGGGCCAGGATATCAGTTTGAGCCCACAAGAAATAATTTCTCCACCTAAGAGTTTGGTGGGTAAAGCCCATAAACTAAGGCAAAATGCAGCGCTGACAGGGTTTAAACGTACACGGAAGATTGGCAGGGTTTAAACGTACACGCCCTTATAGTCGTAGTGGTGGTTTAGCACTTATGGCTAAATCCGAATTTCATATTGAAATACTTTTTTCTAATAAAAATATTATCGACGTAATGACTACCATTCATAGTAATAAAGTTTTTCTATCGTTTGTTTATGGGAACATATGTTATTGCACACAGAGGGAATGTTTGGGAGCGTCTTACCCGAATCAGCACTACAATATTTGAACCCAGTTTATGACTGGTGATTCTAATGAGATTAAGGGTCACCATGAAAAAACAGGTGGTCGCCGGAGACCAAAGAATTCGTTCCTTGAGTTTAATCAAATGAGACAAAGTTATGGGATGCTCGATTTCCCATATTTGGGTAACTGCTTGTCTTGGGTTGGTCGACGTGGCAGTAACGTTATCCGGTGTCGCTTGGACCGACCGATGGACAATGAGGACTGGCATGAGCTTTTTTTCACACACACACAAATGGAATATCTTCTTTTCATGTGGTCGGACCACCGACCGGTGTTAATACATATTAATTCCAGGCGTATGGTTGGGATAAAAAAAATTTGCTTTGATAAGCGATGGCTCTCAAAACCAAACTTTGACGACGTAGTGCGGACAAGCTGGTCAAACGGGAGACTTGGAGTAGAGCCATCTTTGGGGGAGCATATAGCCAACTGTCGTCGGTCTATCTCTCGGTGGCGTAAGCGGGACCAATTTGTTTCTGAGGAGGATATTGAGGCTTTGAAGGCTCGCTTGGAAGAGGCACAAAGCAGTGAAATGACCTATGTGGAGGATATCACGGTTATACAGGAGTAACTATGTATTGCCCTACGAGAGGATGAGATTTTTTTGCAACAAAAAAAGTCGTGTCACGTGGCACCTAGAAGGGGACCAAAACACAAAGTTTTTCCAAGCATCTACCAAACAACAGAGGACTCGAAATAAGATTATTGGTATCTTAACTGAAGTAGGTGAGTAGACGGAAAAGGAGGACGAAATCGAGCACACAACCACACAATACTTCTCAGATAGTTTCTCCTCCTCTCTAATCTCGGATCTTGAGACATAGCTTACCCATATCCGGTGTTGTGTAACGTCGGATATGAATACGGCTCTTACTCGAGAGGTCTCGGCTTCAGAAGTCAAGGCGGCTGTTTTTGCCACTCATCCAGAGAAGGCACCAGGACCAGATAGGATGACAGCTCTGTTTTTCCAGAAATTTTGGCATCTTATTGGTTCTCAAGTGGTGGAGATGGTCCAAAGTTTTATGCATACAGGTGTCTTGGACCCTAAGAGTAATGAGGTTAATATCTGTTTGATTCCCAAATCGAAGCGACCCCAGATAATGAAGGAATTTCGGCCCATTAGTTTGTGTAATGTGAGCTTTAAGATAATTTCCAAGGTTTTCTGTCAGAGACTTAAAAGATTACTACCCACTTTGGTATCAGAAACTCAATCAGCTTTTGTGGCGGGCAAGCAAATTACGGATAATATTTTGCTGGCTTAGGAAGTTTTTCATGCTCTCATGATGAATATGGTGGGCAAACGGAAATGCATGGCCATCAAAACTGACATGAGTAAAGCGTATGATCGAGTGAAATGGAGTTTCCTTGAATCTCTCAAGTACAAGATGGGCTTTGCACCTAGATAAATATCTTGGATTATGGCTTGTGTCAGTTCGTGTCTTATAGTATCATGTTGAACGGGGAGCTAAAAGGAGCCATAACTCCATCTTGCGGATTACGACAAGGGAACCCTTTGTCTCTATATCTGTTCATTTTATGTACGGAGGTTTTATTGCCAATCTACAGACGACTGAGGCTGCTGGGAATCTTTGTGGTATTAAGATAGCCCCTACATCTCTTTCATTATCGCACCTACTGATTTCGGTGATATAATGGAGGAACGGATCTACCCATTGTTCAAGATGAACGGTGAGAATTTTGTGGTGGTGATGTTGTCAAGCTTTGTCGGAGGTTGCCGCCGTGAGAAGAAGCATCGACGGTTGAGTCTCTGTCTTCCATGCATGATTGCCACGTCGCCATCTTAGCCTTCACTATCCAACACGTGTCTCATGATCTTGCTTGTATTATATTTATCTAAATGTTGGGTGTGTAAGGATTATTTCATCTTGTAAGAGTTAGCCCATTGGGCTTTGATCAATATAATCGTTGCCGACAAAAAAAAAGAAAAAGAATCCACCGTAGTTGGATGGGAATGGGTGAGTCGTGACGAACGAAAGTAGCCAATAAAAAAAAGAAGGAACAGCGGTTGGTTTCATCGGGTCGTGGCCCGGTTATTATAACCCTAAACTAAAGGTTGGGTTGGATGTGTGAGATCTGACTTTTCTTGGAAACCAAAAGAAAGAAGAAATAGGAAAAGTTGAGAGAGATCTCAAGGAAGAAGACCAAGGGGGAAGCAGATAACATGTCTGCGATTGTTTGCGGTAAGAGATCTCTGTTCGAGGATTTGGCCACCGCTTCTCCTCCCGTCTCCAAGAAAATCCGTTGCTTCTCTTCTTCTTCTCCTCCTTCTCGCTTTTCCCCTCCTCCTCTTCTCCTCGATCACCTCGCCGCCATCTTCCCCGACATGGATAAACAGGTCTTTCTCCATCTCTTGCTCCTCGATCTGATGATTTTGCTACTTGATTTTGTAGATAGATTTATTGAGGAACCTATGATTGTTGTTTGTAATCTGCGTGTCCGTTGACATTTGTTAGGTTCTTGAGCGAGCAATCGAGGAATGTGGTGATGATCTTGATTCTGCCATTAGATGTTTGAATCAGCTTCGTCTTGAATCTGCATGTAAGAATTCAGATTCTGCTACCAACCAATCTTCTCTGATCCAGGAAACAAATGCTCAAGCTCAGCAACAAGGTAGTTATACAGTCCTGTCTTCTTCTTCTTCTTTATTCTCTTGTTGGAGTTTTCTCCATATTCGTGACAATATATTTTTCTCAATGGAAAGTCTCCTTAACAAACTGTTGTTGGTCTTTGTTGTCGCAGGATCAGCTAATGAGGAAGTCTTATCTAATGGAGAACCAAGTGTCTTGAATTTGGATGGCACTGAGTGGGTTGAGCTCTTTGTTAGGGAAATGATGAACGCTTCTGACATGAAGGACGCCAAAGCCCGTGCTGCAAGAGCATTGGAAGCTTTGGAGAAGTCCATCAATGCACGTGCTGGTTCTGAAGCTATGCAAACTCTCCAACAGGTCTTTCATCGATTCTATCTGTCATCTGACCCTTTCTTTCTTCGCTCTTTAGTGATAACCATTGTTGTTGCTACAGATGGATATCCATCAATGAAAGTCGATTGGCTTTGTTTTGCAGGAAAACATGATGCTTAGGCAGCAGTTAGAAGCCATTGTCCAGGAAAATAGTTTGCTCAAACGAGCGGTGGTGACACAACAGAAGCGGCAGAAAGAAACCGAAGATCAAAGCCAGGAATTACAGCATTTGAGGCAGCTAGTCACTCAATACCAAGAACAGCTGAGAACTCTGGAGGTCTGTATTGTTTTCTTGACCCTAACTTTCTCGTCTTTTTGTTGATTTGATTAAATCTTAAGTTTGATGAGGCTATTGCATTTGATTGATGTTTCCAGGTGAACAACTATGCTCTGACGCTTCATCTGAAACAAGCACAGCAGAATAGTTCCATTCCCGGGCGGTACCATCCCGACGTCTTCTAATGCTTTGTGAGAGGCTCACATATATATCTCATTTCGTTTCCAGTGTATGTTTCTCTGTTGTTTTGTGACTAATTTATTATACATATATCAAGTCTGGAACCATTGATGAATGGCAATAGTTGGGAAACAAAACAAGTGCTTTTGTCTGTATATATTTTGTCTTTTGAGTCCGAAGATGAATTTCAGATTTATTGCAATCTAGATTATTTTTAAGTTAAAAGAGAAAAAACGAATTCAGTATCGGATTTGAGGTATTCACGAATCAATTCTGATCTACCAGCTTGTATATTTTTTAGTAACGTAGAAAGATGGCAATGGATTACATAAAATGCCGATTAGATAGGATAGGAGCCATGAAAAACTAATAATGGGCATGTTGTAGATGATTTTGCACCTTGTGGATAGGATATGTCACGTCATAACCAGGCCAATCGTTAAAACGAATATAGGTCTCGCACAACTGACAGTTAGGGATCTGCCTAGATAACAATTCTGGATAGTGATCTTAGCTTTTGCAATGCTATATCCACACGTAAGTAGAGTATCTGATATGCTCAAATTTACCCTGAGCTACTCTCTCAAATTAAGAGGTCGACGTAGTAGGGGTCGAATCACTGGGAGTCAAATCAAACGATAGGATATATGACTTCGAATTGAACTAAGCAAATAAAGTAAAATAAAAGCAAGAAATAATTCAAAACAAAGAAAGATTGTTGGTTTTAAGAATTCAATTAAACAAAAGCTAGGTTTTCGGGAATTCGCAGGCAAAGATAAATTGTAGAATTAATAAACTGTCAGGATTTTAATGAAGAACCGTTCTCGAACTTGAAACTCTAATGTAAAATTAAACGACTTCCGTTGAATTAATTATCTATGCATAAACCCTAGAAATCCAAATTTCTTTGTAAAATCAATCAATTTATGCAAGCATTAAAGTTCAGGTTTCAATTGTTCACAAAATCCCTAAACCAAATTCCTTTGAGAATAGGTGATTTTGCTCATCTAAGACTATGGTCAGATTATCAATTGATGCTTCCGCTTCTGATTAATCAACCAAAGATAGCTAATTAAGAGTGATCAATCCTAAATCAGGGTTATAACAATCTAGATGAAGAACCAATAGATAATCCTAACATGAATTTAATTCTAACAATTTATTTTAATTCCTTTGAAAAACCCTAAACCTAACAAGTAAATTACTCAGACATGGAAGCAAAGCAAATCACAATAGCTGAATAATACTGCATTAAAATAGAGTAAGAAAGAATTACAGAAGGGTTCGAAAAAATCTGAATGGTCTGAAAACTTGTCTCCCTAACTCTCAAAATCTCTCTAAAAACCCTAGGTATTTGAGAAAAGAAAACTTAATGAAAACTAAAAGAAAACTAGGTATTTATAGGCTAGGTTTCGGACTGGGCTTAATTTGTTAACTTCTGGAACTTCTGGGGTAAAAAAGAAATCTTCAGAATTGAAAAAATCCTCTTTCTTCGCGGAACAGCTTTCTCCGTCGATCGACGCACATGTGATTCCGTCGATCGACGCGCCAATCTGACGGCAATTGAAAATCCGTCCTCTCGACTTCAGCTCTTCTTTTCTTGATGCTCCAAAATGCTCCATAATCACCAATTAAGCTCGACACGTACACAAACCTGCAAAGACTCTAAAACACTATAAATATACCAAAAAGACTCGATAAAACCGGGTTAAATCATGGTCAAAAGATGGTAAAAACCATGATATATCAACTCCCCCAGACTTAGCTTTTGCTTGCCCTCAAGCAAATTAGAGACTAAGAATGAAGTCGAGGTTTGAAAATCGCGGGAACTCACTTATCCTGTGGAACATTGCTTTCGCTTCTTTAACTATTTCGCTGCATATAAACAAAGTACCTTTGGCGGTCACGAATCTCAACCATCATAAGTTGGGCCTCAAATCTTAACCTGCAAACCCATCAGTTTCATATTCTCCTAACTGTCGTACACTTGATCATAGTGATGATGAAATTCTCTCCAATGATATCAACCAAGTAAAAGGCTAGGTATGATGTTAAAAGGCTTTTGGTGTTTAAGTGGAGCTAAGAGTGTTTAGGGTTACCGGATTTTATTTGGTGGATGCAGACATTATGCATAATCACAAGAGAGAATCTGGTCCAGTTGATGCCCACAGTTTCTCATTCACATTGCACTCTCCTCCAAATCGTAATCAGGAACCAAATACCATCATAAAGTATAAAAATAACATGTTCCACTATCCACATCCATCTTCTCCATTCCTTGGAACTTTTGTTGAAGCTAAAGACTTATAAAGATGATCATTTCCCTTTCTCTTACTATATTTTCGAAATAATTTTTTTTTTTTTCTTTTTTTTTTTTGTTTTTTTTTTTAACTGACTCTATGGGGGAAAATGATCTTACAAAGATGTTAGTCTCGAAAATTACCATTATTGTGCTTAAAATTCCAAGGAATGCCTAGCATTGCTGCTCTCTTCCAAGTACTCCAACCAAATCCTCATCTTGTGCAATTTCGTGAATGAAAAACTGCGTCGGACATCTTTCTCTCCGGAGTTTATACACATGCATGCACATAAAACTAAGGGAAAGAGTTCGCATGAGGCTTGAAATAAAGGTTAAGGCTAGGGGTAGGGTACCAACTAAAAATGAGTTGGCCATTCAGGATCAACAAAGAGTGGTAAAGTGAATAAGAAGTCCTGAATGTCGGATCGATTACTGTCGTGATATCATCAAAGAGAATATAGCGAGATGGAGATCAAGTGTACTAGTCTGGAGTATGATCTACTTCGTTTTGCAAACCGCGATAAGAGGGGAACCTGTACTATCATTTGGTTTCGAATTCGTTCCATCCAAAGGCTTCGTCACAACAGCTAAGAATTGCAAAAACTGAGTGTCTATTCCTAGGAAAGGTCATTATCTCCTACAAGTTTTGACTCAATACAAATTTTTGACTCCAAAACAAAAAACAATGTTAGCAACTACCTCCCCCAGACTTAAACAACACTGTCCCCAGTGTTAATCAAGCCTGAAATTGGTGAAAGAAAAGAAAAATAAAAAGTTAGAAAATATTTTTATTTTTATTTTTTTTTTTGCTAAAATCCGAAAATTGAAAAAAAATCCTAAATAATTAGACTTATCAGTGGGTTGCCTCCCACCAAGCGCTTGTTTTCAGTCATTAGCTTGACTATGTCGGGGCTTAGGTTGGAGGTGGATCTCTGAAGTGCACTCCCCCAGACTTGCAAGGCACAATACCTGGAAAGAGCTTCATAGTATTGCTCACCATCTCTTGGATAAAAACCTCTCCTTTCTCCCTCAACTCTAAAGGTATGACAATTTTGATCTTGGAGAATGGTTTCGAGGGCTTTCTGCCCTTGACTTTGGGGATGCACTTGGAACTCACAGGATTGTTGGCTTCATGATGTGCAGTGGAAGGAGCCAACTTCAGGACTTTCTGAACCTTCTTTGTCTCATCTTCAAAACCTAGCGTATCTCCAACATTGACACTGATATAAGAAGCTGATGTGACAAGAACTGAAGGATAAAAGACATTCTTGTTGATGTTCGAGAAGGAGATTCGCTTATTAGGAAAATCCACCATTGCTCCCACTGTTGCAAGGAACTGTGCACCAAGAACCAATGGTTTACATATATTATCCTTTCTCTCAATGATGTAGAAGTCCGTAGGAACAAGACAATCTCCTATTTGAATCAACACGTCAGGAATGAAACCTTTAGAAATTGTACACGATCTATCTATGAGCTCAATATAAGTCCTTGAAGGTTGTAACTTCAAAATTCCTAGCTTCTTTGCAACAACCTCACACATAACATTCACATTAGCTCATGTATCACATAGAGAATCCTTCAATTCTACACCATTGATTGAACACGGAACCACAATCATCCCCGGATTCAACAACTTTGGTATCTTCCTCAATGACGTTGGAGCTTGTTTCCCTTTCTCTTCAAGTGCTTTGTCACTGCCATGTTTGATAGGTAAATGATATGAGCTCCATGGATACGGAATCTTGGGCTTGTAGACTCGTTCATGGCTGATTGCAGAATGTTCCTTGACTTCGCTAATGGCAGAACACGAATTCTGTCTGTTTTCACCTAGCGTCGATCGTTGAACAGCCTTGGCGTCGATCGACGTTACGTCTTTTTCGATTGCCGTCAGATTGGCGCGTCGATCGTTGCAAACTTCTTTGCGTCGATCGACGCTGGGGTCTGCAACCTCAAAATTCACGTTTTCTGCAAGCTCCACGAATTTTTCCTCATCTAGACCTTTCTCAAAAGCTTGTATGACCTGTTTTTCACTCCCTAACGTGATTACATTTTAGAAGTGCCTTGGATTCATGTCTGTCTTCCCTGGAAGAAAACCTTCTTGTCTGCTCACATTTTCAGAAGTTTGAGCTACCTGAGTATCCAGCTTCTTCATGTGAATGTTGATGGCCTCAATCTTCCCATTAAGATCAGTGTAGAGGTTGTCAATCTTGCCATTGAGATCAGTGTAGAGGTTGGCAATCTTCCCATTGAAGTTCACTGTTTGTGCTTGTTGACCCTCAAGAAGTTGTTCGAGCATAGCCTTCATGTCACTTTCTGAAGACTTAGCAGGGATTGGCTGATAAGATGAAGATCCATAGCTCCTTTGGTTGCTGTTGTAGCCTCCAAACCTCTGATTCTGAAAACCATTCTCATTGATGTAGTTAACATTTTTTTGATTATTCTCCTCCTCTTGAGCAAAGTGAACTACCTTCTTTCCCACTAGAAGGCTATGCATAGAATCTATCTTGGCTTTCACCTCAGCAATCTCAGCTCCACCTGTCATATTAGCTTCTCTTCTTCTTTCCTCATCGATCTTCTTCGTACTATTGCTAGTGCACACGTTCTTGATGAGCTCGAGACAGTCAGTTGGGAATCTGGTCTTGAAGTTCCCATTACTCGCAGCATCTAAAGCCATCTGATGCTTCCAATCCATACCTCTATAGAAGATACCCAGCAGCTGAACCTCTGTAAACCCGTGATGAGGACAATCTCTCTGATATCCTTTGAACCTTTCCCACGCAGCCTTGAATGCTTATGTTGGACCCTGAACGAACGTGGAGATCTTAGCTCGTAGATCCTCTGAACCCGACTCATCGTAAAAATGATTCAGGAAAGTGTTCTTGTTATCTCTCCAAGTAGTCAGCGAGCCTGGCTCCAACTGTTTCAGCCAAGAGGTTGCCTCTCCAGCAAGAGAAAAAGGGAAGAGCTTACACATGATGTACTCTTCAGAGACGTCGTTAGCCTTGATGCTAGACGCAAGATCCTCGAACATCTCGAGATGATCCATGGGGTGCTCAGATGGGTGTCCATGGAACTGATGTTGAGCCACTAAAGAGAAGTAAGCGGGCTTCAACTCGAAGTCTCTCCTTCGAAATCCAGGAGGCCGAATCGTTGCCCTATTGGCGTAGTATTCTTCAGGCCGGTTATAGTCTCCCAAAGTGCGTTGGTTAACCACACCCTCCTGAAGTCTGCGATTTGCCCGAGCCTGACGCTCTAGCTCAGTACGCTGATGCTCCAACTCAGCCCGTTGACGATCAAACTCAGCCTGTTGAGCTGCAACCGGATCGTCAACTCATATGCCATCACGATGACATTACCCGCTTCATCAATTTGGTCTCCCTGCTCGTTGTACCTGTTTCTCTCTCTATCAAACAGTTCACCTTGAGCATTCGGAAGAACAACCACAAGTTGACGCACCATCTTAGCTTGTACCTGAAACACAAAAACAAAAGAAAAACGCGTAAAAACGAAAAAAAAAATACTTAGTCAAAATTCTAGAATCAAAATCCTATGGGTGATTTTGACTCCCCGGCAACGGCGCCAAAATTTGATATGCTCAAATTTACCTTGAGCTACTCTCTCAAATTAAGAGGTCGACGTAGTAGGGGTCGAATCACTGTGAGTCAAATCAAACGATAGGATATATGACTTCGAATTGAGCTAAGCAAATAAAGTAAAATAAAAGCAAGAAATAATTCAAAACAAAGAAAGATAGTTGGTTTTAAGAATTCAATTAAACAAAAGCTAGGTTTTTGGGAAATCGCAGGCAAAGATAAATTGTAGAATTAATAAACTGTCAGGATTTTAATGAAGAACCGTTCTCGAACTTGAAACTCTAATGTAAAATTAAACGACTTCCGTTGAATTAATTATCTATGCATAAACCCTAGAAATCCAAATTCCTTTGTAAAATCAATCAATTTATGCAAGCATTAAAGTTCAGGTTTCAATTGTTCATAAAATCCCTAAACCAAATTCCTTTGAGAATAGGTGATTTTGCTCATCTAAGACTATGGTCAGGTTATCAATTGATGCTTCCGCTTCTGATTAATCAACCTAAGATAGCTAATTAAGAGTGATCAATCCTAAATCAGGGTTATAACAATCTAGATGAAGAACCAATAGATAATCCTAACATGAATTCAATTCTAACAATTTATTTTAATTCCTTTGAAAAACCCTAAACCTAACAAGTAGATTACTCAGACATGGAAGCAAAGCAAATCACAATAGCTGAATAATACTGCATTAAAATAGAGTAAGAAAGAATTACAGAAGGGTTCGAAGAAATCTGAATGGTCTGAAAACTTGTCTCCCTAACTCTCAAAATCTCTCTAAAAACCCTAGGTATTTGATAAAAGAAAACTTAATGAAAACTAAAAGAAAACTAGGTATTTATAGGCTAGGTTTCGGACTGGGCTTAATTTGTTAACTTCTGGAACTTCTGGGGTAAAAAAGAAATCTTCAGAATTGGAAAAATCCTCTTTCTTCGCGGAACAGCTTTCTCCGTCAATCGACGCACATGTGATTCCGTCGATCGACGCGCCAATCTGACGGCAATTGAAAATCCGTCCTCGCGACTTCAACACTTCTTTTCTTGATGCTCCAAAATGCTCCATAATCACCAATTAAGCTCGACACGTACACAAACCTGCAAAGACTCTAAAACACTAGAAATATACCAAAAAGATTCGATAAAACCGGGTTAAATCATGGCCAAAAGATGGTAAAAACCATGATATATAGCATCGCATCAGTATTCGAATACATTGACAGGGTAGAATAGCTCATCTACTTTGCCACCAAATCGTTGGAAAATCAGATAATTTGCAATAATCATTATCCCTGGCACATGCCAACGATATTGGATTGACATGATATTAGACTGGGTTGTTTGACCGGGTTGATTCGACCCGAAAACCCACCAAGTATTAAGCTTATAAAAACTTCTTTAACTCGTTTATAGAGAGAAAAATAAAGAACTTAAAGTGTGTTTGGATCGTTTTACCTACAATGAACTCATCTCATCTATGGTTTAGTTTCAATGTTTTAATGGAAAATCGTTTGCTATAGAGTGTAATCCTAAAAAAAATCAGGGAAAAGTTAAAGTAAGTCATTTGAGTATATGCTATCAGGAATAGTAGGTATGTTTTTGAATTTACGATGTGTGGTGTCTTGTCATCTCAAATATGATGGTATTGATACATTATATACATCATAAACAAGCATAATGATGATATGGTTTATACCGAGGAAATTTTGAATGGTATCAAGGTTTCTAGATTGCCTAATCCAGGTTTGAGACGAAAAGTTGATGTTCATGTCATGTTAAGTAGGAATATTGTTCTGAAAAGTAGGTTGTGTAATGGCACTAAACTAATAATCAAGTATGTAGATGGCAAACCATGTTACTGAAACTTATAATATCGTGTTGGAACTATTTCTTATGTATTGTTTAAAGTAAAAACGCTTAAATTAACAGGTACTGTTGTTGAAATGTTTATGTCAAAAAAAAAGATTGAAATGTTTATATTTGGGAGACTTACTAGAACAACCTTCTTAGATTTTGGCCTTACTCAAACAACATTTTTAGATTTTAATTACTGGGACTATTTTCGAGTCCGTTTTATCCTTTTTGCTTTGATAACAAAAAACGTATTTACGAAAATGCCATTAATGAAACGCGCCGCGTAAGCGCGAAAATTTCCCGCCTAAAAAAATAAGTCTACCGCTATGTGATGGTAGACTTATTTGAGTTCTGGTAGACTTATTTTTTTGTCCGTAGACTTATTTGAGGAGCGGTAAACTTATTTTTGAGCGGTAGACTTATTTTGTCTCCTTTGGTGGTAGACTTATTTCCGAACGGTAGACTTATTTTCTCTGCGGTAGACTTATTATCCCGTAGCGGTAGACTTATTTTTTGCGGTAGACTTATTCTTCGAGTGGTAGATTTATTTCCGTAGACTTATTTTCAGCGGTAGATTTATTTTTGTTCGATGGTAGATTTATGTTGCCTGGTAGATTTGTTTCCTTTGGTGGTAGATTTTTAGTCATAGTAGCGGTAGATTTATAGTGACGGTAGACTTATTTTAGTAGCGGTAGACTTATAATTTGCGGTAGACTTTTTTATCGTGGTGGTAGATTTCTTTTGTGTTTAGTAGTGGTAGACTTATTGTAGTAGTGGTAGACTTATAGTTAGCGGTAGACTTATTTCGTATTTTCGGTCAACGAAACCAACCGTTGACTAGTAGACTTATTTTTTTAGGATCAATGGTGGTAGACTTATGCGTTTTTAGCGATAGAAGCGGTAGATTTGTTTTTACCCAGGTTTAGTGATGGTAGACTTATTTTCAAACTTAGTGACGGTAGACTTTTTTTCACATTAGACATTTGTTAGACTTATTTGTGATAGCGGTAGACTTATTGTACTTGGTGGTAGACTTATTTCCTGTTTAGGAATTTATAGTGGTGGTAGACTTATTTTCGAACTTAGTGACGGTAGACCTATTTGTGATAGCGGTAGATTTATTGTACTTGGTGGTAGACTTGTTTTCTGTTTAAGAAACTTTAGTGGTGGTAGACTTTTTATCGAACTTAGTGACGGTAGACCTATTTGTGATAGCGGTAGACTTATTGTACTTGGTGGTAGACTTGTTTTCTATTTAAGAAACTTTAGTGGTGGTAGACCTTTAGTTCGCAAATCAAACCAAAAGTAATCAAACAGATAATAAGTCTACCGTCAAACAAAAATAAGTCTACCATCAAATGAAAATAAGTCTACCATCAAACAAAAATAAGTCACGTTTTGGTCCAAATCTGAATTTTTTCCAGATCTGGATTTTTTCCCGATCTGAATTTTTTCCAGATCTGGATTTTTGTTTGATGGTAGACTTATTTTTTGTTTGATGGTAGACTTATTTTTTGTTTGATGGTAGACTTATTTTCTGTTTGATGGTAGACTTATTTTTGTTTGATGGTAGACTTATTTTCTGTTTCATGGTAGACTTATTTTTGTTTGATGGTAGACTTATTTTCTGTTTGACGGTAGACTTATTTTCTGTTTGATGGTAGACTTACTTTTGTTTGATGGTAGACTTATTTTCTTTTTGATGGTAGACTTATTTTCTGTTTGATGGTAGACTTATTTTTTGTTTGATGGTAGACTTATTTTCTGTTTGATGGTAGACTTATTTTTGTTCGATGGTAAACTTATTTTCTGTTTGATGGTAGACTTATTTTCAACTCGATGATAGACTTATTTTCTATTTGATGGTAGACTTATTTTATGTTTGATGGTAGATTTATTTTTTGTTTGACGGTAGACTTATTTTTGTTTGACGGTAGACTTATTTTCTGTTTGATGGTAGACTTATTTTATATTTGATGGTAGACTTATTTTTTGTTTGATGGTAGACTTATTTTTGTTTGACGGTAGACTTATTTTCTGTTTGATGGTAGACCTATTTTGGTTTGACGGTAGACTTATTTTCTGTTTGATGGTAGACTTATTTTCCGTTTGATGGTAGACTTATTTTCTGTTTGATGGTAGACTTATTGTTGTTTGACGGTAGACTTATTTTCTGTTTGATGGGAGACTTATTTTCTGTTTGATGGTAGACTTATTTTTGTTCGATGGTAGACTTATTTTCTGTTTGATGGTAGACTTATTTTCTACTCGATGATAGACTTATAATTATACAAAAACTATATATATTATTATTTTTAAAAACACTATTAAACCCGGTTCGACCTATATCATGCAAGTGATGATAGATTTATATACAAGTGGTAGATTTAGTATGTACTATATATTTTCATATATTTTTTTCTATCTTTTCGTATGAACTCGTACTCGTGTTTGAACTCGTACTCGTGTTTTAAGGATTTTGTAATCGTCACAGAGACATTTCAGAAGTTATGTTTTAACCATACATAAATAAATGTTGTCAATTCATTCATTACACTACAAAAAAATGTTCATAAATGTCTACCATAATGTTTGAATCTCTTTGCAAAAAGTCTGCCATAACAATTGTATCTTATATTACAAATCAGAACGTGTGTGTCTCATAAAAATCTACCATCTTCATGATCTTTTGGATGTTCTTTACAATCTTCATGCGATTACGCATTGCACGTACAAAGAATACCTGTAAAGAAATTCATGGAAATTAGAACATTTTGGAAAATAAGTCTATCATCGAGTAGAAAATAAGTATACCATCAAACAGAAAATAAGTCTACCATTGAAACAAAAATAAGTCTACCATCAAACAGAAAATAAGTCTACCATCAAACAGAAAATAAGTCTACTATCAAACAAACAATAAGTCTACCATCAAACAGAAAATAAGTATATCATCAAACAAAAAATAAGTCTACCATCAAACAGAAAATAAGTCTACCATCAAACAGAAAATAAGTCTACCATCAAACAAAAATAAGTCTACCATCAAACAGAAAATAAGTCTACCATCAAACAAAAAGCAGTCTATCATCGAGTAGAAAATAAGTCTACCATCAAACAGAAAATAAGTCTACCATCGAACAAAAATAAGTCTACCATCAAACAGAAAATAAATCTACCATCAAACAAAAAATAAGTCTACCATCAAACAGAAAATAAGTCTACCATCAAAAAGAAAATAAGTCTACCATCAAACAAAAAATAAGTCTACCATCAAACAAAAATTCAGATCTGGAAAAAATCCAGATCGGGAAAAAATCCAGATCTGGAAAAAAATCAAATTTGGATCAAAACGTGATTTTACAAAAGTTCAACATACCCAAACGAAACCGGTTAGAATCAAGAGATTACCTCTCTACAACGCACGAAAACGAAACCCCAACACTCGCCGAAACTTTTCTTCGCCGGAATTTAAGTCTACCATCAAACAGAAAATAAGTCTACCATCAAACAAAAAATAAGTCTACCATGAAACAGAAAATAAGTCTACCATCAAACAAAAATAAGTCTACCATCAAACAGAAAATAAGTCTACCATCAAACAGAAAATAAGTCTACCATCAAACAAAAATAAGTGTACCATCAAACAGAAAATAAGTCTACCATCAAACAAAAATAAGTCTACCATCAAATAGAAAATAAGTCTACCATCAAACAAAAGTAAGTCTACCATCAAACAAAAAATAAGTCTACCATCAAACAAAAATCCATATCGGGAAAAAATCCAGATCTGGAAAAAATTCAGATTTGGACCAAAACGTGATTTTACAAAAGTTCAACATACCCAAACGAAACCGGTTAGAATCAAGAGATTACCTCTCTACAACGCACGAAAACGAAACCCCAACATTCGCCGGAACTTTTATTCGCCGGAATTTTGAAACCTATGAACGAAGAACATATTGAAGTTCATAATTCCGAACTCAAAACACTCGTGAATGATAGAGAGGAAGATAACTCATGATTTGTTTCAAAACTAACCGTTAAAAGCAACGAATCTCGTCGCCGGAGAAGAAATCGCGATTGGAGTCGCCGGAGAGAGGAAGAAGAAGATGAAAATGTGAAATGTGATTTATTTTTTATTTTTTGGTTTTATGCTGTTTTTTTTTTCTCAAAGGATAATGACATTTTCGTTAATAAACGGTTTTGCCATATTTTAAAGGTCTTTGTAACCTTTTTTAGAAAAAAAATAAGAGCTCAAAAATTTAAAGCTTGTTTGAGTAAACACCAAATCTAAAAAGGTCTTTCTAGTAATTATGTCTTATATTTATTTAGAATTTATAAACATATTGATGTCTTCTTCTTTCCCACCTAGTACCAAATATGAACGTAAGTTACGTTTGTTTTCTTCTGTAACTTTCGTTTAAAGCCATGGTGTTGTACTTTATTGACCATTATTTTGCGGAAGCAGGCAATTTTAGTAATTAAAGACAAAAGAGAAGGGTAGAACAGTAAATTAGAGACAAAAGGATAACAATAAAGAAAAAACAATTAGCGAACAGAGAGATGATAATAATAAACGATTAGCTGGAGAGAGTGACGTTTCTGCTTGCTTCTCTCTTCCACCCAAAAACCAAGGATTATTCTCTCTGCATTTCGCAACCGACAATGCAGCAACAGGTTCTTATCGATTCTTACTTTGATTCTCAGTTTCTGTTCTTACCAATTCTTGACCTCAACTAGTGATCTTGTGCTTTCGATGTAGACGAGAAGTGTTCAAGTGAAGAATGTCTCAGATCTAGCCACTGAGAGAGAGATTCACGAGTTTTTCTCCTTCTCTGGTGTTATTGAGCATATTCAGATTCTCAAGTAACTTTCTTCTTCTTCTAGAAATTTCTATTTGTTCTAAAACCTAATGTTGTTTTTCGTGCAGAGAATCTGGACATTCTAGAATCGCGTTTGTTACGTTTACTGATCCTAAAGCCCTAGAAATTGCTCTCTTATTATCGGTATGTATAAAGAGTTTTGTAGTTTGGAGGAAACTGGTGAACTAAGATCTTGTTTGGTGATACCAAACTGTGTCTGTACAACTCTAAAGTGGTGTATATTTTGTTTGTAGGGTGCTACAATTGTTGACCAGATCGTTACAATAACTCCTGCTCATAACTATGTTCCTCTGCGTGAGATACAGGTTTGTGTGTTATTTGCGTATCAACATGTTTCCTCAACTGTCTTCTCAAGTCTATGTTCTTGCAGGAAATAAGAATGGTCGATAATGCGATGCTCACGACACTTCCAGAGACTACTACTACACCAATACGTCAGGTTCATTTCGGTTCTTGGCAAGAACAACTCCTCATTTTCATCAATGTTAAATGCAGTTTTTGAATCATTTAATAAGTGTGAATATCCTAGCAGGAAGTCGGAAAAAGTGAATTGTGGGATGAATTCTTTAACATGTGAATGTAAAATAAACTTTGTTTGCAGACCGCGGATGGTAATGGTAGAGCGTATGTTAGCAAAGCGCAAGATGTGGTGGCTACTGTTTTGGCTAAAGGTTCTGCTTTGGGACAAGATGCAGTGAATAAAGCAAAGGCTTTTGATGAAAAGCACCAACTAAGAGCCAATGCTTCTGCCAAAGTTTCATCTTTTGACAAGAGAGTTCGACTTACCGAGAAGTTAACTGTAGGTATTTCTGCTGTTAATGAGAAAGTAAAATCTGTTGATCAGAAGCTTCAGGTTTCCGATAAAACCATGGCAGCGATATTTGCAGCGGAGAAGAAGTTAAATGACACTGGTTCAGCTGTCAAATCAAGCAGGTATGGAATTTATTATCCTCTGATTCTTTGGTAAAAGCACAAGTCCCTATCCATCTCTCTTGTTTCTAGATAGGGTAGTAGGATTCAACATTCCCTTTGTAACTTTTTTTTAGATCTCTTAACTATTTCAAAGTACTCCACTTCTGAGGTCTGGAAACTTTATGAATTGGTCATTGCATCACTACTATGTTTTCTTAGCTGACATATTCTTTGTTTTGGATTCTGCTTCCAAATAGGTATGTGACTGCTGGAGCTGCTTGGTTTAGTGGCGCTTTCAGTAAAGTTGCGAGAGTAGGTCAGATTGCTGGCTCGAAAACCAAAGAGAAGTTCAATCTAGCCGTCTCTAATATGGCCTCCAAGGTGAGTCATCAAACCAATCCACACTTAGCAGTACTAGTATAAGTTTTGAGTTATATTCGCTGTTCGGAAACTGGAGAAACTGATTTAACTGTTTCCCGCAGGATACACCGATTGCTGTATAATAACATTGGAATCGAGTTGGCGTTGAAGTCAGAATCATTGAGAGCTGCTAAGCTGGCCTTGTGTGAACAAATTTTGTGTGATATATTTTCATTCTTTAGTGTTCTTCATAATTCTAAAATTCACTTTCATATTTGTCATCAGTGTAAGTGTTTTGTTCCTACTTAAGAAAACTGGTCTTTGTTTGTATCGTGTTTCCATTGAAGGACACTAGAACTGCATTTATGATTGGTTCTCTACTCCATAATATTTCACCTTAAACTTTTTTGAAATACCAGATTCCTCTTTAACTAACAAGAGCCAGTGAAGTGAGTATAATTGTGTACTAGATTTTTGTCCCACTTGTGCGGATATAAAAGATAGGTTTAAATTTTAGAAATCTGAGCTAGAATTTTGATATATCTACTGGAATTTTGTTGGTGTTGTTGGGGTGGTTTTTAACGGGAAAATGTACTAATTCCCCCTCGATAGTTTCATATCCTTTCAGATAGACTCCGAAATTTTGCTTCGTAGTATTTCCCCATAATATCAAAGTTTAACTCTTATTTCACCCTGAAATAGAAGTTAGACGCTTATTTCACCCCGAATAAAAAAATAAACACTTATTTCCACCCAAATCCGTTTACTTTCGGTTTACTAATAAACCAAATTTCTATTAACCAAACTAACAGAAAACAAAACCATTAGTTAACCGGATAATGACCCAATTACGAAACAGTAAACCGAAATTGACCCAATTAAAAAATCAAACTCAATTTTGACCCGAAATTTTTATTTATACTACCCAAAATAAAAATTCATCAAATCAAATACCCAGATCCCATAACTTTATCATCATCTCATCGCCTGCAAAAAAAAAAAAAAAAATTCATCATCTCATCACTATCATCGTAACTTTATCCTCATCTCATCCCATTGTCCATTTCAAATCCAACAATTTCAAATCTCCAACAATATCTATCTAAATTAAATTCAAACATTTAAACAAAATTTACAAACAAAAAACGTAGAAGAAGAAAAGACTCCATTGTGAAGTCTCTAAGCTTCTTTCAATTGAGACGTGTACGCTCAAATCCTTCACCGGACTTCGTCGATCATCACCGGAGCAAACCAATTTTGTCTCTTATGTCTCGTCTTCGCTTTCGTGCTCCCAACGACGAAACTCTCTCCGAGTAACCGCCGCTATATCCAGTCTCAAACTCGCTAAACGAAATCTCCGAGTCGTGTGGTGTTCTGGCGGGAGGAACTGCCGCATAGACAATTTAGCCACATTACTAAATCACTGATTATCTCTGAAACGACCCGACCCGTTTTTTTTTTTTTAAAACAAAAGCTCTTAGTCTCAGACTAGCATTCCCATAAATGCTTGTCCTCCACAACCAAGCCACACAAACAAGCAACCAGCGGATAACACACTAAAACCAACATGCCAATTCCATTAAAACTAAACCAGTTCAATTCAAACTCCAATACAATAAACCAACAACCTAGCGAAGTTCTAAAACAGAAATGGAACAACAAAAATCACACAGCAACACCCAACACGAGACCCTAGATCATCTCCCTCTTCGTTGCCATGATTCCACGATCACAATTTGCCTTTACCTGCACCACATGGTTAAAAGAGATGCGTGAGTATTATCACAAATACCCAGTGAGACGGTCCTCCCATCTACGACTGCGCACACAGACGCGATGGATCCGCTCAGGCAAACACGCATCAAACAACACATAAAGCAAACACAACAACACGGCTCAACCACAGCCCATCAGGCAGCCTGTCGATCGACACTACCACTAGGTGTCGATCGACAGCCCTGTTCACACCTGTCGATCGACACACCCACGGTGCCTGTCGATCGACAGCTCAACGGAGCCCTGTCGATCGACACAACCTCTAGGTGTCGATCGACAGCTCCTCGATCACCTGTTGATCGACACAACCTCTAGGTGTCGATCGACAGCCTCGTGTGACCCTGTCGATCGACACACCCAAGGGCTGTCGATCGACAGGTCGTCGCAGATTCATAGGAGATCGATCAATTATCCTCTCGGATCGATTCCTCCTCTGCGATAACACGAAACCTGCACAACAAACACAATCCAAACAAACCACACGCAATCCACAGATAGTTTCGACATCAATCATCACAATCAATCAATTTTTAACCTACCACCAAACAACCCTAACGAATCCACCGGCCCAGAAGCCATGGTCACGCACTCACCTTAGATTTTCGGTTAGATTCTGGTAGAATTGAGGCTAGACACGAATTCAGCAACAACCACCACGAAATTCCACCTCAAATCGATCAAGAACGAAACCCTAATCACAAACTATCAGGAACAAGAGAAACTCCTCACAAACTCTCTGTTTCTGATTTTTGGGACTTTGGTTCGCTCAAATGCGGCCAAAAACTCTTAAATATGAAGCCCTAGGGTTTTCCCAAACCGGCCCGGTCCAATTGAACGACTTAAATCGAACCAGAAAACCAACCAATTCGAGCACCTGTCGATCGACAGACACTAGGTGTGTCGATCGACAGCCCCTCCATTTTACCAAAAAAATGGTTTACGGGCGTCACAATTCTCCCCCACTAAAACTGGATTCGTCCTCGAATCCTCTAACACTACCCACCAATCTACCCTGGCCTAACCCGCCAGCAACACCGGAGACTACATCTCCCAGACCTTCCCGAGGTTCACATCCGTCCTATGCACATAGACCCGTCTCAGACATTGATTGCCCATAGCTCATAACCACCATCTAGCTTCGGGATCGTCACCCCTCAGCTCTAGGTGTCTAGTACCAACCCACCTCAGTCCGCGCAGTCCTGACGGTGTTCGATACTCAATCATCTCCACACACCTCAATCCATCAAGACACACAGTCTATCAAGCTCTCGGTATGCAGAGATCTGCCAGAGGTCGCAACCTCCCAAACTATCCCCATACCCTCACGATCTCAGTCCGCGCAGTCCTGACGAACGATCGGTATGCGGGGAACCCACTGCCCCCCGGAGAGACGCATCTCTCAAGATCTGCCAAGAAAGACCGAGGTCTAACTCTGAGCTACGCAATCAATTCCTAACGTCTATAATGCACCTCTGACCGGAACTACCTCCTAAGGTCTCACATGATATTCCCCTCTTGGAATACCATCACAAACGTGATCATCACAGATCACCCGGACCATCCCTCACCCCGGATGTCCCTGCAGAGTCTCTCCCGAAACTAGACAGTTCTAACAACCGTAAAACTTCTATTCCGAGACTCTCACACACACACACACACAACCCGCTAGAGTCCCCACCGAAACTGGCAAGTTCTATCCGCAATAAAACTTCCATTTCGGGGTTCTCTAACCACAAACACATGACTCGCAAGTCAAACACATAAGAAAAACACTTTCTTATTCACTGGAAAAAATGTCATAATCATTACAACTTAATGAAAATACAAAAATCCACAACCAAAAACCTCACCACACACGGTGATCACAACACAAAAACTGAAACTGGAAACCGCAAAGAAAACGAATTCACTCTTCTGCTTGCTTCTCGAACCACTTCTTGAACTTCGTTTTCATCTTTGCCTCTGGTTCCCAAGTCTCCTCCTGAATACCGTCACAGTCCCACAAGACTCTCAACAACGGCACTCTCTTCCGGCGCAGAACTTTGATACTTCTCTCAAGAATCCTAACCGGCCTCATCCCAACAGTCAGATTTGGCTGAAGATCTGCGGGAATCGTCACTGCTACCTCCTCAGAAGCATGCAAGCATCTCCTGAGTTTCGAAACGTGAAACACATCATGGAATTTCTCCATAATCGGAGGCAGCTCCAACCGATAAGCAACTGGTCCCACACGTTCCACAACCCGGAACGGACCCATGTACCTCGTACTCAGCTTATCCTCGGATATGGACCTGTTCAGACCCCGCATCATCGCCATCTTGAGATACACTCGATCTCCGACTGCAAACTCCAACTCTTTCCTTCTCCTATCGGCATAACTCTTCTGCCGATCCTGAGCTTCTTTCATGTTCAGCTTCACAACACGGATCTTCTCCGTCGTCTCCTGAACAAAATCAGCCCCAAAGATGCTCCTCTCCCCCACTTGGGTAAAACATAGCGGAGTACGACATGGCCTCCCATACAACGCCTCAAAAGGAGCCATTCCGATACTCGCCTGAAAACTGTTGTTATATGCGAACTCCACCAAACTCAAGTGATCCGCCCAATGACCACCCCAATCTAGCACGCACATCCTTAACAGATCTTCCAGTGTCTGAATCGTCCTTTCGGACTGCCCATCCGTCTGCGGATGATTAGCTGTACTCATGTGCACCTTAGTGCCCATCTCAGCCTGAAAAGCCCTCCAGAACACTGACGCAAACCTCGGATCTCGATCCGACACGATACTCGCTGGCACTCCATGCAACCTCACAATTTCCTTCACATACTTCTTAGCCAAGACCTCCGCTCCGTCTGTCTTCTTAATGGCCAGAAAATGTGCTGACTTAGTCAGACGATCCACAATCACCCAAATCGCGTCATAGGTCCGAGAAACCGGCAACCCTACCACGAAATCCATAGTGATCATGTCCCACTTCCACTCTGGAATGGGTAGACTCTGCAATAAGCCACTAGGAACTTGGTGCTCAGCCTTCACTAACTGGCACACATTGCAAGCTGCAACCCAATCTGCCACATCTCTCTTCATCCCGACCCAATGATAGTACCTCTTCAGATCCCTATACATCTTAGTCGCTCCCGGATGAATCGAAAACTTACTCGCATGAGCTTCTCTCAGAATTTCCTGCCTCAAGTCCTCATCCTTAGGAACACAGACTCGTCCATGCACTAAGATAGTCCCGTTAGCAGAAACCTGATATTCGGAACCAGTAGCCTTGGAGAGATCTAACAACACCGGATCCTGCTCCTGAGCTACTCGAATCCTGCTCAATAGATCCGCCTGATCTGCCGCCGCTAACCCCAACGGTTCCTCTGAAGTAACACATAGCCTCAAAGTACTAAGTACACTCACCAGATTCTCCACATCCCGCTCCTGAGATGAATCATACCTTCTTCGACTAAGAGCATCAGCTACAGTGTTAGCCTTACCCGGATGGTAAACAATGTCCAAGTCGTAATCAGCCAACAACTCCGACCATCGCCTCTGTCGTACATTTAAATTCTGCTGAGTAAAAATGTACTTCAGATTATGATGATCAGTGAACACCTGAACTCTGCCACCATACAAGTAAGACCTCCAGATTTTCAACGCGAAGATCACTGCAGCCAACTCTAAATCATGAACAGGATAATTGCCCTCATGCTTCCTCAACTGCCTTGAAGCGTAAGCAATCACCTTACCCTGCTGCATCAGCACACAACCCAAACCAACTCCCGAAGCATCTGTGTACACCACATAAGGCTCACCCGGTTCAGGCAATGCCAATACTGGTGTACTAGTCAACATCGTTTTCAGCTTCGCGAAACTCAGCTCACAATCAGCAGACCACACGAAAGGAACATCCTTCCCTGTCAGCTTCGTCATGGACTGAGCCATACTCGCAAAACCTTTAACGAATCTCCGATAATAGCCTGCCAACCCAAGAAAACTCCTGATCTCAGTTGCATTCTTCGGTCTAGGTCAATCTCGGATAGACTGAATCTTCGCCGGATCTACAGAAACTCCTTCTGCAGAAACGATGTGACCCAAAAATCCCATCTCTCTCTGCCAGAAACTGCACTTACTCAACTTCGCAAACAGCTTCTGTTCCCGCAACTTCTCCAGAACTCTCCTCAAATGAACCTCATGATCCTCCTGACTCTTCGAGTAAACCAGAATATCATCGATGAAAATGATTACAAACTCATCCAGATACTCCTGGAAAACTCCGTTCATCAACCTCATAAACGCCGCAGGTGCATTCGTCAACCCGAATGGCATCACTACAAACTCAAAATGCCCATACCGAGTCCTGAAAGCCGTCTTCCGAACATCTGCTTCGTCGATCGGAATCTGGTGGTAACCGGATGCCAAGTCAATCTTTGAAAACCAAGTAGCCCCTCTCAACTGATCTAACAACTCATCAATTCGCGGAAGAGGATACTTGTTCTTCACAGTGACTCGGTTAAGACCTCGATAATCGATGCACAACCGGAAACTACCATCTTTCTTCTTCACAAACAACACCGGTGCTCCCCACGGTGAAGTACTTGGTCGAATAAACCCCTTCTCCAATAAGTCCTCTAACTGCTTCTTCAATTCCGCTAACTCTGCTGGAGCCATTCGATAAGGCGCCTTAGATAACGGCGTCGTTCCGGGTTCTAACTCAATCGTGAAAGGATCCGACCGAGATGGCGGTAACCCTTGCAACGACTGAAAGACATCTTCGAAATCCCGAGCGACCCGAATATCTCTCACAGCAACCCCACCAACCGCCTCCGGCATTACAATCGTGGCCAAGTAAGCCTCGCAACCCCTCTCAATCATCGCCTCAGCCTGAACAAGGGAGATCACAAGACTACCTGAAGTCGGTCTCACTCCTTGATAAACCAACCTGCCACCTTCACGTTCGAATACCACCCGACCCCGATGACAATCCAGATGGACTCTGTACCGATTCAACCAATCCATACCAAGGATAACATCGTACAGTTCCACCGGACTAATCACTAAGTCAGCTGGCATCAACTCTCCCGCTACCAGAATATCCACCTCCTTCGCCCGGCTATGCGTAGCTAGAAATTCACCTCCAGCTACCATAACCGGTCCAGTCCGCTCACCAGCGTCACTCCGGATACCACTTCTCTCAGCATGGTCCGGAGTAATGAAGCAATTCGATGCTCCCGAATCAAACAACACGTGGGATTCACACCCACCTACAAACAAGGTCCCTACACAATTCCCAAGTGCTAAGCAACCTAACTTTCTATCACAGGCAAACGATCTAACACAAGCACTAAGCATTCTGCACTACTGAATTGACAAAGTCTGAATTAGAAAGTTACCTGTGATCGGTCTAGAGCTCGGTTCTCCCGGCGCTGCAATAGCCGGCGGACGCTCCATCGCCGCGATCTGATCCAAAGGCTGCACCGGCCCATACTGAGCTACTGGCTGGACCACCGCCACTGCCAACGGCTGCAACTTCGGACAGTTCGGTCTGATGTGCCCCGACTCACCACACTGATAGCACGTCCGAACTCCACGAACCTCACTCCGCTTCGGGCAACTCGCCCTCTGGTGGTCTAGACTCCCACAAATGTAACAGCCTCGGCCACCTTGGCCCGATCCCGAAGGACCTTCCCACCTCCTCTTCTGCCCTTGCGCAGGCTTGCCGCCTTTGCCAGGACCTGCCTGCTGCACCTGCTGCTGCTGAGGCCTCCGAGGCTGAACAGCTGGAACCACGATCGCAGCCTGCTCCCTCAGATCCTCCTTGATCTGTGCAGCCACCTCTACCAACTCTACTCTGCTCGCGAACCTGATGCCTCTGCACCGAGTCCGCAAATCCGGACGAAGTCCTCGCAAGAACCTCCGAACCTGAGCCTGCTCGTCCTCGAAGCTCCTACCAGCATAACCCAGGAGTCTGTTAAACTCCACGTCATACTCCCGCACCGATCTCGTGCCCTGAGTCAAGTCCAAGAATCTCGCCTCTAAACGATCCAACGCCTCCTGAGGAAAGAACTTGGAGTTGAACTCCGTCACAAAATCTGACCACGCCATCGCAGTCCCGGCCCATCTAGCCGCCACACTCCTCCACCAGAGATGTGCATCACCGTCCAAATAATGGACCGCCAAGTCAACCTTGTATCCCTCGGGACACCTAATCGAACGAAAGTTCCGCTCCACTCTCATCCGCCACTCATCAGCCTCCTCAGGCTTCACACTACCCGCAAAAGAACCCGTACCGATCCTCTGCATCTGCTCCATCATACGGATATATGACGGAACCTCCTCAGCAACCGCAGCCCTCGGCTGCACCTCTGCCACTCGTGGCAACTCTGGAGCCTGCACTGGTACCGCACCCGGTAACCGCTCCAACAACTGACTCAGCAGATCAGCCAGACGGTCATCTCTAGCTTGGGCCACACCCGCGGCCGCAACCGCACCCACAGCTGGAACAGCACCACCAGCACCACCAGCCTCAACAGGACCCAAACCAGCCCCTACAGGACCCACACTGGCCCCCACACTGGCAGTCACACTGGCAGTCTGCCCATCATGCACCGACTGCTGACCTGCCGCAGGCCCATGCGCGGAACTCTGAACCTCACTAACCACTGGCTCCTCCACGAGTCCGCGACCCCGGCCTCGGCCCCCACGACCACGTCCTCTAGTAGCTCTAGCCATCACACTGCACTCAAAAGCGGACCAGCTAAGCACTAGAAAGACTCAAAACACAACAATCAACACTTACCGTGGAATCTCTTTGAAGGCTCGAAGGAAGATGATCTAGAACCCCCAAACTCACAGAATTGTAATTTTACCAAATTCAATCCTAGCAGTTCTAGCCCGTCCTAAAACCGTAAGGGCTCTGATACCAAACTGAAACGACCCGACCCGTTTTTTTTTTTTTAAAACAAAAGCTCTTAGTCTCAGACTAGCATTCCCATAAATGCTTGTCCTCCACAACCAAGCCACACAAACAAGCAACCAGCGGATAACACACTAAAACCAACATGCCAATTCCATTAAAACTAAACCAGTTCAATTCAAACTCCAATACAATAAACCAACAACCTAGCGAAGTTCTAAAACAGAAATGGAACAACAAAAATCACACAGCAACACCCAACACGAGACCCTAGATCATCTCCCTCTTCGTTGCCATGATTCCACGATCACAATTTGCCTTTACCTGCACCACATGGTTAAAAGAGATGCGTGAGTATTATCACAAATACCCAGTGAGACGGTCCTCCCATCTACGACTGCGCACACAGACGCGATGGATCCGCTCAGGCAAACACGCATCAAACAACACATAAAGCAAACACAACAACACGGCTCAACCACAGCCCATCAGGCAGCCTGTCGATCGACACTACCACTAGGTGTCGATCGACAGCCCTGTTCACACCTGTCGATCGACACACCCACGGTGCCTGTCGATCGACAGCTCAACGGAGCCCTGTCGATCGACACAACCTCTAGGTGTCGATCGACAGCTCCTCGATCACCTGTTGATCGACACAACCTCTAGGTGTCGATCGACAGCCTCGTGTGACCCTGTCGATCGACACACCCAAGGGCTGTCGATCGACAGGTCGTCGCAGATTCATAGGAGATCGATCAATTATCCTCTCGGATCGATTCCTCCTCTGCGATAACACGAAACCTGCACAACAAACACAATCCAAACAAACCACACGCAATCCACAGATAGTTTCGACATCAATCATCACAATCAATCAATTTTTAACCTACCACCAAACAACCCTAACGAATCCACCGGCCCAGAAGCCATGGTCACGCACTCACCTTAGATTTTCGGTTAGATTCTGGTAGAATTGAGGCTAGACACGAATTCAGCAACAACCACCACGAAATTCCACCTCAAATCGATCAAGAACAAAACCCTAATCACAAACTATCAGGAACAAGAGAAACTCCTCACAAACTCTCTGTTTCTGATTTTTGGGACTTTGGTTCGCTCAAATGCGGCCAAAAACTCTTAAATATGAAGCCCTAGGGTTTTCCCAAACCGGCCCGGTCCAATTGAACGACTTAAATCGAACCAGAAAACCAACCAATTCGAGCACCTGTCGATCGACAGACACTAGGTGTGTCGATCGACAGCCCCTCCATTTTACCAAAAAAATGGTTTACGGGCGTCACAATCTCCTTCTTCGGTTGACCATTATACTTCCGTGTTCTATGCTTTACCAAAAAACTTGCGGTGGTGCGATTCCTCTCTGTATGGTCGGAGAATTCAATCTTCAGATGCATTGCTCATGATTCTACAGTTGGATCAACAACTACAAGAACACAAATATTTGAATTTTTTATCAGATCAAAAATATTTTAATTGAAACTCCTACACCGATTTATTCTTCAAATCACCACTCATACACACTATGAAACTGCAAAATATAACCACTAATTACAATTAACCCCGGATTATGAGCTTCGATTTGGCCAATTACAAAATTAGGGTTCTTCAAATTTGGGGATTTTAGAATTTGGGGATTTTTGGATTTCAATTTTGATTTATATTAGATGGGTAAACGAAGTAGGTATGGGTCGGGTTTTAATACCATCCGGGTTTTGATTTCGGTATGCTAACCGATTTATTTGGTTTACGATCGGTTATACTATTAACCAATAAAACCCATAATTAGGGTGAAATAGACGTTTAATTTTGACATTATGGGAAATGCTACGAGACAAAATTTTGGGGTCTATGAAACTATTGAGGGGGAATTACTACGTTTTTCCGGTTTTTAACTAATAATCCGAGCGTGCCATTGTTAACGGAGTGTGTCTCAACATTGACCTGTCTCCATTGTTGTGCTTCTTCATGAGCTCTTTGAATGACTCTACTTAAGGCCTCTTGGGTCTTGCTTTCGAGCATATAGAGTCGAATTCCGGTTTATTATTTACTCAGATGGAAAAGAAGTAGTACAGTAAATGGCAATTATTGTTCTAGTAACCGGTTCGGTCCGGTCTAATATAATCTTCCTGGACATTGCACATCGAACCGGTCGGTCCGTTGATCTATAAATATATATACTTTTGCACAGCCTCTTAGTTTTTCTCAAGTGCAAGCAAAGTATCCAAGTCCGCTTTCTACAAATCTCTCTCTTGGTAAGCTAAATTCTATGACCTAGGGTATTCAATCTTCATAGTTTTGGATTTGAATCGACCAAATCTAAGATCTGTATCTCTTCTTCTCCGATTTACCTTGTTGATTTAGGGCTTATAGTTTTTTTTTTCTGGGAGTATCGGCTAATTTATACGGTTAATCTTTTTAGGGTTTCTCGATCTCGTTGTGTTTGTTTGCGGAAAAATAATGGCGGCAGATCCGAAGACGACGACTGAAGATGTGAAGATGGATTTGTTCGAAGATGACGATGAATTTGAGGAATTCGAAATCGAAGAAGGTTAGGCTTTCTTATACTTACCATTAAATCTTGTTTATACGATTTTGAAACCACTAGATTTGGGTCTTGTGTATGTGATTTTTGCTAACTATTAATTAGAGGATTAGATGTCTAGCCAGGTTGAAATTGAAAGCATAATGTATTTTGTGTGTTTGGTAACCCTTCTGATTCAGTATGTATGTATGTGTGTGTGGTGATAGAATGAGAAACATCAATTTCTCATGTATTGGAATGGGGATTCTATGTTTTGTGATTTCTGGATTTTTGACATATCGATTGTGTTGAATGATTTGTGAGCAGATTGGGTGGAGAAAGAGGAAGTGAAGGAAGTGAGTCAGCAGTGGGAAGATGACTGGGATGATGATGATGTCAATGATGACTTCTCTCTTCAGCTAAGGAAGGAACTAGAGACTAATGCTGAGAAGAAGTGATGTGACCCCCTTTGTTATCGAATCTGAATTGCAATGTCTATCCTAGTTTTCTTTATCTTGACATTAGCCTAAACCTTTGAGTTCTACAGTCTTGTGTCTAAGTTTGATATGGTTCTTGGCTTCACTTGTTATGGACCTTTGTATTTCAACATTCCAGTTTTAAAGCAGGTGGCCACATGTTTCTTTTACTTCTCTTGTCTGAAATAATTATAGATTGAATAGTCTGATTCAACAACAATCTTTAGCTCTATCTATTCGACCATCTCCAAAGAGAGAGATTATTAACTAGGCTTGCATGCTTCTTTTCAGTTTTCATAACCTAGGTATTGTTAAATATTGGGCAATGTCTTAAGCAACTTTAATGGTGGTTCTTGTCCAGTTTAGTTATTACCCAAGGAGCATCGATAAGACATAAAATGTTGTGCATTGTTTTGTTTTTAGAGGTAACAGACTGATACGAGTGTTGATCGTTTCTTTTATTGATTTTGAGAAAGTTTACAAGTTTTATCTTATCACAGACCATATATTTAGAAAGAAAAATGTGTGTAGTTTGTCTAGGGAAGCATTTGCTTGTTTTCTACCTCAACTTTATTAGTAACAGACCATGGTCTTATTGGTAAATTATCTCAACTTTGTAGGACTAAGAAATGATAATTCCAATGATGAAGTAATAAAAAGGTCGCAAGTAAGCGAATCATGAACTAAAAACACAAAAAGATGAGACTCTTGATTGTAGTACCATCATCAATGCTCATGCCCCTACAAACTTGGCGAGTAAGTTGCTCATGCCTAAAGAGAAAAAGAAAGAAAAGAGGACAAAAACTTCATCTACTACCCTCACAACTCGGTTCCAAAAAACAAAAACAAAAACATAAGTAAAAGGCAAATCCCGAATGAAAAACCAAACTAAAGAAATGCTCAAAATAGCCTAAAACATAGCACCCAGTTACCACCTCAAACCCAAAAGGTTAGTGGTTCATCAGGCAGTAGTAGCAACTGATCCATTCTCTCTCACCGCTTCCGATTCTTTAGTTACTTTAGTTGCATCTCCTAGTGCTGCTGCTGCATCTTGTGAGGCTGTAGTAGACTCTTGGGGTTTCTCATGGTTTTCTTTTGGAATTACATTGTTGTTTCCCTTGATTTCATTAGCTACCGAAACCTGCAGAATACAATACCAACATTGTTTAGATATTCCCTTTATATTTATGCATCCTGATTCACCAACAGAGCTTCAGAGAGATAGTTTTGCCTGTTTTTTGTACTGCATATGTTTGCTTTTTCCCTCTTGGATAATCTTTTGACGAGTCTCATAGAACACAAAATCATCGAGGATTGATGTCCTGCTTACATGGTCCTTGAAAACCTTGAGGACTTTGATGCCTTGCTCTAACTTTACCTGCGGATAAAAAAAAGAGGACATTTTGCTTAAAACAAATGACAAATCAATTGTGAGAATACAAAAAGAGATATAAATTGTACAGTGAGCTGACATACCTCCTGTGTGTCTCTGCTATTGGTAACCGGCTTGTTCTCATTGTTCTCCAGAGTTATATGCCTCAACGAACCATTAGGGATATCTTTAACGATATGCCACTTAACAGGGAAGCAACCAATCCATTTGTCCTGTTGCCAATACTCCAAAGTCTTGTTAAAATCGACTGGGCCAACCATCTCGGCTAGACCAACAAATTGTCCACTCGTGTTTACCTGTAAAACTTATACACATAAGAACTCTTCCACTGAAATTTGAAAACTATAATGATATATGAAAGATTATAATCCACTCACAGAGAAGAGTAGAAACACAGGGCAGCCATTTGAGTTCTGTTTTGCCTCGTTATATGAAGCATCCAGCTTCTTATTACCATTAGGAGTGCTGGACCATACACTGTATTTGATACTTTTGTGAATGTCATCTTCGCTATACGATTTGATTACATAAAACTTTGCTTCTGAGTAGGCTTCAGGGAAATCTTTCTTATTGTACTCCTTCAGATCTGAAAGAGACACTTCTTCGATAGGTTTCTCAGTCTCTGTCACTGTCTGCTCCTTAGCACCCTCTTGGCTCTTGAAGCCCTTTGCTCGTGGCCCCCTATTCAACTCATTCAATCCCTCAATGTTTTCTCTGCCATATCCATAACTCCTCGTCTTGTAACGATTGTTAACAGCATACCAATTGGGCATGTTTTTCCAAGCATCATAACCATAAGAGCCATACCCATATCCTGCTCCAATGCTATTCATGTAAGGTCCATACATCCCATAGTTCGAGTACATGTTGTCCATGTATCCATAACACTGACCCACACCAGTTGATTTTCCCTGAGACTGAGCCTGCAATTATTAGATAAACAAGTCAAGATTACATAAGCAAGTTGCTATGACCCACAACTGAACGGAATGATGATATAAGAACATACCGGGTACTGATATTGAAGATTGTTGGTCTTTCCCGACGCATAGCTCCCATTGTAACCATATCTTGGGTACTGATATGCTGGAGAATAGTACCCATAAGAGTAGGCACCATCCTTGCCATATGACCCATAAGAGTAGGCACCACCCTTGCCATATGACCCATAAGAGTAAGCACCACCCTTGCCATATGTTTTTGTGCTATAAACTGAGCTTTGGTAACCAAGTTTCTTCGGATTGGAACCCTTGTCTTGGATTGAATCTCCTCCATCTTTAGAGAAAAGAATAGGCTTACCAGTTTTGGTAGCCTCCACTAGCTTTTCATCAAGTAAAAACCCATTACCGTTTCCGCCGAAAGCCCCCTGCAACTAAAACGGACACATAAGTTCACACGTTTAACAAAGATCAGAGACATTAAACATCATATCAGAAGAGAGATCCACATAAAAATACCTTATTTTCAGACTCAGGAGCTAAAGTCTTGATCTTTGGATCAAGAGACAAATTGTGAAGCACATCTGAAGCATCTGTAATATACCAAAACCATAAAGGAATCAAAAAGTGTTATGCTTTCCTACAGAATCAACGAGAAAACAGATTCTTCTGAATCAAAACATCAGATGTACAATAAAACCAACAAGATCATTTGCCATAAACCCTAAAAGTACAAAGAACATAAACGAAAGATTGAAAAGAAGGAACAAACAGAGCGATTAAAGGAGAAAACTTTAAACCCTTAAGAGCAAAGAGAAACCATTTTCGTTCTTGACAAAACCCTAAGCAAGCAGAAGAGAGAGAGAGAGAGGGAAGGAGAAATGAAGCGAACCAGGAAGGATGGGCTTGGAGTGAGCAGTGGTAGCCATGGCTGTGAAGAGGAGAGAGCTAAGCGGCGGAAAAGTTTGAAGGAGAGAAAGAGTGAATGAGTGAGCGGAGACAACAAAAACCCTAAAAACCAAGTTTTGAGTAAATGCGTTTCTTTTGTTTCCATTTTACAGACTTTTCGTATGTATTTCACGCCCATTTTTAACGGAGATAATACAAACTAAATATTTTAAAGTTTTTTTTGTACAAAATATTGCACGAAATATTTACTTGGTGGTGTGAAAATTAGAGAATTAACATGGCGAGGGGTGTAAACTTTCACGTAAGAAAAAAGATGCAAAACAGCAAATTAGCATAGTTTATCAAATAACCAGATTAAGGCCCACATGCGCGGATAATCATATTAAAAATTATTCATACAAATATTTAAATTTTAATATGTTTTCAAACTAATTTGACTATTAGGAATGTAAATGTTTACAATTTGATCGGTTACGTAAAATTATTTTGTGTGTTTTCCAAATTTAAATTTTCAGAATTTTTTGATATAGGTCGAGGCATTCATATAACCATTTGAATTTTGGTTCGGTAGGTAAATTTTTTGATTTTTTTGATTTTAGAAATTTAAAACCCATTTGGATATTTTAATATTTGGGTCAGTTTTGTTCTGGAAACAAAACCAAAATAGCCACAGGTTTAGCTTCGTTTATTTTTGAATTTTTAATTGTCAAAATACTCATAATTATCATTTTTCCGGATTTGGTTCGTTTTAATTATTTTTAACTCGCCTTATGCAAAAAACATGATACAAAATAAAAACAATAAATTAAAATTTCAAATATTATACTTAATTAAATTTATTATTTTTAACCGAATATGTTTTATAATATCGAACTGAAAGAAAATTGCAAAAAAACTATAAATTTATCTAAACTACATGAACATGTCCAATTTTATATCTAATTATCTTTCGTTAATTTATGTTTCCGGTATTTAGAATAGGGTGAACTCGTAGAATAGCCAACAAAAACAAATATTTAAAAATAACAAAAATTCCTAGATTTAATGGGTGGGATTAAGCCACATAAGGAGGTTTTGGTTATATAATTAGATTTTTTGTGTGTTGTCTAGCCAATTATCCCTTTAGGATACCCGTTAGATATTGAGAATCCATTCAGATATTTTATAAAATTGGGTTTGGTTTAGTTCGGATAATTTCGAGTCGGATTTGGTTTGGTTTTTCGGTTTCGGATATTTTATCCACATCAAATCTCAACAAAATATAAAAAAATATTTAAGTTTAAATTAACCAAGTCATTGTTTTTTAATAGGGTCAAACCCAAAACAAACATAAATTGTAGTAGATTAATTTGGTTAAGTGATTTTGTTTTTTTTACAAATGTACTTATTTTATTGCTCAATCACATACAAACGTAATTGATAACTAATAAGGGACCAAATACCAATATTTAAAAAGACTTATTTCCTTAATTGAGCAATCCTACTAAGTAAGTTTACTTGTACAGTATATTCTATGGGGCAACGCATTAGGGCGAACCCTGAGAAAAATGTTCGAAAGTTCTTCGAATTCATCCAATTCTAGTTTGAAACGAGACCAGTCCTCCGGGCTTGACACCATGTTGATCAATATATTTGAAAATTTGTGACGAAGAACGAGTAATAGTGTTTTCTCCTCTGTAGACTATATAGCCCATAAAAAGTGTCTCGAGGGGATATTTTTCGACGCAAACCTTTGATGCCTAAAATATATCTAGTACCATCTTGCAATTGTAAGACCCATTCTAACCCACTCGTGGGGTTACCCTCTTTCCACAAACCATCTAAGAAGCAAGTGAAAGTCATTGCGGGCACCAGAGTATGGAGATCACCAAGTCGAGTCCCTGAATCTTTCCTAATCGGACTATTCCCTAACAACTACTTTGTTGACTCCTTTCGGGCTATCTCGAGGATTTCCTAGGGGGTCCAATATATATTCTCAAAACTCTTGGCGTCATGATCCTTCCATAAATATCAAATGATCCAAGGGTAAATTTGTATTATCTTTTCTAGTTCTTATACTGATTTTCAGACGAAAAAAACATTCTGAGTTATTAAGAATATTTGACAACGCCCAACATTGTAGGTCATGAGGACAAGTGAAAAGAACATTATTACTTATTTCCTCCGAATTACCGCATTTAGGGCAGCGCGGATCCTGAAGTTGATGTATGTGATGCAAGCGTTCATTGACTGCTATCGTCCCTCTGAGAGCTTGCTAAAGAAAATGGTGGATTTTATTTGTTGTTTTCACTTTCCATACGCACTCCTTCAATGGATTTAAGGAAGGTTGCTAGAAAGAAAAGTTGATGTCCTCATCAAAAATTTATCCAGCCATTTCATATCCCGAATGTACATTTGTATACCCTTGACTTTGTATAATGCCACATTACCATCATTGGTCGTATACTCAGATGGTCGCATAGTCAATATGCTCGAAATATCCTCCAGTGCCACACATTTCCTCAATCTCGTCAAATTCCATGTGTATGTCTAGGGTTGGTCATCAATAAAATCGAATACTGTCATGTTCAAATTTTGGAATGGCATAACACACATGGCATGCCAAGGGCTCGTATCCAGAACCCATTAACAACTTCTTAGTCATTTTTTAATATTATTTTAACTAATTATTTTAATAATAATTTTTGGATGCAGATATCCAGATTTTTTATCGAATAATTGAGGTCTGGATATTCAGAAACCACATATCCATATTCAGATACTTTTACTACGGATCCGGATTTCTTAAAATTCCAAGATATCCATAGCCGTCTCAGGCCTAATACACACATCCCTTGATCCACCAAGTGTTTAGCACTCCAAAGACCCTTCCATCCGTAGGAGAGTCGGTTAGGCTTCTTCGCTTCAAAAGATTGTGAATAACAGAAATATTTTCTTCTAAAGACTTGCAAGACTAGAAAGTTTGGCTATTGATGTCGACACAAAAATTGTTTAACCAACATAGCGTGATTAAACTCTTTGAAAGACTAATTTTATTTAATTATGTCAAATGTATATGGTGCAGCATCGTTTATTAATGGATCAAAAGTACCGTTTTAACCGATTGACTAAACTAAACTGTGAAATTCACTTATTTTTATGGTTTAAAAATTTGAGGTTTTTAAACACTTAAAAAAAAAAAAAAAAATTTATGATCCAAAAATACAAATAACTGTTTTTGTTTTCTTCTCTTAAACAAATATTGAAAAATTATTAGAAAACCAAGACTTAATAACTCAACTGGTAAAGATTTTAGGCAAAACGTAGAGATCGCTGGTTCGAGTGGCGCTTGGAACAAAACTAATATTACATTCTATGATTTCATACCTGGGGAGTTGCGGGGTTCGACCCCGTACTTTCTTGTAATTAAAAAAAAATTATTAGAAACCAACTCAATATTTGAATGCTCACCAGTTTTGTAGACATAATCTAACATATTTGAGATAAATTAATGAGGATTCGTTGAAAAAATGTTATAATGTTCACATAAGATGTTCAAAAGTTTTTCATCTGAGAAACTATAAAAAAACGTTTAAGACTCCGACAACATTTGTCCTCAGATAATTGCATCAACCTTTTTTCTTATCTTAAAATTTAATTATATGAAAAATATTGATACTATATTAGATGAGATACATTTTTAAGTGTACTACACAAATACTAACAAACATGGTGAGTAAAAAAAAACATGATGATGTGTTAATAATTTAATACTATACTAGAATAGTACCCGCGTTTTACGCGGGATAAAATATTAATCAATTAAAATTATATAGTTTTAGTTAAATAATCAATTGTAGTTTTATTATACAAAATTTAAGATCAATTTTACATATTTAAATTTGCGATTTTCTTTTAAAAATGTGTTCTACCCATGAAATAACTGAAACCAACAAAACACATTTTTTAAAGATACAAAAAATGGAGGATTGTGTATATAACCAAAAAATTGTCACCAATTCTCGATCTTATAACTCAATTATTATTTTGTAGATAATTCTTGTTTCGAAATTGTTTGGTAATATGCATGTAGTATTGTGTGATGAAATAATCTTTTAGGTAGTGACATTTTATATGTATAAATTTAATAATATTAATTACGGTAATTAGATGAGTAAATTTATTTAATTTTTGTTTGGATAATTAAAATACTTGGAGTGTTTGGATAGGAATATAGTAGTAGTTAATAATAGCATAGTTTGTTTGGATATATGAATTAAGTTATTTTAGAATGTTTGGATATGAGTATATTAGGAGTTAGTAATTTTAATTAATTGAATCAAAAATATGAGGAAAAATGAGAACTTGACACATAAACTCAAAATGTTTTTCCTTTAATATATAGAAGATTATAAAATTGTAAAACTTCCAATGTCCCTCATGCCACGCAAGCTGCAACTTCATCTAAACTTTGTAGTTGTTCAAACGAATTTGCAAATTTGTTAATGTTGTAATGACAGCTTTCTCCAGTAACGAACCAGGCCAATTAGAAACAGTCAATAGAGTGAAGTAACCAAGCCTCCAAAACCAAAAGAGTAGAAATCACTAACACGAGAATAAAACAGAGCAACTCTAAATAACTTGACTAGAATGTTTGGAACAGAAATAGGCATAGTTAAACATTACAAACACTGAAACACAGTTTTGTTTTGGTGAAGATTTTTCTCTTATACACCTTCCTCTCTCAGTGTTTCGTTCATGAGTAGCACAAGGTTTGTTCCGTGTCTTACCAGCTTGAATGTGAAGGAACATCCTGCTTTTTGACCATTTTCCTCGCAGAAACTTGTCCAGCCGTGTGTGATGAAAAACCGGTCCGATAATCTCCGGTTCTTCAAAGTTAATGTCCATGTTCTTCCCTGTTTGTTCATCAAATCTATCTTCTGAAGTCCTTTGTTCTTAATGTTTGGCCTTGAAACCCTCGATGGAAGAAACTGCAAGGCCAAAAGTAACATAAAGTCACAACTGATATTTCCTATTACCATTGGAATGCAAAAGCCATTGTATTAAGAAACAAAATAAAGTGAATTTGCTAACCAGTTTATCTTCCTTCAGATTATTAACCGTAACAGATACCACAAAGCTAGAATCATCTGACAGAGACAATGATTCCACATTCTTCTTTTCTTTCGCGGGCTCAAGCGATTTTACTTCCGCAGACACATGATCACGGGTGCTGTCCACAGTCCTCTCCAAAGGAAAAATCCGAAGAACGGGTGTTTTTCCATTTGAGACCAGTGTGAACCTCAAGAAACCACCGGCTTTATGCCCATTTGTGCGGCAGAAAGCTCTCCACCCTCCTCTGAAACAAAACCGGTTAGATGAATTATGGTACACCAAACCTATTGTCGATGACCTGCCTGTTTCACCCACTAGAATAATCTCATTGCACAGTTTACTCAGACCACTTGAGGTAGTAAAGCCTTTAGAAAGATTCTGCACAACAAATATATCCCAACATTCATGAGTAATAATAACTACTAGAAAAAAATTAAGTTAAAACAAAGTAAAGGAGTTATTACAACTGAATCAGTTCGTAGGTTTGAAGCTGTGACAGGAACGACCACAATACAAGTCTCATCTTCTATTGGATTTTGCTTCTTCGCCTTGCTACTACCAGCAAGCTCCCCTGAAATCAGAAGCAGAGCACATTCTAACAACAAGCCAAATCTGAATCTCTCAAGTAGAGTTTTGAACTTACCTGCATGATTCTGGTCATTATCATGTGAGTAAAGTATCTCACAAGAGCCTGGTCCAAAGGGAGTGACATGAAACATGAGATTTCCGTCGTGTCTGAAAGCAAGAATGTCGCCCACTCTGAGATCGTGAGCCAAGGCGAACTTTTCCCATCCATGAGTCAATCTCAGGCCGTCCACAGTAACCTTCCAGGTGATATCCGAGGCGTCTGATATCAGTGTTGCAGCGTTGCCTTCTTCTTTTCCCTCTAAGTACTTGGAGTAAAAAGCTTCAGGAATCGTCTGCAAACAAAACCAAGAACAAAGCAACAAATGGAGAGAGAGAGAGAGAGAGAGAGAGAGAGAGAGAGAGAGAGAGAGAGAGAGAGAGATTACAATGTGGGTTTTGAAGCCTGGAAGCAGAGGTTTGAAAAAGTTAGGATTGGCGGGAGAGGAGAAGAGCGTAGTAGCCATTGTTGAACAAAACGTAAACCCTGAGAATCTCAAGGGTCTTCAGATTTAAACTCTATATAACTTTTTTTTTTTTGAAGGTGTCTCTTCGTTTTCTCTAACTTTATTTTAGTCTGGTCTACTTTTCTTTCTCCATGCGTCATCTCTCTTTAATAGATGGAACAAACTCTTCGTATTGCACAAAAGTTTTTAATAACTTTCAAACTAAAGCAATACAACTTCAAAATATACATCTGGAATTTATTTTAAAAAGAAAACAATAAGAAAGTATTTATAGCATATATCAAATGATTAACGTAAATGTTTTGTCAGCATGCATTACAAGTATTTGATTAGTTAAATGGTTTGATTTGATTGACCAAATTCGAAGTACAATATTTACAAAACTCGAAAAGTTGCTCAAAAGCAAATAACCTTACAAGATTATAAAACCATTGGTGTATCCAAAAAGACACGAGAATAATGAAGGAAAGAGCTTATATAGGAATAATAGGATGATCAGCAAATTTACATTGATAAGAGATCATTTAGATTACATAACTCGTCCAAACATTACACATTGTATAAGACCTATTTGTTAGAATTGCCAATTTCAAAAGAGGATTGTATTCTAATTAACCCAATTCGTCCTCCAGATATTGGTACTCAAAAGCAAAGTCTTGTTTGACCATCGAGCACCTACACACATGAACTCATGGTATTGCAAATGCATATATTTTCATAAGGACTTAAGATAAATGATGCAAGAAGGATTATAAGGCTTATATTACCATCCATGTTGGCCCTCTTTGTCGATCTTGTAGTTGAAGTATATGTATGCACCTTGTTCATATTCATCGGTTGCAACCTTTGGTTCTTCACGACGTTGAAACCATGTGTTCAGTTTCTTGTGATATCTCCAAGCTTGCTTCTTCAGTTCTCTAGCTGCTAAATGTTGCTGGTACGAATTCTGCAATTTAAGACCAGAAATGTAAATGTTTGGCTCTGTTCGTATACTTAGCTACTTACACTCTACGTTGCACTCAGGACAACAGGTTATTATGAGATATCTTGAAACCTACCAAGCGTGTTATCAGAAGCTTACTAATCGACATTTTACGTACCTGTTGATAATAAAACGCAAAGAACAAAGTTTCATTGCCGAGTCTTTCCCAAAACATCGGGTTGTTAATGATAGGTGCCTGGACTTGAGGATAACTGGAAGGGGTTGTTATGGGTCGTCTCTGCAAGAAAGAATGCATAAGTTTGTGCTGATATGTTTCTTTCAAAGCGATATGAGACTCACTAGTCACGTAAATAACCAACAGATGGAACTAATGGGCACAACAAATGGTTTGCAAAGTGTTTGATTCAGCTACAAATAGTAGAAAAGTTGGCTTATCTGAGTGGTCGAGTTTATGGTCACCGAATATTAGATTCACAACATGCAACATTATTCGATGAACTGAGAGGTTTTCCTAGATAAGTGTACTATGCTGCCACATAAGATCCATGGTTGTATGTTTTCTCACACAGGCATATTGAGATTTGACAGTGAATTTCTTACCGGATAATACTGTCTTGGACGTTCAGAGTCTTTTGGAAGGGGAAGTCTTTTAATAGCAGCCTCGAGCATCTGATATTTGAATCTCCGGTCATCGATTTCCCCTGAGCGTGGAGTCTCCCTTGTTCCATCACCTATGGTCCCAAGATCAGCAATACCTCGGCTACCAATGGCACCCAGAACACCTGATTGTTGATTTGATAGGAATTCTCCTTGGGAGTAATCAACTCTAGCGGGCTCTGAGAGACACACCTTGATGCAATCACAAGACTTCAGATGGGTTGAAACATAAACTCAATAAAATATAAAATATGGACATATATGGACGCAAGAAGAAAAAAATATAGTAGAGGGGACTGTCTGTAGAGGGGATTCATACAGGCGATACAGGTTCAAGTTTAAGATCATCCTCAATGTTCTTTGAAACTGATTCTGTAATCAACTGACGGTGTAACTTCGGTTGTACATCTGCAGCAAAATTGTCAAGAGCATCTTTCAGTGACATATACAAGAGCATCAGACGAACTAGATGAAGTGATACGACTTTAAATATACATTAGAGGATCCTAAAGGTAGCAGGAGAATCATCCATTAGTTGTTTCTCATTGCTTCATAGAGTACAGATTAATAACAAGTAAAAGACCACACATTTTCTTCTATAAGATGTGAACTGTCAAGCCAACTAAAGTACTCGATATTTTCTATCTTTTACCTTACATGCCTATTTACACTCCCTGTATAACAGTAAAGAAAGAAATCCATAGGTATTAAATTTCAAAGGCTCAAAGAAAATAAACTTATTCGGATTCTACCAAATAATACTTCTCTTTGACGCTTATTAAAATCCTGTTTCAAAGAAGAAGATGCAGTACCGAACAGCACTACGATACTAATAATGAAGTGTTTATGAGCATGGAACTTGATTGCTTGCACGTTGGCTACGTAAAATTGATCAATGCATTGAAAAACCCTTACTGTGCATGAACTGACATAACAAAGTACAACAACATATTTGGAACTACCTGACAACAGTTGTTCATTAAGTTGTTGTTGCATGGAATCTGAGTGCTGTTGTATGTGAAATCCAGACCCTGTTCCACCTTGAAGTATTGGCGATGACACCTAAAGAGTAAATATGTGTCAAAAATGAAATGGGTATATATCTGTGGAACAACAAAAATGTGTCAAAGTACTTCAAAAGAAAAAAGGTGTCGTGGAGAAAGAGAGCACCTGCTGTGAGAGCGAATTTTGCGGTGGTGTAGATATTTGCTTACTGTTTCCAGCAAGCGGAGTCATACCTAACAGATTACTGTGACCCTGCTGCTGAACTTGCTGTAACCGGTGCAGGAATTTTTCCTTCTGATCGGGTACTATCTCAGTACGCCCGTGAAACTGGCCCTGAGACAGAAACACATGTAACAACCGAAAATAAAACAATGCCACAAAACTATTTTAAGATAGAGCCAGATTCTGGCCATCCCCAAGAAACAGTAATCAAAGATTACCACACAAGGTGGAGCTAAGGCTTGTATCAAAGGAATGCACAAAATTGCATTAGCTAAATGAAAATGTTGCAGAGACTACATACAGTTTCACTCTGATTTTGGAACGGACTACCAGGCCTCCAATGTGTGCCAGACGCTGTAGAAGGTGAAAAAGTTCTGCTGGTTACAATGGCCACACTCGCATTGTCATCAATCTCATTAGCCACATCATTGCTTCTCATAGCCCGAAGCAGGATCATTCTGTTACTCAATGGTAACAGAGGAGGCTGCCCAGAGGTATTTCCCAATCTACTTTCAACATCCAACGTGCTACTTTTTGCGTTTTCAGATGGCGATACAACTCTGCTCTGAGTTCCACTACCACCATGAGATAAAGGATTACCTGGAGGAAAATGGATGGAATATTACTTCTTCTGCCTCATATTTCGCTAATATCTCCTAGCAAGAGAGATGATCTCATACCAGGAAATTTTTCTGTATTTTCTTCTGTGGAGAGCGAAGGGGTAATAGTAGAAGGAGAATCTACAGTGTTCTCCACAAATTTTGTTTCCACAGTCAAATTTTGAGGTGTGATGTTGACAGGAACAGAAGTGGACTGGCTCTTAGCTGGTGAAATGGCTGCTGGATGAACATTTGTTATACTTTTCGATGGAGGACTTTTCGGTACCGCATCTGTATTAAAGATTAGTGAAGCTTTATCTTCTGTATCTTCCTGTATTGCACTCTGACAAAGAGGGGTAACAGTGATCTGAATGTCACAAATGGGCTCAAATTTTCAATACATATTACAAGGAAAAAACTGGCATACAAACATAATATTACCGATGACGCCACCAGATTGGGCTCCATCGGTTCATAGCTCTGAAGAGAAATAATTTGGTACAAGTCAGAATAGCAATCAACAGAGACAATCCATAAACTTCCTGTTCGAAGGTCAATATTTGAACACAGCCCACTTACACAATCAGACAAGAAAACATTACTGGTATGGAAAATCTGAATTTATATCTATATATAAACTGATGCAAACGTTCATAACAATTGACAGTTCTTTTACATTTTTTCTGCAACAAAACTAAAATCCAAAGAAAAATCCTAAAGGACTAGTTCTATACTGTAAAAAAAGTCTCTAGCCCTTCTCTGTAAAAAATGCAAAATTTTAGCCGATAGTAGATAATAACAAAAGAAAAGACATACAGGCATCATCGATGCTGACCCTGCCAAAGAATTCTTTAAGCTAATTGGCGAGCCCTGTCAAAATTGAAAAACAGCTTACCAAATTGGCAAAAGAGAGAAAGCAACAAGTTCACAGCAAACTAGGAAACAGGAGAAGAAAGACTTTTATCACCTTGAGAAGAGGACTAGTGGTCACCAAATCTTCAAGACTCTCTACTTTGTCTAGTGGCAATGAGCTGTACAGTTCATCGACGTCACTAAATTCATCAAATCCCTCCTGTAAAGCCGAGAAAAGCATGAACTAATGTGGAATAATAAAAACGGAAAAATTATTGCATGCAGAAAATAAGGAAAGAGATTTTCAAATTTGAGAAAATATTGTAAAAGGTAAAAGGTTTGTCTACAAACAATAAAACTGGATTCATAGGAGAAGGGCATAAACCTGATTACGCTCAACATAGTCATCCAAAAAGTCCTTGATATCATTGACTTGCTCTGGACTCAATTCGTCATTGTCTAGAAGCCTCAAGATCAATTCTAGCTTCATTATATGAGCCCTATGTCTTGTTATAGACGTCTCCAAATGTATCTGATGGAATATAAGAAATTTAAATCACACCAAAAAAAAAACGAGAGCTCAATTTGGATTTCGGTTTCCCTTCTCTGCCTACCAGTCTGGGGGGCCTAGCCTTCCCTTTCTTAACAGACAGTCCTTCAAGCTCAGCTTCAAAAATATCAATCTGCGTTTCTAGCACTCCAACCTATAAAGAGGCATCACAACACATTTATTTTAGTATAGGACAGAATACAAATAACTGATCCTAGAGTGAATTTTCACACGCCATACATTGGAGAAAATACATTTCTATCAAATTTGGAGCTCCTAGAGGTGCAAGAAATCAATAACTAAGCATCAAGGAAACTAACTAGATAGCAAAAAACCAAAAATGAGCAAACTAAAAAGAACAAAACGGTAAAAGATGACACTGAGGTCACAAAATTTTGGAATCTTTGAAATAAAACAAGCTTTTCTATACTTGTGCAACCAAATAGAAAGCTTAGAATGACGCTGATCAAAAAGCTTATTTTCTTACCACATTGTTCAACCAATCTCTTGTCTCTGATTTTGCCTTCTCCTTTGGATCCTGTGCAAGGAAGGCTTAACGAGGTGATGAATAGCTCGAATGAAGTATTCTCTTGCATAGATAACTAAAACTATCAGAAATGATATAGCACAATGAAAAGTATGATAGTGAACAAGCAGACAAAGATCCCCAAAAAAAATCACAGAAAGGATTTGATCCCAACCACTATAGCGTTAAGAAACGTCAGGACAGATACGCACTAAAGACTTGCATCATTCATAAACATTAGCACAGAATTCTATTCTACAATCCATCTATTCTTAGTATAATCCTAAATAGAAGAAGCAGAGTGCTTACTGTTTTCGGTTGCTGACCCAAACCTTCTTTGGAGAATGCTTTTGTCTTTGTTTCTTTCTCGCATATTTTAAACCTCTCCATTTCACGCTCAATAAGTTTACGAGCGTCCACCAATTGCTGCTCGTAAGAGGCACTAACCTGCCCAAGTTGGCAAACACACATAGAGACAAGATATTGGTTACAAGATCATACACAAGTACATACATGATTGTACCTAAAATGCAGTACTAGGTTGCTGCAGAGACCATAATTTCACTAAAAAACTCTAAAAGACACTAAAAACCCTATGAAAGCTGTAGTAAGACAAAAGCTGGTGAAACCTTTTTGTCCTTGATCTCGGTAGACTGAGTCCATGTCTTGATCTGATCCCTATACCTCTGCAATTTCTTGATCTCTTTCTTCAAATCCGACTCAAACTTGTCCTTTTGGTTTGCGTTATCTGTGTCGTAAACCTAACAAACGCCATAGATAGAGAGTGTCAGAACACGATCGAAGAAGAAAGAGGAAGGAGAAAAGGAAGGACCTTGTTCCAGATGCTTTGGAAGACCTCGACGCCTTCGTGAACCTTCTTGAGAGCACGATCGATCTCGCTCTGTAGCTTCCTCGTAGCACCCATTAGAACCTTCGAGAACAAAACTGTTGGGAGATCACAAGACGAAGAAAAAAATGAAATCTTGATTTTAACGGGCAATTCTAATTAAGTTGCTATGTGTGCAGAGGAATGGTTGGATTTTTTTGTTTTTTTTTTGGGTAAATCTAATTTAGTACTTGGAAGAAAGTAGGCAAAATTGAAGTTATTAAACTATGGTATATCTACTTACTAGATTTTTAAACAATTTTGGGAAAAAATCTTTGCGAAATACCACTTTTTCAAATATTGTTTATTGAAAACATTATTTATATTTGGATTAACTATATTTATTTAGATTATTGGATACCAAGATAATAAATATAGAGAAAATTGGCTAGATAAACCAAAAAATAAATTATATCTCAAAATATAACCAAAACTTCCCTATGTAATCTAATGCCACCCATTTAAAGCTTTTTGTTAAACTTTTACGTCGGATCCGAGGTTTGAAAACGCATACATATTAAACACTAAGATTTTACAAGATCAATGGAAACCTACTCTGATTTCCTATCGTCCAACGCGTCTCGCTAAGGTTTCCCGACTATGGTTACCTGCAACAAAAGAGTAATCTAGAATTACTCAGTGAGCAGAACCGGACTAACAGTCAGTAAAAACCCACCCAAACCCCACAATCACAAGCAACGAGCAGCAATCAAATGAACAAGAGAAAACATGCAAGGAACTACACAAGTTCCACCAAGACTCTAGTTCTAAATGAATGCAATCAAATTTTAAGTCCAATATGGCCATGCGGTTCAGTCAGCCGTCCCGGTCCCTCAAACGGAGAATTGCAGACACAAAGTCTAGCAAGACTCGAGTTCCCTCTTGGAACTCCAATACACCGTTGTGTTTCGCGACCCTGGGAGCTACCCAAGTTCCTGCCGCGTGCGCGAGCTACCACTCGCGTCTTCCCCGGGCCGTCGAACCGCTTAACAGGTTATAATATATATGCATGCATCTACCCGATCACATGCTTATAACCACACAACAACAACTGTCCCAAGCTAAGTTCCACCGAACTTCCGCTTGAGACAGTGTAATACTTCTCACTAAGTATTACCACAATCAATCAATTACGCAATACTTAACAAGTAAATGCACAACAACACCAACTCAACATGCAAGATTGATTACAATCACACTTAGAAACAATCAAACATGCAATGCTAAGAACCTCAGAAGTGATTCACTAACAACATGCAAACAAAACTCCGATCTAACAAGCAAGCAAACAACTCACGGATCTAAGCAACTTACGGATCTAAGCAACTTACGGATCTAAGCATGCAAAGAGAAATCGAACATGCAACCAAGATAACCCACAAATCTAGCATGCAACAGAACACTAAACCTACTACCGGGACTCACATACATGCAAAGCAAACAGAACTAACATGCATGCAAAGTAAACGGAACTAACATGCATGCAAGGCAAACAGATCTAGCATGCAAAGAGAAATCGAACATGCAACCAAGATAACCCATAGATCTAGCATGCAACAGAACACTAAACCTACTACCGGGACTCACATACATGCAAAGCAAACGGAACTAACATGCATACAAAGCAAACGGAACTAACATGCATGCAAGGCAAACGGAACTAACATGCATGCAAGGCAAACAGATCTAGCATGCAAAGCAAACGGAACTAACATGGATACAAAGCAAACGGAAGGGACAAGAACAAGGATCGGAAACTACCCGCGGGGATTCGACTCATCAACCCCCGCGGCCCAACTCACCGCTTAAAGGGTCGAGGTTTTGCTAAGGAAACACCGAGAACTCCTTCCCACCGCGACACGAAAGGACCTGAAGCTACGGTAACAAGACCTTAAGCATTCGGGTTAATCGGGTCAGAGGGAAAGCTCAAGGGAGAAGGCTACTTACCGGAAACTCTAATCGGAAACTCTTTCCTCACGGACAAAAATTCAAGCTAAGATCCTAAGATCTTGATTTAAAGAAATTTTGGCAGAGGTTTGCTAAGGAAGACGGAAAAATGAGGCGGAAACTAAGGGGAATGTGGTTTAAATAGGCAAAAAATCGGTCCAGGAACCCTTCTGCCATCTGCCCCGCATGCGATTGGATGGGCGACACGTGGCAGCGCGGCTCTGCCCACCACTCTGCGCTCATCCGCGTCGCGAGCATGCATGCGCATGTTCAACACGTGGTGAACTCGCCCCGCGCACTAACAGAAAGCCCGCGACACCCGCGTCTGATGGAACTGATCCCGACTGGCATCGATGACATTTTCCCGCGGGACGCGATCTTTGGATGAGGTATGCGCAAAACAAACCGGTGACTTCCAAAAATCGCCTAACTCTCGATCTACTCGGGCAATCTCACTTTTTCCTCGGTGAAAACCCAACTTATTTTTTCCTCTACCTTTTCCAAGTCAAAAATCCCCGAAACCGGACACTTGGAAAAAAGGAAGTCGCGGCCGATCCTTAGATATTTACCAGGTTATGACACCAACCATAATAAAATAGGAAAAACAATAAATCAAACTAATTAGGATATACTTATTTGATAGTGATAGAGTATTGGTTTTCTCACCATTCCAATTCTTACGTTTGCTACAGCAAAGCCGATTCTTGGTTTCTTAAAATCCTGATAATCAAACTTGTAAGGCCGCATGAAAACCTCATACAAAAAACTTATTAGTCCAATGATTAGTCTTTAATTTATGAAATAAGAAAAGTTTTGAATGCAATAACTTCACAATTTTGTAATATAAAAAACCCTTCATAATTCACCAATGCTTTTTTTGAACTCACCACAAAACTATTGAAGCATACGTTTCCATCCTAGGCTATATTCCAATTGCTTCTTTGATCCCATTGATAGCTTTAAACATTATAAATACTATATACATATACTATGATACAATATACTCTCTCAATATACTCTCTCTGTATTTAATGATTTTTTAGATTTTTTTTTTGTTTTTGAAAGATTGATTTTTTACATTTCAATTAATACTTTTTTTGCTTTATCATTTAAATTAATGACAAATATTTGTTTTATCCTGTAAAATTGCTTCATCATGCATACTTTTTTTTATTGGAAAACAAAAAAATAATTAGAAATAAATAAATAAATACAAATAGTTATTGTGTCTTAATATGTGTGAAAAATTCTAAACATCAATTTTTCAAATACAGAGGGAGTATTTACTATAAGTTCGTTTTTTTTTGTATGCTTAAAATGTAAGTTGTCCCATGGTAACAATTGATGTGCATTGGGTTGCACAATGCTTTGTTGGTGTTCATCGTCGTTATACATACGAAATAGAGAAAATACTTTTAGGAATTATTTTTTGTTTACTATGTTTATGTAAATTTGTTACTATTTTTTTCACAACATAATGTGGAAATCCAATCCCAAAATGCCATCAACAACCACTTTTTATCAATCTCGCATAAGAGATAATTTCTTGTACAGATCTTGTCTTTCAAGTAGAATGCCACTAACCATAACATTCTCCTATACAAAGATACCTATTAATTCACATTTACCATATTTCAGATCTTTAACTTTTCCTCTTATACAATAACAAACTTATTAGTAGGAACGTAAGTAATTAACAAAATCAAAAGTTAAAAGAAAGTAAATGAATTTTCCAAAGAAAAAATGAATTACACCTCTTCCCAAGTACGTAGTAGATGATGTGGAATTAAATATTGGGTGTTCATGCTTACATAGGTCACAACTTAGAAAAAATCCAGAAATCGGAGACCTCACTCGGATATCACCAAAAAATAACATTACGATAATTACTTAAAGTTATTGTATTATCATTATCAAAAAGGAATTCTGGTTAACATCACAGTTACCATGCTGTTTATTTGTAATGTAAAATATATTGACATTATATTGCCCATTATTATAAAATAACAAAATTATCTTGTTAACCATCGTTCTTTCTTTTTATTTGTTTCATTCTTCTTCTTAGTATCTAATTTGATTATGTTTCTATGCTGCTCAAGACATTGCTTATCCTTTGTATTTATTAGTTTCAATTGATAGCACAGGGACTAATGGTGTAGGACAAAATTCTTAGCTATTACGATAGATAGTAGTACAAATGTGGTACGAAATCTAGAAGTACAAATGGAAATAGTACAGATAATAGTACCAGTGAATTATGATTGCTAACATTTTAAAATCACTAATATTGGTATTATAATTAAAAATTACAAAAGATCAAGCTTGAGTCCATGTTCAAAAATGCCACCATAAATGATATTGTTAAAAATACCACTAAATAAAAGTTTTTACACCATAAACCTTAACCCCTAACAATAGTTATGATAGGGTTTTTTAGGATAATTAAGCCAAACAAACATAGTAAAAATAACCATGTCCCTCTAATCCACATACAAGCATGTTCTTCATGCTTGACAATTCTTTCTCACAACCATGGATCACAATTTTGATAGCTTCTACCTCTTTCCCATTTCCACTCACAACAACCTTCAATTCTTGAATATTTTTCTCGTAGCTAACAACGATGGCTTCACAAGTGTGTGTCTCCAATTTTAAATTTCTAATCTATGATTTAAGCTCACCTTAAAACCATCTATCATTTCCTTAGTATCTATAATCTCTTCTACCATTAATTTGTCGATCCAATTGAATATTTTTTCTTTTAAAAAACAACACATTACTCAGTTTCGTACTCCTTCACACAATACTTACTGAAGTTTTGGGAGGTCTTCGGTTCTACTCACATAAGCTTCTCAAAACCTACATGTACTCGAAATTCCGCTCTCCAATTCACCACCACATCATCTATAACTTGCATTCATTCTTACGAAAAAGAAATCCACTTTACAAACATTGAGTGAAAGAAACAAGTGCAAGAAACCAACATTTTGACGATTTAACTAAAATATTATCAATTGTACCGATGGACTTTTATTTGTTTTTTTTTTATATGACTTTTATATGTTAAAAGTTGCGAGGAATATTTTATTGTATTACAAGTTTTGTTCTCTCTAATTTTTAACAAAAATACGGGAAGTTATTCACATGCATGATTGCAAGTTACATATAGGCTGAATTATGGATCACTGGATGATACATTAACAATTTATACATTAACCTTCGAAGGTCTTTTTCTTCACATATACTTTTTTAGCAAAATTAACAAAACAATTTTGAAAATAAGGAATAAATTAGTTTTTCTTATTGTGAATCCAATACATGAGAAAAAATTGTATACCTCACGTATAATATTAATTTTTTTCAGAACCGAAAAAAGAGAGAAAAACTTAATAAGGACAGACAAAGGCAGAAGAGAAGGTTATATCATCCTCATTTTGACGTCCATATCAAGTATCAACCCCGCCACAGCCAAACCCATCACGCCTCTCCACAAATTCAAAATCTGCACAACCGTTCAACATCCTCATTATCACTTTATATATCCTAGTGAGACTCTAATCATCATAACATATAGCATATAGGAAATCTATTCACGAAAAAAGAAAATCAAAATTCACTTCTTATGTTTTGTTTCCATAACAAAACATAAAATAACGAAGTTAGAAACACAGAAAAGAAGGATTTACCTTGATGGTAGGTGGTGCTCTTGAAGTGTAGACTATATCAGGTTCAGGAAGAGAATCCGGTGCTCTTGAAGTAGAGTTGATATCAGGGTCAGGAAGAGACCCCGGGGCTCTTGAAGTAGAGTTGATATCAGGGTCAGGAAGAGAACCCTGTAAACCGAGATTGTAAACCGGTTTACCATCAGGGTAAAGCAATCCGTAATTCCTCTCTGAGGTAGGACCCGGTTTAAGATTCTCATTAAAAAGGGCAAAAACGAAAACATCGATGGGAAGAGATTGCTTGGCAGGAGTTCCTTTCCTCTGCTGAATCAAGCGTAGTAAATTCCCGTTATAGAGTGCCGCGTTATCCGGGGAAGCTCCGACCTCGTTCTCATCTCCTTTAGATGGCCAACCCGTCTCCGAAATATGAACCTCGATGTCTGTGTGTCCCATGGTTTTAATGGCTGAGTAAAGCGCATCGACTTGAGCAAACAACATGTTGTCGTAATGTAGATTTGTGTTTGGATCAACCATTCCTTGGTTTGGTTGGAACAAAACGTACTCTAGTGGAATCTCTTTAGGGTTGTCTTTGTAAGCGAAGAAAGGATACGCGTTGATCAAGAAAGGTGATTTGATCATAGAGTGGAAATCAAGAAGTGGTTTTAGAAACTGAATGAATTCTTCTTTGAATGATCCAGACGAAGGAGGATAGGATGTTTGAATAATATCGAGGGAATGAGCAGAAGTGACCGTTACTTCTTTCTCTAATCCGAGATTGACTAGAGCAGAGTAAACTGATTTCATAGCCGGTAATAGACTCTCGATTAAGACAGGGTCGTTGGTTTTGAAGATTTCGTTACCGACAACGATCGTGGTTATACGAGTTTTCGACATGTGTGGTTGAAGTCGTTGTTGGATCCAAGTCTGAGCTTGGCTTGGGTCTTTAGCCATGTTTTGGAGGAACTCGTTACCTAACCCGACCATGAATTCGACTTGTGAATTAGAAAAGGACGAGAGGACGTTCGGATCTGCGTCGTAGAGTTTCACTCTCGTGATGTTTAAGGACTGGAGGAGTACGGCGACTCGTGCGGGAGACGGGAGGTTGTCAGCGATTTGCCCGTAGTTGATGCCCACTCCTTGGCTATTAACTCCAACCAAACCTGAGAGAGTAATAAAGAGGAGAACAACTCTGAGCAAGGACATGGCTCGTGTCAACTTTTGAGTATTGTCTTGGTGTAAATAGTCTAACACAGACACACGGTGGTGGTCGATGGTCTCTTCTTCCTCCTCTCTTCTGTTATAAATTGACCAAAATTTATATAATTTGTAAACTTGCGTTTTCAACTTATATGATGGAATACAAAAAATATACCCCTTTAGTAATTTTTCTATTTTTGTGTAACTTTTAGACTTTCCTATTATTTTCGAGCAAATTTGCCATTTATATTATGTAAACCATGGTTACAGACTAAAAGGAAAAAGCCCTTAACGTTTTAAGGGAAATCCCATAAAAGATACGCATGCATGAACCCATTTTAAATGGCAATAATGTGTATTACTAGAATTTCTAATCGAAATAAATGTAAAATTCTATGATTATCTGCCTAAAATTGTAATTAGCATGTGTATTACACTATTACTTTATTGGCACTTACAGCTCAAATATTACAATTTAGGCTTGTATTACTAAACCCAAGCTGTTCTACCTTCCATTTCTTCAGTATTCTGAGTTATATATCATCAACGAGACGTCAGCTTTATTTTTGGTGGTCGAATTACGTTAAAATTTCACTTTTTTCTTTTTGGAAAAACTCTTGCTTAACATTTTTTTTATATGTAGATAAAATAATGGGAAAATTGTAAAATCAAGATACATTGAAATATGTTTTGTCCCATAATACTTTTAAAGGAGCAATTTTGTCCCACTAAGATTTCAATGTTTTTCAATACAAAGTTACCCATTAATTTTGTTCAATATATATTGTTTTTGTATTTTAAAATTTAAATAAGGAATCTTTAATTACAATGATTTTAAAATAAATATTTAAAGAAAATGCAAGATATGGAGAATATTAGACCTTAGATTTAGGAGATTATTCATTAATTTTTAAAATTATTTTATGGAAAAATGAATTTAAAATATTAATTAAAATAAATTGAAATCATTTATTATAACTGATTTCCAGAAAACATATTCTACGGTAGTAGTAGACTGTAGACAAAATGGAAGAAATTATCTTCTGTCATTGATAGACGACATAAGAAGTGTTAGAAGGTGTGTTCTAAAATTAGTAGATCGAAGTACAATTAGGAGAAAACATATTCTACAACAATGTAGAAGATAGAAAATCTAGCAGAATATAAATTCTTTTACCCAACTGTAGAAAATAACCATAGAATGTCGATTCTGAAAGCCGTAGACGAAAACTATATCATTATTTTTAACTATAGTTTTAAAGTTAAATTCTTTTTTTTTTATATATAGAGATGACTACTAATAATGTATTCTTAATTTTCAGATGTTTTAAATTTTTAAAAACAATGTATTTCAAATATTTTATATTTTCTTTAAGAGTAATTTTGGTCAAAAATGACAAAATACTTCAAATGTGTATTGTGACAAAAAATTTCAATGTGTCATAATTTTGCAAATTCCCCTAAAATAATCCTCTTCAAATTAAGCGAATTGAATAGCACATTATTTTTGATTTTGAGTGGATATTTTAGTTTTATTGGCGTAGTTAATCCACTCCTTAAAATATTTGACCATGAATTAGCAATGGTCCAAATAGCCAAAACTCTCCCGACTTATGCTATACGTTTAAAATTGGAAGACATATAATTGTGTTGGAAGTTGGAAACTTTATTTTGCACTCAGGTGATGTACAAAAGCTAACCCACATCACATGTTACCTTAGTGTGATGAAAATATTCTGCTCATTTAATGACCAAGTAAATCATGTGAGTACTACATTAGAAGAGTATTAGCACATCCTCAACTAATCGTTCTTTAATTTTTGTTTATTTGTCTTCAATTGCAATGATGGTAAATTTCGATTCCTGAACGAGGATCGATGTATAAATAATTATCTCCTCAATACTTGAAAGACAAACAAAGATGACGGATAAAAACGAAGATGCTTTATGCTGCGGCAATGACCAGCTACACATCCTGCAACATTTTTTAACACAAGAATAAAACAAAATAATAATATGCCAATTTAAGCCATTTTCATAGAAGCACATATGTTCACAATTGTTGAGTCCAAGCATTTAAGTGCCATCTCGGCATCACAATTTGCTGTCGAATGCCAGAACAAGAGATCGCGGAAAAGAGCAACATAACCTCGTCAAATATGAAATGCGTTTAGCATCATTGGCCGCTCTTAGAAGCAAAAGACTGAAATATGTGTGGCTCTTCATAAAACTGGCCACTCAGGCAGTATATACGCCAATATTCACCACCTGCCGGTTACTCCCATCCAAGAATGAAGGAATGAATTTCGGCCCAGCTTGAAACCGTGTAAAGTGTGCCAGAGAGTCCCTTCCAGGTTGATGATGATTCTCCTTCAGCGTTGTGTTGTTGTTGTTTCTGGACGATTCCGGAGAACAGAGGCACAAATGAGACCCCAAAATGGCTACCCACTCTCCTGAGGCTCGAGCTAGAGCTTACCACTATCCCTATATCCGCTTCAAGGAGACAGAGCAAGTCGCCTACCGAATCTCCAATATATATAGTCAGTTGGTTTTTCTTCTGATTTCTGTTTTCTACGATGCTTTTGAACTGTTGAGCTTTGTCAATCGGGGATTCCACCTTTCTTTCAATTTCACCAGTCGAGATAGATTCCTCGAATGTGAACTCATTTGCATGTACTTCCACTGCATCTACTCCGCCTGTAAAGAGGAGATTGTTTTAGCCTTAATATTTTCTTCATTCAAAAGTCACAAAGTTAAGAATTTTGGCACATACCTCCACTAAAGGCCGCCCTGATGAGGTCACCACACCAACAATATGAAAGCACGTGGAGTTTGACATTCAGATTCTCAGTCTGTAAAATTTTCTTGAAGACATTGATGCATCCATCTTGAAGAATTAACCTTTCCCCAGCTCGCTTAATGTCGTCGAGATTAAGGCCCTTCAGTACACCAGACTCGATCACTCGATTGTTTGCCTTTTTCTCAAACTCTGAGAGCTGCTCCAGTGCTTTACATAAACCCTCGTAGTCAAACTTGTCCGCTGCAAAGAATGGAAAAACAAATTTCCCACATTAAACGAAAAATCAAACAGCAAGCCAGGTAAATTAGTATAGTCGTTGTAACAGGGCCAACTGAAAGTAAACGCGCCTGACCTTTGTCCTTATTCAGAATATTCTCTATGCACTCTTCATAATGCTCTGTATATTGTTTAGAAAGTAGACTCCAGCTGTTCTTAAGGTCAGTCGACAGCATCCGATGAATTTGTTGCCCAGATCGACTCTGATCATCTTTTGGAGCAGTTACGATTGCAATTTCCGCTAAAATAGCAGAAGAATCAACAACTGTGCAAGTCAGATCAAAATCAGAAAATATCACGATGTCATCTTTTGAATGGTTCTTGAGCAATGGAACTATGGTAGGCTGAGCAAGCGGTTGGGCATGGAAGAACTCTACTTCAAGTTTCATAGCCTGCTGATACAACTTTTCAATGATGTCTAGTTCTTCACCGGTCATAGAGACACTAAGCTTCTCAAGCAAGTCTTCAGTTTGCTTGGCTGATGCCTAGATAAAAGGAAAAAAAGACCATTCAGTATACAAGACAGGCTACTAGAAACCTTTGAATGTTAATAGAATTAGGCAGAAACATACAACTATTACATACCTGGAAAGCATCACTAGAATAATTATCGATCCATTTCTTGTAGGGCTGGTTAACTTCACTTGGATCTAGAAGTGCTCCAAACGCCTTACCGAGATAGGCATACAACCTCATGCAAGGGGTCACAGCACCAAGCGTGTAGGCAGCAACTTTCGTTTTCTCAAATGGAGTATCAAGCATGCCGGGAGCTTTGAGTCCTTCCACTTTTCCGGATGCAGTAGCTAACACGAACTCGGTGTATCTCAAAGTTGCCGGGCTAACACTCACTTCTTTGTTGATGTCTAAACCCCAATCCTGGAAGGATCAGACAAACGTTCTACTGAGAATAGCAAAAATCGTAATAATGATATCCAGGCCACTATATGTCAATGAAACCACAATATTAAAGCTGGCAGAAAACTTGAGAACAGTTTTCTACTTTTCTTTCCCTCTTTAGAAGCATCAATTTACACGCAAGCCATAGTTTTGATAAATATCCAGGCAAAAGAAAGTGATACTTTTGCTGATAACAGTTAGAATTCAGAATCAAAAGGCTTAAATTACTAATTCCCCAAATTCTGCCAATGAATGTAAACGAACCATTTAGAGACTGATGCAATAAAATATAATCTGAAGATCTATTGAATTATCCCCTCTAGTTAGATATACCACTTTAACTTTTATTTCAAGGTATGGCTGAAATATATCTATCACAATTTCAAAAAAAGTTTGAGAGATCAAATGAAAATAATCAAATTGCAGAGTTCTTTTGCTGCAATGATATAAAGAACTTATCCAATCCAAGCAAAGAACAAGATTTATCAAGTTAGATACATGAAGTTAGTTCATACAGTGAATAGTGATGTTCTACCACCAGTTAATATGAATATGTAAGCATGTAAAACAAGAGAGACCTTATGTTCTACCTGTACATATGAGTCGTGCATTTTCAATTCCTCCATAACGCTTTTCCTCAAGCTAGAAATTGCCACTTTATCATCATCATCATCAGCACACTCTGCGGCCAACTCATACCTAAGGAAAACAAAAGTTTATGTAGAAAACAAGAAAAACTATTAACCATCTCTTTAGATCTTATATGTAAGGGAAAAATAAAAGATTCTAATGCAAGTAGAAGAATATATATAAACATGACCCGACCAAATTCATTTGGCGTTGAACAACAGTAGCATCCTAGACCTCCCAGTCATATCCATTGTCGGGGGATAATACGGGTAATTAAATCATTTGTGAGACATGAACAACCACACTAAATGTAAAGTGAAAACAGCCTTTGGAAATCTTAAAAATCATTGCAAGGTAACCTAGTATCAGAAATGGAAGACCAGAGAAAAAACAATTCAACATAAATAAACTACTCTTGATCTACTTACTATCGCAAAGACATTGCCATACACGCATACAAGTTAACTAATCTTTCTCACCACCAAACTTAGAACCCGTTCTTCTCTAACTTTATATGATTTACCAACAACAAGTAGAAACTCGAAAAGTAAGAATCATATATTCCATGTATGATTCCATCTCTTGGGTTATAAAAACCTACAATTAATGAAAATGAGAAATTCTAGTCTAGATCCATTCATTCAGTGACCTCAACATATCTATAAACCCTTTAATCTCTACACTGTTATCTATCTACAGTACAACTCACCAACTTCCCATCCGTATAATTCACAGAGATCTTTGTTCAATTTTGTAATCGCATACCCAAGAACTGAACAAAAAGAATGATAGAATAGTAGGAGAGAACTCACGCTTGAGCAAAGGCCTTAAGGAAATGAACATCCTGAGCAATATAGTGGCGAAATGTCTCGATCTTGAGATTTCCGGCGGCTAAAGAGACGGCGAAGGGACTGTAAACAGAGTAGAGGGACTCTCTGTTAAACTTGATCCACAACTTCCCCGCGAGAGCTTCTTCCGAGTGGCTAACGGCGCTGTTGGGAGGAATCGCCGTCGCCATTGGAGTAGTCGCCGATCGAAACTTGCTGCACAACCACTGAGAATGGATCGGACCGGCGATGCGTGGAGATCGGAGGAGACGGAGCGAGTAATCGATGGAGCAGAGGAAGCGCATAAACAGACGAGAGCTTTGGCTCCTTGGTTCGTACAAGAGACGTCACCTTTTGGAATTGGATTTTGTTTCGATATTTAATCTCATAGTAATAGTATTTACCTTGGGGAGAAATTACAAATATCCTCAAATCTAATTAATAATGGCAAACATAAATGAAAAATATTACAAATTTTTTTATCCTTTCCAAAAACCTGATTTGTATTTATAAAAATCGAATTCTTTCCATAAAACTATACTATAGTTTATCATGATTTATGAACATAAATATAAATAAAAACGATATAAATTTAGGGGCTCTTATTCATTGATGGATTCTTAATTATGGAGTTTATGGATTCCATAAATTATGAAATTTTATAAATTTGTATGGATTGTTATGGATTCTTATCAATTTTTTTTATATAGATTGTTGTTGATTGTCATGATTTAATATGGATTTGTATCAATATTTTTTCTTCTATATAAGTAATATGTGTTTTATATAAGGTAACAATAATAATGCAATATTAGTGAAATTAAGCTTTTTTGTTTTTCAAGAATGATGAGTTTTACGACAAATTTGAATAAGAATATATTCCTTCATGTTTCTATCTTGAAATATATAGATTATGTTTAATACAATGTGAAGAAATCAAAATAAGCAAAAACAATTAGGTTGTTTGTATCGTGTGTGTTGAGATGATTTTGGGTTTCATTGGGTTTTGTTTGTGTAGTGTGTATTTGTGATATGTTTTTTTTTACATAGATTTTAATAGAAAAATTCTTGGATTCACCCCTGAGGTGAACCAACCTCATTTACTCATTCTCATTAGCCAATCATTATTAAGTATTTAATTAAAATAAAACAAATTAAAACAATTAATATTAATCAATTAATATTTGGGAATTAGAGTTTAATATTTGGATATTAGAGTTTAGTATTTGTGGTTTAGGGTTTTGTATTTGGGGTTTAGGGTTAAGATTTGTGGTTTAGGATTTCGTATTTGCGGTTTAGAGTTTAGTATTTAGGGATTATGGTTTAATATTTGGGGATTAGGGTTTAGTATTTGTGGTTTAGGGTTTAGTATTTGGATTATAGGGTTTAGTATTTGGGATTTAAGGTTTAATATTAGGGTTTAGGGTTTAGTATTTGTGGTTTAGGGTTTAATATTTTTTCTTTAGGGTTTAGTATTTGGATTTTTGGGTTTAGTATTGGGGGTTTAGGGTTTAGTATTGGGGTTTAGGGTTTAGTATTTGTGGTTTAGGGTTTAGTATTTGTGTTTTAGGGTTTATTATTGGGGTTTAGGGTTTAATATTTGGGGTTTAGGGTTTAGTATTTAGGGTATAGAGTTCATTATTTGGATTTAGGGTGTAGTATTTGGTGATTTGAAGTTTAAGATTTAATGATTTAATTTAATTGTTTTAATTAGTAATATTAATTGTTTTAGTTTGTTTTATTTTAGTTAAATACTTAATTATAATTGACTAATGAGGAGGGGGTAAATGAAGTTGGTTCACCCTAGGGGTGAATCTCTCTTATTCACCCCCCATAATTAGCCAATCAAAATTAAGTTACAAAACAAATTAAACTAAATCAAAAATTTAATTAATTGAATTTTCCCTCTTTTTAATTAGTCAATCACATACTAAAATAAACTAATTAAACTTTAAACCCCTAAATCCAAATACTAAACCCCAAACTTAAACACTAAATAAATACTAAACCCTAAACTCTAAATACTAAACCCTAAACTCTAAATACCAAACCCTAAACCCTACACCTTAAATACTAAACCTTAAATCTCAAATATTAAACCCTAAACCTTAAATACTAAACCCTAAATCTCAAATATTAAACCCTAAACCACAAATAGTAAACTCTAAACCCCAAATACTAGACCCTCAACCCAAAATACTAAACCCTAAACCTTAAATACTAAACCCTAAACCCCAAATACTAAATCCTAAATACTAAACCCTAAACCTCGAATACTATTTTGAGTTTAATATTTGAGTTTAGGGTTTAGTATGTTGGGTTTAGGGTTTGGTATTTGGGGTTTAGAATTTAGTATTTTGGGTTTATGGATTAGTATTTTGGATTAAGAGTTTAATATTTGGATTTAGGATTTAATTATTTTATTTTATTAAAAAAATGATAAGGTAATATATCTCATTTACTAACGTGAATGAATAATAGGGGGACCAATAATTAATTCAATTTTTGATTTAAATTTATTTGTTTTTTATCTTAATTGTGATTGGCTAATAAGGAAAGGGTGAATGAGAGATGTTCACCCCTAGGGGTGAACTCAAGAATTGTTCTTTTAATAATCTTATGGTAATACATGGTATTTTGAAAGGTGAGTTGTAAGAGTAAAATTAAAGAAATTCCATCTCTTTTTTTGTTTGACATCTAAAGATTGTGATTTTACCATTCATCAACAATAATACAGATGAGATAAACTATGCCCACACAAGGGAAGCGATGCCCAAAAGAGGGGAACCATGGTAAAATGCGGAAACTAGCTAACTATTACAAAAAAAACTAAGCCAAAATGAAATAAGATCGGTAAAATATCAGATTTGAGCCGGAGATCCTATCCAACACGTCGAAGCACAATCCTCAGAATAAAACAGATGTGAGACTAGACGAAACACCCAACCGAATAGAGAAACATAACCCTCCTTACCACAATGAAACGACATATTCGAATAACCTAACCTTCATACACTTTTCCGACTTAGCGAAGCCAACCGAGGTGGTATAGACGAACCAATTAAAGCCCAGAGACAACCTTGTCTCTTCAACAGATTGCAAGGAGGAAGAAGCCACGATGGTGAAGAGTCCACTCCCGAGGACGAGAGAACAGTTTAAAAACCTATGCCGAAGAGAAACGGCCAGATCTGAGACAAAAACTGAGAAAAAGCCACAAAGGAACAAATTCACAGAATGAAAGATTGATAGAAGCTTCAAATATAGATCATATATACCCAACCCAAAAACCTTTATAAAACCAGATCTGCAACAAAGGAAGCTTAGAAACCGAGACAAGCCACCATAACCATCATGACCTTACCAGATATGTGCTCATAATCTAAGGATTCGCCAGCTTACGCTGGTGAAATCAAATGGAGAACCTATTGGCTAAGGCAAATGAGGCAAAAACATGGTGAAAATAACAAAAGATTAAAAGCAAACAGTAATCAAAGAAAAAGATACAGCTCCAGCGCTAAGTGAGCCGCCGGAGCCCTAGATCTGAGAAACTTGGTTTGTGTTTTTAGAGACAAGGATGGGCGTATTTAGGACGGAGAAAGAAAAGAAAAGCGCTATGTGGTAGAATTCTCAATTCCATCTCCTAATAACATAGATTTTAGTAGAATTAAAAAAAGCAATGAAACATAGATTTTTTTGAATAACAATGGATTTTAAAAGAAACGTATAAATCTTCAAATGAATAACAATGGACTTTACTAAGAATTTAAGAATCCATTAACCAATAACAATGAAATTTTTTTTGTGTGGTCAAAGCATCATTATATTAAACTAAAAGGTGATTACAATGAGAGAAGTCGGTAACTCAATGCCAAGGAGTCCGATCAATAAACATAATTGAAAGACAATACATAAAAGACATAAAGATAGATGGTTACACTCGTAGATAATAACCGACAGCTCCTTCGAGAGGGCTAGTTCTTCAACCAATAAAGGTGAATGAACAAGATTCTTAACTCTTAGATCCATAAAAGTCGAGGGTTCTCCACTAGGGAAATTGTTGGTGGTCGAGCTTGTTGACCGGCATGAGCAGCTGTGAAGAGGCTCTAGATCTGTGGACAAGCTCAGAGGCAGCCCTTGGATGCCTATGTTTTGACTTTGGTTGTGGATGTTCTGAAGATGATGATGGATTTGATAGCGTCGACATCGAGCGGTGCAGAGAGTAGGCTACAGTGCCCTGTTGCTTGGATCTAATCACTCAGATGTGACTAGTCGAGTGGACGAGAAGCTCCTCGAGAGAGGGCATGAACAGCTGAATCTGGCGCCGTTTGAACAAAGATGGAACACATAACTTTAAGATTATCAAGATAAAAGGATCTTCGGGAAAGGCCCAAGATGAATTCTTCAATGGAAAGAGAGTTCTGTGAGAAAAAGATGTCGAGACTACTGTAGGCATATAGCCTAACCCAATTTGTTCATCAATACAATTTGAGACCATGGGTAATAAAGTAGCATAAAGAATGAGAAAATCAGACCTGGGCCAATATGTTAAGGGGAATGGGCCATGATCCATGAGACTGGGCTAAGATAATATACTTAGTGATGGGCCAAAAATCTGCCAGCCAAATGGTGGGCCAAGCCCTTGAAGAAGGACATCATGATGGTAAGCGAAATCCATGACGGTGGTTGATCGGAGTATAGTGGGATGGGGTTTTGGTTTTGTCAGAGCAAGATATGGGATTGGAGATGGCAGTGGTTTTTTCCCGGTTGGAGCAGTGGTTGTTGCCGTTGAGTGGCGGTGAAGAGAAGGGGCACGAGAGCAAGGTAGGAGAAAGGACCAGTCGAGAGAGGACCAGTCGAGAGAGGACCTCCATTTCTTTTCACTGGGCGTGGAGAACCATAGACTGTGGTGGTCATTGGGTGGGAAGATGAGCGCGACGGTTCCAATGGTAGATATGGCGCGTGCGGTGGTGGCTCTGGATGGGGAGGGAGGGGGCTTCGCCGGAGATCTCGCCATCGACTTGGAGAACCAAGAGGCGGAGACGGACGCCGCATCTCGGATCAGATCCATTGAGACAAGTAAGCCATTGTGGGGGGGGGGTATCGATCTCTCCGGTGAAGACGAAACTCACCGGCGAGAGGAGCAGAAGACTTGCTCGTGGCTCAGATCAACCGGAGCATATCGCCATCCATCCTTTTGGATCAGAGGAGATCAGAAAAGCAAAGTCGAAGACGGCTCCTCGGGTTGCGGTCTCCGGTGAATCATGTTTATATAAATGAGAGAACTGATATATAGGGATTTAGATAAGAAATCGTCTGAATCGAATTCATGTAATTTTCAACTTTTGTAAATATTGATTATTTTAGTGGTAGAAAAGAATTAGGTATTCGGATATCTGCAGAGAATTATGTTTATAGAAATTCGAAAATAGATAGGAAATTATATTAAAAAAAACTATCCAGAATTAAATTCATGTCTAAAAAATGGTTTAGATTGGCTTATCAACCATCTATAATTATATTTTTTATGTTCTATAATATCGTTATGGAATTTAATTTTTTTTTCCAGTAAAATCAAAATTATATGGTACAATGAATATGTAAATTGACTTAGACCAAGACGTTATTTGCAAAATTTCAAACACTAAACGGCAACATTAAAAAACATTCATAATCTATTATGAAAACTAAGATATGTATATAATAAAACTGAACCTTCTACATATATATTTTGATCTTCGTCGACATATCAACTCATTTTCCAATATCTTCGTTGTTCTTATGAACTTCCTATCAATTATTTGACGATAATCTGTGTATAATATAGCAACAAACTACCAAAATATATTGTAACAAAACCCTTGATTAATAATTCAGTCATACCAACTCTCACCGTTCATCACGTCATCATAACGCCACCAACATCCCCATCCGTACAAAAACGCAAACCTGTCCACTCCTCTTCATATGTTAACGTCTCCGGCCACTCCTTGACCCACCTTGACAAGGGCATTTCCGTTTTTTCCTCCATATTCTCCACCTTACCTTTATCCTTCTCCTCCTTTACCTTTTCAGCAACCCTATCAATAACATTTTCTTGATAATCATGCGTATTTGCCAATTTTTCTCATGCAATTCATGGTCATGTGAGTCAAGATGTACCCAAACATACACACATTTTCCCAAATGAGGTAAAGGAGGGCCAGAGTTACAAACAAAGGAAAAGAGAGAAATCGTTATGGGCCAGAAGAATTGGTAAAGCCCAACACATGAAGATAAGGTTTGTTACATTGAACAAAAACCAGAAGAAAAGCATATAATCAAAGGATCGAGGCTTGAATCATTTATCACCATTACAATCATCTTCAAGCTTTTTTTCTTCCTCTTTATCTTCTTCCTCAAGAAATTTATCTTTCTCTGACTTGTAAAACCCTAACACTCTTTAACCGCCATTGATAAGGCGTGTGTATCTCTCGGTTTTGATTATAGTGGAGTTTGGGAGCACCGATCTCCCACGAGAAGTACCAGTCGTCGGCTGGGAACTCGTTAATCGACTGTGTTTTTTACTTTTGAGCTCAAGCGATTAACCTGCAAATCCATTAGATCGAAGTTAAGGTTTCGTATTTCACAAGCTAAAACCTTACACGTGGTATCATAGCCAGGTTGGTGTGCGCAGAGGCGAGAGAAGAAATCAGAGGTTATGGGAAACTGAGATCTTACCAGAAAAGGAGTTTCTGGTGATCGAAATTGGTTGGGGTCTCATCGGCGAAGTGATCTGTAGCCGGCTTGCTACAACGAGGTGAGATCGAAGAAGGTAACATCAGATTGTGGTGTTAGTTTAAGAAAATTGACTATCCTGAACCAGATCTGCCAGAAGCAAAGGTGTTAATACTCAAATCGCAAAGAACTCTTGGTGAAACATAAGATCATAACATCTATCAGAAGAAAGAGATAAGAGAATCAGAGTACCTTATCTGTCAGGTTGTTTCTGATTGATCTTTTGTGAATCTTTACTACTAATTTGATTTAGTTGATTCCACTGTGTTGCGTCTCGGGTGTTCTTATTTGTTTTGATCTGCTAGTCATAACACAAAGACACATTAGCAATTATGGATCTAACTCCAGGCAGTTTTGAGATGGAAAAATTTGACGGGTTTGGTGTTTTTGGGTTATGGAAGTTCAAGCTACTGGGACAGCTTGATATACAAGGTTTACTTACTGTGTTAAGTGAGGATTTGAGAGTTACCACTACTAAGGAGGTGCTCAAAGCAAGAGAGGCTTCTCTAGCTGTAAGAGAGACTGTGATTGATCTAAAGAAACATGTTCAAGATTTGAGGTGTAGAAAATTGATTGCCACTTGCTTGAGTGATCTTATTCTGAGAAAGGTGATGAAAGAAACCACTGCCTTGGGTATGTGGTAGGCTCTGGAAACAAAACATTAAACCAAGTCATTTCCAAATAGAATCTATCTCAAGCAGAGATTTGCAAGTTTCAGAATGGAAGAGAGTAAGAGTATAGAAGATAATGTGGATACCTTTTTTAAGCTCATTGCAGACTTGGCCAGTTTGAAAGTAGAAGTTTATGAGGAGGATCAAGCTATTCAGCTCCTTTCCAGTTTGCCACCTGCATTTGAGCCACTTGTTCACACCCTGAAATATGGGACAAGTAAGGAAACTATAACAGTCAGTGAAGTTACCAGTGCAGCTTATGATAACGAAATGGAACTAAAGCAAAAGGGTAAACTACATAGAGGTTCTTCAAGTGTTGATAGTTTGTATGTGGACTCAAGAGGGAGATCAAATAAGAGGAATAGACATGGAAAAGGTAACTCTTATAGAGGCAGGTCAAACAGCAGAGGCAGGTCAAACAGCAGAGGCAGGTCGAAGTCCAATCATATGTTTAACAAAGGCACTAAGGGTGGTCCTTGCTTCATCTGCGGGAAAGAGGGTCACTGGAAAAGAGAATGTCCAAGTAAAGGTAAGAATAGCTCAGAAGATTCAGCTAACGTGGTGTTTATATTACCTGAGCCTATGTGCTTACTGTGAGTGCTGAGGGTTCAGCTGGATCCTGGATATTGGATTTTGGATGCACATTCCACATGACATATGATAAAGACACCCTGTATGACCTGAAAAAATTCAATGGAGCCAAAGTCAGAATGGCGAATAAGACTATAAGTCAAGTAAAAGGACTTGGCAAGATAAGAATCATCAATCCAGTTAATACAGAGGTGATACTAAGTGAAGTAAGATATGTTCCTGACTATGATAAGAGTCTCATCTCAGTTAGTATGCTAGATCAAAGCGGCGTGAAGTATGAAGGTGGTGATGGCATACAACAATATTTCAAAGACAAGAAGAAAGTATTCTCTACTAAATGGAACAATGGACTGTTATATCTACATGCGAAGGTGGTGAAAGCATAAGCTAATGCAGTTACTCTAGATGAAAGTGATGCTAATCTATGGCATTCCAGATTGGGTCACATGAGTTCTGAATAGATGGCTATGTTAAAGAAACAAGGATATTTGCCAAAGGTAAAGCTTGAAGGACTTAGCTTTTGAGAAAGCTGTGTGTTTGGCGAGTCACACAAGTTGAGCTTTCCTGCAGCTATACACACCACCAAGGATGTTCTGGAGTACATTCACTCAGATCTCTAGGGCTCTCCTTCAAATCCATAGAGCTTGAGTGGTAGCAGATCCTTCATAAGTTTCATAGATGACTTCTCCAAGAAAGCCTTGGTCTACTTCGTGCCAACAAAAGATGGAGCATTTGATAAGTTCAAAGAATGGAAGAAATCAGTTGAAACACACACATGAAAGAAAATCAAATGCTTACGTACAGATAATTGTTTGGAGTTCTGCAATAATCAGATTGATGAGCTGTGTAAAGCTTATGGAATTAGGAGACATAAGACATGTTTCTACACTCCTCAGCACAATGGAGTCGCAGGGAGGTTAAACAGGACTATTATGGACAAGGTTAAAAGTATGTTGACTGAGACTGGTTTGGTAAAGAAATTCTGGGCTGAGGCTACATCCACTGCAGTTACTTGATCAACATGTCACCTAATTCGTCTATAAAGTTCAAGGTACATGAGGAGGTTTGGACTAGGATTAAGTGTGATCTATTATACATCAGAAGGTTTGGCTCTTCAGCTTATGTTCACACTGTGCAAGACAAAACAAGTCCAATGTCTATAAAGGGTATATTCATTGGATATCCTAGAGGGACTAAGGATTACAAGATAAGCTTTGTTAAGGAAGGTAAGACTACTATAAGTAGAAGTTTTGTCTTTTATGAGCAAGAGCTCTACAAGGACACACTGACAACGTCTACATAGACTACATCAGAGGTTGCAAACGTAGGTAAGGTTTCTAAAGACAGTCCTAAAAAGAAAGTGTCTTTCAGTGACAAACTTATCAGGGGTCCTTCACCATCAACATCAGATGTTGAATCATCAGACAGAGGTGAAGACAATGAAGAGCCTACTAGTCCATAGAGTGAATATCATGATCAAGGATCAGACTGGGAACCAAGTTCTAGCATGTCAGATCATGTTGGATTAGATTCAGAGGATGACTATGAGCCTAGTATAAATGAGTTTGTTCTAGCTAGAGACATGGTTGCTAGAAAAGACAGAAAGAAGCTATCTAGGTATGAGGATGAGAACTATGTTGCCTATGCTCTATCAGCCGCAGATGATATTGAGGTTATGGAACCCAAGTCCTATGCAAAGGCTATTACTAGTGCACATAATAAATTCTGGACCAATGCTTCCAGAGAAGAAATGGAATCCCTCTAGAAGAATGGTACCTGGGAACTAATTGAGTGTCCATCAAATGCTAAGCTAGTTTGGTGCAAATGGATTTTCAAGCTAAAGTCAGGTATTCCAGGGGTTGAAGACTAGAGGTATAAGGCTGGCTGGTGGCTCAAAGATTCACACAGAAAGAAGGGATTGACTACAACGAGATTTTCTCTCCTGTAGTCAAACACGTGTCAATCCGAATCATGTTATCCATGGTGGTTAACCTATACTATGAACTAAAGCAGATGGATGTGAAGACTGCTTTTCTACATGATAATCAAGAGGAAATAATCCTAATGAGACAACCTGGAGGGTTTATAAAGAAAGGGGATGAGAATAAGGGCTGTCTCCTAAAGAAATCCTTATATGGTTTGAAACAGTCACAAAGACAATGGAATCTGAGATTCGATACCTTCATGGAATCTTAGAAGTTCCACAGAAGTGACTATGATTCATGTGTGTACATGAAAAATGTCCAGACTGATAAGGCAGTTTATGTACTCCTATATGTTGATGACATGATTATAGCTTCAGGAAATCTAGCCGTAATCAGGGAGCTAAAGGCTAGTCTAAGCAGTGAGTTTAAGATGAAGGATCTAGGTAAAGCCTCAAGGATTCTGGGTATGGACATTATTAGAGACAGACAAAAGGGTACTCTAATTCTATCATAGAGGAACTATTTAGAAAAGGTGATATATCATGGTTTTACCCGTTTTCGACCATGATATAAGTCCTTTTATCGAGTCTTTTCATTGCTTTTTGAGTCTTTTTAGTGTCTTAACAGGTTATTGCACGTGGAAAGCTAAATGGATGATTAAGGTGCGTTTTGGAGCGTAAACGAGATTGGAGTCGGATTTGCAAGTGGAGAAGCTAAAATGAAGCAACCTGTCGATCGACACGCATGGTGGTTGTCGATCGACAACAACGTTATACACCTATCGTTCGACACACCTTGCGGTTGTGTCGAACGACAGGTACTTCGCCCGACATAATGCATTTTAATGAAGGAAAAATCATTCGTTTCGGGCAAGAAGTTACCAACAAACCGTCATAAAAGCCCACCACGAGTTTTACCTCTATAAATAGTTTATTTTAGGTTTTTAGACCATTACCTGGGATTTTATTGAACAGAATTAGAGAGAGCTTTTGAGAGATTTTAGGGAGACAAGTTTACTTCATACTTTGAGATTCTTCGAACCCTATTGTAATTCTTCTTCCTCTTTCTTTATGCAGTATTATTCAGTTATGATTTGCTTAGCTGCAATGTCTGAGTAGTTTTCTTGTTAGGTTTAGGGTGATTTGAACGGATTGATGATGAATTGTTAGGTTAAACTCACTTGTTAGGATTATCTGTTAGGTTCTTCACCTAGATTGCTTTAACTCTGGTTTATGATTCGCGACCCTGAATTTGGATATCTTAGGTTGATAGATTGACACGAAAGTGTAATTAATTAGCCTGAACTAGATCTTAGGTAAGCAAAATTACTTATTCGCAAAGAAATTTGGTTTAAGAATTTTGTGAACAAATTGGACTTGAATTTAAAGCTTGTTTAAATTGATTGAATTCGCAAAGAAATTTGGTTTTCTAGGGTTTAGACATAGTTAGTTTTCGCAACGACAGTTGGTTAATTATATTTAAGTGTTCCAAGTTCTAGAACGGTTCTTAATTAAATCCTGACTTGTTAAAACTACAATTCTGATTCATCCTGAGAATTAACTAAAAGCCTAGCTCTTTGTTTAATTGAATTTAAAATCAACAATCTTGCCTGTTACAAATTGCTTTTGTCATTTATTTTACATTATTTTACTTAGCTCAATTCAAAGTCAATATTCCTATCGTTTGATTTGACTACTAGTGATTCGACCCCTACTACAATTGATCTCTTAATTTGAGAGAGTAGCTCAGGGTAAATTTGAACATATCAAATTTTGGCGCCGTTGCCGGGGAGTCAAAATCTTCCATAGGATTTTGATTCTAGAATTCTGACTAAGCTTTTTTTGTTTTTTTGATTTCGTTTCTTTTGTTTTTGGTATTTTCTACAGGGGAATGGATTGGAGACATCAGATGGCTTTAGATGCTTCGAGTAATGGGAACTTCAAAACCAGGGTTCCCGCTGACTGCCTTGAGCTCATCAAGAACGTATCAACCAGCAACAGTACAAAGAAGATCGATGAGGAAAGGATAAAGAAGCTGGTCAATCAGGTGGAGCTGAAATAGCTGAAGTAAAAGCTAAGATAGATTCCCTTCACCATCATCTGGTAAACAAGAAGTCAGTACATTTTGCACAGGAAGTTGACACTTTCTATCAGGATGAAGACATAGAGCAATAGGATGTTAATTACATCAACCAGAATGGCTACCAGAATCAGCGTTATGGGAATCAATAAGAGAACAAGGGGTACAACAGTTACAATCAGAAGAGCTCGTTCTCAGGAACTCCAGGTTCTCCAAACTATGCTCAGAAGTCGAATTTTCAGAAACCATTTGGCAGCAACAGCAACCAAAGGACTTATTGATCTTCGTCATACCAACCAATTCTCTCTAAATCTTCAGAAAATGACGTGAAGGGTATGTTCGAACAACTTCTTGAGGGGCAGCAAACACTAACAGTTAATCTCAATGGGAAGATGGACGGGCTCTACACTAATCTCAATGGGAAGATGGACTGGCTCTACACTGATCTAAATGGGAAGATAGAAGCCCTCAATATTCACATGAAGAAGTTGGACACTCAGGTAGCCCAGACTGCAGAAAATATGCGAAGCCAAGATGGTTTTCTTCCTGCCAGAACTGATACGAATCCTAAGCAGCATGGTGTAGTAGCTATCACAACCAGAAATGGTTAGGTTAACGAGCCAGTACTCAAGAAAGACTCTCAATCGAACAGTTGGACGAGCTTGAAGACGTTGAGGATCAAGAGTTGTTTGTCCCGGATGACCTGTTGATCAACAGACACGAGGAGTGTCGTTCGACAGGGCCAGAAATTGCTAAGGAAAATGCAAATCCGGAAGACCTGTCGTTCGACACACCCATTGAGTGTCGATCGACAGGCCTGCAACAGAGCTGTCGATCGACAGACCCAACGGGTGTCGATCGACAGGCACCCCAGACAGACCTAAACCAGATTCTGCCTACAGAAAGAGTGTACAAACCGAAGATACCTTATCCTAGAGGTCTTAAGAAGTCTAGACAGGAGCTTGAGGAAGCTAAGTGTAAGGAAATCATTGACAAGATCACAGTTGAGATGCCATTGGTCGAGGCAATAAGAACTTCTTTGGTTATTCGACGATATGTGAAGAAATTGGTCACTAAGAACTTATGCGTTGAGGAAGGGGTTGCTATGATCACATAACAAGTGAGTGCTATGATTCTGAACAAGGTTCCAAAGAAACTAGCTGATCCGGGAAGCTTTATGTTGGATTGTTTCATTTTCTCGGATAGGTTTCCGCGGTGTTTGTGTGATTTGGGCTCTAGCATCAACTTGATGCCTCTTTCAGTTGCTTTGAGTCTTGGTATGATGGATTTCCAGCCTACAAGGATTTCTCTTATCCTTGCCGATAGATCAATTAGAGTTCTAGAAGGGGTATTGGAAGATGTTCCAATCAAGGTTGGAGACTGTTTGATTCATGCTGATTTCGTGGTTTTGCAGTATTGTGAAGAACCTAAGGACCCTGTTATTCTTGGATGTCCGTTCTTAGCTACAGCTGGTGCTATGATAGATGTAAGAGGAAGCATAATTACTCTAAGTGTGGGGGATTTGGAAACGAAGTTCGATATGGACCAAGTAATTCAGAAACCCACCATTGATGGCCAGACATTCTATGTGGACACATTGGATGATATCACTCTAGAGATTTTTAACGAAGATTATCCCATTAACCCATTGGAAAAAGGACATTGGTAAATTCTGTGATTGAATCTGGACAGCTTGACGATGCTTCAAAAGGGTATGTTAAGTTGATGAATGACAGTGAGTTAGTAACGCAAGAGGTTGCAAATGTGGAACTGGTTGGAGTTTCTGAGAACTCGAAAAAGGTAAGTGACTGGAGTGAAGAAAAAGCTCCAAAGATCGAACTCAAACAACTACCAGCAGGACTCAAGTACGCTTTGCTTGGCCCTAATTCCACTTATCCTGTTATTGTTAGTTCAACTTTGAACAATATTGAGCAAACCTTGTTACTAAGTAAGCTGCGCAAGTATCGCAAAGCTGTTGGGTATTCTCTTGATGATATTGCAGGTGTTTCTCCAGACTTCTGCAGGCACAAGATTCACCTTGAGGAAGGAGCAAAGACATCTGTTGAGCATCAAAGAAGGCTAAATCCGAACCTTCAAGAAGTAGTAAAGAAAGAGATTCTGAAACTATTGGAAGCTGGGATCATCTATCCTATTTCAGATAGTCCTTGGGTTAGTCCTGTTCATGTGGTTCCTAAGAAAGGTGGGGTTACAATGGTCAAGAACGAGAAGAACGAGCTTATTCCTACAAGGACTGTGACAGGGCACAGAATGTGTATTGATTACATGAATCTCAATGCTACTAGCAGAAAGGATCATTTTCCTTTGGCTTTCATTCACCAGATGCTGGAAAGACTTGCGAATCATCCCTATTATTGCTTCTTGGACGGTTATTCAGGTTTCTTTCAGATTCCGATTCATCCGGATGATCAGGAAAAGACGACATTTACATGTCCTTATGGTATTTTTGCATATCGTAGAATGCCATTTGGACTATGTAACGCTCCAGCTACTTTTCAGAGATGTATGATGTCGATTTTCACAGATATGATCGAAGATTACATGGAAATCTTCATGGATGATTTCTCAGTCTACGGGTCTTCTTTCTAGGAATGTTTGGGTAATTTGGAGAAGGAACTTGCTAGATGTGAAGAGAAACACTTAGTGCTGAATTGGGAGAAATGTCATTTCATGGTAAATAGTGGCATTGTTCTTGGACATAAAGTGTCAGAAGCTGGGATTGAGGTAGATCGTGCCAAGATTGAAGTTATGACAAGTTTGCAGCCGCCTACTTGTGTGAAATCCGTTAGGAGTTTTCTTGGTCACGCTGGTTTTTACAGGAGATTCGTCAAGGATATTTCCAAGATTGCTCGCCCACTTACCTCCCTACTTTGTAAGGACGTCAAGTTTGTGTTTGATGCTGATTGTCTTGCTGCTTTCGAACAGATTAAGCAGGCTTTAGTAAGTGCTCCAATTGTACAACCTCCAGATTGGACACTTCCTTTTGAAGTGATGTGTGATGCTAGCGACTTTGCGGTTGGGGCTGTTTTGGGTCAGAAGAAGGACAAGAAGCTTCATGCCATTTACTACGCTAGCCAGACTCTTGATGATGCGGAGAAGAATTATGCTACTACGGAAAAAGAGTAGTTGGCAGTCGTGTTTGCGTTTGAAATTTTTTGTCCGTATCTGATTTGTTCTAAGGTGATTGTGCGTACGGATCATTCAACACTTAAGTATTTGATGCAAAAAAAGGATGCGAAGCCGCGATTGTTAAGATGGATTCTTCTCCTTCAAGAGTTTGACGTTGAGGTTAAAGATAAGAAAGGAGTTGAAAATGGAGTCGCGGATCATCTTTCGAGGATTCAGATCGAGGATCACGTTCCTATTGATGATTTCTTCCCAACGGAGGGATGTAACTTCGTGGAAAGTGGTTTCCAAGCTGAAAATCCGCAATGTTCGTGTGAAAAACAGAACCTGTCGATCGACAGACACTATGAGTGTCGATCGACAGGCCTACAACAGAGCTGTCGATCGACATACACTATGAGTGTCGATCGACAGGCACTCTACGGAGCATTGGATCGTCTTCCACAAATCATCACCGATGCAGTCCAGGCCCACGTCTTCGCCTTTTCTTCTTCTACTCGTCCTTGGTATGCTGATATTGCCAATTACCTTGCTGCAGATGATATGCCAAGTGATCTCAAAGGGTATGAAAGGAAGAAGTTTATCCGTGAACTTCGTAGGTACTATTGGGATGAACCTTATCTCTACAAGTTTTGTTCTAATAGTATTTACAGGAGATGCATTGCTGAGCCCGAAACCCAAGATGTGTTGTTCCACTGTCACGGTTCCGATTATGCAGGGCATTTTGCCTCCTTCAAGACAGCTTCCAATGTTCTTCAAGCGGGTTTCTGGTGGCCTACTTTGTTCAAAGATGCTCACGCCCTTGACAAGCAGTGCGATACTTGTCAACGACGATGGAAGATCAGCAGACGACATGAGATGCCCTAGAACTTTATCCTGGAGGTAGAGGTTTTCGATTGTTGGGGCATTGATTTCATGGGTCCTTTCCCATCATCTTATGGAAACTCCTATATATTGGTTGCTGTGGATTACGTGTCCAAGTGGGTAGAAGCGATTGCAAGTCCAAAGAACAATTCAGGGGTGGTTATTAAGCTGTTTAAGACCATCATTTTCCCACGATTCGAAGTGCCTCGTGTTGTCATTAGTGATGGAGGAACTCATTTCATCAACAAAGCTTTTGATCATTTATTGGCTAAGTATGGAGTTCAGCATCGCGTAGCGAGTCCTTATCATCCTCAGACGAGTGGAAAAGTTGAAGTTTCCATGACGATTAAGGAAATTTTGGAGAAAACCGTCAATGCTACAAGAAAGGATTGTTCTGCAAAGCTGGATGACGCACTTTGGGCTTATCGAACTGCATTCAAAACTCCTTTGGGCACTACTCCTTTCCATTTGCTATATTGGAAAGAATGTCATCTTCCAGTGGAACTTGAACACCGAGCAGCTTGGGCAGTGAAGCAGTACACTTTCAACATCAAGCCTGCTGCAGAATGACGTATGATTCAGTTAAACGAGTTAGATGAGATTCGACATCACGCTTATGAAAACTCCAAGTTATATAAAGAGAGGACTAAAGCGTATCATGACAGAAAGATCGTCTCCCGAACTTTCGAACCAAATGACCAGGTACTCCTGTATAACTCTCGTCTAACTTTGTTTCCTAGAAAGTTGCGTTCTCGTTGGTCAAGTCCATTCACCATCAAGGAAGTTCGACCACATGGAGCTGTTGTGCTTATCAGTCAGGAAGGCCAAGAATTCCCTGTGAATGGCCAAGGGGTGAAGCATTATTGGGCGAAAGCCAAAATTCCAGATGGGTACATTGTGTCACTAGATGAAGCACCCGCTGTCTAATTTCAGACACGTTCAAGTTAAAGACTGAAAACAAGCGCTTAGTGGGAGGCAACCCACTCGTAAGTTTCTGTACGAAATTCGCTTTTATTTTCATTTTCTACTAACTTCCGTTGCATTTTGTTTCAAAAAAAAAAAGAAAAAAAAAGAAAGGAAATCGAGATACATGTCGATCGACACACCATGTGGTTGTCGATCGACAGGCCCAACGGAGCAACCGAGGTAAGTCGACTATAAACGCTCGACACACACACACTTTCCTCACTTCACTCGACACACAACTTCTTTTTACCCTAACTCTCTTAAACCTTCATAGTTTTGAGCGAATTTTGGCTCTAAATTGTACTAAATTTCTTCCTCTTTACGATTCTATCACTTACTTTCTCGATCTACCAAGGTATGTCCCGAAATCTCTTGTTTTTGGTTTCGTTTTGATGGAGAATTTAGGTACACATTGGGTTCGATTTTGCTCGTTTCTTGAATTGGGTTGATGATAGTGATGTTTAGGAATGAATTGTGATGTATTTGAGTATGAGAATTAGAGAATTGCAGGGTTTTCAAATGACTTCGTTCGGTCTGATTTTTGACCCTGTCGTTCGACAGCCACGATGGGTGTCGATCGACAGGCTAGTTATAGCCCTGTCGTTCGACACACATAAGGGCTGTCGAACGACAGATCCATTTCTAACGACCATAATCCGCCAATTTTTATTATTATGTGTTTGTGTTTGACTATTTTTGCAGATGTCTAAGCGATCTCGGACCAGCGGTGGCAACCCATGGCCTAAGAGAGAGGGGGAGAAGATCCCAAATAATCGACAATGGAGAGATTATGCAGAAGTCGTTCTTTCCAAACCCGAGGTTGTTACCAGGCGAATTTCGGAGACTTGGGATGATTATGATTCCCTCTTTTACAATCAATGGTAGAGTGTGAGCATGCAGCCTACGCGTATTGGGGATCGACCTGCTTTTGGGTATTTATGAAGAGGTTAAGCGTTTGCTCGAACGTGGCGGTTTGGGTAACATCGCCACCAAACATCATGACCTGCATCCTGATTTGGTGTGTGAGTTTTTCGCTACGATTCGGGTTTATCACCCCATGGATGTTGTACATACAGGAAGAAATGGGACACTGACTTTTATGATCGAAGGGGTCAGATACAGGATTAGCCTCAGGGAGCTTTGCGATATCTACGGATTTCCATCAGATAGGGACAACATCATCTTACCTCCTGCGTTTTCAGAAATGAAGGCTTTCTGGCGTTTGTTTCGAGCTGGCGAGTTCTCAGGAAACTGCGCTTTTCATACAGACATTCGCCATCCTGTTCTCCGATATATATGATTCGCCTACTCTCCAACATTGTTTTGTACCGGAACGAGCCCGGTAAGGTTTGTCATGACGAGCTTTTGGCTCTCTACTATCTCATCTCGGAGGACATTACCTGGCAGTCCTATGGTGATCTCCTACGGGATCTCAACTGGGGAGCTATTTTAGCCGAGCGTTTGTTGGAGCAGAAGACCACCCCGTTTACTCTTAAGACGGGTAACCCATTTCGCGCAGGTAGCCTCATTACTCCTATCATGAAGTTCTGTGGCATTGACTGCGAGCGTTACGCTGCGATTCGCATCCCATGTTCTATGGACAGCAGGCACATGGTGAGTGCCACGTGGATTGGGGGTGATCGCCTGTGGCTCATCCGCGATGATTCCAGGAGACAGTTCCAGGTTCTTCTGCCGTTCCCAGAGTTGACGGATATCCGAGTTGGCTCCGCTGTACTTCATTTCCTACCTGATCAGCGACAGGCCATTGTCAGTAGACGCACCACTCGCAGAGTTTCTTCTCACCGCAGGGGTGCTTCTTCCTCTGCTTCAGCTGCTGCCAGTTCTTCTTTTCAGCTCATCGTTTTGCACATGGACCGGGCTAACCCATTTACTATCAGAGATAGCATAAATAATCCCTGCCTCTAGAAGCTTCATAATCTCTTTCTTTACAACATCTTTTAGATTCGGGTTTAACCGTCTCTGATGTTCTATAGAAGTTAGAGACTCGTCTTCTAGATGGATCCTGTGCATGCAAGGATCAGGTGAAATGCCAGTAATATCATCCAATGAATAGCCTAAGGCCCTGCGATACTTTCTAAGTTCACACAAAAGCAAAGCAGTTTCAGCATTGTTCAATTCAGCATTGATGATCACAGGATAAGTGGATTTAGGACCAAGAAACGCGTACCTTAGCCCGACTGGAAGTTGTTTTAGCTCAATCTTAGGAGCTTTCAACTCGCTCCATGGATTAGCTAAAGGTGTAGGAATGGTTGTAGCTGGAGATTTCTCCACAACTTCATCCAAACTCGTGTAAGCAACCATCTTCCCCATTGTCTTGCTTGAGTTCAACATCTTAGCATACCCAGTTGCGTCTATATCCAAAAACCCATGCTCACTCTCAGTTTGTGTCAAAGCAATCTCCAAAGGATCATCAACTAGAATCTTTTCACCTACTTCGTTGGAGATCTCTAATGAATCGTCAATGGAGAAAGTCTGTCCATCCAACATTGGTTTCCTCACAAACTTGCTCATCTCAAACTTCATGATTATGTCTCCCAGGTGGAGATCTATACGCCCATTTCTCACATCTATCATGGCTCCAGTAGTACACAAGAAAGGTCTACCCAAGATAAGAGGATCCTTGGGTTCTTCTTCTAGCTCTAAGACCACAAAATCTGCAGGGATTAACACATTACCAATCTGCACATGAAGATCTTCCAAGATTCCAACAGGCAACTTAACAGAACGATCAGCAAAAACCAGAGAGATCCTGGTTGGTTTGAACTTTGTGAATCCAAGTCGCTTAGCTACAGAGTATGGCATCAAGTTAACACTTGAGCCTAAATCACACAAAGAACAAGCAAAAATCGTCTCTCCAATCTGCACAGATAGAACAAATCTTCCTGGATCTCCAAGTTTCTTGAGCACTTTATTCTGAAGAATATCGCTACAATCCTTTGTAACCCTCACAATTTCTTCATCTCCAGAAACTTTGCTCGTCACCAAACCCTTAACGATTCTCCTCATCGGAGGCATCATCTGTAGTGCATCAGTAAAAGTAATATTCACTGTAATCCCATCCAACATCTCCTTACATTTTGCATCTTCCAAGTCTTTCCGTGACTTCTTAGGACGAGTAGGGTATGGAACCCTTGGAACATAGAGACGAGAAGGTTGTGGTTCTTTTGTAACATCATCAATTGCAGATTCACCTTCTTTTTCAACATCTACCTTATCATTATCTTCCACATCAATGACTACCTCCTGATTTCTACCACTTCCAGCAACTTATTCCAACACTTTTCCACTCCTAAGTGTGATGGCATTGCATCCCAAGTACTCATTTTTGGGATTCTGTTCAGGTTTTCCTGGAAGAATTCCTTGTGGCCTTTTGATTGCCTCAGTCTGAGCTACGTGTGTATCCAGCTTCTTCACATGAGAAGAGAGGGCCTCAAACTTGCCATTGAGATCGTTGTACATGTTATCCACCTTGACATTGATCTCAGTAGCAGACTTCTGATGAATCAGTAGCAACTGTTGCATAAGCAATTCGAGCTTGTTTTCCTGAGAAGCTGGAATTGGGCTCACTCGAGCTGATGATTGGAAGTGGTTGAAAGGCTGAAATCCATTCTGACTCGAATTTTGCACGAACTGTTTCTGAAAACCCTGTGAAAAATTCTTCTAATAGCCCTGATTTTGCACGCCAGTCTGCCCTGAAAATCCCTGAGAACCAGAAACGCCCGAGTTTTGCACGTACGTTTTCCCTGGACAACTTGTTGTGGTTAGACCTGATCTTGGGGGTTTTCAACATTTGAGCTCCTATAGGACAAATTCGGATGGTTTATGTAATTCTGATTAAAACCCCTGTTTTGCACGAAACCCTGTCCATTCACATAATTAACTTCTTGCTGCTCATCAGTCTCTTCTTCAGTGAATTCCTGGTAGAAAACTTCATCTGCCCCATCTTCACAAAACTGCACACTTTTCAGCTTCAACAACTTATTGTACTTCTCTTTAAGATCATCATACTTCTGAGACTCAATGCTGCTTACACGTTTGTCATACTTTGGATGGTAATTGTTGGAACTTGCAGCCATGTTCTCGAACAATTCAAATGCTGATTTCTCACTCCGAGTCATGAAATCCCTATTACTGGCAGCATTGATTTGTTTCCTGGAATCATTGTCAACTCCATCAAAGAAGATGTTGATAATCTGTCCATCTGAGTACCCATGGTGTGGACACTCTCTACGAGATTCCTTGAACCTCTGCCACGCGTCACCAAATGACTCTCCTGAGAACTGGTTGAAAGAGACGATCTTGTTCCTTAGAGAAGTTGTCTTGGACTTGGTGTAGAAACTATCCAAGAATGCAGCTCTGCATTGATCCCAAGAGGTCAAAGATCCAGGAGGAAGGGATTTCAGCCACCTACAAGCTTTATCTGCCAAAGAGAAAGGGAAAAGCTTGCACTTAATCCAGTCTTCAGGAACTCCATTTGATCTAGTAGTACTGCATATCTACTCAAAGTTCTCTATGTGGTCCATTGGGTTTTCAGCAGGTAACCCATGGAAAGTGTAGTTCTTCACCAATCCGATCATCTGAGGGTGCAACTGATAATCGGCTCGGTTCAAAGCTGGCACACATATTGCAGAGCGATTCTGGTAGAAGGTATGAGGTGTGTCAGCATCGCCCATACCAGGCTGAACTTGCTGCAACTGCTGTAGCTGTTGCTAAAGCTGCTGAAAATCGGCTATTGTAACAACCTGACCCGCTTGATTGTCGACTTGATCACCCATTGTGACTTGTTTCGACCTGTTCGGTTTTCTGTTTTCTCGTTCTACTCTTCCTAGTTCTTGGTTTTTTAAGCAAAGAAGATTATCAGAGCCGTCACTTCTTCTCTGCATACACCTGAAACTCACAAAAAATAAGCAAAAATAGAGTAGGTTAGTAATCTTAGACTAAACTTCAACCCAAAATTCAAAGGTAAAGCAATTGGTCCCCGACAACGGCACCAAAAACTTGATAACACAGGTTTTAACCCAAATTAACACTGCAAGTGCACAACAATTGTTGTAGTAATTATGAGATCGAATCCACGAGAACCAAGTCTACACTTCAAACTATATGAACCGAACTTAAGCTAAGATGATATGAAAAGTGATTGTTTGCAATAATGTAAATGAGAATGACAATGTAAACGATGTAAACTATGAATTAAAAAGCATTAGGCTTTAGGGTTTTTTGTAGGAAATCAGAGATCACAAACCAGATAACTACTCAGGGAACTAATCAGCTCAATCTTGAACTCAAACATAATTGTATAACTAATCCACTGTCGTGGTACTAGAGACTTTATCTAACAACCAAAGGTTCTAAACTGTCGTTTGAACTTAGAATTCTAGACAAGCATTAACGAATTGGTTTGATATGTTCACAAATCGCCTTAACATCAACTTTCATTGGTTAAGGACAATTTGCTCATCTATGTTAGTTCATGCATTTAATCGAACACTTTTGATGCATTAAACAACCTAACATCATGAACTAGGTGATCAATCTAATTCAAGCGATAAGAACAACGATAGATGAAGACAATTACAAATCCCTATTTGTATCTAGTTCTTGCGATTCATGAAATCCCTTGAAACCCTAAAACCCAACTATGGATCTACTCAGACATGGAGATAAAGAAACAACAAAGAGATGAAAGGAATTGCATAATTATATTAAAGAATAAGAATTTGGGTTTAAAAATCTTCTCTAAAGATGTAGAGTTAGAGATTCTTCTCCCAAAGCTTACAAAGAAATAATGCTAAAAAGTTTGATGAAAAAGAACGTGTTCTGAAAAAGTGGCTAAAAATTAGGTTTTATTCTTCTAAAAACGGATATGGGTCGATCCGGGTCAAGTTGGATCGGATCTGAAAATCTGCAGGAGAAACAGAACTACTGGTTTCTCCCATCGAGGTGTCTGCTGATGGGACTGCCTGATGGGAGTTCCCAGCCGAATTTTGCACTTAAGAATTCTGGATGTTTGAGACTGGTTTCTCCCAACGGGATGTCTGGCCGATGGGACTGCCCGATGGGAGTTTCCAGCAGATTTTGTCTACACCGGAATTTGTATAGCTTCTACTCCACTTATCCAATCGACCTCAAATCAATTCCAAATGAAAACTAACTCGATGCTCTAGATTGTGACAAGGTATGATCTCAATCCAATGATGAAAAGCTCCTCAACAAGTGCCAAACTTCTAACTTTTCCGCTCTTTACTTTTGCTTCATGCTCCTTATGCTTTAGATTCCATACAAACATGTTTCAACCTAAAAAGACTCCAAAAACCAAAGAAAGATTCGAAAAACCTTTGAAAACAATGGTTAGAGTGTGTCAAAAACGCAATACATCAAACTACAATTTTGATTCATTCTGAGAATTACCTAAAAGCCTAGCTCTTTGTTTAATTGAATTTAAAATCAACAATCTTGCCTGTTACAAATTGTTTTTGTCATTTATTTTACATGATTTTACTTAGCTCAATTCGAAGTCAATATTCTTGTCGTTTGATTTGACTCCCAGTGATTCGACCCCTACTACAATTGATCTCTTAATTTGAGAGAGTAGCTCAAGGTAAATTTGAACATATCAAAAGGTACTAAAAACCTTTAAAATGTATGATGCTAAGCCGGTTTCAACTCCACTAGCATCTCATTCCAGGTTACACAGTGTCCCTAAGGATCAGCTAGAAGAGGAAGCTATGCACATGAGGGACATGCCCTATGCTAGTGCAGTGGGTAGCCTAATGTATGGTATGATAGGCTCCAGACCTGATCTAGGCTTTGCCATTGGCTTAGTTAGCAGGTTCATATCTGCACCAAGCAGAGAACATTGGGATTCTGCCAAATGGATTCTAAGGTACTTAAAGGGAGCTTTGGATAAGAATCTAGTGTTCAAGAAGAACGATGTGTTCTCAGTTGAAGGTTTTGCTGACTCAGACTATGCTACAGATTTACATAAAAGAAGATCAGTTACAGGGTATGTGTTTCAGGTTTTGGGTAATAAAGTATCTTGGAGGTCTAACTTACAGCCAATAGTGGCCTTATCTACAGCTGAAGCTGAGTACATGGCTCTATCAACGGCTACTAAGCAGGCTTTATGGCTAAAATGGTTTAGTGAGGAGTTGGGTTTTATAGTGAATAGTGTCAAGTTGCACTGTGATTCACAAAGTGCTACTGCACTAGCTAAGAATGTAGTACATCATGAGCGTACTAAGCATGTAGCTACTAAATTTCATCGCATTAGAGATGTGGTAGCAGCAGGTGATATGGTGTTATGTAAAATACATACTACTAAAAATCCAGCAGATTTCTTGACAAAAGCCTTACCTAGGCCAAAGTTTGATCTCTACTGTGAGCTGCTGAATGTCGCCTGAGTGCGACATCATCCCAGGTAACTCCATACTAGTGTACCTCGCATAAACATAAAGACAAGGAAATGGTTAGTTCTCTGCTTACACTGGTTAAGGATAATCTAGTAAGATGGAAACTAGAGAAAGAAGTTGTGAGTTACCTGAGGATGTATGCAATTCAGACGAATGGTCTTCAGTTCCAGGTGGTGTATCTGTTCGGAACAAGGAAGGCAAAGAGTCATCAGTTTGAGATCAGATCAAATAGATTCAAATCTATAGTCAGATGAGTGCTGATAGGTGTTTTGAGTGAGTACATATACAAGAGATGCGAGGTGGTACTTGATTCAGATGGTTCACTATAAGGGTTTAGTGTGTGGTTGCTTCCATGGTTGCTGTTTTGCAGGTACATGTACAAGCGACCGCGTCCCAAAATCAGAACAAATGCAAAGAATTGAAGAGTCAGTTTTGGGTCATCGATTTAGTCAGAAGATTGAGAGACTCCGATCAGGCTACTTGCAACAGCAAAAAGAAACAGAAGCAAAGAATCATAATCAGCAGACAGATAATCGGTAATCTCAGACTCAGGGTCTCTCACAGATGAACAGTCACATCGACTTGTTTCATCGCGAGTGTAAAGGAGAAGAGAGATTGTTACCTTAGTAGGGCTGAGATAGGAACATGAGCTCATGGGCATAGGCGAGCCGTCGAAGCTGCAATCAGACCAAGAAAGGAAAGTCCATCGCGCTTCGCCGCTGGGATCAGAATCGAGAGAGGAGGCTAGGGTTTTTTCGGGAGAGAAAGTTGAGTTGTGTTTTGTCTGGTCCAAGGTGGTATTTGTGAGTCAAGATTGACCCAGACATACACAAATTTTCCCGAATGGGCTAAAGAAGGCCCAAAGTTACAAGCAAAGGAAAATAGAAAAATCGTTATGGCCAGAAAAACTGGTAAAGCCCAACACGTGAAGAGAAGGTTTGTTAATCGAACAACAAACTAGAGGAGAAGCATATAATCAAAGGATCGAGGCTTGAATCATTTATCACCATTACAATCATCTTCAAGCTTTTCTTCTTCCTCTTTATCTTCTTCCTCAAGAAATTTCTCTTTCTCTGACTTGTAAAACCCTAGTACTTTTTAACCGCCATTGATAAGGCGTGTGTATCTCTTGGTTTTGATTATAGTGGAGTTTGGGAGCACCGATCTCCCACGAGAAGTATCATTCGCCGGCTGGGAACTCGTTAATCGGCTGGGAACTCGTTAAAGCGATTAACCTGCAGATCCAGTAGATCGAAGTCAAGCTAAAACCTTACAGGTCATAAACGCTTTCGCACGATTCATCAGAGTGTTCATGCTCTCTTTTTGAACGTTCATTCAAGTTTTTGCAGTCATCTTTGCGTGTTTCGAGTGATCACTTCGAGCTTTCTCTCCTTTATTTGATCTATATCTCTCTTTACCTTCATACACCGAACTTACTCGAGCTCTCTTCATAGAATCCACGTGCATTCGCACATTTTAAGTTAATATCAACATTAGTGTTTTATAACTCTTTTGTAATATAATGAAAAACGCCTAGTCAAATTTGTCGACATAGATTGATTAGTTCTAAAGGCGTGTCAAATTGGATAAACCAAACCAATCCAAACCATACTAAATGGATCATGGATAAATCCAATCCAATAAGCAAATGACTAAATGGATCATGGATAAATCCAATCCAATAAGCAAATGACTAAATGGATCATGGATAAATCTAAACAAATAAGCAAATGAGTTTGGATTATCCATGAACTCATTTAAATTAATGGATAAACCATTTATTTTTTTTAATTGAAGTAATTTTGTTTTTCCTAGCAAAATCAAAAATTGTGTTTTTTTTCTGTTTAAACCGCAAATTTAGCTTTTCTTTTTTCGAATCCGTGAAATTGTGATTTTCCCGCAAAAAATCTTAAATTTGTTTTTTCCATTTAAACCACAAATTTAATTTTTTTCCTTCGGAATCCGTAAAATTGAGATTTTCCCGCCAAAAATCTCGAAATTGTTGTTCCCGTTTAAACCACAAATTTGAATTTTTTCTTCGGAATCCGTAAAATTTATTTTTTCCCGCCAAAATCGGAACTTGCGTTTTCCTGTCAAATCTGCAAAAAAAAACAATTTCTTTGGAATCCGTGAAATTGTGATTTTTTCCGCTAAAATCAAAAAATCGCGTTTTCCCGCCAAAAATCTCGAAATTGTTTTTCCTTTCAAACCCGAAAATTCGGTATTTTCTTCCGAAATTGTAAACTTGTGATTTTCCCATCAAAATCGTAATATTATGTTTTCCGACAAAATCTCTAAACTCTAAAGTTTTGAGCAAATTTGGTATTATATATAGTTGGGAATGTTTCAAAATGACCCATAATTTGTGGTTAAATGCAAACATAACCCTCTTTTTTCCCCTCTTCATATTTTGCCACTTTTTCACCATAATATCCTTAACACCATCATTTATTAACGGAATTGCCATTATATGCTATTTTTTTATTTATTTTTCTCCAGAATTCTGATTTTAACAAAAAGACCTAAAAACTAAAATACATCAATTTATTTACTAAAATGCAATCTTCTTCAATTCTCCCAACCACCATGAACACCCAAATTCAACCTCCAAATGCTTCTCTAACTGATTTATGAGTTCTAAATGCTCAATATTTAAACTCATAACCTCCTAATCTTCCACTTTCTCTCCAATTTCATCCGAAAAACTCTTCAAATTACGTTTTCAAAATTATTTCTCTCATGACCTAACAATTTTGATTGTTTTTGGATGTACAACGGTTGGGCTTCTTAGATAACGGTACAATTTGAAGTTTATGGTGCTTCACGAAGCTCAAAAACGAGTTCAACGGCGAAAAAATGTAAGTACACTTGATTTTTTCAGATTTTCTGATCTGGTTCGCGATTGTAAACTTCCGATGAAGTCTACAAGTCAATGAATAGGCTATATTTGCAATTGACTATTCTTGAAAATATTTGAAAAGTCTACGCGCTCTCCTTTGAAAAAAAAAAGACGTGTAGATTTCACATGATGAAACGACCCGACCCATTTTTTTTTAAAACAATAAACCCTTGGTCTCGGAGTAGCATTCCCATAAATGTTATCCTCAACAACCAAGCAAAACATACAGACAACACTACAACGGATAACAACAAATCAACCAATCCATTCTAATAAAATGCTAAACTAGTCAATTCCTCAACAATTCCAATTCCATAAATTCCAGCAACCTAATAGCGGTTCTAAAACAATAATGGAAACAACAAGAAACACAAACACGAGACCCTAGATCATCTCCATCTTCGTAGCCGTGATTCCACGATCACAATTTGCCTTTACCTGCATCACAAGAAAAAAAAGAGATGCGTGAGTATTATCATAAATACTCAGTGAGACGGTCATCTCATCTACGACTGCGCACCCAGGCACGATGGACCGCTCAGACAAATATACAACAAAAATAGCACACAAACACATAGGCTCAACCACAGCCAAATCGGTCAGGCTGTCGATCGACACTACCACTAGGTGTCGAACGACACCTTCTGTACATGCATGTCGATCGACACAACCTCTAGGTGTCGTTCAACAGCTTGTCAACTGGGTGTCGTTCGACACACCTTACGTGTGTCGTTCGATAGCCTCCGTGCTGGTTTGTCGTTCGACACACCTCGTGTGTGTCATTTGTCAGGCCCTGCGCAGAATCCTGGGAAATCGATCATAATCCTCTCGGATCGATTCCTCCTCTGCGACAACACAAAAACATGCACGAAAACAACAATCACTCCCAACCAGTAACAATCCACAGTCTCAACCAAACACCACAATATCAATCAATTCGTTCCAAACCTATCACCAAGCAACCCTAACGAATCCACCGGCCCGTAAGCCATGATCACACACTCACCTTGAATTATTCGGATAGAAACTGATGAAATTGAGGTTAGAAACAAAATCCACGACAACCACCACAAAATTCTACTCCAAAGCACTCAAGAAAGAAACCCTAATCCACAAAACTCTCAGGAACAAAAGAAACTTCTCTCAAACTCTTTTTCTCTGATGTTGGGACTTTGGTTCGATCAGAATGCGGCAAAAAAGCCTTATATACGAAACCCTAGGTTTCGCCCAAACCGGCCCGGTCCAACCGAACGATTAAAATCGAACCAGAAAACCGACCACTTAAAGGCCCTGTCGATCGACACACACCACGTGTGTCGAACGACAGCCCTTAAGGCACCTGTCGATCAACATACACCACGTGTGTCGATCGACAGCTCCTCCATTTTCTTCAAAAATGGTTCACGGGCGTCACACATGAAGTCTACGTTTTGAAGAGGTTTGTTTTGCATTTGACCATAACTTTGACTTTATAAAGTAGACTTCATGTAGAGTCTACAAACCGTAGACTACAAATGAAGTTTACTTTGTAAAAAAATTGGTCAATTTTGCATTTGACCGTAACTTTGATTTTTTAGAGTAGACTGCAGTAGAAGTATACTATGGGCGGAAATGTTAATTTTGCATTTGACCAAAGTTTCGAACATTTGACCAGAAAAAACATTAATTTGTAGTCTTCCGGAGAAGTCTACTATTTATTTAATTAAATAGTAGACCTCCCCTGAAGTCTACAATTGATTTGATTCGAGATTCTGGTCAAACACAAAACTAACATCTTTTTATGAGTAGACATCTACAGAAGTCTACATACGAGTGTAGACTACATCTTAAGTCTACTCCTAAAAGTCAAAGTTTGGTAAATTGCAATTCTAACCTTCTAATTTTGGCGTAGACTTCTCGTGCAGTCTAAACTCGGTTGTAGACTTCTGGGGAAGAATTCTATGATATTTTGACGGTTTTCCGCGTATTTGTGTAGACTTTAAGAGAAGTCTACGTTAAAAAGTCTAACTTTGGTCAATTGCAAAACTAACCCTTTTTATTTTGTTGACTTCAAGAGAAGCCTACACTTAAAAAGTCAAAGTTTTAGTCAAATGCAAAAGTAACATGTATTTTTTTGGAGTAGCCTTTAACAAAAGTCTACAAACCAGTGTAAAGTTCAAGTAAAGTATACTTCGTGATTTGCCGTAATTTCAAAAGTAACCTGAAGTTTAGACTTATGCCGACGTCTACGATGTTGACTTCAACAGGATCTACATTTTGAAATTTATTAAAAACGCATTTAAATCCTATCTATAATGAATTTTTAAGATTTGTTTGTTCACACATGTGTATTAGTTATTGTTTTTACTTATTTGTGAGTTGGACATGTTTAGATCTAATATTTGTGGGATTAATCAATTTTCATGTTTGCTTAGTACCTTGAAATTCATTAAAAATGCATTTAAATCATATATATAATAAATTTTTAAGATGTTTTTGTTCACACATATGTGTTAGATATTGTTTTCACCTATGTGCGAATTGGACGTGTTTAGGTATAATATTTATGGGATTAATCAATTTTCATGTTTGGTTAGTACTTAGCTCATTTGTGTAGACGTCATATGAAGTCTACTGTTGTTGTGTAGACTTCAGATGAAATCTACGTCTCAATTCCGATTGGTGCTATTATATTTTTGATATGTTGGTTCAATTACGTGTTCTATGGAGATTATGTTGTGAAAGACAAGTTATGATATTTTGAGATGGATAATCATAAATAGAGAATGGCTTTTTAGATATGATTGTGCACATGATGACCCGTGAAAATGGCATGAGACGATTATATGCTAGACGAGGAAACTGAGTCCATGGAGTTTAACGTTTTCATTAACCGAGTCAATGTTGCAACAAATAACTCCGCACCTCTTATGCATGTTATAAATGATGTCATAAATGATAATCAAATTCGCAATTAGAGAGTAGAACGCCTGCTCGTAATGTTTCATAGACTATTAGATTTTGCTTTCAAAATTTAAACATAAAAAAGTCCATATTTATCAAAAACGATGAAATGAATTTTTCTTTATCAATCATCTACATAGAAGAATACACAAGCATTCTAAATACATTATTACACATATCATCAATTAAGAACATTATTCAATTAGAATAAGCATATATGTACAAGATCTTAGGTTAGGTTATTAATTGATCTATTGCAGGAACAATCAAATCCAAACCACCATCGTCCCTTCTTCCTTTTCCCAATGATATCTCATGTGACCACCTAAAGCCTGACCACTCGAGAACACTCTAAAACAATTTTTACACTTATGATTGCCCAAATGATATCGTCTGTTACGTTTGCGATTGCAAAACATCTTTGAACGTTCTTGTGGCTCGCTCTATGCCCTCCTAAAAGCCTGATGTGATCCAAAAACACTTTCTCACATGGTTACCTAGAACTCATCATCATTTGAAACCTAATAAAGAGAAGGAAAGAACATTTGATCATAACTAAAAGGCCAAGATGAGCACAATATTCTTGTTAATGGCCATAGAATCACACGTAATCCAGTGCTCATACATTTTCAAAGTTACGATCCTAACCACTTTTAGGATCTTAATAGGAAAAAAGAATCATCAATAAGGAAATGTGAATGTCTTCTCATATACCTTCTCGGATAGCTGATATTTGAGATACAAGCCCCTCTCTCATTCCTTCTTCATGTAGTATACAATAACACATTATGAATGTAAGAAACAGAAAACAAATAAAAGCGATTTTTTTTTTATAAGAGGTCTTAAGACATTTGTTTCCTAATAATGTCAGACATACATCAAAATTAAGCAGTTGAAGACTCAAAATCAGATACACAAAAACGACATAGCAAAATCAAAGAACAACCAACAAAAACAAAACAAGAAAATTTGTATACCAAATCAACGTCTTAAGAGCGTGTCATCAACGTCCATCTCCCTCACTTTCTTGTTGTCTCCTACAATATGTTTAAAATTAACTACTCTTGCTTAATCCCAACACAAAAACAAAATCAACTTTTTAAGTGAAGTTTTAGAGAATTTAAACAAGTACCTGAAAAGGACTGACACAGACGACTTGTTCGCCGATAAGAGAATTAATAGTGGATGTTTTTCCGACACCGCAATTACCCCAGATCTGCGACAGTTTTTTGAAAAGAATGCGGCGACTGGTCAAAGAAAAACTCACCGGAGTAAAAAGATGTGACGGTGGTTGGTCAACGTTTTGTTCGAGATTGCTAGAGAAAGAAAGAGATTAAAGATGTGACGGTGGTTGGTCAACGTTTTGTAATGTTTATTAAGTTGTTTACTTTAAACCCTAAATCATATATACGAATCTACTACAACCATAAACTCATGAAACTTATTAAAATCAAACAAAAATAAGTACCAACATGTGATCACATTAATATCTAAACAAGATTAGTTGGTCTATCATGTATTGGTATAATATAGTATGTATTTGTATTTCATTTACTACCCCATTTGTCTTTGTTGATTTTTTTTTTTTTTATTTGTGAATTTTATTTTTTAAATATCACAATTAATTAGAGTTTGGTTATGAATATAATTTTTTGATCAAATTATTTTTTATTGATTTATAAATTTAAAATTTCTAAATAATTGTGGAGTAGACTTTTGATGAAGTCTACACCATTACTATGTAGACTTCTCCGATTTTTTACAAAGTAGACTTCTCTAGTGCGTTGTAGACTTCTCGTGGGTTAAAACGGTAATTGTGCAACCTATTTTTTCTTTGGTCATAAATGCTGTATTTGTAATTTCACTACCTTTTTGGGTTAGTTTTACCGAACATGACATAAGGGTCTACAATTGCAATTAAAATCAATTTGTCAGTCAGTTTTAGCAATTCCCCCTATATAGTTTCGGTTTATACACTTAATTTCGGTTAGTAAATTAACTTTTGTTTAGACATTTACTTCAAATTTGTTTGGTTAAGTTTGGTTTTATAATGTATTATATTTTTAATTATTATATTGTTATTGGTTTGGTTATCGATAAACCAATAACCCATTTAAATTTTATCCATTTCAATCCTATCTATTTGATCCATTAATCCATTTATCACATTAACTCATTAAGATCTAAACTTTTGATCCATTGGATTAATGGATGAAATGGTTTGGATTGATCCATAATCTTATAATCCATTTCGACACCCCTAATTGTTGTGCAAACACGTACTAAGCCTCTAACGGCTTTGATTTTTTTTCTTTTCATAATAATTCCAAAAACTATAATGGTCAGAGCAATGAATCGAGCAAAAAAAAAAAGGGAAATGAAAAATGGAATAAATAAGAGCAAAGAATCGAACACAATTTTTCATAGAAGAAAAAGAATCCAAAAAAATAAAACACGAAAACATCTTCTATATTAAAGGGGAGCGTTTTGAGCTTATGTGTCAAGTTCTCATTTTTTTCTCATATTTTTTATTTAATTAATTAAAATTACTAACTACTACTATACTCATATCCATACACTTCAAAAATAACTTAATCTTTATAGGGGTGGTTTCTAAAATAACCCAAAATTTGAAGTCAATTACAAATCTATACCCCATTTTCTCTCTCATCAAATTGTTTTCAAAAAAATCAAAACATTCAACTTATTTACCGAAATGCCATTATATCTGAATTTTTTTTTTTTTTTTTGAAAATCAGACATTTGATTTCACAAACAAACACCCAATTATATCAACTTATTTACGAAAATGCCATCACCATCAAGTTTCACAACCACCATGAACAACCAAATTGAAGCTCTTCAATGCATCTCCATCTGTTTTTCGTGCATAAATACATCACAAACTAACTCATAACTTCCTCAACTACCATTTCATCTCCAATTTCATCCAAAACACTATGTAAATGAGCATTTGAAAAATTATCTCACTCACAATCTCTTGAATTTTCGTGGTTTTTTCTAGATAATGTCTGGGCTTCGTAGTAAACAGTTAGAGTAGGGATTTTGTGTGTTTAAACGAGCTAAAAACAGGGATCTACGGCGAAACGGAGCTAAAAACCGTATTTTCCGATCTGGTTCAGAAGAGTAGACTTCGTCGGACGTCTGCTGGTCAACGAGAGGTTAGATTTGCAATTGACTTTTTTCAGATTTTTTACGTAGACTTCTCATAGAAGTCTGCTTGTGCTCCTTTATTCTCCTTTGACAAAAAAAAAAAATCAGTAGAGTGCACGGGAAGTCTACTTAAAAATGGGTTAGTTTCGCATTTGACCAAAATGTTGATTTTTTTTAGCAGACTCTGTACGCGATTCTACTAGAAGACATCCGTCAGAGTCTGCTCGACCACGTTTAGGTTATTTTTTGCAATTGACTTTTTGTTGACTTTTTTGAGTAGACACTATTGAAAGTCTACTCTATACGGTGAGGTTAGTTTTGCGATTGACCAAAATTTCAAACATTGACTTTTTGAAAATATTTAGAGTAGACTTCCCCAGAAGCCTGTTGCAAATTGAATTTTCAGCAGACTTCTGGGGAAGTCTACTCGTTAATTAATTCAATATTTGGTCAAACACAAATCTAACCTGTTTTTTAAGTAGACTTCTTTTAGAGTCTACTCAAAAAGTCAAAAATAAGTCAATTGCAAATGTAACCTCTACTGTAAAAGTCAAATTGCAAATATAACCTATTTTTACTGCAGACTTCTAGAGAAGTCTACTACTAAAAGTCAACATTTTAGTCAAATGCAAAAATAACCTCGGTACACTTCAGTTAGGGTCTACTACGCAAGAAGACTTCCGTTAGAAGTCTACTAGGTTTTGCCGTAATTGCAAAAACTAACCCATTCGATAGACTTCTTCGGAAGTCTACTAGTGAACGTTAAACGCAGTCTTCTGACGCAGACTGCTGGTGAAGTCTGCGTTTTTATGTTTTTTAAAAACGAATTTATAGCTTATATATAATACATTTTCAAGATTTTCTTGCTCTCACATGTGTGTTTTCTAATATGTGATCTTCTGTATGGGTTTGAGATATTTAAATGCAATATTTATGGTGTAAATGAATTTTCTTGTTTGAGTAGTAATTAGCTTTTCACGGTAGACTTCTTCAAGAGTGTACTAGTAGACGGCATGGAAAGTCTATATTTATGGTTTTAGTAAAACATTATTTTAAAATTATGTATAACGAAATTTTAAGATTTTATTGGTTTCAAATGTGTGTTATATTATTGCTGTTTTTATGTACTAGTTTGACATCTTCAGCTGTAATGAAACCATTTATTTCTGATTAATTAGTTTTTTCACAGTTTAGTAGACTACGTTTTGAAGTCTGCTACGAGTTTTGATTACTAATGTGTTTCCTATTTGTTTTTACAGAGACTGGTTCAATTACTAATGTGTTTCCTATTTGTTTTTACAGAGACTGGTTCAATTAGCTGTTGTCTTTGGAGAATGAACTATGAAAGATGGGGTGTGGCAGTTTGTTGTTGATAATCTTAGAGGAGGAAGACTCTTCTTCTTGAGTGATGGTTGTACCCATGGTGATCTTCTTGAGATGGTACAAGATGATTATGAGCTTGACAAAGAAAAAGAGTTGGTGGAGATAACTTATTCACTCCCAGAAACAATCATGCAACATATGGCACCGGTTACACCTCCAGTGCATGTCACAAATGATCGACAAGTTCAGAATTTGATCAACCTAAATAGAGCAATATTTAAGTGCAATATTTATGACAAATATCAATTTTCTTGTTTGACTACTGCTTAGCTTATATTAGTAGATTTTATATAGAAGTCTATGAATAGACGGTAGGAGAAGTCTACTCGTACTTTTTTTAATAAAAATGCATTTTAAAATAATGTATATTGATATTTCATTTATATTTTTACAATTAAAAGGTTTTAGGAAAATTATATGCATTTTAGAAGTTAAATTTGTTAAGTAGAGCGCATGGTATATGTGTTATGTGTTGTTGATTAACGTACTCTTTTCTTGTTATATTTGTGGTCTTTCATATAACAATTGACAAAATCTAAAAATTTCGGATATCTTTTTGGTCTAGCATTTCCGCATTTAAGACTTCTATGTTTCTTGTTAGAACCTTGTTACCAAGATCAAAATTAAGAGGAATCAATTCCTTTTGCCTCTATAACTAGTCTCTTTGCCGACTGTTAGCTTTTTAATTCGTTTACATGATCCTGACATATTTGGTCGGACATCATATCGATATCATTTTCCCATTCAAACCATATACTACATAATACAAGATTCTTATAAAGAAATTTGGAGTAAAATAATTAAACTTTTTTCTTAATAAACAAAACAATACTCATTTTGTATATATTTCGAGATCTCGAGTCATACAATCGTTTTTCAATGCAAATGGAACTCCAAAAACTCCATATCAATCTTAATAGCTTCAAGTTGCCTTAAAACAATTCCACAACCAAAAGGTTATCATGTCCTTCAAGATCTCCTATGTTGTCATGGTACTCCAGAAACCTGCAGAAACTTTAGTGTCAAACATATGTTGGTGTCAACATTTTCAAAGAATCAAACAAAACAAACAATTTCCACAGTTGAAGATCTAATAAAGTTTCATCTTCTTCGTGTGTATAACAAATGCAAGTGAAACACCAGCCCAAGCATTTCAACTTTGTGAGTCCTTACCCCAATGCACAATTCATATAGATTATCCTACCTCTTAGATTATCACTTCTTTTACTAACAAAGAGATATATAATCAGCTGCTGAGATAGAGCTAAGTGAATCAATATACTCACATTGAAAGACAATCTTGGAGCTACTATAAGAATTAAGAACACAACATCTATTTCTTTCTCTTCTATTATCCTAAAGTTAGTAACAGAAAGTCAACTCAAAGTCACACACATACGACTGCTAAATTGTCTATAATTACTTGATGGATCAGTAAATCCTCCTTCTGATTACACTCATCTAATTCTCAACTCCTACTCCATATCAAGTTCATATGATTGAACGATGGTTAACCGGTGGCTACAAGACTCAGTTGTGTAACGGTGAATCTGGTTCAGAACCGCAAACCAAAGTGTATGTAGAGACAGAATCTTCTTTTGGTATAGACACAAAGTTTAAAGGAGCTGTTTGGAGTCTCCTACCTTCCTTGAAGTCTCCGGTTTATTAACAGACCCTGCATCTTCTTTTGATCCTGTATAGGAAATGACAAATTACTTTTAACAGCTGAGCCATATTACAAATCGTAAGGGTTTAAATAAAACAGAGCATTTTGACAAACCCGGTATCGTATCTTTTCCTCTTCCTATTGTTTCCTTGTCAGTTTATAATCTTCAAGTGTGGATACTAATCGAATTGGAGGAAACTAGTAACCATAATCAAAGGAGAGAAGTTTGGGTTTTGAAATGTGTCTACTTTAATGTTTACTTTAACTTACACCATCATATAGAAATAGCTTATGTGTTTCGTCCTCCCATAAAAACGTTTTCTTGATGAGATTGTCAACCATTGCTGCAGAAAACAATAGACAAAGAAAATAATAAGATAAAGATTTCATCTGAATCTTTAGTGGACAAGAGGAAAGAACATACATGGAATCTTGTTTACTGTAATCCGAGCTCGTTCTGCGTGCTTCAGGTTTATTATTGGTGAAGTCAAGCGTTCAAAGCTGAACAAAGGGGAAACACATAAACAAAACTCAAAACGGAAGCACTGATGATAACAGGAACAGACCTTGTAAACGCCTTTCCCATATCCGGACGAGTTCAAAGCTTAGAAAGAAGCAATCCCGAAATCCTACGCATCGGTCCAGCATTACATAAATAATCCTTACAAAAACCTAAACACCGTGACAGATCGAGATGGCGTTTGGGGGACATCGAGACTCAGACCATGAGAGATCGAGCAGAGAGTGAGAGGATTCGAGAGAGACAAAGAGAGAAATGGAGAGCAAAAGGGGATTTTTTTTTTAACCTTCATTGATCTTTCTTCAGATCTTCGTGAACCTCCTCGGCTCGTCATAACCATAGCCTAGGGTTTTCGATTTCGATCTGAATCGAATATATAGAGAGAGAGACAAATAGATGAAAGAAGAAAACAAGATCTGTTCAATAATAGAGGAATATCGTACCTTGTAGAAAATCAAACCACCATATCTGAGTGTAAATCTGTGCAATTTTTTAAAAAGAGACAGATTTAAGAAAAAAATACATACAAAGAGAAAGAGAGAAAGAGATGTCAGTGGCTAACCACGGTGGAGGCAGCGATGAGATGGCGGTCAGTGAGATCGGGGGAGGCAGAAACTGGTTTTGAACTGTGGTCATGTATAGATCTGAGAGAGAGAGAGATTTCTAGAATAAGAAAAAAGAGAGGAGGCGGCAGTAAGTTTAGCAAAACAATTAGGGCTTCCAAATGTAATTTTCGTTTATATAGGAAGATACTCAAATCCGGTTAGGTTAAAGATCCGGTTAGGTTAAAAATCTGGTTCGGTAGACTTCGTTTTGCAGTCTGCTAAACCCTAAACTTTCCACGAAACCCTAAATTTAAAGTAGACTCTATCAGAAGTCTACTTATTTGAGTAGACAACTAATGAAGTCTACTATACTTTTAACAAAACCCTAAACTTAGAGTAGACTCTATCAGAAGTCTACTAGTTTGAGTAGACTACTAATGAAGTCTACTATCCGAAAACGTAAATTGACTATTTTCAATGATTATTCAAAAGCCTAAATAAAAATTCCTACAAAACGGTCAAAAAGTTTAATATATTCACAAGTTAACACTTTTTCTGCAAATTTGACATTTTAAAGATAAAAACCCTAAACCCTAAATCTAACCTTAAGTGTAAAAACATGTTTGCAACCTATAAATGTCACATTGTTACCCATATTTCATACTCGTAACTCGGCCAATTACGCCAAATGATGAAAACCTTGTCAAAATTTTACATCGTCTTATAGTTAATTCAACTTAAAAAGTCAAACCCTACACTACGGTTTATAAAACGAAACCCTAAACCATCGAAACACTAAACCCTAAACCCTAAACCATAAATAATAGACAAATTCCTAAAACTAAACCACTACAACCGTAAATAAACTCATAAAACCTATAAATATCATACATTAAACTACCAACATATCACCACATCAATATCTAAACAAATGGTTATGAAGTACCTTGTTTGGTAACTCTTTGTTTAGTATAGTATGTATTTCATTCATAACCTAATTTGTCTTTCTAGGTTTAATTTGTGAAATTTTAAAAAATTTTATTTTTCATACTTCACAATTATTTATAGTTTGGTCACCAACCAAAATTTTTTATCAAAATATATTTTGTTAATTTATAAATTTAAATTTGAAATATAATTACCTAGTAGACTTCTCTTGAAGTCTACTATACCACAAAGTAGACATAATTAGTCTTTGTATGTTTAATTTGTGAATTTTTATGAAATTTTATTTTTCATACTTCACAATTATTTATAGTTTGGTCATCAACCAAATTTTTTTATCAAAATTTTTTTTGTTAATTTATGAATTTAAATTTGAAATATAATTATCTAGTAGACTTTCCAATGAAGTCTACTGAACCACAAAGTAGACTTCACATAGAGTCTACGCGTTGGATTTCGTGTGGAAGTCTATGAGTAGACGTCTACATTACGTAGCAGACTTCTCTAGGGCTAAAACAGTCATTATGACCTGCGTTTTTTTTTTGGGTCATAAAGGTTGTAGTTGTAATTTCACTACCCCTTTGAGTTAGTTTTCACAAACATGAGATATGTGGGTTACCCATGTAGTTAAAATCAAATTATGGGTCAAACCAAGCAAATTCCCCATCTTTATACCCAAACAAAATATAACTATTATTAATTACTACTATATTCCTATACAAATACTCCAAATACCTTACTTCATATATTCAAAGAAAAATTAAATAAGTTTACTCATCTAAATGTCACTACCTAAATATTATTTCTATACAATACCAATTTGACTATTATAATGCATATTACCAAATAATTTTGAAACACGAATTAACTACTAAATAAACACTAAAATAATAATAAATTTATAAGATCAGAAATATGTGACAAGTTTTTGGTTATAAACGCAATCCTTCATTTTTGTATCTTTGAATCATATACCTATCTTTAAAAATATGTTTGCTTGGTTTCAGCTATTTCACAGGTGAAACGAGTGAAACATATTTTATAAAAATGTTGTAAACTTAAATATGTAACATTGATCTTAAATTCCGTATAAGAAATCTATGAGTAATTACAATTAATTATTTAATTAAGATTTACTTAAAAAATATTCTATCTCGCGTAAAACGCGGGTACTATTCTACTGAAAGGTAAGAGAAGAAACGTGAGGTTTTGGTTATAGTGTAATGAAAGTTGTTATGAGAAAATCATGCATTAATAAATGGTCCTCGAGCGTTTCCATTTTGTAGTTAATGTATTTCGTGTGATTTCTTTTGGTTACTTATACATCACCAATGTAGTAATACTTTTGTTTGACTTTTTATGGTGGAAGATGAAATTGGGATCAAATTATCAAATTTCCTTTACTACCATTTTTTACATTTATATACACGGTATAATATGTATGTATTTACACGTTGATAAATTAATCACAGAATAATGGATTGAATTCCGACTCGCTAAATCAAACATTAATTATTACTAATCATCAATATTCTGATAGGTATCGTGATACATATGTCATTGGAGAACCTATATCTTTGGTTTGTCATGTTGTTTAAACAACAACATAGATGACCATATGGTAAGGTAGTAACGCACACTAGAAAAATTGGATATTTTCTAGGACTTTGTAATTTTTCTTGTAGTTTTTCCTTGTTACACACCTATCTTTATAGTCACAATAATTTGTTAGCTACACACAAACAAAAATTCACGCATTTTTAGAAGGGAAAAACCCCGAAAAATACCCCAACTAATTTATTTTTGTTAGAAAAATACCTAAACTTTTTGCGTTGCCAGAAAAATACCTGAACTAAATAATTTTGTTCGTTTAATATCCAAACTTTTGAATTGTGAAAATTTTACACATCCAACTTAACGGAGTTTTAATGCCGTTAACGGTCAGTAAACGGAGGTTAACATCCGTTAAGTCGGATGTGTAAAACTTTCACAATTCGAAAGTTTGGGTATTAAACGAACAAAATTATTTAGTTCATGTATTTTTTTGGCAACGCAAAAAGTTTAGGTATTTTTCTAGCATAAATAAATTAGTTGATGTATTTTTCGGGGTTTTTCCCTTTTTACAATTCAAAAGCAAATAACCTAAACTTTCTAAATAATGGAGCATATACGTAACACTGTAAACAAGAATTGGATAAGAATAAGCACAACGACAAATCATAAATTAAAGGAAATTGTAATTCAAGAAAAGAAAACAATACAAAATACTATGATATAGTGTGATTAATGTCGAAAAAGGGATCTGAACACATAAATATAGGAGAAACCATGATTTTACGGGAGAGATAGGGTTCTTAGATGGTGAGGGAGAAACAATTAATAAGTGAGGAGAGAAGTTGGAGATAATTGAATTGAAAGAGGTGATCGGTAGTTCCGATTATAAAATAGTGGTAGATAGTTTTGTGCCTCCTGTTAAAGAGGACGTGGAGATCGTGGAGTAATTTCCGAAGGAAGTTAAAAGGATTATTTATTTATTTTCTTAAATGAATCAGTTAAAAAAAAGAAAAAGTTAATTTGACTAGTTAAACTAATTAGGTTAAAGAACGTAAAAAAAATAATTATTGGGTTCACCTCTCTTTCCTTCACCCCCACCTCATTAGCCAATCTAATACACAAATTTAATTAAATAATCTAAAATTGAATTAATTGTGGGATCATTAATTGTGACATACAACTTATAATTTTTTTTGGAGAAATTTCCTCATATACCACTAAATCAAGTTTCCCTTTCCAATCTACCATCAATTTTAAAAAGTTCTATCAATACCACTAGTTTGAAGAGTAAAAAACATTACTATCCTCATCTCATTTAACCCGCAACTCATTAAAGACAAAAAAAACAGTAAAAAAGAGAAGTGACGAGAGATCACTTTTGATCCCTAGATCTCGATCTCACAGCTCGATTTTCCGGCGATCTCATCTCAACTTTCCGGTGATCTCAGATTTGTTACGACAGTGGATTGAATCTAACGGCGAACTATATCACGTTCTTCAACGAATGCGATTTCGCAAAATTTGGGGCTCGATCACTTTCTTTAAAAATTTATCACGTAACATCGTAAAATCAAATCCGATTTGAATCACCTATCTTGAATTCTAATAGATTTGGTATGTATTCTCTTTCTTCTGTTTTTTGATCGATTTGGGGAAAACAACTCGACCTAGCACTCTTACCTTTGGTTTATCTCTGAATTTTCCAGATGATCTCTCATGTGGTATTGTTTCACTTGTTTTTGGTATGATGATGTTTACTTGGATTGAAATTTAGTGTGGAGTGTGGAAATACCTACTTGTTAGTTCTTATTTCACTTGATTTGTGTTTCATATGTCTCTTACAATTAAACTATGTATTACGATTGAATCCGATATGACATTGTTTAGCTCCATGATTACTCGTAGTTCTGGAATTTCAGTTGTATATTGAATAGAGATGTGTGAATGTATGGTGAATTTTTAGTGGATAAGTGTATTAGTTCTTAAAAGTTATATCAAAGTTGATGAGATGAGATGCGCAAGGTCCACATATATTATACATGATTACTGCTACATTGGTTGCATAATTTCAATGTGTATTTCTTTGTTCATTAACTATCTAGGAAACATAGGATGAAATGTGTATTTCTAAAGATTTTTAGGATGAAATGTGTATTTCGAAAGATTTTTAGGAAGCATTCATGCATATTTATGATGGTCTTCCTAAATATTGCATGAACTTTGAGTTGTAGTGTCTATAACAACATTAAGAATTTAAACTTGTTGGTTCTGCTAAGAAGTACTTTATGTTTCATACGGTAAAAACACACTTGAGAGTGATGATTTCCACTCGTGTGTATTTGTATAGGATACATGTGACTGTGGAAAAGGCAGAGAAGAGTGATATACCAACCAACTACAAGAAGAAGTAAGCATATATGTAATATATAAGAAGATCATGAACTGATTCGTTTGTGTGTAATAGTAAGTCTCAAATGCAACTTATTGACTACTACTACATAGCTTGCATAATTTCTGGGGCAATTTTCAAAAATACCACTTTTTAAGTTTTTTTTCCAAAAATACCACCATAAAGTTTTTTTTCCAAAAATACCACCTTTTTTCCAAAGTTCCAAAAATACCACTTTTTTAAAAATTCATTTTTAACATTCAAAACAAAACCCTAAACCCCAAACCCCAAACCCTACCCCCTAAAACTATACACTAATTTTGGAATAGTTAACCCAAACCCAAAAAAATTAAATTCTAAACCTTAAAAATCAACTTTTAAAAAAGTGGTATTTTTGGAATTTTGGAAAAAAATGTGGTATTTTTTGGAAAAAAAACTTTAAGGTGATATTTTTGGAAAAAAAACTTCAAAGAGTGGTATATGAGGAAATTCCTCTAATTTCTGCATGTATTCTTTGTTTATTAATTATTTAGAAAACCATTATTTAGAATACCTTCCAAAATACAAATTTAGGAAGCATTCTTGCTTTTTTGAAAGAATTCCTAAAAATTTAAGGTCTTCGTAGATCGTATGTTGCATTTGTTTTACCCTCTACTTACTACTCTTTTCATACTAAATTTATTTTCTTTTTGTTTAGGTGAATGACAAACAATGATGTTACTCTTGAGATTGTTGGTAGCTACATTCACTCAGTTGCAACATATGTGATATGTTAGAGAGTTTGGAGACCGTTGATAAAAAGAAGGGAACGAAATCAGTTGGAGAGCTTGGAGTACGTGGTTCAAAATTTCAGAAGCACAATTGCAACATATGTGGCATAAAAGAACATAGTAAAAGTATGTGCATAAGCTATATATATGATTAAGGGCAATTTCCAAAATACCACTTTTTTAGTTTTTTTTTCCAAAAATACCACCTTAAATTTTTTTTTCCAAAAATACCACAATTTTTCCAAAGTTCCAAAAATACCACTTTTTTTTTAAAATTCATTTTTAACATTCAAAACTAAACCCTAAACCCCAAACCCAAACCCTACCCCCTAAAACTATACCCTAATTTTGGAATAGTTAACCCAAACCCAAAAAAATTAAATTCTAAACCTTAAAAATCAACTTTTAAAAAAGTGGTATTTTTGGAACTTTGGAAAAAAAGTGGTATTTTTGGAAAAAAAACTTTAAGGTGGTAGTTTTGGAAAAAAAACTTCAAAGGGTGGTATATGAGGGAATTACTCTATGATTAATTGGTGCAGCAGAAAATGTTGGAGAAGCACACAAAAAATACATGCATAATGATTATTTTTTATAGTATAATTGGGTACTGTTTGTAATTGGTTAACATTTTTTAAAACACACTTTATATTATGATTGTATTGATGATGAGAATCTAGCTACTATGGGTTGATGAGAATCTGATTCTAGGTAACTTAACTAATTCGATTATCTATAAGTATTTAGGAAAGCTTCCTACAATTTTAGGATAGCATTCTGAATTAAGAAGGTTTTTCTAAATATGTAGTTTTATGTCCTAAATATGTAGTAATTCTTCACACATGTTTAAAAAGGTTGCTAAACTTAACAACAAGAAGATTTGTGATGATACAAGCATTGTCACTTTTGGTTTGCTCCTAATTAACTAATTTATGTTAATCATACAAGTGTATATATATATATTTGTTATTGTGCAAATATATCGAATTCCTTTAGTGGCCCAACGGTTTCACATCATATATAGTGTACCCTAAATTCGCGGGTTCGAGGCTATGCCGAACCAATTTTCATTCTCCCTTTTTCCTTGTTGTCACAATGTCGTCACAAATTACCTACGCATTTGCCTCTCCTCTGCGACAATCCAAAATTGTGTGACTTATTTGCGACGACTTACCAACAGCTCCATAATAGTTTAAGAGTTGAACAACATATTTAAAGTATATACAATTTATTTTTATGTAATTACCTTGTTCTAACCTACATTAGTCATATGAAATGTAAATTAGTGACATGATGTTTGGAATTTCCAAAACTAAGAAAAATATAAGTGTAAAGATATTTGTAGTATTTTGTTTTTGTAGTATTTTAATACAGATAAGCAATCAAATTGTTAAGAAGTACATTACACGTGTATTATATAGGAGAATTGTTCAATCTATTGGTTATAAATGTTCAAGGTTTAGGGTATTGGTTTGTCGTCGTCGTAACTGCGTCACTAAATAGTCACAAATAAGTGACTCATTTGCGACGTATTTTTGGCTCCAAATATAAAAAAATTGGGCTTGGACGCGAAAATTTTGGCCCTTTTACGCGGCCTTTTATTTTGCGACGCCTTACCGATTAATTTGTGACGCCTTATCTTAATATATATAAGGAAGTGAAAAATCCCCAAATCAGTTTTCTGAAACCCTAATTTCTTTTTTCTCTCTCGATTTCTCTGATTCTCTTCAAATCAAAACACGAAAAGATGGTTGTTAAGCAGCGAGGTGGTCTTGTAGGCGGAGGTAGAAAGGCAACCACTGGTGGTGGTGGTGTAAACCGAATCGGCACTCGAGGTAAACAAACCGCTGCTTCTGGTGGTGGTGTGAAACAGACTGGCGGTCCTAGTGGTGGTGTGAAAAAGACCGGCGGTCCTAGGGTTGGTGTCAGACAGACAGGCGGTGTTGGTAAACAAACCGGCGGTGGTGGTAAACGAACCGGTGGTGGTGAAGTGACTCTTGGTGGTGCTTCGACATCAAAAACACCACCACGTCACAATAGCAGAGAGGGTACGTCCAGAGACGGCGGTCTTCGAAAGCTTCCAGCGGTTCCGGAGGAAGATATTTCAATCTCACGGGGACCATAAAGACTTAACGCCGAAGAGGTCTTAGCCAGAGAGTGCAGTGGTACACCATCACACCGAGATAGGTCAACCGGCGGCGGTGGTTCTTCTCAGTGCTCCAACCCACGAGGTCGTACTCCTCCGTCCGCTAATGGAAGTCCCGACTCTCAAGCGACGGTATCAGTTTCTCGAACCAAATCTGTTCCTCCGCCTTATAGAGATACAACTAATAGGCTTCCGTTTTGTGGACTATCGAGTCAACCTCTACCCAGTATCCAACTTCCCAGCCTCAGTTTCCAACAACGCCAAGAAGCCTATCCAGAAGATGAAGTTGATAATAGCGATGAGGAAAATGACGAGGAAGAAGAAGACGAACCCAATGGTGAAGAAGAAGATGGTGAAGACATGGAACGTTATCAGGAACCACAAGGGCTAGACGGCCAGCAGCTCTTGGAGCATGTTTTGGCTCTTCCAGGGCGAGAGAGGCTAACTCTCCTCAGTGAAGTTTACCAAAAAGATTCGTTATGGTAAGTTTATTGAGTTGCTTGTAGTTGTTGTTTATCTTGAACATATGGTTTAGTATTAGGACTTGTAGTAGGATTTAGAGAGTGGTAGTATCATTTTATGTGTTTTCCATTTGCATATCATAGTCTGCTTATATGTGTTAGTGTTATTAACCTCTATTTATATTCATGTCTTAGGTTTACTCGGGACAGCGGAGTATTGACCCGAGCGATTTGTCGGATATTTCGTAGCAACTTTGATGACCCTTACTACAGCTGGTCGGTGACGCCCAGAGATCAACAAGAGCTATATTTCCAAACATTTGCGGTAATTTTTCATTCTTGAGCAAAACATAACTGTTATACTTCTATTGATCAATATCTAACTGAGTTTTTTACTATGTAGCGGAAATACAATCGGGAAATAGGAAACATTTTGTATAATTATATACTTTTGTGATGCATTTCAGTGATCCCTATTTAGGAAACAGTTTGTATAATTATATACTTTCAGTTGTATTTTGATTGTATAATTATATACTTTTGTGATGCATTTCAATTTCAGTTTTAATTTGGTTTTTAGTATTGCATAAGAAATAGTTTAGGTGACAAATAAGTTGCAAAAATACAACACATTAGCAACCAAACAAATGTTCCAGAGTCACTAAGTAGTTGCTATTTTGTGACTCTTTAGTGACTCTAAACAGTCATTCACGACAACGAAAGCTGTCTCAAAAGCGTCACAATTCTACCACTACAAAGTCGTCACTACTTCGTCTCTATATAATGACTGAAAATCAGTCACTAAATAGTCGCAAAAGATAGGGTATCACTACTTAGACGCTAATTAGCGACAACTAAATTCGTCTCAAAGTCGTCATAAATTTACGACTACAAAACCCTGTCACAAGTGCGTCACTAAATTGCCACTCATTTGCGACGTTTTAAATTAGCAACGCAGATTTTGCGACGACCCTATTTCGTCACAAAGTAGTGGCTACTGAGTCATTTGCGACGATTTTGTGACTCTTTTCGGAGTGGCTCTTTAACAGCTTTCTTGTAGTGTGATCATTCGCTTTCCCTTATGATTTTTTTTGACTAAGGGGGGAATGATCTACATAAGTATTAGTCTCGAAAATTACCATTGTTACGCATGAAATCCCAAGGAATGCGCAGCATCGTCGCTCATTGTAAGGTTCTCCAACCAAATCCTCATCGTGTGCAATTTTGTGAATGAAAAACTGCGTCGGACCTTTTTCTCTCTGGTGTTTATAAACATGCATGCACATAAAATAAAGGGAAAGAGATCGCATGAGGCTTGAATAAAAGGTTAAGGCTAGGGGTTGTGTACCAACTAAAAATGAGCTGGCCATTCATGATCAACAAAGAGTGGTAAAGTAAATAAGGAATCCTGAACGTTGGATCGATTACTGTCGTGATATCATCAAAGAAAATGTAGCGAGATGGAGATCAAGTGTACTAGTCTGAAGTTTGATCTACTTCGTTTTGCAACTCGCGATAAGAGGGGAACCTGTATTATCATCTGGTTTCGAATTTGCTCCATCCAATGGCTTCGTCGCAACAACTAAAAGTCACAAAAACTAAGCGTTTGTTCCTAGGAAAGATCGTCGTTCCCTACATTTTGACTCAATAAAACAATTTTTTTACTAACTACCTCACCCAGACTTGAACAACACTGTCCCCAGTGTTATTAAATATGAGATTAGTGAGAAGGAAAAGAAAATAAATCAAAAATATGTGAAAACGAGAAATTTGTACTTGTACTGTGGATGTGTCGATCGACACTCATAGAGTGTGTCGATCGGCAAGAGGTGCGTGGATGCGTCGATCGACACTCATAGAGTGTGTCGATCGACAACACTTTTGAAAATCTGAAATCGTGGCTTTTTGGGGCTTCTGTCATTTGAGTAGTCTAGAGGTAACTGTAAATCCCTAAAATGAAACACGATCAAATAGCACAACACATCATCATAAGGCCGGGGGCTAGGTCCCCACCTGTTGTTCCTATGACATAAGCTACCTTACATGATTCTGACATTCGACTTGAAAGGAAAGGATAAGGAGCCGGAATCCAATGAACAACAACGATTACTTAGGATCAGCTTGCGAAATTGTGGCATGAATCGAACAAAATCGAAACATTCAGTAAAAGGTTTCACAAATTCGAAAGTCATACGGAAACAAATAACTAACTGACTCAAAAGAAAGAAAAATGACTCAAAGAAAAAGAAAAGACTTACAGGTGGGTTGCCTCCCACCAAGCGCTTGTTTTCAGTCATTAGCTTGACTGTATCGGAGCTGTTTAGACGTGAGGTGGATCTCTGAAGTGCACTCCCCAAGACTTGCAGGGAATAATACCAGAAAAAAGCTTCATAGTATTGTTCACCATCTATTGGATAACTACCTCTTCTTTCTCCCTCAACACTAAAGGAATGACAATTCTGAATTTGGAGAATGGGGTTGAGGTCTTTTTGCACTTGCCTTTGGGGTTCTCTTTGCACTTGGAACTTGCTGGATTGTTGACTTCATGATGTGTAGTGGAAGGAGCAATCTTGATGACATTTTGAACCTTCTTCGTTTCATCTCCAACATTAACGCTCATACAAGAAGTCTGTGTGACAAGAACTGAAGGATAGAAGACATTCTTGTTGATGTTCGATGAGGAGATTCGCTTATTAGGAAAATCCACCATTGCTCCCACTGTTGTAAGGAACTGTGCACCAAGAACCAATGGTTTAGATATGTTATCCTTGGTCTCAACGATGTAAAAGTTCATAGGAACAAGACAATCTTATATTTGAAGCAACACGTCAGGAATAAAATCTTTCGAAATTGTAGACGATCTATCTATAAGCTCGATATATGTCTTTGAATGTTGTAACTTCTTTGCAACAGCCTCACACATGACGTTCACATTTGCTCATGTGTCACAAAGAGAATCCTTCAATTCCTTATCTTTGATTGAGCACGGAACAACGAACATCCCTGGATTCAACAACTCTGGTAGCTTCCTCAATGATGTTGGAGCTTGTTTCCCTTTATCCTTAAGTGCTTTGTCACTGCCATGGTTGATAGGTGAAAGGTATAAACTTCTTGGGTCCGGAATCTTGGGCTTGTAGACACGTTCGACAACGATTTCAGACTGATTTTTCAAGTATTATGCGTTTCTTACTGGTGTCGATCGACACTCATCAGGTGTGTCGATCGACACTGTTGATGGATTCGCATTCGTACAGAAATTTCCCGTAGGTGTCAATCGACACTCATAGTGTGTGTCGATCGACACTGTCTGTTTCGAAATTGCCGCCAGATCTCGGTGTCGATCGACACCAGGAGGTGTATCGATCGAAGCAGAGTCTGCATTCCCCAGTTACGGCCCCAAAATTTGATATGCTCACATTTAACCTTGAGCTACTCTCTCAAATTAAGAGGTCGTCGTAGTATGGGTCGAATCACTGGGAGTCAAATCAAACGATAGGATGTTCGACTTCAAATTGAGCTACGCGAATAATGTAAAGTAATAGCAAAAACTAATTTAAAGGAGATGATGATTTTTGATTTCTTAAAATTCAATTAAACAAATAGCTAGGCTTTTGGGAAATTCTCAGGATGAATCAAAATTGTAGAATAAAATATGTTAGGATTTTCTTTAAAACCGTTCTTGAACTTGGAACACTAAGGTATAATTAACCAACTTTCGTTGCGAAAACTAACTATGCCTAAACTCTAGAAAGCCAAATTCCTTTTGCGAATTCGATCAATTTAAACAAGCTTTAAATTCAAGTCCAATTTGTTCACAAAATCCCTAAACCAAATTCCTTTGCGAATAGGAGATTTTGCTCACCTAAGATCTAGTTCACGCTAACCAATTACACCTCAGTTTCAATCTATCAACCTAAGTTATCCAATTTCAGGGTCGCGAAACCTAAATCAGAGTTAATGCGATCTAGGTGAAGAACCAAAGAGATAAACCTGACAAGTGAGTTAAATCTAACAATTCATCTTCGATCCTTTCGAATAACCCTAAACCTAACAAGAGAACTACTCAATAATGGAAGCAAAACAAATCATGACTGAATAATACTGCATATAAAAGAGATAGAGAAAGTGAAACAAAGGGTTCGAAGAATCTCAAGAACGAAGTAGACTTGTCTCCCAAAAACTCTTAAAAACTCTCTCTCAATTTGTTCAATAAAATCTAAGGTAAAAAGCTAAAAGCTAAAAAGCAAAGTATAAATAATATTCTCAATTCGTGGTGGGCTTTTCTCATAGCTTTTGGGCCAAAAAGGCAATTATTCAATTCTTTAAAAATAAGCCGTCGTTACTTCTGGAGTGTGTGTCGATCGACACTCATCAGATGTGTCGATCGACAGGCGCCTAAAATTCTGCTTCTTCGCTTGTAAAACGAGTGTGTCGATCGACAGAGAACCAAATTTCCGCTTCTGAAGTTGTAACTTCGGCTTCTTTCAATTTACGCTCCAAAATGCATCATAATCGTCAATTAAGCTCTCCATGAACAACAACCTGTTAAGATACTAAAAAGACTTGAAAATAATGAAAAAACTCGATAAAATGACTTATATCATGGTCGAAAACCGGCGAAAACCATGATATATCACGAGTTTACCCCACTTTGGCGTAATGTGAACTTCTGGCATATATTATAAGTCTCTAACTTTACGTTTAAATCGGTTTAAGATATTTGCTATTTTTTAAAAATGAAGTTATTAAATAGTCTTTTACACCGAATAATAAAAATGATTCATATTTAGAAATGAAAAAAGTCATTATGCATATTCCTTATTATATAAAGGAAAAATAAAACGGTATTATAACGCATTTTGGTAATTCAGCGGATTATTAATTAAAACATTTATATCTATAATTTTTAGTATGTTTATCTGCGTATTAACTCAAATCGTAATCTAGAATATTGATCATTTTCGTGATAAAAAAAGAATAGCGATCATTTTAAAAGTGTAAGCTTAAAATGACTTTTATTCCATGTTTACGATCCACTATTGTTATTATAACTTACAGCATTTTGCTTCATTCTTTCCAAATAATAACGATTAGAAACCGAGACTAAATGGAATGTTGGTTGCACTAAGCCATGAGTTACCTTTATAAACGGATTAACGGTGAAATGGGTTACCTTTGATGCTTTAAAAATGTGTCTGTAACCATGCCATTTGACTATGCCCGTTAAGTTCGCACGGGGTCCTCCATTCAAGAACTAACCATAATACACAACGTTTCAAGTGCAAACATGTTGTTCCACTCCAACCATCCAACATGATCAATCAGATATAATTTTTTTACTCATGAAAAACATATATATATATATATATATTTATATATATAAAAAAGTATCATTCTACACATTTTCACACATATCTATTAAGAAACTTTTTTAAAATTCATATTTACCCGTTTTTAATACACTAAACAAATGTCCCTCTCTAATTTATACGTTATAAAAATAGGGTCAAAACTAGATTTTATTTAAAATTATATATTAAATATTGGAAATGACACTCTTTGTGGAACAAAAGTATAGTTGTAGAATGACACTTTGGTGAAACGGAGGGAGTAATTCTTAATCAAAGAAGAAAATGAAAATCATCACCTCAAATTTGCATTTTAATTTTAATTTTTGCAATTCCTAAATTTATGCAACGATGTTATACACATTAAATTTAAGACTTAATCATGGTCAACTAAGACAAAATATGAGTCGTTGTATTTTTGTTTGATTATATTTTGCTTATATTTTACATATGTTTTACTTGAAACCAATTATTCCAATTTTTCAAATTGTTTTTTGTAAAATTGAAGTAAAAGTACTTGATCTATATGCTCTTTTGTATGAATATTTCATCGCATATCAACTAATAAAATTGTATATTAGATAAAACAAAAAACTTAACTTTTCGAAACTAAAGATACCTTTTTTTTTTTGTCACAAACACACTGTTCCTATTGATTACATGAATACATAAGCATCATTGAACCAATGCGGAATGGAAGTGTTAACGTAGGAAAACACCAAGTTACGAGTACGAGCATTCTTCGCGAGGGAATCTGCTTTATCATTCTTTCCTCTAGGGCAATACGTTACAGTAAAGCCTGGGAAAGAATTACGTAACTCCCGAAGTTCTTCAAGTTCCGTGCTAAAGCGGGGCCAACTCTCCGGGTCGATCACCATATTCACCAGTTCTTGGGAATCCGTAAGAAAGACTGAGCAAAAACGTCGATGCTTCTTGAGAGAGGTCATAGCCCAGATGAGGCTGTGCACTTCCGCATGTAATGATGATAATACACGGCGCATCCCTCGTAGTCCCAGAATGTCAGAGGTTCCATCTTGTAACTGTAGGATCCATCCCACTCCGCTCATAGCATCATCGGCTTTCCACGAACCATCAACAAAACACCGAAATACTTCCTGTGAATGTAAGTCGTCCGCTACCAAGTGCCTCTGCGGAAAATCCGAAGGTACTCTCAGACGTTCCTTTGCCAAAAACCACTCTCTTGCTTCATGTTTGGCTAGTTCTAGGATTGCTTGCGGTGTTCGGTCCTCATTATTGAATACTTTGGCATTCCTAGCCTTCCAGAGATACCAGATGATCCAGGGAAAACACCGGACATGCTCCTCTAAATCCGGACATGCTGGTATCCGTGAGAACAAATAGTCCATATTACCCCATACGTTTTCCGAGGGAAAGAGGGAGGGAGGGTTTGGGATATTCGACATCGCCCACACTTGTCTGGCCGGCGGACATGTAAACAGGACATGGTTAATTGTCTCGACTGGATCTCCGCATCGAGGGCAATGCCGTTCCTGCTGGAGATGGCGGTATGCAAGTCTTTCATTGACCGAAAGTGCCCCCGAGAGAGTTTGCCACAGAAAATGTCGTATCTTGTTAGAAGTCTGCTGTTTCCAAGCTCGTTCTTTCAGCGGATTGAGGGATGGTAGCTGTTGATCATATTGCAAACCAGCATCGAGCGGTTGGCGGGCAATAGCATATCCAGACCGCACAGAATACGTCCCAGTATTGGTGAAATGCCAACATAACCCATCCTGACCACCTCGCTTTGAGGGTTTAAGCGTTAGGATTAAGGGAATATCCTCTGGATGAACGCAGGCCCGAAGCCTATCAAGTTTCCATTGGCCTGACCGTGGATCAATAAATTCTGATACCCGTTCATAAGGATTAGGGTGGTTGCCTAGACCCCGTACCCGGCGGGGATATGCATCCGGGATCCATTTATCTGTCCAAAACCATGATTGGGCTCCTGCTCCGATAGTGCGTCTCATTCCTTTGTCCAAAAGGGGCTGAGCTGAGATTAAGCTTCGCCAGCCATATGAGGGGCGGTAATGTTTCCTAGCTTCCAAAGGTCCCGAATAGCGAAAATACTTTCCTTTCAGTACTCTTGCTACGAGGGAGTTGGGGTAGCGGTGTAGTCTCCAGAGCTGCTTAGCTAATAAAGCTTTGTTGAACTCTTTGTAAGACTTAAAACCCATACCCCCTGCATTTTTGGGGAGACACAACTTTTTCCAAGCAATCCAATGCATCCCCTTCGAATGTTTCTTAGATTTCCACCAGAAATTAGAAACCGCGCTCGTTAACTTGCGAAGTAAACTCTTAGGAAGAAGAAAAGTGGACATGACATAGTTTGGGAGGGCTTGCGCCACCGACTTAATCATGATCTCCTTCCCTCCTCTGGAGAGGAATTTTGCCGACCATCCATTGATTCTATGGTTTAAACGGTCTTGAACGTAGGCAAAAATTTCCGCTTTCGACCCTTGTAACTTTTCAGGAATGCCAAGATATTTGCCAGAACCCCCTTCCGTCGGAATTTGTAGCCTGATCTTAAGTTCCGATCTTCTTTCCGCAGGCACATCTTTTCCAAAGGTGACTGCAGATTTTTCGAAATTTATTCGTTGTCCTGACGCATTCCCATACACATCAAGCACCTTGAGAAGGTTGTCTCATTGCTCTCCCGTAGCTTTGCAAAAGAAAAGACTATCATCCGCAAACAATAAGTGTGAGAGCACGGGAGATGTGGGGGCCACACGTATGCCACATAATCCCCCACTGCCTCAGCAGCGTGTAGATTGGCAATCAACACCTCCGTACAGAGGATGAACAGATATGGAGAGAGGGGGTCACCCTGTCGTAGTCCACGGTAAGGTACTATACTGCCTTTCGGTTCGCCATTTAATAAGATACTGTAGGAGACAGAGTTAACGCATGTCATAATCCACATAATCCACTGCTCTGAAAAGCCCATCTTGCGCATCAGGGCAGCCAGAAATTCCCATTCCACCCGATCATAGGCCTTACTCATATCCGTCTTGATCGCCATAAAGTCCTTTTTACCTACCGGATTGGTTGTTAAGGCATGGAAGACCTCCTGAGCGATAAGAATGTTATCTGTAATCTGTCTGCCTGTCACAAAGGCGGATTGGGTTTCCGATACCAAGGACGGGAGGTACCGGCGGATTCTCTGACAAAGGACCTTGGAAATGATCTTATAGCTCACATTACACAGACTAATGGGGCGGAATTCCTTCATTGACTGTGGTCGTTCTGTTTTTGGAATCAAACAGATGTTTACCATATTACTTTCAGATTCCAAGACTCCTGTGCGCATAAAGTTCGGCACCATCTCCACAACCTGAGGGCCTATCGTAGCCCAGAACTTTTGGTAAAACAGGGCGGTCATTCCATCGGGTCCTGGGGCCTTTTCAGGGTGGATAGCAAAGACAGCCGCTTTAACTTCCTGGGCGGAGACTTCCCGCGTGAGGAACGTATTCATTTCAGGAGTAACAAATCTCCTAACATGGGATAAGGACACTTCCAAATCCCTAAGAGAAGAAGAGGTGAACAGTTCTGAAAAATAATCCGTCGCTGTTTTTTCAATCTCCTCCTCCTCCTCCGTCCACTCTCCCGAGTCTGTAAGTATACCAACAATCCTATTACGAGCCCTCCGTTGTTTCGTAGAGGCCTGGAAGAACTTTGTATTTTGGTCCCCTTCCTGATGCCAGATAACCCTACTCTTTTGATGCCAGTAGATTTCCTCATCCCGAAGGGCTGTACATAACTGGTTCCGAATTGCCGCAATGTCCTCACTTGTGGCCGCATCATTGCTCTGGGCTTCCTCTAGGCGAATTTTTAGATTCTCAATTTCCTCCTCAGAGATAATTTGGTCATGACGCCTCCAACGAGATATGGTTTTTCGACAATTGGCGATGCGGTCTCCCAGGGATGGCTGAATACATGCCTGCCCGCTCGCCCACCCAGTTTTGACGACCTCCTCAAAGTCAGGTTTGGACAGCCACCGCTTGTCAAACCTAAAGCATTTCTTACCTCCCTTTCTGACTCCCTCGAGATGTGTCAGAACAGGGCGGTGGTCCGACCCCATAAAGCGGAGGTATTCCATCTTCGTATGAGAGAAAAGTTCATACCAATCCTCGTTGCCCATGGACCGGTCTAGCCGGCAACGGATAACATTGGCGCCACGTCGACCACACCATGATAAGCAGTTACCCAAATACGGGAAATCAATCATCCCACAGTTCTGCCGCATTAAATTAAAATCCAGGAAGGAATTATCCGGACGCTTGCGGCCACCTGTTTTTTCGTGATGTCCGGTTATTTCATTAAAGTCGCCGGTCATAAACCAAGGTGCGAATCGGGTCGTACTAATTCGAGTGAGACGTTCCCAAACATCACTTCTATTGGCAATAACAGGGTCACCATAAACAAACGAGAGAAAAACTTTATTTCCTTGAATAGTAGCCATTACATCAATGACATTTTTATTTGAAAAAAGAACTTGAATACAAAACTCAGATTTAGCCAAAAGGGCTAATCCGCCACTACGACCAGAGGGGTCAACTGTAAAGAGAAAGTCATAACCAAATTCAACTTGTAAATCCTGAAGAAACTGGTGATCACGCTTGGTTTCCATAAGAAAGAGAATCCCCGGGAAAAACCTCTTACGAAATTCACGTAATCGACGAACTGTCAAGAAACCACCCGCTCCCTGACAGTTCCAGCTCAGAATCATATTAACCGGCAGCCGGTGGTTCCTCATCGACCACCGGTTCTTTGAATTCCTTCGAAGTTTTCCCCTCATCTGGGCCCGTCTTCGAGGTGGACGGGTTGGGCACATCAACCAAAGCTACTTGTTCCTTAGGCGGTCCCAGGCAAGCTAAAGCCATGTGTTGATGGATACGATTACCTTGAAATGGACTATGCGCAATTTTCTTTTTCACACGTAGTGCCTTAGAAGTCCGTTCGGTACGTTTCCGTGTCGGGGATGTGTGATTCACCAAACCTTTAAGTGGGGAGATCAATTCTTCTAGGCTGAAATTAGCTGTCAGGCCCAAATCCAAAAAATACTGGCCTGGGTCCAAGAGTTCAATACTGTTTTCCACCTGATGGGCCTCAGAGATCAGCTGGCCCAAGTCCACTTCTCCTTCCTCTCTCTCATTCGCAACCCTAATCGCCCCCACAGAGAGATCGGTTGGATCATCTCCGTTCTGCTTCATCACCGTTTGGGAACGCGCCGGTGACCGCGGGAGAACCACCGCATCCCATTCCGCGTTCGCCTCCGCTGCCTCCTCCACTGAATCCCTATACCACGGTGCTCTCTCCCTTCTCGGTGGGTTATCTCTGGCCAGACTCGATTCTTGCTGTGAATCCGGAAACGATGCCGACTGGCGCCGTCGCGGTGCCTCCTCCGTCCTCGCCGTTTGTCCAAAAGTCTTGGAGACCCAAGCTTTGGTGGATAGCTTCTCGGGGACTGGTTTCGCATCGCTGCCTTCCAATTCGGCGAAGAGGTCTCGCCTCACTGGTCGTGGCTTGGAGGACGATGCCATCGTGCTCGTCGCCTGGTCTCGCCTGGAGTTATAGTTCCGCGGCGGGTCTACTGCTCGTTCTCTACCCTCGCGGCTGACCCTCGATCTGCCTCTAACCTCTTTCTCGTCCCGTCTCCGGAGTGCCTCTCTCCGATTGTCCCGCGGCTGTTGGTGCTCCCTAGGTCGATCCGGGCAAGAAGGTGCTTCATGAGTCATCCTCAGACACCGAGAGCAGTGTTTATGGAGCTTCTCATACAGAAAGTCCAGAACACAGAGCGCACCTAGGTCGTCTGTTTCTCGGCGTTTGACCAGGGGTAAGCTGCAATCCAGAGTCACACGGACTTTGGGGATGGGGTCTGACACGTCAACCTTCATGTATTCTCCCAAATCCTCTCCGATACTCCGGACCGTCTCTTCCTCACGGCGGTAATCCGGCAGTCCCTGGATGACAATCCAGAACGGGATGGTGTTTGGAAAGTCCCTCCTCACCGTGGGAACCCATCTTTCCAGGGCTATCATCGAGCCGTCATAGTGATACGGTCGGTTTTCCATCACCAGGAGCAAGTCTTCTTCATTTTGGAACCTAAAATGGACTCTGCCTTGACCCATTTCAAAGCCCTGCACTCTACCTTCACAGCGCCATATGGTTGGCAGGAAGCCAATCATAGCTGGAAGCTTCTGTTCCTGAACCTCACGCAGCAGCGGACGACCCACCAAGGTACGTTCAAACCTCTTCAGAATCTGGTTTTTGTCGATGGGAGGTAGTTTGAGAGGTTTGTCCCTCTTGAGGTCCTTATGGTTCGTGTCCAAGGAGGTCGATTTGCTCAGGTATGCCATGGTTGAATGAGGGTAACTGTATTGGGACAGAAAAAATAAGAACAGAGCTCTCAAGCAAGGGTGGTGTGATGGTAACGAGAGGTTGTGATTGGTATATAATCCAAGTCTCTGTGATTTCCTCTTAAAGAAAAGATTCCAATTTGCTCCAGAGATCTCGTTTGATGACATCTGATTGCCATACACGGTACGAGATTTTAAATCTAAATCCCTTGATTGATTCCATTGATCAAGTGGTTTAGTCCAAAGATTAATTTGAAATCCCTTAGAGTAAGGGAGTGTTGATTGTAGACTTTCCAAAAATCGTGAGGTTGTTGAGCTGTGATTTTCCTTTGTGATGCTAGATTCGCCGATATGGAATTTCCAATTAGGTCCCGTAGATACTCGTATCAATTGTCCAAGCCGGAATCGGTTCCAAACAACTCCGGCGAAACGACGCATTGAAGTTTCAAATTACGACCGTTACGTCGCCTCAGCGCTAAGCTACCATTTGAAACTAAAGATACCAAAAAATTTATAAGACTAAAAATGTATCTAGGTATTCATTCGTCGCTTTTGAAACGATATTTAGTTATAGATAGGGCGGCCCGTGGATTTTGGCATCTTATTATAAAATAGCAATAAAAGTCAATAAAAATAAATTTGTTAAAAAAACATCTCACAAATTCGAATAAATCCAAAGAAACGTAATAAAATTAAATTGGTCATCATAATAGTAAATAGAAAACCAAAAGCATATTAAAACCCTGAAATAAGATAGTATTAAAATTATAATAATCCATAAATTTGAAAAAACATCTTACTTTTGCAATTATATTTGCTCATAATCTCAAGAACCTGTGAATAGTTCTTTCTCTTGTTCGCCAATCTTTTCTCAAATTTATTCATATATTAAAGAAATAACCTAAACAGTAGATGAAACATTGGTGATACCGGATTGAGTAACAATCCGAGATCAGTCCAAAGAATAGAGGAACTAGGTTTAAATGTAATATCACAAAAATGTCAAGCGAAAAGATGTGTATAAAATTCTCTATTGAAGGCGATGTCCTCGTTTTGGAGGAATACATCAAATATTTATACAAGTACAAAGTCGGTCAAAATAACCTTAAAAGATAAATGGAAAATCTCCTAAAAGATTACAGGAAGTTATACTAATTCTAAGTATTTCCTTTTATCCGAGTTAAGTCTTCCAATTTGTCTGTATTCGCCTAGGCGGCTAATGCTCCTTAACGGGCCAAGACGTCCACATGGGTCCTCGCTGGCCCATTTTTCCGAGATGCTTCCCGAAGCTTCATGTCGAATCGGATATGGGTCGGGTATGGTAATGGGTATCAAACCTGGTACCACCAACTAGTTCCCTCCCCGAGTTCGGCGAGTATTACGTCAGCAAGCTCGACCAAAACGTACTAAGAAAGATTTTCCCAACTGAGATCTTGATTCGACACGTCGCTTCGCCTTTCCACGTGGCACACTATGACCCGCTCGTTCTTGAAAGGACACTGAAGAGACGTCTCGGTTCGCTCGCATCTGCCACCAAGGTTTAATGATTACCCTAAACTTTCACGCCTTAGAGTATAAATGCCGGATCTTTCGACCATTGGATTTTCCGTATTTATTCGTCATCTGAACAAGGTAAAATCTTCTTTCTCCCTTCTCTCTCTTTCTTTTTCCTTACTCATCTGCATTTTAGGGTTTATCTCCTATTCCGTACGACTCCGATCATGACAAAGATGTTCAAATCTTTATCTCCTTCTTTCTCTCCAAAAGAAACGCCAGTCTCGATGTCGATCACAAGACTCCCCTGGTCAATTTTGACCCTTCTCCTTTCTTGACGGAAATCGAAGCGTTGTCGTCAAGATTTGCACCCGGTTATGCTAACACTTTGGAGCAGACTAGTACAAATCTTGAAATTTCAACTCCGTTTGTCGGTACGAGTGATCGTACGGGAGGTGGATCTGGCAAACAGTAACCAGACGAACATATCGGCCAAGAAAAGGTCGCTCAAGAACATGTCGTCCAAGGGATCTTGGCTGTCCAGTTCGATATTTAGAATATCTCTCATTCGCTATAAGATGAGAGGTCGTTGGACTCGATGACGAGGGTTTGTCCTATGTCGGAGGAATTAAAATTCCTGGCCCCCATACCCCATGAACGTCCATGGGATTGTCATGCGGGTTACATCTGTCTTCACGAACAGATGTTCGTTGATCGTTTCGTGTGGTTCATGTTGCCTTATGTCTTCGTAAGGTATTGCAAGAACAAGAACATCTGCTTCTCACAGATGACGATGGCCGGGACATGCAATCTCGTGACACTTATAGTGCTTGGTGCCGAGTTCGGCATTAACTTTTCTGTTGAAAAGTATGAACATATTTTTGTGATGAAGGAGGGTCAATTCCCTGGCCATTTTTACAACAACATGAAGGCTGGATGTAAGTTTATCGAGCTGAAAAGTAAAATCGGCAAATGGTTTGACCGATAATGTTTTGTGAAGATAAACAATGCCTCGGTCCAGGATACCATCAGGACTTATCATAGTCAGTGGAATCCTTCTATGGATGGATTTTCATAAATCTTGCATTTTCCTAACACATTCGTGTTGCATTCTGTTTTGTACTTCCTCATCCTCCTGCTCCTCCTCTGGCGGATTTACCATTCAGAGAGGATATTAACAGAATAAGGGCAGGAAATCATCGTTGGGACGACCTGTCTTATACTCGTATCCGTCGTGCTCGTGACAGACTTGGTAATGACTCTCTACGAGTTACTTTAATATTATAAAGTTTTACTCTTTCGACTTCAGAGTCTGACATCGCTTTGGATGTTTATTGTTTCCAAATACTTGGAATAGCGAATACGGGGCCGCAAAGATGAAAGGTGCTACCCCCGGAATCCCTGCGTTCAATACCCCTTCCATTCCGATCCGTCCCAGGAAATCTAGGAGACTTTCCGAGGTCTCCAACAGGTCAGATGCCGAGGTCACGGCCGATCCGTCTGTCATAGTAGTTATCCTAGACTCTGAGGATAACACTGAAGGCATCTCTCTTCCAGATGAGGAAGAGAACGCAGTTGTCAGAGATGGTTCTCAGGAGGTTTTATTCTGTGACCGATGCGGCCAATATGCAAAGGGCCGATGATGCGTCACCTCGGAGATTGGTCTCTGCCGAGCTTAACAAGCCAAAGGTTCCTGGTGATGCTTCCCGTTCAAAGGGAAAAGGGATAGTTGATCCTGTAGATAAGAAGGTGGAGAAGAAGAGGATAGCGGCTAAAGCTAAAGCCGACCTCGAGCCGGGAAGGATTCCAACCTTCCAGATTGGTGGAACTTGTGAAGTCATTCCATCCGAAGCACCCATTGCTCAAAGATTGGGTGTCACACCTCCTGCTTCTCTTCCCGTCAATTCTGACATTGCGGCGATCCTGCCTTGTTCAACCGTTCAAACAACTGTTAACGTTCCTCAGCCTCCTCTTCCTCGTGCTCCTTCTCTCGCTCCGTTGACCATAATAGCTTCTGAATTCTCGTCCGAGTCTTCTCTTTCAAAGAGAAGGCGTACCTGCTAGTGGACGTTCTTTCATGTGGATCTGGTTATACCATTTTGTAATGCGGCTCCATATCACAAAGCTATGCTGATATCCCTTATTGGCGGTGTTGGAGTCAGCCTTCCCAATCCGGATAGATTATCAATCTCTGAACTTTTATTCTTTGATTGGGCTTCCGACATCATTAGTGTAAGTCATCCTTCACGCTAATTGTTTCATTCCTTCAATTCCATTCTCAATTTGTCTTCCGCCCTTTACAAGTAATCAGTACCGGTAATCGCGTCATCAACGCATATGAGGCTGATGTGCAAAAACGAGAGGATAGGATCAAGACTCTTGCATCTTGTTTCGATGTGGACACAACATGGCAGGAAATCGGTCACCAGATGCAAAGAGCCGATAGTTGGGAAGTGAGTGCTTCAGAGAACCAGCAGAATCTGAATGATTTATTTGATCAGGACACTGCTTTAAAGGAGGAGAAACAGAGGCTAGAAGAAGAAGTAAAGAAGAGAAATGTTTATCTCGAGACGGCTAAACTTTGAGCCCTTTCGGAGAAATCACGCCTTACGGAGGATCGTCTCAGGAAGGAGCGTGACGAGGCACGCCGCCGAGCTGATAAGATCGCGAGTGGCAATTCTGCCTGAAGTGTGAAACATTCGTCTCGTTTAGAGCGGATACGTTCGTATCTGGTTACTCTTCACGCTCAAGAAGAGGTAAAGGCTCAACTCTGTTACAGGCGCAAGGTCCGAATAAGTTTGAAAAAGATGGTGGAGCTAGGTGGAGTATGAATTTCCTCCTGGTTTTCTTGAGAATTATGCTAAATAGGAGGGAGAATATTTCGCCCAGGTCGAATCCTTCAATGCTAACTCCCTCGGCGATGATACTTTGTTTCCAACTCCGCCCCTGCTGGTCCTCTTCGAGACGTTGAATCCCAAACACTATAAGGAATCAACGAGCACGAGTCGTTCCTCTCTCCTCAAGACAATCAAGGTGGTGACCAAGTTTAAGTCTCAAGTGGCTTGTAATTTTATTTTGCTTTTTGAACAAGGTGCCCACTTTTGTGAGTTTAATTTACTTTTGTAAACATTGCCTTCTTGAAAGGTTTTACTCGCTTTGACGGGGTTTCTTATACTTTTAAGTATTAATGCAATCCTTTTTGAGAAATTGGCTTTTTAATATTTCGTAATATTTAGGAAATTTTTCTTTTATGCTATTTTTGTGGAAGATCGGCTTTGATTTTTTACGGCCTTATAGGAGATCCTTTTGAGTATTTCATAATACTTTGATTTTTGTTTTACGATCTTATGGGAGATCGGCTTTGAGTATTTCATAATACTTGAATTTTTCTTTTGCGATTTGATGGGAGATCAACTTTAAGTATTTCATAATACTGATTTTTCTTTTGCGATCTGATGGGAGATCAGCTTTAAGTATTTCATAATATGATCTGATGGAAGATCGGCTTTAAGTATTTCATAATATTTTTATGCAAATCACGTAGTTAGACTGTATTAACACGTTTCGCTTCTTAAGAAGCTTAAGTGATGGCAAGCTTTATGGAGTTTGGCTTACTCTTGACACTTTAGGGTTGCTTTCGTAAGAACCCTTAACTGATGGCGAGCAAAGGAGCTCGGCTTTGAACACTAAGATTAGTTTCAGAAGACTCTTAAGCGGTTGCGAACTATGTAATTCGGCTTATTAGAGGCAAGATTCCTCCAAGACTCCGCTGCTTACCAGCTCGGTGTCGGTTCTTAGAATATGTACCTAAGTACGAGGCATGCTCGGATTGGGGTCTGAGAGTGCAAAGAAGTAGTGCTTTGGCTTAGCTCAACTTTTTCCTTAGAACGAAACTTCAGTATGCGATCGAGAGCCGACGTGTAACTTACTTGGTTGTCCTAAGTGCGAGGTGGGGACCTGGCTCTGGCTTATTAGAGTTTGTGGGTTATTTCACCACAGCACTTTGAATGTCAGATACCTAGCTAGGGTACCAACGTGAGTAATCACAGTCCAAACATGGTAAGTTCGGATTTTGTAAGGGCATGCTTTCTTGCATCCATCCAACCTTTAAGGGTCGGATTAGTGAGAAAAAGTTGATTTTCTTTAAAAACTTAAAGTTTTTATTAAGGGTGTGACTGCGCTTTTGCAAGGAGCTGCCTACGTATCCTCAAAGAGGAATCAAGTCACTCGTAGTTCATACATTTGTATGAGCACGTTTATAACCAGTAGTATATTTTTTTTTCTGACCTGAAGTAATCATATCGGCTTTCATGCTTGACTCTTCGTCATGGCTCGGACTTTCTTGAGTCCCTTTTCTTTGGAAAGTCGACATCACCAATCTTTAAGCGAGCTTCGGACTCAGCCTTAAGTCGATTCTTCTTTTCGATGGCAAAGCAATTGCGAGCTTCCTTCTGGTTGCCCTTGATTGTTTATGTTCCGTTATTAGTAGGAAACTTGACACATTGATAATAGGTTGATGCCACCGCATTCATGGCGTAAAGCCAAGGCGTTCCTAAGATCGCATTGTAGACTGAGGGTGTATCTACAATGACGAACTTGACAAAGTGAGTAACTCCAGCCACATAAACTGGAAGCTTAATCGTACCGACTGTCGAGGTAGTATCATTGGCAAAACCGGTGAGTGGTTTGTTCCCAAACTTGATGTCTTCATGAGGTACTCGCATCCTCTCGAGGGTGTTTTGATAGATAAGATCTACCGATCTTCCGGTATCAATCATTACCCGACCTACTTTGCAATTGTTAGTAACGAGTTGAATTACCAGAGGATCGTTGTGGGGTTGATCTAGGCCCTTGGTATCTTGCTCGTTGAATGTAACAAAAAGATCTTCCTCGGCTGGTAGCGGCCACTTATTGGGGGTCTCGGTCTTTCTTTCGTGTCGTTGTATCGATCTCACAGAATCGTTACATTCTTCAAGCCCGCCCATAATCATATATAACTTTTTCCGAGTTGCTGACGGGTTTTTATCCCCATGCAAGTCGTCTCGGTCCCGTTTAGGGGGGGTTTACTCCAGGTGGCGCCTACTTTGGCTGTCCCTGATCGTCTTCCCGCTCCGTCGGGTTTGTTTTCCCGGGGAAATTCTTCTGAAACTCCATATCAGGAACTCTCCCGATTCGGTAGCATTTCATCAACACACCAACTCTGGGCGTTCCTTTTCTCCATAGGTCAGTTATTTCTAGGCCATTGCTTCTGTTCGGGTTCTTCAGCGTCATCGCTGATTTGGAAACTTTGTCCCTTCCTTCCGCAGCTTAGTTTGTCACCTTCCTTGACCTCCTGCTAAATCCTCTTCCAACTCCATAAAACTCGATGCTTTGTGCAAGGCGTCTTCCAAGGTAGCAGGTCGGTTAACAGTCAATTTGTTTCAGAACAGACTTTTCAGTAGTAACGCTTTTGAAGCGCATCGATTGCGCCATCGTCTGCCACAACTAACTTGGAAACAGTTCCTTTGAACCTCCCCATAAATTCCCTCCAAGACTCTTCCGGTTTCTGTTAGAGAGCCCAGAGATTGGCGGTTAAAGTCTTTTTCTCGATATGCATCGAGTAGTGCTTCAAGAAAGCTGTCGACAACTGGTGAAAGTTATCGATTGAATTTCGATCGAGCTGAGAGAACAAGGCCAGAGCATCGTCAGCGAGGTATTCTATAAACAGTTGACAGTAACCGGCCTCTTCTTCCTTGGGATGCTGAGTGGGATCGGTCTTTCCTTCGTAAAGCGCAATTCGAATCTTAGCGTTTGGTTTGACAGAAGTGTTTACAATCCGGGTGGTGAAGGGGATTTGTTTCGTTCCTTCAAGGACTTTATCGAGCTCGGGATCCGAGCTTACTACGCGATGCATCCTTGAACTCATCAAACGGATGATCGCCTTCACAGGTGCTATCTCATCGTCTCTTTCCTCTAAGCTCTGTGAAGGGGGTGTGACTTGAGTCGCAGGCTGGTCTCCCACCTATAAAACTCTAGTCGTTCTTTCGGTTGGAAACAGGTTTTGATGAATTCGAGTTGTCCTGTTCCGGGAGTTTAGATCAGATCGTTCCATGAAGAGATTCATCTCCATGAAGAGATTCATCTCTTTACGAAACTTTTCATGAGTGCTCTCTTGTTTATCGTACTTTTCCTATAATGATTTTAGCTCGGCTGGAACATCAAGTTTTGTGTCTTTGATCAAGATTACATGGGGTCCGATTTCTCTGCTCCGACCTCTGGTTGGTGATCTTTCTCCAGAATGGGAGTCTCCGGAGTAGGATCCTGTTTTTCTGAGGCTCTCGACGCCTCTTGAGGATCGATTCCGTTTGCTGGATTCTTCTCCGTTCCGGCTGCGTTCGCAATAGGTGGAGTTAGAGCTTCGTCTCCAGACATCTTTAAAAGATCTTTCTCGTGAAGGTTATATAGTAAACCTAATCGGTCCCTTTAGACGGCGCCAATTTGGTGATACCGGATTGAGCAACAATCCGAGATCTGTCCAAAGAATAGAGAAACTAGGTTTAAATGTAATATCACAAAGAAAAGATCAAGCGAAAAGATGTGTATAGAATTCTTTATTATAAACCAATGTCCTCGTTTTGGAGGAATACATCAAGTATTTATAGAAGTACAAAATCGGTCGAAATAACCCTAAAAGATAAATGGAAAATCTCCTAAAAGATAAAAAGAAGTTATACTAATTCTAAGTATTTTATTTTATCCGAGGTAAGTCTTCCAATTTGCATGTATTCGCCTAGGTCGGCTAATGCTCCTTAACGGGCCAAGACGTCCACATGGGTCCTCGCTGGCCCATTTCTCTGAAATGCTTCCCGAAGCTTCATGTCGAATCGGATATGGGTCGGGTATGGTAATGGATATCAAACCCGGTACCACCAAACATAATATATTAATTTGAATACACATTAAGTTGGGTATCAATATATATATATATATATATATAATCTTATGTTATTGTATAAAAGAGAGTTTTTGAAATTGTAACTCAAAAGATCTTTCCACGTCTTATTGCTAATCAAGATTATGACATGCGTTAATCCCCTAAATATTATTATGGAAGTCATTTTTTTCAAAAATGCTTATGTGTCTCATTCTCCTTCAAAGTTAGACAAAATTAAAGCTATGTCAAATGTGACATGGCAAAAAACTCATTCAATTAGCGGTGAGCTATTTAATACTTAGCCCATTAACTTTATAAAGAATCATAATTAATTAAGAAACTTCATACTTAGCCCATTAGTTTTGATTATTCTTATTCAATTGATTATTTTATGTAAATTAATAGTAAACTTCATATATTATATATAAAGTTATACAAAAATGACAAAATTTCAACATGAACATTTATAAAAGTTTACGTAAAAATTACAAAAATAAGGTTTAATACAAATATCCAAATTTACTATTGAATAAAATAAAAAACAATATTGATCTATGGTGAAAAATAATATTTTGAATAAAATATAAACACAAGCCTAAAGTAAACTATATAAACTTATCCATAGTAGATTATTTTCATTTTCTATATTGTTATTCACAAATAATTCACATTGCTTTAACCAAATGGGTACTGAACACAATTAGAAAAAAATTAATCATAAATATTTTTTAAAATTTATTGGATATTTTCACAAATAAATAATATTTAGATACTAATTTAAAATTAAAATTTATTTGAGATATAAATTATTTGATTAAACTTTAAGTAGGAATCAAAATTATATTATCGTCTCACTATATGCTTTATTCTAGATGTTATTATTCATAAAAAAAATTCAAAAATTATCCTAAAGACAAAAAATGAACCAAAAAACAAATTATAACACAATTGACAATTATTAACTCTTACAAAGTATTAATCGGCGTATAACGCGAGGAGTCATCTAATATAATTAATAATATAATTAATATAAACATTCCTATATTAGAAAGAGACAAAAAATGGAAACTAATAAACAAGAAAAAAAAAAGCAATTGAAGTTTTTTTAAATCGGAAACTATAATCTTAAATTTATAATGTTAAATAATAAAAAGTTGTTGCCACAAAAAGTAATAACATTTGCACATTTTTTCTAATTATTTAACAACAAAATATATTGATATTAACTATTGTTAGAGTAAATTTTTATTGGTTCTTATAGACAGCTATACGAATTGAGGCTTGAAGAGATATTTTACTGATGCATAGTTTTTTGGAGTACATCGATTAATATAAAGAGTATCCGTATAATAAGAAAAAAATCAAATAGCTTGCATGCAAAGTTCCTTCTATAAGCTTTTATCTTCAAGCGGCCATGGCCTCTTTTTTGCTCTCCCCACTTTTCTAGGCCTAAGACTTTTATATTTATATGCCTACGTCAAACCTAATTTCGTTTTTGTTAAATCATAATTCCATAAGCATAATGATGTGAAAATACCATTTTATACATAATCAGGTAGTAGGTTTATTTTACCCAACAACTATCATAAAATAGTTAATGTAGTAATTTTTATTGATTTTATTTATTTTGGAAATTATTTTGTTATTGAATGTAATTGTATTTTTTAAAATTTATGGAGCAATATATCGTGATTGAATTTTTTATTCAAGATTATCGAATATGTAATAAATTTCATTTAAAAAAACTGTTTCTGAAACTTCTTCTCTCATTTACAATGATTTAAAAAAAGTTATGTGTGATTTGGACAAAAATCTATTTTTAAATTTGCGATTAACAAAATATAGTTTTTATATAAGTAAACGGAAGTAAACGGGGTTCTAATTTAAAATATAAAATATACGGGTTATTATCATATAAATTATCAATTTTAATATTTAATACCCACATATTATGTGATGCCTAATCTAGTAATATATAAAATAGTTTATTATATACATTAAAATATTTTAAAAAAAAATTAAATAGTATTTGTTTTACCATTTGTCTCTTTCTTAATTTAATTGAAATTTCTATTTTCCCTAGTCTTTCTTTTTTAGCTTATACTTCTTTCTATTTTTTTCTTTTGCATTTTATAATTAGTTTGCATTACTTTTTTAAAATAAAATTCCTAGTAAGTTTAATTTATTAGAATTTTTTCAGATATTAATGTTAGCACTGATGTCATCAATTTGTTCTCGTAAAAATCTATACTCACTATTTTGTTGTACCATAGTTATGAGAATTTTCAGAGTTATAGTGTTGAACTGACCTAGATAATTTTTATACATAAGAGACGCAACCAAGCATAGTGTGCTTTTTCTTCTATTATTGTTTGTATTTTTGAGTGTATGATATACCACAGAGATAACATAAAGAACAGATAAACAGAACAACAAAATTGAATCAATACATGAATTTTTTTTTATTAATTCGTGCATCTTAAATAAGGAATCCAACTGATTAATCTTATTTCACCCATAGAAAGATGAGCTCACGACATGTGATTGGCTTAATAATACTCTACCAAGTCTACCAAAAAATTGTTCTTACCTGCAAAGGAAGATAACTTTGAACACTCATAAACAAATCTCACAACCCCTAAACCTAAGGAGTTCTACTCAAAACCCCTTTCTTTTTGATTTTTTGAGAACTAACTTATCAAAAGCCAAAACCCTCATATTTATATTGGTTTTTTCTCAGATAAATGTAATACAATAAACCAATAATCCGTTCTATGGACCAGCACACCAAACACTGTTTTGCGCTAGAAAACACTGTATTACATGTTCCATCGTCGTTTGTGCTACGCGCCACACTCAAGCTTTTCCGCTTTTCCTCTTGTCAACGCTTGTTCTTTACTCGTTGAGTTACTCCTCTGCATCCAACAACTGCTTGAACGCCCCCAAGATTTGAGGTGCCACCTGTCAGTTCGTTACAAATAGGAACTTTTCATCTCTGTTGTGGCACGGGCGTAAACTTCATGTCATGTGTTTCATACACAACTCATTGAAACTTGACTTCTTTTACAATATTTGTAGTGGCCTGAAAACATATATTTATCTTATTCTAAGTTTTACATCACGTGAAAACATCATGGAATTGTCGACATTTTACTAGATATAATTTTGAGCTCGAATTGATTGTAGCGATTTTAAAATAATTCAAAATAATGTATGTTGCTCACTTACAAATTCTTGATCCATAAACAAGTCTATACCATCTATATATATAGATAATCAGTTGGTTGTGTCTTTTTCTAGCTCCTTATCACCTCTTTTAGTGACTCTTCTAATTATGGTTCTTTAGTATATACTTTATGTAAAATATATTTGCATTTACACCTAAATACATGTAATATATATATATAGTTGTCCGGGAAATTTCATGCAATACCAATTATATGAGAGCAATTAATACTTTAATACTGAAAAGCGTTGTCTAGTTCGTTTTCCGTCCAAATTCATTCTTATTCTTCAGAGATCTCGACCTCCTTAATCATTTCTATTCATCTCAATTCAACTTAGAATCAACAATTGGCGACCACAGTGGGAGACAGTGAGAGTCTTCTACGCCAAGAATGACTCCAGATACAACACCCGGACACGATCCAAATGAGGCCGGAGTAGCCACTCCATCTAATCAGAACGCATCTCCAAGAACGGATCATCATAAATTAGATACGACCCCACCCGCCATACCCGTCCAAAACGTTGTTGTTATTAGTCAACTGATCGCCGACAGTCAAGTCGACCTGTCCCTGTTCTGGGAAGTAATCATGCGGCGCTTGGACGAGCAGGTGGCGCAGATGCACGAAGCCAATAGTCGGTTGAACATCATGGCTGTCATACATGCTTCAACCCGAGAACAAGCTAATGTCGTTCGACCGCGGCCAACACAGGACGCTCGTCAGCTTTGGGACAGTTCGTCGCCGTCAATCTTCGAGAGATTGGGACAACCAACTAGCCACGACAGGACCGCTGGTGATATTGGATTGATGAACAGTTTGAGATCGGTCCAAAGAATAGAGGAACTAGGTTTAAGCGTAAAATCACAAAGAAAAAAAGAAGAAGTAAAAGATGTGTATTGTTGGTGTCGGATTTCACCCGCTCTACTTCGATATTCAAAGCTTTGATTAACAACGAATATACTTTGACGTGCAGAGATTATATGGCCCCTAAGTTGTTTCCAACAATGAAACAAGTCTTCTCCGCCCCTAAGTCTTCTATGCGCTACATCCGCTATGCGCTGTGCTATGCGAGGGAATCTACAAGGAAAGCCTTCTCTGCGTTGCATCCGCCTACGAGGGAATCTTCTCAGGTCCTAAGTCTTCTCCGCTTGCGAGACAAAGTCTTTTGAGTCTTACTTTCTTGCAGAAGGAAGCGTCATCATAGTGGACACCGAAGACAGGGTCTTCGCCTCGCAAAAAAAACCTTGTTTTCGCTCGCCTTGCAGGAAAAACCTTGTCTTCGCTCGCCTCGCAGGAAAGACCTTGTCTTCGCCTCGTAGAAAATACCTTGTCTTCGCCTGGCAGGAAATACCTTTTCTTCACCTCGCAGGAAAGACCTTGTCTTCGCTCGCCTCGCAGGAAATACATTTTCCTCGTTCGCCTCGGAGCAGGAATCACGAGTGCAGCGCTAAGGACAGGAATCACGAGTGCAGCGCTAAGGATAGGGATCACGATTGCAGCGCTAAGGACAAGGATCACGAGTGCAGCGCTAAGGAAGATACATCGCCAACTAGAAGATTCCCTGCGCTAACGCCCAATCCAATAACAAAGCCCACTTCGATGCGACCGACGTAAAGAAAAGGGTATCCCTGAAGACTAAGGAAAGTTAACATTATCTTTTATGGAAAAACCTAGCCGAGTTAAGGAGCTATATATATCAATGTACAAACCCTTATAAAAGGCATTCGCAACTTTATTCACAAAACTCTTACAGCAATAACAAACACTTCTCTTTGCACATCGTTTCCTTCGTAGCTTAACCTAGCAATCTCTGTTTCCTTTACGAAACCACTACAAATCTAATTGTACGAGTATTGGCTTCCACATCTATAGAATTCTCTATTGAAGGCGATGTCCTCAATTTGGAGAAATCTATCAAGTATTTATATAAGTACAAAGTCGGTCGTTTTATCCGAGCTAAGTCTTCCAATTTGCTTGCATTTGCTTAGGTCGGTTGATGCACCTTAATGGGCCGAGTCGTCTTGATGGATCCTCGCTGGCCCATTTCTCCGAGATGTTTCCCGAAGCTTCATGTCGGGTCAGATATGAGTCGGGTATGGTAATAGGTGTTAAACCTGGTACCACCAAATAGCCCCCCCCCTCCCCCGAGTTCGGCGAGTATTACTTTAGTAATCTCAGCTGAAACGTCAGATCTCGACTCGACACGTCGCTTCGCCTTTACACGTGGCATGCTCTGAACCGTTTGTTCTGAAAAGACACTAAAGAGATGCCTCGATTCACTCGCATCCGCCACTAAGGTTTAATTATTATTCTAGGTATTCCGGATCTTTCAACTTTTTGATTTTCCTTATTTATTCGTCATCCGAACTAGGTAAAATCTTCTTTCTCCCTTCTCTCTCTTCTCTTTTCCTTACTCAACTGTATTTTTAGGGTTTATCTCTTGTTATGTACGATTTCGATCTACATCATGACATATATCTCCAAACCTTCGTTTTCTTCCGTCTTTCTATAAAGAACCACCGGTCCGGTGTTAACTCCGAGACTTCTTTGGTAATTGTTGACCCTATTTCTTTTATGACAGAGGCTGGAGTATCTTCATCGAGACTAGCACTGACTGGTGCCACCACTTCGGGTCAAGTCGGTGCTGATCTAGATATTTCAAATCCGGTCGTTGGTGTGAGTAATCGTACTGAAGATGGATATGGTGAACAGTATCCAGATCCCAAAAGGGATAGAAGAAAAGTATAAAAAGAAACCATAGAGGAAACGATAGAAGTAAACAAAAGAGTCTAGCAAGTAAAGAACCCCTTAGAGTAAGCTAAAAAGTTTAAAAGAAGATTCAAAAGACTAAGATCACCAAAAGAAAGAAGAATAGAACTTCGGATTTTGAGATCATTTTAGGTTGGGTAGAATGGAAGCATCAATTGTTCCATTTCTTCCTTACTTTTACATGTTGTTTTGCATTACTCTTTCTTGAGTGTGAGTCACCTAAAAACCGTTTTTAACCGCCGTATCTTTCGCATTTTACCCTTCTTTTACCTACCCTTGAACATTGTATGATAGTTGATTAGCAAGATCATGCATTAAACTCTAATGAATGTTAAAGAATTGGTGGATAGAATGGTATGTGAATGCTTGATCATTGAGTCTAGAGGCAAAACATTGGAGTAACGATAGATTGCAGGAAGATTGATGAGCATTAAAGTGTTTAGCGATAACTTTGTATTATCTTAGGTGATGGTGTTGAATGCTTTGTTTGAATCTATTGTTTTCTTTTCTTGTTTTCAAACCTCTCCATCGGTTTTGTTCTCTTTGTTTGCTCGAGGGCGAGCAAAAGGAAATTCCGGGGGAGTTGATAAGTGCATAAATTACCCTTTAATCTATTGTTTTATTACCTTGTTTTCAAACGTCTCTATCGGTTTTGCTCGAGGGCAAGCAAAAGGCAAGTCCGGAGAAGTTGATAAGTGCATAAATTGCCTTTTCTTATCATGCATTTAAGTAATACTAGATTTTATAAATATAAAACTTTTAATTAATAGAATATACATAACTAAAAAAAATATAGTAAAATTTATATCAATTGGTTAAATTTTAATACAAATATATAACTTTTATAGAAAAAGTAAATTAACGGAATAAAAGATTTATTTGCTCAAATAACTAAAAACAAATCAATTTTTTTGGCTAAATAACTAAAAAGAAAAATAAATAAGTAAGTAACAAAAAAATTCCCATTTTTAGGATATTTGATTAGATTTTTAGATATATATTCACCGTTGATTAATTAATGTTTATGTATATATATAAGGATATATTTATATATATTTTAGACATTTTTTTTTCTTCGTATAGGGCCCTGAATATTTCAGGACCGCCCCTGGTGCTCATGTTCTTTTACTATTACAACTTTTTCTCTTCTATCAGAAAATGAACATAAAAAGCATGGTAAATTTTTATGTAGGTAACAAAATACATGAGATGAGATAGTGGAAAACTCCAAAATTTGTCTAGTAGATAGTGAAATACATGATTATGTGTTTCTAATCCAAATTTAAAATTAGATTTTAAAAACAAATATGAATTACTGCAAATCAGTGGACTCTAATCTTACTAAAATTATTTAGTCTGGTGCATGTAAAAGTAATGTTTATAGTTCTATATGCTAAATTAAGGTAAATGTATAGTTCTATATACTGTAAATTAAACTATTTGTCGTGAATCTTTATAGTATATTATGTAGAACCGTTAATTGTAAAATTGTTGTTTATAATCATTTGAAAATCTTTTAATAATGAAGTAATAGACAACAAACAATCAAACAAAATTCGTGAGATATTCCTTACTAGGATATACCAGAATCAATTAATATTCAACAAGAATACAAACTACACTGGACAAGTTGAAAATAAATAAAAATACAAGTGAGAGTTAGCTTTGTACAAAATTAGTAATTAACCAAGTAATTAAAACCGGACCGGACCGGCGGTTGAACCCGGTTCAACCGCGAACCGGCCACATATCCGGTTTGGGTCAATATAAAAACCCAAATGTAGTTGAACCGGCTATCAAACCGGGTCGGACCGGGAAAAAACCGGGAACCGGCAAACCGGTTGACCCGGATCAAACCGGGTTCAACTGTTTTCTAATTAAAAAAATATTTTTAATTCATTTTTCTTTAATTAATATGTTTCAAAATTAAATTAGAAAAATAAGGTTTATAGATAATGAAATAATAATAAAGGTTTAACATTTTCTCTAATATAATCATATTCAGTGAAAGAAATTTTTTTTTTTTTTCCAAATAATTACAATCTTTTTAAAATTTTAGACAAAAAAGATTAGTTATGTATTTAAATATCATCATTTTTTTATTTAGTTTTGTTATAGCTATTGAAGTTTTTTTTGTTTTTCTAAATATTTGTACTAAACTTAATATTTTGTTTGATATTTGGATAGTTATGCACATACATATAAAGAATAAATTGTATATACTAATATTTTTAAAATATTATTGAACCCGGTTTAACTCCGGTTAGACCCGGTCGGACCATATTAATCCACGACCCAAAAAAAATCCGGTTCGGTCGCCGGTCCGGTTTTAAAAACATTGCTTTTGAGGAATTTGGATATGTATCATTTGGATCGGAGACCAAATTTTTTTATATGGCCATTCCAAACCAAACTCGAACATGAGGGAGTTGTTTTATTTTAATTGGCATCAGATCATTTTTTTTTATAGTAATTATACATTCGATTTATCATTTTGATCTAATTTTTTTTAACTAAAATGTATATTAAAATGATATTTTAGAAATAATAAATGATAACTTTACGTGTGTCGAAAAGTATTATATACTTGCATTATACTTGTTGCACAGATTTGTTCACTTCTCTCCTTGTTGCATAGATCGACTCGACGCATCACATCAACTCTCAAAAGAGATTAGTTGTTTAGATGCTTTTTGTTCCATTTCATTGCATTTTCTTGGCTCTTCATATTAATACAGTTTTTCTAATAATTCCATCGTGGTTATCGTGGTTATATTTTTATTAGAGAAATCTATCCAATACTATAAGTTATACAGTAATGATGTCTCTAATGCATGTTTTCTTTTGATGGGACCTTGCATAGGCCGTCAAAGGAGAGAACTTAAATCAGGTCAAAACTAATGACCCCAACTAAAATTAGGTCAAAATTAAGAGAAATTATCGAAGCACGTACGAAAAGGGCCGGAAGAAATGTCTTACAGCTTTGGAAAAAATATGCTCTCTCCTTTGCCGAAGAAGTGTCTGGGCCACGGTTTTTCCTCTGCCGAAGAAGTGTCTTACAGCTTTGGAAAAAATATGCTCAGCTTTCTTATGGAATGGTATCTCTTCGTCTGCAAGAGGTGCTAGAGTTTCTTGGGTTTTGGTCTGCTCACCAAAGCAAGAAGGAGGATTGGGGTTTAAAAGATTGGAAGCTTGGAATACAGTCTTCACCCTCAAGCTCATCTGGCTTCTTTTCACTAAAAGTGGATCTCTTTGGGTCTCTTGGGTGTGGAGGAATCTCATTCGAGGCAGAGTCTTCTGGAACATAAATTCTCAAAGCTCTGGAAGCTGGTTGTGGAAACATGTTCTAAAGGCTAGAGCTCTAGCAAGACCTTTTACGCGTTGCGCGAGTTTAGCTTTTTTTGACCTTTTGTGTTATTTTTCTATGTGTTCTATCTATCATATAATGTGTAACGTGAATTAGTAAATATTTATGTTAATATATATATTTTACATTCATAAACACATCCTAATATTATATTTTCAATTATTATTTGTTTGTAAAAATTTGTTTTTTTTAAAAAAATTCTTTCGATTTGGTGTTAGATTTTAGATAAATAGCTTTTTAGTTTTTGAAAACTTATTATTTTATCCATTATTGCATAATAACTTTATCCAATCTTCAAACAAATTCCAACCATAATCAATATATTTATTTTTCTCATTTTTTCATAAAACACTAATATAAATATAGAAAGTTAATTTATACATAATTTAATTTTTTTACGTTTTCTTAAACATTTCAAAAATAGTTTTTGTTTCAATATATTTTTAAATCATTGATTCAATTATTGAATTAAAGAGACTTGTCGGGGAACGCCTTTTTTTAGAACTACATACAGTTTTACATGAAAATCAAATATCATTCTCGGTGTATTTTGCTATACAATTCATGAATAATGTGACCATTATTTTATACTTTATATATATCAAATTTAAGATATTTAATTTATTTAAATAGGATATTACATTTTCAATTTTATACTTCCAAAAACCTCAAAATAACATTTTGAATAAAATACTATATTTTAAAATTTTGCCTTATTTTCATATTTTACTGCAATCGTTCAGTATCTTTTAGTGAAATCATACATCCACTTTCTCTTTAAGCCTTCAGCCTCCTAACAATCAGTTGAAACTCAATTACGATATTTCAATAACTAACATCATTTAATCTATTTTTTCTTTGATTAGTTTTTATTAACATTTCTATTCATCGCTTTTATATATAAATTCATAATATCTTGATTACTTTCTAATGACCAGATAAATAAAATAAATTCATTAATGTAATTTTTAATTCGAAAATAAATACTCAAATTTCAAATTTCAAATTTATACCTCTAATATATTTAAAATAATTGTATTATAACACTTTTAAATTTTTCTTTCATACTTTCATAAAATTATAACTAAAATCGTATGGTCCAAATTTTTATCTTATTATCTCATCTTTAGTGAGAAGGTTTAACATTCTTTTAGCGAAATAATATATATTATTTATCTTTAGATCAACAACCTGTTATATTAGCACGTTCGTCTTTCATTGGTTCAAGGATGCTAAAGTATTTCTTTAATCAATAGGGTAAGTGTGTTCGTGACAAAAAAAAAATCAATAGCCTCTTTAACAATTGTTTGACACTCTAATTATTTAGATTTTTTTTTTCTTTGATTCTTTGATGTCGTTAATATTTTACTCACTTTTTTATATGTATATTCATTTTACATATTTCTAATTTTTGAAATTGAATATATAAACTTTTATGGTTATCTAAATCCATTATAAAATACTCAAATATTAAATGTACTACTTTTAGTAATTTATTGGCTTGTTTTTTTCGTTTTTAATTTAGTCAAAAAATTTAATAGTTATAAGTAACAATAAATATACATAAACATAAATTAAATGAACTTAAAACTAAAATTAATTGTTAATTTTTTTTTTGTGCCTATGTTGACACCTTAGATGGAGAGAGGACTCCCTAATTATATATATGATTTTGAGACATTTATCTTAGGTTTTTACATGTTTTAATACATGTTTTGTTCCCTTTAGATTAGATTGAGTTAGAGTCCAAGTTCTTGTTTTCTTGCATTTGCATGCATATTTTGTCTATTTTAGGTGCAAATGGAGTCTTGGAACAATTGTGTAACAAATTGAGAGAAGAATCAAGATGGAAGAATGAAGAACAAGAAGTTGAAGACTGAAGAAGGCTATGGATCGGCTAGCAATCCGGTCGCCTAGCCGATCCAAAAGGATGCTCCGAAGTACCAAAAGTCACTACCCAAAAATCAGCACTTGGACTGGCTAGCTAGCCGGTCACCACACTGATCCGTAGCCCCTCTCCAACGTCAAGTTTGCAGTTTGATCGGGTTTGACCCGGGTTGACCCGGGAACACTTAGTTTTTCCTATAAATACTTGTAATTACATTAAAACTCTAAGTTCTAAGTCTCCTATGTCCTTATGTTATGTTTATGAGTTTAATTCTTGAGTTTTGAATGCTTTTTGTTAGAGTTTTGAATCTTTTATGAATCATTAAAGTTTTCTTAATCTTTTCCTAATCATGTTTATTGCCTTAGCTTTCATGTATTGTTTCAATATGTGTAAGTAGTTATCATATGGATTATGGGTTGGGTAAAATTAGAGTGATTTAGATATTGGGTTGTGTTGCTTATGCTTAAATCTTGAAAGATCCTTCATTTGAATTGAAATTAATGCTAGGATTGACTTGATCACTCAATCTTTAGAACATGGTCTTTTCACGCCCGGAAGGTGTTTGTGAAAATGTCTAGAAGAAATCCAAATGAGTTTTTCTCATCTTAGCCAATGGAAGTTGATGTTTAAGGAGAATTGTGAGTATATGGACTTATAAGTATAAGTTTTAGATTCATTAATTGCAAAATGGAAATTTGTGTAATTAAGAAATTTAGAAAAAAATTAGTATCATGAAAGTGGATTAGTCTTAAATTAGTGATTTTTGATTTAGGATTGATCTTGATTAGAGCTTTGCAATACTTCCCAATAGGTAATGAACTTGAATCAATTGGTTAAACCCATGATCCATAGCTTTTTAATCTTGATTTCGAAATTTTCTTAGTAAAGTGTAGTATTGCTTTTAGTCTTGTTTCTTGTTTAGTTTTGCCTTTCATCATTTCATCTTGCCATTTACCTATTGTCATTTCATTATTGCATTTAGTTTCATAATCGTCATTAGGAATTATTAGAAAACCCAAAATCATTGTTAGATTTAGCTTACGTAGTTCTTTGCATGCTCATTGCCTTTGTCATAATCATTGTGTAAGAATGACCCTTGATTACACAATGACATATTGTCATGCACTTGTGGTTTAGTAATTAAGGAATTGAAACTCATAGCACTTTTGTGAGATCACTTTAGCATTGATCATTTTGTGCGTATCAAAGATTAAGCTTGATTCATATGAGATTAGTGATGCTAAGTTGTTAGTCTTTCATTTTTCATTGATTAGAGAGCTCTTAATGCTAGATTAGGAAGTAATTAGCCCAAATCTAGATTATGGTCTTTTCATGCCCGGAAGGTGTTTGTGAAAATGTCTAAGAGACTCTAATCATGCATTCTCATCTTAGCCAATTGAAGTTGATGTCTAAGGAGTTTTGTAAGCTTTTATGAACATGTTTATTAATGATTCTTGATTAGTCTTTAACAAAATAGAAGTTTGTGTTAACTATTGATTAAGAAATGGATTAGTACCATGAAAGTGGGTTAGTCTAGATTAAATGGATTCATGCTTTGAAATTAGCTATCTTTAGTTGTTGTGCATCACTATCTTCACTTGTTTCAACCCAAATCTATCACATTTACTCAAGATCCATGATTTTATCATATTGATCATCTTTACTAAATTTTGTTGACTATCATTGACTTTTTGTTGACTTTTCCAAAGTTGCATTTTAAACTTTTTTTACCTTTACTTATGCATTTCTTTGTTTCATTTTACTATTTTACTTTGTTTAAGCTATTGCATTTCACTTATTGCATCATTTCATATTGTCATTTACATTAGTAAAAATTGAAATATACCTTTGAAATTGCTTTCACCTAGCTTCATTAGTTTCTTGCATTTCATCATTTCACATTGTATTCACATTAAAACCCTAAGCTTTTTACCTCATCTCTTTATCTTTTGGGTAAACTTATAACCTAATATGTTCTTGAATGATTTGAGCTGAAAAGTCTTCACTTTTTATGTTTTAGCAAGGTTTTGTTGTTTATTTCCTTAAGTCTTTTCATTATGCATCTTTATATTCATGATTTATGTGTTTTAGGTATGATTAGTGAGTAGTTATCTTAGTAGATCTTGAGTAGAGAAGATTAAGGTTGATTCATATGAGATTAGTGATGCTAAGTTGTTAGTCTTTCATTTTTCATTGATTAGAGAGCTCTTAATGCTAGATTAGGAAGTAATTACCCCAAATCTAGAACATGGTCTTTTCATGCACGGAAGATATTTGTGAAAATGTCTAGGAGACTCGAATCATGCATTTCTCATCTTACCCAGTGGAAGTTGATGTTTAAGGAGTTTTGTAAGCTTTTATGAACATGTTCATTAATGATTCTTGATTAGTTTTTAACAAAATTGAAGTTTGTGTTAACAATTGATTAAGAAATGAATTAGTACCATGGAAGTGGGTTAGTCTAGATTAAATGGATTCATGCTTTGAAATTAGCTATCTTTAGTTGTTGTGCATCACTATATTCACTTGTTTCCACCCAAATCTATCACCTTTATTCAAGATCCATGCTTTTATCATATTGATCATCTTTACTAAATTTTGGTGACATTGCATTGACTTTCGTTGACTTTTTGTTGACTTTTCTAAAGTTGCATTTTAAACTTGTTTTACCTTTACTTATGCATTGCTTTGTTTCATTTTAGTGTTTTACTTTGTTTAAGCTATTGCATTTCACTTATTACATCATTTCATATTGTCATTTACATTAGTAAAAATTGAAATCCACCTTTGAAAATTGCTTTCACCTAGCTTCATTAGTTTCTTGTGGAAGAATGAACCTTGATTACTACATTGGTTGCACCATGCACTTGTGGTTAGTTGATTGAGGTTTCATAACTCATAGCACTTCTTGAACATTTGCATTTAGTATTGATCATTTTGTGCGCATCAAACAATAAGGAAGTTGTTCCAACACGCTGAAGAAAGTGAAGATGGGCTCTTATTGAATTAGAAAGTCTAAGTATCTGAGCGAGGTTGAAAGCCCACATATAATGAAACTTAGGGTTTCGTGGTGGTAGGTTGAATAGAACTAGACGGTGAGAAGAATACTCACACGCATAGGGTTCTATTGTAAAAGGCACACATGTGTGTGTGGCATCGTCCACCTGAGAGGAGATCAAATAAAAAAGATCTGCCTCTTGGTGTTTCAATCCCTGTTATAAAAAAAGAGTGGTGTGTCACCATATAGCGATTCTAGGTTGCATTTTTTTCTATTGGATTGATTCAGGACTAGGTCTCGGGGATGTAGGAAACAAACCTCGTGAAAGAACTCTATGTGTTCTTTACTGTATGATCATACACACAAACATACAAATCTAACCACAAAACCGCTTTTTTAATTGGCATCAGAGCGGGGCTCGATAAAGATTCATTTTTATTTCGAGTATGATATTGGGCTCGGTGTTGGTGGTTGAGATTAAAGAGCACAATATGATATTAGGGTTCAATCATGTTTCGTGTTAACGAAAAAGAAGCTTGAGTAATGGCTGGCTCAAGAGAAGAGAAGAGAAGCATTATAAGAAGTGTAAAATCAGAAGAATAGAAGAAAGAAAAAGGAACCACTGCAACAAGTCATATTGCGGGCTGTTTTTCCGGCGGACCAGAACAAACCAAAAGTTGATATTGGTACGGGTTCAAAGATAACAAAGTCACCTTTCTGCAGGAAAAAATATAACTCAATTCGGAGGTGAATTGTGAAAGTTATGAGTGTTTTCTTTTACCAAAATCTGCAGAAAAATCTGCAATCTGAAACATGTAGTGAACGAGAAGGCAACTTCAACGATGTATCTTGACGACTCATGTAGACCAGTCACGACCAAGGTGTCCCTGGAAAGATCTCACTGCAAGGAAGAGATATAAAGTGGCTTATCAATCAAAGTTAAACTCCATCTACAAATCGTGGTGAAAGTTGTCTAAATATCATGTGAAACATAAACTATAGCAGAGGTTCGAACACGAAAAGGGAATGTTGGAACATGGTCGGGAACATATATTGGCTTGATTAGCTTCAAAGTTTTTGAATTAATGTGCCAACCAAGCAGAGAGGGATTAATGTGTCGATGCATCTCCAACAAATCCCGATGAAGAGCCTAAGAAGTGAATATGAGGAAAGTGATAATGCTACCACATAGGGGGAGTCGAATGCTGAATCTAGAGAGTGTGAAGATGAGATTGGATGCACATATTTAATCAAAAAGGGGGAGAATAAAAAAGCGGTTTCTGAAGTATCATGCTGGAACAATAAGGAAGTTGTTCCAACACGCTGAACAAAGTGAAGATGGGCTCTTATTGAATTAGAAAGTCCAATTATGAGAGAGAGGTTGAAAGCCCACATATAATAAAACTTAGGGTTTTGTGGTGGTAGGTTAAATAGCACTAGACGGTGACAAGAATACTCACACGCTTAAGATTCTATTGTAAGAGGCACACATCTGTGTGTGGCGTCGTCCACCAGAGAGGAGATCAAATAAAAAAGATATGCCTCTTGGTGGTTGAATCCATGTTATAGAAAAGAGTGGTGTGTCACCATATAGCGATGGTACATTGCTTCTTTTTCTAATGGATTGATTATGGACTAGGTCCCAGGGATGTAGGAAACGAACCTCGTGAAAAAACTCTATGTGTTTTTTACTTTATGCTCACCCACACAAACATACAAATCTAACCATAAAACCGCTTTTTCATATTTTTCTACGAACGAAGCCCGACCCGACCTGAATTCTAAAAAGGTCAAAGTCTAACACTTGAAGAAACGCGGAGAATATATATATATTCTTGGGTGTCTTCTCACCAGTGTACTTAATCAATTTCTTCTCAGGCTTCACCATCGTGTTTTCTTCGACTTGGGCGTTTGCTTTCTTCGATATGGGCTTGCATTTCTTAGGGACGGGGAGAGTGAATGGACGAAGCGGCTCTAAAGGAAGGTTAAGATGACCTGAAAATAAGAAAGTCAACACATGCCCGCCTCAAGCTCACACAAGGTTTGATGAAACGAGCAAGTTACATGTATTGATATGCTGAGCATATCTTCGGGTCCTCTGCTCGAGAAGCTCCGGCCAGTTATGTTCACCGCGTGATCGAAGGACGTTCAACAGGTTGTCAATCTTCTCACGAGGAGCCCGGGTAGAAGTCCAATGCGGAACTGCAGGACAAAAAAGAAATTAGAAGTCAAACAAAAAAATATGATATGAAAACACAAAAAAGCAAAATTTAACCGTGTCGGACGTTTCATCTTGCCCGGATGGAAATTTTTAAGGTTCCAATGGAAACCTCGGAGATTCGAACATATAAATACTTGGCTTCCTAGTCCGTCCTTTTAGATCTGACCCCAGTCAGAATGCCCAAGTTCGAGAACCACGACGCGTAGTACCATCCCGAGTGACCGTTTCGTTTGAATTGAACCATCTCCTCAAACTCAAGCAGATAACCAACCTCCTGATTTGGACAGCAAGGGTCAGGACATTCACGATATTATGCATTGTTACGTGCGTAAGTTAGGAGATCGCGATATATTTTACGATCACAATATTTGACCAGAAGCTTTGGGAGCGGGAACCATAAGGCGCATGCAGTAAAATAAAACTCATACAGACAGAAGAAACCCTCTGGAGGAGCCTAAGGGTCGATCATACTTAGAAGGAATTAGTATGTTCTCTTCGGGAATCGATAACTTCCGACTACGGATCATTTCCCAAATCGTTTCCCTTGACGAGAACGATTCCATATTATCGATCCAAACCAGCTTGATGCCCGGCCCCAAACCCGGACCAAGAGGATTCCTAGGGTCAACCCTGACCGGGGAACCAATAAGATCGACCTCATCCCCACCGTCTTCATCCTCTTCTTCTGGCTCAAAACCAGAACGGCCAGATTCATCTCCGGAAGATCCCTCGCTAATATCATGAGAAGAACCAGCCTCAACAGGAGACGATGCTAAACCCCCTTCAGAGGATTCATCCTCACTGTTTGAGACTGCGATAAATTATATCGGCGGATCAGCCCAAACCATAGGTTGGGGTATGGGGTCGGCAACGACCGTCCTCCTACTCGACTTCCTTACGAGCTTACTGGAGTTGTTCGAAGAAGCAGAATCAGAGTCGGCTATGTTCATTTTGAGTAAAGGAGAGAGAGGGACGACTGATAAAAAGCACTACAGAACGAGAGAAAGAAGAGAAATTTTCTTTACCTTAGCTGACGAAATTTTCCAGAAAAACAAATTGTGAGAATAAGGAAGATGGGTTTATAGCATGGGGACGGAAGTCGAAACGTCACGTCTCGGGGGGATGCACCAGCACCTTTTTAGTAGCCAATAGGAAGACGATCTCGCTTATGGGCTGAGCCGAACTTGGGCATGTCCTTTCCTTTCCATCGAATTCAGTACTTGGTCTATTCGAATGGATTCAACATCCTAGCAGGCCCAAGCCCAACTCAACCAAATATTAGGCTCATCTAACTATGGTTCTTTAGTATATAGTTATTTTATGGAAATTGTAGTTGTATTTATACTTAAATACATGTACTATATATAGTTGTCTCATTACTTGATGAGACAACTCATGTAATACCAATCATATGAGAGCAATTAATACTTTAATACTGAAAAGTTTTGTTTAGTCCATTTTCCGTCCAAATTCGTTCTTATTCTACACAGATCTCGACCTCCTTAATCATTTCTATACATCTCTATTCGACCTAGAATTATCACTACTCGTTGTGTCCTCTTAATTTCTTGGATGCTGAATCCATTCGAATAAACCAAGCACTGAATTCGATGGAAATTAAAGGACATGCCCAAGTTCGGCTCGGCCCATAAGCGAGATCGTCTTCCTACTCTTTGATTTTGACATCACGATCTCCTTAGCACGAGGTAACCAGCTCAGGTCTTTCCTTTTAGTTCTTCGATTCTTACGATTCAGATTTGATTTTCAAATTCTTAATTAGATTTTCGCGCAATAACTTCCAAGTTTGAAATGATTTTCGCACGGTGATCCGCCCTTCTTAAGCTATCTGATTTGCCACTATCCAAGATCCTAGAAATTAATTATGGGTCGTTTACATATCACTATGGCTTGATGTTTTAGTGGATCTTATTTTAATTTAGTCAATTCCTTATCTTCTAATTGATTTGGTATTTACCTTCAAATCTTAAAATTTAAATATGGCACAATCATAAAAATATCGTAATCAATTTGCTTTTAATGCATTTTGTTAAGGGAGTTTTGCTAAAATGACCCAAATTGAAAGGCACTTTGTCCCACTAACCTAACACCTTTTTGTGTCAAAAATTCCTTAAATTACCCTTCACTAAACATTGAAAATTCAAAATAAATAGGTTTTATAATTTTTAAAAATATGGAAAATACAAAAAAGTCATGTAGAAGGTATATAAATTCATGTTAATAGTTTTTTTTATAAAAACAAGTGTTAGAAAAATAATGTTTTTTCCGTTTACCAAGGTCAAATCGGCCCGCAGATTGCACTTTCTACCAAACAACACAAATCTGCGACGGCTAGAAACCTACGTACTGCCAATTGTTCTATTTCTACGCAATGCAGAAAGCAAGTTCCACGATTTGGCTTGTTGCTGCCAAATGTAGAAACTAGTTTCTGCCATTCGCTTGTCTTCTATGCCATGTAGCAGATGCATTCTACCGCATGCATGTACATCTTACTTATATTCTACCGTTGGTAGAAGGTAGTTTCTACCAAAGTTAGTTTTACTTCCTTAAATCTAGGATCATATAAACCGTGATTAGCTACTTTCCTTAAGTAATATATTTAAAACATATTTCCTAAATCTAATATTCTTCTTCTATTTTTTCTCTGATCGTGCCCTTTTTCAGTGTTTTTGAAACCTCCTACAACCTAAATTCCTTTTATTCTTCTTAGTATTAGTTACAATGTCTCATATCTATGTAAGTTGTGGCTGATTTGAAAATTGTAGTATGCTCTCCACAGATACACAGTCTCGGAATACCCCTAACATAGGAACCACGACGAATTGAGCCCGATGATATGATGCTCATTCCTACGCAACAATGGAAAGTGTATATGAAGATCAAACCTGAAACGATTACAGAAAGTTAAATAACAATCAAACATGTACTTGGTCAAATTGATTGCGTGAATTCTAATTACACAGTTCGAGTCTAACAGATCCAGAATTCCCTAAATTCTAGTGAGATATTTAGTCGAATGAGGAGGAGAAAGTGTATCTGAAAAACAGAGTACATAAACTATATATTTTAAATTTTCTAATAACGAACAAGTTCCCACCCATAGATCAATTGGTTACACATAGCACATTGTACATACGAGGTCATGTGTTCGATGGTACACGGCTTCGCTTTTTTTAAATAAAAAAAAATAGCACAAACAGATAATATAGTAATGTTTGTACTAATGAACAAGTTCCCACCTATAGATCAATTGGTTACACATAGCACAATATATACATGAGGTCATGAGTTCAATGCGGCAAGGTTACATATTTTTTTTATTTTTTTTGATTTTACATAGGTTTACTTGATTTTTGTTCTAAAACATATTATAAGCCTTTAGGGTATGGGTAAGTGGTTTTCTCATTTTATTTGATTTTTAAGAAAATTACTTGATTTTTGTAAAAAAACATATTTTAAGCCTTTACTACATGTTTTGCCAAGTTTAGGGTATGGATAAGTGGTTTTCTCATTTTATTTGATTTTTAAGAAAATTATTTGATTTTTGTAAAAAAACATATTTTAAGTCTCTACTACATGTTTTGCCAAGTTTAGGGTATGGGTAAGTGGTTTTCTCATTTTATTTGATTTTTAAGAAAAATACAAATTTTTGAAAAAAACATATTTTAAGCCTTTATTACATGTTTTGCCAAGTTTAGGGTATTAATAAGTGGTTTTCTCATTTTATTTGATTTTTAAGAAAATTACTTGATTTTTTTGTTTAAAAAAAACATATTTCTAAGACATGTTCTTTGATTTTTAAGAAAAAAACGGATTTTTGTAAAAAAAACGAATTTTTTTTATCAAATTTTTTATTTTTTATTTTATTTTTATTTTTATTTGATTTAATTATTTAATATTTATTTTATTTAAACGAATTTTATTTATTTATTTATATTTAAACAAATTTAAAACGGATTTTTATAAATTTAAAACAAATTTAAAACGAATTTAATATTTAAACAAATTTTTATATTTGTTTAAACGAATTTTAAATATTTAAGAAAAAACGAATTATTTGATTTTTATTTAATTTAATTTAATTTTTAAGAAAAAAACGAATTTTTAAGAAAATAAATAATTTTTATTTATTTAATTTCAAGGGCAAAATTGAATTACACAAATTACTTGGATAATGAGACAAAAACACATTCATATTAGGTTAGTGGGACAAAGTACCTTTCAATTTGGGTCAATTTAGCAAAAATCCATTTTGTTAACGTAGACTCGCGTAGATTCATGTGTAGTCGTAGTATAAATAAATATAAATAAAAGTCCATAGATGTTTTATAAATAAAATTAAAAATAATAAAAAAGCAACAATTTAGGCTAAAATGAAGTCAGCCATTATTATAACGAAAACATGAATTTGAAAAGAGTAATGCGGCGCCAATCTACATCTTTGCACAATCCGCCGGCTCAAACGAGACCTTCTGAGAAACGGTGTCGTATCCAACAAGAAAGTTCATCTGTGACAAGTTCCCGTAAATGGACAAGTCATCACTTCCACGGAAAGCAAAGCAAACCAATTCCTCTGAGAGTTGTACAAATGAGTTTGAGAAGTCCAACTTCACATCTGCTCCATCAAAATGCATAGTAATCACTGGAGCTTTCAAATCCGCGGTTGCGCTGTAACACAAACTCAGAACTCCCTGGGGATCTTCTTGCCTCTCAGCTTCGATTTGGGACGCAACAGCTTCCTCTAGCTGCGAGTAAAACTCGGTTGGTAACATCGTAAGAGTTGTTCCTGAATCGATGATGATGTTTCCCTCGCTGGTTCCAGAAACTGACCCTGGGAGTGGAATTTTCTTGCTTCCCACGCTAATGGATTCTAGGGTTAGGTAATAGAAGGTCTCTGGAGATTTCTTGACCAAAGGAGTCGAGACAGCTTCCTTTCCGGACACGACGGCATTGGTTCCGAAATTGATCTTGCTCGTTCGATCCTTTTCAGAAGTCAAAGGGACCAAACAATAGGAGAATTTACCGTCGATTGAGTCCCCCAGTTGGGAAACGAGCGAAACCGGACCGCCGCCAAGTCCTACGATCCCGGAGCCCTTCTTGCTGAACGTTCCAGCGTTGTTGTGACCACATCCGATGATCACGTTTTTAAGCTGCACGGGGCGGCTATTGGTGGAGCCAAGCGTCAACGTGTCGGCGGCTAGGTTACCCTTGGTGGATGACCGATCACCGTAGGCCATGGAGTAAGCGCAAGTGTTGTCTGTGGAACAGGCAGCTTCTCTTCCAAGGTCACTACATTGGCGTGAGGAGCAAGAAACGTCTTTGTATGTTGAAGACGCTTTAGGGTCAAAGAGAGGATCCTCTTGAGTGTAACAATCTTCACAGGGCTTGCACTGCGTCCACAATAGATCACTCCCCGTGTCAGCAATCGCCATGATCGGGAATGGAGGCGTTCCGAGGGACACATTCATGAGATATTCACCATGATTCGAGGTGATCTCAGTTTGGGGTGAGCTATCTGATGCATCTTCGCCATAGATGTTAGTGAAATGGAAAACACGGTTAACGGATCGGTTGATGGCGTTTCTCACACGCTGGGAAGGGGTCTGGCTGGGGTTGTAGAAAGGCGATTTAGGAGAATCACGGTGGATTAGATCCGCCGTGAAACCGAGTTTTTTATGGGCGTTTGCGTTTGAGAGAAATGGTGAAGAGAGTAAACAGAGACACAAGAGCACTGAAGAGAATATAGGAGCCATTTTCTTTGTATTTTGAGTTGATTGTGAGTTTTTTCACATTGACCAATTGTTGTCATTTTATAGGGTTAATGGGATGGTGAAATTAATGGTAATACTTGTAGAGATTTCATCTTTTGGTAACTAATCTGCACATTGATTTTTCATTTGATTCTACGAATCTGACATATATTAGAAAATATGAATGAGGAGATCTTCTCATTTTAATGATATTGCATGTATGTATCATTTCTTTATTACTTTTAATTAATTTCCTAATTTTATTTCTTTACTGAAAGTGTTCCATTCATTTTATATGGACATGTTTGTTCTTGCTTGTATTCTAGGACTTAACAATAAAAACAAAAATAAATAACGAACATGAATTGAACACAAATAAAGAACAACGATGAACTGAATTGAGATATTTTTTACAAAATTGAATAATCGCGAGTAAAAAAAGTAACTATAGAAGTAAACAAGCAGGTCCGACACGTAGCATAAGCGTGGGAAGCTATCGCTTAGGGTCCTTCAATAGAGGAGGGTCTTTTTAGTTAAAATTTTTGGTAAACCTTTTATGTAAAAAAAAAATTATTAGCTTTTATACAAAAAAAAGTATGTGTAAGATCTTTTCAATGTTTGTGGACCTTTATTTAACAAACACTAGATGAGAGCCCGCGTCGGATTATGGTTTATTTCGGATTTTACATTCTAATATTGTAACTATTTTATAGAAGCTAGTGCAATAATTATTTGTTTCTTGAATGGTAAGCATTTTGGTATATAGTCTTAGTAATGAAACACATATATGAATATTTAAAACCAAGGTTTGATTTCATTAATTTTGTAAGGTAAAATCGTATTGTATTGTCAGACCCATGTAAAAAATTGAACATGTTAAAAAATCTTTTAAATTTTTTAAATTTGCAGCTCATTTTTACTATTTCAATGAGACTTTGAAAATAATCAATTTTACGTTTGAAGAGAATGTTTTTGTATTGTTGTTGAATGGTTTAAAACCTTAGAATTACCATCGAAGACGTCATTCCGTTACACTGAATGAAAGTTGAATACAACATATTTGAATACATTCTATGAGATTTATCTTACTGAATTTATTTGGTTAGAAAATAAAAATCTCACTTATTATGAAAAGAGTTATTACTTCATAAGTAAATAGATAAATTCGTTCGTTCCAATGTTTGGGATTTACGTAGTTATTTTCTTTACGAAGGAATCTCATATCTTTTCTTTTATAGATGATTTTTTTATCGCTGTAGACCTTGTTCATTCTAACAAGTTCACTTAGATTATGAAAATAGTATTATCAAATTCTACAAATAATAATTTCAAATTAGTATACTTTGGTGTCTACGCTACCATAATTTGAATAGTATATAGAATTCTAAGCCAATGTTTTTTAGTAGCTATGCTTAAACAGATGTCATTTTTGGCATACATTAAAAAAAAAATTGTTGACATTCACTTGAGAGATTTCTTTGTCTACCAAATGAATCCGGGAAGAATCGTCGAGGCGTTATTCAAGTTTCTCTGCTTGAGATAAAGCGTCGTCACGCTTTTTCAAAAAAGGAGATAAAGCATCATGGTACTAAAATATATATATACTCTTATTGGTACGCTAGCGCCACCCTTGATGAAACTATAATATCAGAGATGCCAAAATTTGTGTTTTCAACTCTTTTCCGCTTCTCTTTAGTATTCTATTGAACGAATGATAACGGTGACATAACACTCTTTTTTTTGTCGAAACAGTGTAAAAAAAGCAAAGAAATAAAACCCAACAAGCAAAATTCAGACCTTAACGCATTATGTATGATAACAGTTTATTTTTTTGAGAAAAATAACTTCAAAAGTTCAAATAAATACTTTCATTTGAGCGAATCTTATGATTTAAATCATGTCGAGATTATCATATTATTAATTGAGAAGTAAAAAATCCTACGTGGCAGCTCGACGCTTCTTCTCAGCCTACTACTTAATTCAATTGATTTATGTACCCTTAATAAATCTTTTATTTTATTTTTTGACCCCGAAATATTTCAGCTACTACGGCCCATCCATTTTATTATTTTTCTGTGTTGTTGTTATTGGGTTTCGATCCATTAATATCTTGACCCGTAAGTATATGTCTGGTTTAATAAAACCATAAGTCTTTTTGTGTTTTTCTTATAAATACTTGGTGTGTCTAAGTTTAATTTTGTCTTTTGATACTCCGATATTTTTATTTCTCTTGAGTTAGTCTTATTATTTTGTTCATAACCCAAATTTAGGTTTAATCGTGACTTTTTTTTGTTTTTCTAGGTTTTGTGGATTTGGTCTTCAGTAACGAGGTATGATTTTTATTCGATTTGGTTGTTGTTCGGGGTTTTGTTTCGTCTTATGTTTGAAAAGAATTTGTTATCTAATCATTTTTTTTGTATAAGTATACACATGTTCATGTTTATATTCTAATTCCATAACGTTTTTGTTCTTTTTACCACTTTCATATTGCTAATTTTCAATCTCAACCTGAAACAATATGTTGTGTATTTTTCCTATACACAAGTTTGGTGTAGCCAGTTTTGCGATTTTAGGTTAGCCCTCATTCTTATTAATGATTTTTTTGGTTTTGTTTTATTCTTCGGTCTTGTGTGTGTTATGTTTTTCTTATATGTAACATGTTTTTCTTATCGTATTATACTGTTGTTCGGTTTTTCTTATGATTTTGAATCCAGTAGGTGTGCGCCTGAGATGTAACTGGATGATTGGCATGCACCACAAAAACTTTATATTTCATTATTGATCTATTAAGATTGTTTTAAAATTGTGGTGTGGTTACTTTTTTGCTCAATTATTTGTTAGATGGTTATAGTTTGATGTATACAGTGTTTATTATCGAATAGAGAAAACTTCGTATAGATCGTTGTAATCTTTTTGTGCTTAGATAAAAAAAATTCAGGGGTTCTTCAACTGTATTGAAAATTTGATTTGGTTATGAGGTGAGGTAGGTTTGGTTCGGTTCTTCTGTTGTATTAACTGTGAGTGATTGGTTCCAACTTATTATTTGGTTAAGTTACTGGTAAAGATCATCTTTGTATATTAATGATTTTGAATGTGGAGATTATATTTTTGGTATATGTGATCTTGACTGGCAAACGTTTGCTCCGTATATTTTTTCTCGGGCTGTTTTCTTTTTTTTCGATAATTATATTCTATTGACTTACTTTTTAACCTTTTATTAAAAATGGCAAAAATATTATTTCTCCTAGATTTATAAGCATTGTTCTAATTCAGAAGCGGGGTTGAATCCCAAATCTTGAAGAGACCTCAACAGCAATGTTTAGATGTTTTATAGATGGTTCTTGGAAGGATAATCACATTACGAGTGGTGTGGGCTGGATCTTACAGTTACATGATGAGACTATGGACCTCTTGGGTTCCCGTGGAGTCTTACAATTGTTATCGCCGTTACATACAGAACTGTATAACCTGATTTGGGCGATGGAGAGTCTCCGTAAGAAACGAAAATACTGTGAGAACTTTCTAACGGACTCCCAGGAGCTTGTCAGAATGATTACACAGCCTGACGAATGGCCACGTTTCAAAACGGAGTTGGAGGAATTTAAAGCGTTACGTATTTCTTTTCCGGACTTTACCCTAACGTATTGTTCTCGGGAAAAGAATGAAAAAACAGACCTTCTTGCAAGGAATGCTCGTACCGGCAAAGAGTCTTCTCTTATGTTAACACTTCCATTCCTTGTTGGTTCGATAATACCTCGGTATTCTTGTAATCGTTAGGAAAAGTGTGTCCGTGACAAAAAAAAAAGAAGCGGGGTTGAAGGTGATTGTGGTAAAGGTTGGACAACGTGGTGTTCCTGATATTTCTTATTTTAAGTTCATAAACGAGTTTTAAATTCATAAACGAGTTTGTTCATTGTCTTTTGTACCTCTTTGTGATTTTATAATCTGGAAACGCTATGCTTACACAACATAAAGACGTTCTTACACTTTCTTCAGGATCTTATCCCAGCTGACCTAACCGTTGGCCAATTTATGTGCGTGGTTCGAAAAGAATCGTACATGGAACCGAGAAATATATCTTACAATTCGTCAAGAACACATTACCTTCAACCTGTAAGTCTTGATACTCTTACACCATTCAAGACCAAAGTTTCATTTGATAGTTGACAATTGGTAATATTTTTTGGTGCAGGGCGAAAATTCGAATTAATCTTTATTTCTTACTTTAGTTCAGATGTTTACAACATGGTGATTGGTCGAATATAGTTTACATTGTCATAGTAGATTGTAACACGTCACAGAGAGAATGGTGTTGTTATACCGTACCACCACATTTTACACGTCAGAGAGAGAATTGTCCTATATTTAAGCTATTCCAAATAATTCATCTACAATATTGTCAAAGCAAATCATATTTTCCAACAACACACACGTCAATAAATATCATGTGTTTGGTTCTAATTGTGTGTGGATATACTATTATTTGTTCTAATTGTGTTTGGTTAAAGCAATATGAATTATTTTTGAATAAAAATATAAAAAATGAAAATAATCTACTATGATCAATAATGTTTTTTTATTTTATTCAATAGTAAATTTGGACATTTGGATTAAACATTATTTTTGTAATTATACTTAAAACTTATAAATTGATCATGTCGAAATTTTGTCATTTGTGTATAACTTTATATATAATATATGAAGTTTACTTCTAATATACTTAAAATAATCAATTGTATAAGAGTAATCAAAGTTAATGGGTTAAATATAAAGTTAATTAATTATGATTTTTTTTTTGTCACTAACGCACTTAACGATAATGATTACAAAAATATAGTAGTATCATTGAACCAATGCGGTATAGAAGTGCTAACATAAGAAAATATCGAGTTTTGGAGACGAGCATTCTTCGCGAGAAAGTCTGCTTTTTCATTCTTCTCCCTAGGACAATACGTGAGAGTAAAGTCTGAGAAAGAAATACGTAACTCCTGTAGTTCGGAGCGGAATTTGGGCCACTTTTGTGGGTCGGCAACCATACTCACTAACTCTTGGGAGTCTGTGAGAAACGCTGAACAATACCGTCCATACTTGCGCAGACTTGACAGAGCCCATAGCAGGCTATATAGCTCGGCATGTAACGGTGATATAACTCTCTGCATACCCCTTGTTCCCAATAGATCTGTGGACCCATCCTGGAGCTGCAAAATCCACCCCACCCCACTCGTATTCTCATCCTCCTTCAACGAACCATCCAAGAAACACCTAAACACCGCCTGCAAATTCTCATTCAGGGTTATATGTCCTTGGATCTGTAAAGGAACCTCCCCTGAGTTGGTAGCTACAATCCAATCCAGAGCTTCCTTCCTAGCCAACTCAACTATCGCTTGTGGGAATCTATCCACATTGTTAAAAACTTTGTCATTTCTAGCCTTCCAGAGGTACCAAATGATCCACGGGAAACATTGGGTGTGTTCCTCTAGATCTTTGCGGCGTGGTATCCGTGAGAACAAATATTCCATGTCGCCCCAAAGACTGTCCAGAGGAAAAACAGCCGGAGGGTTGGGGATATTTGACATCGCCCACACTTGTCTAGCCGGCGGACATGTAAACAAAACATGATTAATTATGATTCTTTATAAAGTTAACGAGTTAAGTATTCAATAGCCCATAGCTAATTGAATGAGTTTTTTGCCATGTCACATTTGACATGACTTTTATTTTGCCTAACTTTGAAAGAGAATGAAACACATAAGCATATTTGAAAAATCACCTTATTAGGGTATTGATGGAAATTATCTATACAATATTCAATTATTTTTTCTATACAAAATAATCTAAACAAACAACACGTCACAGAGAGAATGGTGTTGTTATACAATCTACTATGACAATGTAAACTTTTTACTTGAATTTTAGCAATCCATGTCTTTCAATAGGATTGGTACTATACACTATGCATATATAGGGATTTCTATTGACAGATGGTTTGGTTCATGAAATACAGATTATGTAACATCACAGAAACTCGTAAGGCAATCATGTAGAACGATATGCTTCATTACATTAAAGTCAAAATACCAATTATTTAAGAGTTTTCATACTTTTTGAGTATTGCTTCATTACATTATACCAATATATATGCTCGGAGTATTTGTTAAAAATACATACATTTATATAAGACAAGCAATGATGATCACTATGAATTAATGACTCGGGTCAACAACAAAACCGAACCGGATTATCTCTCAAACCAGGTCAGACACATTTGGGCTGATTATGGACTCTAACAAGTTATACAAGCAAGAGTAAATATGGGTTGGAAGTGCACAGAAGACCCATTACAAAGAGAAGGAGGAAATGTGATAGTTAGGTTTCTTCTTTTAGTTGATTCCTTGTATCGCTTCTTTAACCTAGAAAGAGAGCTAAACCTGTAGAGAGAAAGAGAGATTGATTAGTGCTTGTAAACATTTTCCGATCTAGTGAAGTTGAGAGGCAAAAGTTCATCTCCCCAGACGTACCGAAAGGGAATTGGGTAAACAAATTGCTTGTGTCTTATTAATTTGTTTTGCTTAAAGATCAAACGATATCCCTCAAATTTGGTATCTAGAGCTATTGGAGCAAACAAGTAACACAAGCAATTCTATCAGGAAGACAGGAAGATCAAAGAGCAGAATTCTACAGAAGATAACAAGGAAAAATGTATCGATACTTATCTGTTCTAGTTGCTAGAATTCTGGTTTCTCTTTGATAGTTGGATAGATCTCTAGACTAGTTAGCTAGGTTGCACTAAGACGGAGACGGGGACAGAAACGGGGACAGATATGGGGACGAGAAACGGCAATTTTAAAATTTTATAGATACGGGTATGGCATGGATTCAGCAGTTATATATATATATATATTCAACTTTGAAATGATAGAGATAATGAAGTTATTAAAAACATTTTAAACTAAAATAAAACAATTAGCTTAGTACTAATTATTAGCTGCAAACTAATTTTTCTATTTGTAGTATGCGTTTTTGTTATGCAATATAAGTGGAAATCACTTAAGTTATCTAATAAAAGTAACTGAATCGTTGAAAGAAAATTATTAATTAAATACACTAAAACAATGTTAAACTATAAGTTAATGATAAGACACGTCATCTTCTACATTTAGAATTAGGTTTGTGTACCGCCTCTAATGGTGTTAGGATATTTTCAGAACAGATTTGTAGCAATTAGACACTAATTTGAAAGCTGAAACATCTCGAAAATGTTTCTAATTTTAACCTATCCGCCCCCATTTACCGACTACCGTACCCATTTTTCTCAAAACATCAAGGGGACGTTTCTTTGGTGTACCCGTGCCGTCCCGTCCCCTAACCGTTTCGGAGACGCGAGACGTCAATAGATTGGCGTCCCCGTGCATCCTAGCTAGTTAGATATGGAACCTACTTCAGACAGATTTGAGGTAGAGAAATTTGACGGCAAAGGAGACTTTGGCCTATGGAAATTTAAGGTGTTGTGTCAACTCGAAATTCTTGGGTTAGCTTCAGTATTGGAGGAGCAAGCTGAATCTTCTACAGTGGTTCATGTGAAAAAGGATGGTGAAACTGTAACAGACCCTAAGGCTGCAACAGATGCAAAGGCTAAGGCAGACCAGAAGAAGTAAGAAAAAGAGAAGCGAGTTAAGAACCTGATTTGTATGAGCCTTGGTGATCTGATTTTGAGGAAAGTAATGAAGGAACCTACTGCTTTAGGTGTTTGGAAAGCTCTTGAAAGGGACTATAGAACAAAGACCTTACCAAATAGAATTAACCTGAAGCAAAGGTTTGTTGGATTCAGAATGGAGGAGCAAAAGAGTATTGAGGAGAACCTGAACGTGTTCCTCAAGTTGATTGCCGATCTTGAGAGCCTAAACATCATCGTCTCTAATGAAGATCAAGCAATCCAGATTCTGACCAGCCTGCCACAAAAGTATGAAGCATTAGTACATACTCTTAAGTATGGAAGTGGTAAAGACACGTTAACTGTGAGTGAAGTTATTACTTCAGCCTATGCTAAAGAAGTTAAACTCAAAGAAATTGGTTTGTTGAATAAACAAAGGTCAAGTTCAGAAGGTTTATTCGTTGGTTCTAGAAGAAGATCAGAGAAGAGAGGACCTAGAAATCAGTGGAAAGGGAGGTCAAAAAGTAGAGGTAGATCGCATGTTAAGGTGAAGACCAAAGGCTGTTTTGTGTGTGGTAAAGAGAGACACTAGAAACGGGAGTGTCCAGACAGAGGCTACAAGAAACCTGATAACTCGGCTAATATAGTTAGAGAGGTTAAGGAGCCTTCGATTCTTTCTGTAAAGGAGACAGCGGAGGTTAAGGATGGAGTGGCTCTCATGGGCAGCCTATATGATGCAAAGGATGATTGGATTTTGGATTCTGGATGCACCTTTCACATGACCCCTAACAAAGATCTATTGTTTAAGTTAGAGGAATGTGAAGGAGGTAGAGTGTTGATGGGAAATAACACTCATTGTGATGTTAAAGGCATGGGAAAAACCAGAATAATAAATCCAGATGGTTCTATGGTGATTCTCACACATGTAAGATACATTCCTACAATGGGAAAAAATCTGATTTCCTATGGTTGTTTGGACAGAGCTGGTTGTCGCTATGAAGGAGAAGACGGGCTGTATCACTTAGAAGGACTTATTACTTAGAAGGCTGGGTCATACAGTTTTACGAAGAAAAGCAAAAGGTGTTTGCTGGGAATTTGAGAGACGGGTTGTATCACTTAAAAGGAGTTGTTACTAGAGATGAAGCTTTGGTAAAAAAGGCTGCAACAGATATGACTAGCATATAGCACTCAAGGTTGGGACATATGAGTGTTAAATGCATGGACGTACTAGTGAAGGAGGGATATCTAACAAGTAAGGAAGTTAAGGTGCTTAAGTTCTGTGAAAACTGTGTGTTAGGAAAAACACACAAGTTGAGTTATCAAAGATCAAAGCATACAACTAAGGAGGTCCTTGAGTACGTTCATTCTGATTTATAGGGTTCTCCATCAGTCACGAAGAGTCTAGCTGATTGCCAATACTTCATAACCTTCATAGATGATTTCTCAAGGAAGGTATGGATCTATTTTCTGAAGACTAAGGGTGAAGCCTTTGAGAAATTCAGAGAATGGAAGGTTAGTGTGGAGAACCAAACAGAGAAGAAGATCAAGTGTTTGAGGACAGATAACGGGCTGGAATTTTGTAACAATCAGTTTTATTCGCTGTGCAAGTCATCGGGTATTAAGAGACATAGAACTTGCACTTATACTCCACAGCAAAATGGACTCTCAAACGGATGAATAGGACGATTATGGACAAGGTTAGATGCATATTGTTAGAGAGTGGTTTAGAGGAGAAGTTTTGGGCTGAAGCTGCTTCAACCGCAGTTCACTTGATCAATAGATCCCCAAATTCGTCTATTGGATTCAAGTTACCAGAAGAAATTTGGAGCAAGACTAAACCAGATTTGGGACAGCTAATAAGCTTCGGTTGTTCTGCATATGTCCATGTTTCACAAGGAAAGACTAGTCCAAGATCTATTAAGAATGTGTTTATAGGTTATCCTCAAGGCACAAAGGGTTACATAATCTGGATTGCATAAGATGAGAAGCTTGAAACAGAAGACAAGATCGTCATCAGTAGAGATGTGATCTTCAATGAATCAGAGATGTATAAAGATACATTAAAGCTAGCTAAAACAGAGAGTTCAGATCAGAATGAAAAGGGAAGGTTAGTGAAGGTAACCAAGAAGAAAGTTTCATTTGATCCGAATCTGATTCAGGGTCCATCAAGCAGTGCAAAAAGTCCAGAAAATTCAGTTCAAGGTAGTTCAAGGTGGAGTAGTTTCAGAACCAGCTATATGAGAAATTAAACCAACTGCTTCAGAAACTAACTCAGGAAGTAATTCATGAGGTGGAGATGGTAATGATGAGGATAATTACCAAAGAAATCTGGGTAACAAGCGGGCCAGAGATCAAAACAAAAGGCAAGTTAAGTTTCCTTCCAAATATAATGACTATGATGTTACAGCTTTTGCACTAGTTAGTGCAGCTGAGATTATGCTAGATGAACCAAAGTCTTGGTCTGAAGCAGTAAGAAGCAAAGATTGGAAGGAATGGAACTTAGCTGCGGGAGATGAAATGGATTCCTTACACAGGAGTGAGACATGGGATTTAGTGAAAAGATCAGAGAAGCAGAAGGTTATAGGCTGCAATTGGGTCTTTAAATGGAAATCTGGAATTCCAGGAGTTGAGGAACCAAGATACAAAGCCAGGCTAGTGGCACAAGGTTTCGCACAGGTTGAAGGAGTTGACTATACGGAAGTCTTTGCTCCTGTGGTCAAGCATGTCTCTATCAAACTTATGCTTTCACTAGTGGTTAACCAAGATTATGAGTTGGAGCAGCTAGATGTAAAAACAGCCTTCTTGAATGTCTCGTTGGATGAGGAAATCTACATGGCTCAACCACATGGATTTGTGGTGAAAGGGAAAGAAGATATGGTGTGTAAGTTGAAGAAGTCCTTGTATGGACTAAAACAATCTCCAAGGCAATGAAATAAAAGGTTTGATGGCTTTATGAAGGATCAAGGGTATACGAGAAGCTTATTTGATCCATGTGTTTACATTTTTGGATCTGATCCACATAGCTCAGTTTATCTCCTGTTATATGTGGACGATATGCTTATAGCATCAAAGAATTCAGCTGGAATTCTTAAGCTAAAAGAAGGTTTGATGAAGGAATTCGAAATGAAAGACCTAGGACTTGCAACTAAGACTCTTGGAATGGATATTTCAAGAGATAGAGAAAAGGGAATTCTAAACCTATCACAAGAAAAATAAATTGAGCAGGTACTATCAACTTTCAATATGAGTGAATCTAAACCAGTAACTACACCATTGGTTCCACAGTTCAAGCTAAGAAGTCTAAATGAAGAAGAGCTACGAACAGAGAGAACATTGATGAGTGAAGTGCCTTATGCTAGCGCAGTAGGGTCACTGATGTACGCCATGGTACGGTCCAGACGTGACTTGGCACATGCTGTTGGTGTAGTAAGCAGACTCATGGGAAACCCTGGAAGACAACATTGGGAAGCTGTTAAGTGAATATTAAGATACTTAAGAGGAACATCATATTTGTGTCTAACATTCACTAAGGGTTCAAGTTTTAAGGTTGAAGGTTTTTCAGACGCTGATTATGCCGCTGATCTAGACATAAGAAGATCAGTGACAGCTTATGTATTTCAGGTCGGAGGAAATACGGTTAGTTGGAGATCAGGACTACAACACATAGTGGCTTTATCTAATACAGAATCAGAATATATGGCATTGACAGAAGCATTCAAAGAAGCACTATGGTTGAAGAGAATGGTTACAAATTTGGGTTTTAATCAAGATGATGTGAAGGTGTTTTCAGATTCTCAAAGTGCTATTCACTTAGCTAAGAATGGAGGATTCCATGAGAGAACTAAGCACATAGATAACAGATTATATTTCATTAGAGTGTAATTGAAGATTCCATGAGAGAACTAAGCACATAGATAACAGATTATATTTCATTAGAGTGTAATTGAAGATGGTGATGTTGCTCTACAAAAGATTCACACTTCTAAAAATCCAGCTGATTTTCTAACAAAGAGTTTACCAGGTAACAAGTTTCGGGAATGCTTGGAGCATCTTAAAGTCGTTTGAAGTAGATTGGAATCTACTGTGAGTTCTTGTTGACGTTTTCAGAACCTTGCAATAACAAAAAAAGAGAAAGGAAAGCGTCATATCAATATAGATTGGCCAGGGAAAAAGTCAGAATCAGTTTAAGAAAATTTGGAATTTTTTTGTTTACCTTGAGTGTGTTAGTACAACGGAAGCAAACTGGGGATTCTGCAAGTTTGGTTGCACAGGAGACAACATAGAGGATAGGGCACAGCACAAAGGATTTAGTGTTCAAGTGAAATTCAAATTCAGTTTTTTTGAAGAGTAAGTTTGGTTCGTGTTACCTTCTAAGTGTTTTGTACGATGAGCACATGTTCTAGAATTATGTGAACATGGTTGTGCAGCTAACAACATAAACACAAGGAAGTGAATACGATGTGTTAGTGCTCTGGAATTTCAGAAAATAAGTTAAAGAAAAGAAGAGAGTCTTGTTTGATAGACTATACCTTTTCTAAAGTTTGGTTTTGTGTGAAGATCAACGATGAGTTCTCGGCAACAAATGAAGATATGAACATATTTGGTTAGTGGATTGTTCTGGTAATATCTTCAAGGAAGGTATCACAAGGAATTGGATAAAAGAAAATAGCAACTCACGGGGTTGATTTATTTACCTAAGGTTGAAAAGGTTTGATTGAAGCTTAAGGTTAAGCTCGGTTCTTCAAAGGGCATGCAAAGAGAGAAGAACCAACGTTATTCTTACAACAAGATATCAGAGACAAAAATTCAGAAAGTGAAAGTCATGAAAGCTACCTGATTTTTCTGTGATAAACCTCGTGATTGAGTTGTGAAGAAGAACACCTATTAAGTTAATTGAATCGATGTGAAGAAGAAAGCTTGGGTCCTTGATAAATCTGTAAAAGAAGAAAGCTTTGAGTTATCACCATGAGTGATGAAGAACAACACCTTCATGATGGTTGTCGAATTCGTTGATGAAGACCGTGACGATTCAAACTAGGAGAAAGTGACATGATTCTTCGGTGAATTTGCAAAGAAAAAATCGAAATGTCAAAGCTCTTCACTTGAAGATATATGTTGAGAATTTCGGAATCATAAGAGAAGCTAAAGCATCACAAAGTAGAAGATGCAGGGGCTGGAAAATCTTACCGAAATTTTTGAAATGATGTTGATTGGATCGACATAAGAGAGGAACTTATTCTTTGGTGAAAAGAAGAATCATATGCTATACACTTCACTATGAAATGAAATAAGAATTTCAGAGGAAGAAGATGAAGCTAAAGCATCATTACAAGAGATGCAAGAGCTAAGAGGCTTACTGAAATTTCTCAGAGAAAGCGACCAGTCAGATTGTTGTCGGAGCCGATGGAGAAGACGCATGACGGAGATGTCGAGGTCAGTCGGAATCGCAGAAGATCGAGAGAGGAAAAAGAAAGCATTTGTGTCTTTGTGTTAGGGATTTTGACCAGAGTCAAGGTAGAGAATGTGAATTAATGACTCGGGTCAACAACATAACCGAACCGGATTATCTCTCAAACCAGGTCAGACACATTTGGGCTGATTATGGACTCTAACAGGTTATACAAGGAAGAGTAAATATGGGCTGAAAGTGCACAGAAGGCCAATTAAAAGGAGAAGGAGGAAACGTGACAATTAGGTTTCTTCTTCTTTGATATAAGCTTGATTTTAGCTTATTCCTTGTATCGATTCATTAACCTATAAAGAGAGCTAAACCTGTAGAGAGAAAGAGAGATTGATTAGTGCTTGTAAACCTTTTTCGATCTAGTGAAGTTGAGGGGCAAGAGTTCCTCTCCCCAGACGTACCGAAAGGAAACATGGTAAACAAATTGCTTGTGTCTTATTTACTTGTTTTGCTTAAAGATCAAACGATATCGCTCACAATCACTGATTAAATTACCCGTAGATAGCATTCTGAAGAGATTATAAATCCATATTAATAAATCCTAGATAGCATTCATTTAATTAATCCTAATTAGGACATCTATACAAAATAATCTTATCAATATGGATGTATAAAAACCATCACACGGTACGGGTCAACCACCTAAAAATATCTTTTACCAGCCACAATGTCCTATATTTAAAATATCTTGTACCCCCTCCTTCCTGAGTCTCTCTCTTGACCAAACCGATCGAATGAATATTATATAACATATTTATAATGATGACATGTAATGATTCCATGGATGGTTAAAAATGTGACATGGCTAAATGCTCTTCATACATTGGATAATTAAATAATATGGATAGTAAAAAAAAGAGGTCATCATTATAGAATAATGAATAAAATTTTGATAATTATTCTATAAACGTATTTTTATAACTAATCTTTTTCCAAAATTAAATAATGACATCAAGTAATTACATTAAATTTAGGAAATGATTTAATTAATGAATTTTTAAACAGATTCGAGATCTTTCTCCGAAATTATCAAAGATAACGATTTGAAACTAATATTTTTTTCAAATAATATTCATGCTTTGGAACTAAACTTTCTCTGCAATTTTTTTTTAAAAGAATATAAATTCAAAGAATAAATTAAACAAACAATGTTGAGTGTAGATGATTTGTATAACTTATCTTTCTTTTTGCATGATGTATTTTTTATCGTTTGGAGCTCGATCGTCATGTCTACTATTACTTCAGTTCATCGAGAATTACTAGAGGAATGCTTATCAAATTGAACAGACATTTAATAATATTATTATTTTTATCATTTACAATCTTTCAGTAACCATAAAGATATTGTTATTATTTAATTATAATATTACTTTCATTTTTTAATAACTAAATAGTATATTCCAAAATATATTCCCAGATAATATCATAAAAGATTACGTTTGTTCAGTCATTTCAGTTTTTCTATATAAATGATTCATCTATCTAATAATTCATAGATCCTAACAACGTTAATTACCTTCCCATCTACTACCAAAATGTCTATTATATTAAAACAAAACTCTCCATTTGTTTTTTTTAACAATCTTTTGTCATCTTCCGAAAAATATAGAATCAAAGCTCATATATTGTGTTGTTGAAATTCTTCAAGAAATCTGTAGGAAATTCTATTGAAATGGTTTTGGTTGATGAAGAGGTTATTTATTAAAAGCATTGTATACTATTGTTTTTACAGATACGCCTCAAAGTGTATTATCGCCACTATTAAAAATTATATATATATTAAACCAATCGTGATATAGTTGTTAATAACATTACGTTACATGAGATTAAATATATTTGACATTGTATTGATCAAAAACTTTTTGATCGTTTTTTGACAATGCTGGACCGAAGAAGGAGCAGGCAGTAGCTTTTCTGACAGGGAGAAATCAAGCGAAATTTTTTTAAATCCTAGGATGTCTGTCACCCCACGAGAAACAAAGTTTCCTTTAAGAATGTGACACAGGCTATTTCCAGTGACTTTAACTTTTGCAATCACCATATATAAAAGTCAAGGACAGACACTCAAAAACATTGGTTTGTTTCTACCTAAACATGTATTCTCTCATGGATAGCTGTATGTTGCGGGTAAAATCTAGGAGTGGGTTGAAAATCTTAATCACCGACAAAGATGGGAAAGTGCAGAAGAAAACTATAAATGTCATCTATAAGAAATTATTTTAAAGCATTCAGTAGCTTATCGAGTTTTGTCTTTCGTTTTACTAATGATGACAAATTTATAATGGATTTTGGCATATTGGTGATGGAAAGATCAACCTCCCAAATGACGGAGAAACAGAGATCGACATCCCTGAAGATTTGTTGATAACTGATTGCAGAGATCCGATCGAAACTATAGTGATGGAAGTTTACGGAAAGTCATTTGGTAGTTCAGGGGATATTGATTTTTATAAACGCATATTGAGTCCTACAAATGACAATGTTGATCAGATCAATGATTATATGCTTTCAATATTATCATGTATATAATTTTATGACTGTTGATTTTAAGCTATTTCATCAAATAGTCATTTCAGTTTCAAAATGTAAAAGCACTCAGATCGTTTTATGCATTAACACAGGTGAAGAGAAAGTCTACCTAAGCTCTAGTAGCATTGCTCCTTCAAATATTGACCCAGATGATGATTTGGTGTACCCCACAGAGTTTTTGAACTACATCAAATTGGGTGGGATGCCTAAGCATTGTTTGAGATTAAAGGTTGGTGCTCCTATCATGTATCTTCGTCACATTTATCCTAAAGGTGGGTTAGGCAATGGGACTAAGCTTATAGTTACTCAATTGGCACGACATGTGATTGAGGGTAGAATCATTACAGGAAATGATAAACCAGGCGAAAAAGTATGAATTCCTAGGATGCTTATCAGCCCACCAGAAACAATTTCCTTTCAGAATGCGGCGCTTGCAATTTCCATTGACTTTAGCTTTTGCAATCACCATAAATAAAAGTTAAGGACATACACTCAAAAACTTTGGTTTGTTTCTACCTAAACTTGTATTCTCTCATGGACAGCTTAATGTATCGATAGTAAAATCTAGGAGTGGGTTGAAAATCTTAATCACCCGACAAAGATGGAAAAATGCAGAACAAAACTATGAATATCGTCTATAAGGAAGTGCATCCAGTAGCTTTTCAAATTTGTCTTTCGTTTTATTAGAATTTAATAAAAAAGATTTATATTACTTAACTTCTTTCATTATTCAACATTTCATTTCATTGTAAACCATTTTCCATTTTTCTCCATATTATGAAATTTTTGCTTCACATAACTCACCATTTATAATGTCTTTATTACTTCTATGTAGAAATTTGGTAAAATAGTATTCATTCCCGCACAAGGTGCGGGCCAACCATCTAAAAATATCTTTTATTTTGTTACAACTGATAAAATTTTAAATTTTACATGCATTTGGGAATTGGAATAAATGAAATATTTCCTTATAAAATCATTTTGTTTTTCCGACTTATACTCAGTTTCTATAACAACATCATAAAAAAAACACCTAAAAGATATTATGTTTATCTGGGTTTTTTTTTATGAACCAAGTTATTTTGTTACAACCGAGATTTCATAACATAATCATACTGTTTTGCGATGTTTAAACAATATTTAATAGAGTATCATCATACATACACTCATCTTACTAATATTACATTTTCTATTTTTTAGGAACCAATTTAAATAGGTCCATGTATAAAAAGACTAAAGATAATAAGCACGAGATTTAAATAAATGATTCCTTTTCTGATTTTTAGATCTTCACTAAAACAAAACACAACAAAATGAGGTTATGGGTATTATGATTTTCTTTAACAAACAATAAAAAAGAAAGAAAAGATATTACGGTTTTGGTTTGTTTAAGAACCAATTGGGATATTCCAAAATATATCCTAATGTAATATCTAATCAAATCAAAACTAATTTATGGTAAAATCATAAAATAATTTACACTCCTCTAATTCTCTATATATACTCCCTCCGTTCTTTATTGTTAGATGTTCTAGATTTTTTTCTTGTTGTGTAAAGATTGATTTTTTACCTTTTCAATGTACTTTTAATGAAAAAATTATGGTGAATTGTCAATTTCAAAGCAAATTAAATGAAATTGTTGAATTGTTATAGGCTGAAGGTTATTGAAAATTGTTTAGTACAAAAAACAATACATTTATAGTTGAGTATTAATTGGTTTTCTTAATTTGTGTAAAAAATCTATAACATCTAACAAAAAAGAACGGAGGGATTATAATTTATGTACACAATACCTCTAGAGATCAAAAACTGGCATCATACTTTTTTATCTACTATCATAATGTCTGATAATCCCAAAAAAACTCTTCATTGGTATTCTTTAACAATATTTTGGATTTGACAGAAGGTTACCTCAGACAAAAAACAGAGGCTTCCAATGTTCAATACAAATCCAATGGTATCTTATGCTATGAGCGTGTCTTATGACAAGAGTTTGTGAGCACTCGTGGAAACGGTAAAAACCAAATCTGAATATATTTATGTTGTGTACCCAATGATTTGTGTCTTATCTTATTAATACTCTTATGTGTTTGTGTCATGTTTCTTGAAACAGAGACAACCCAATAATATGTGGAGAAGATGGATCTAAAAGCAAGACATAAAGTGTTAGATGTTAGGTGTGGCATATTGAATCAAACAAGTAGTAATTAAGAGATTGATAATATAAAAGACTCTTCCTTTTATTGCTTGAGAAACTTACTCAAAACTAAAGCTTTTAACCTCTCTCTTTTTTTTTTTGAACAACAAGAGCCTTTCATTAACTTAACATACTGTTTCGGTTACAAAAGAAGACATTATCAAATTAAACATAAAGCAGATAGAAAGTCTTTGAGAAAGACATGAAGAGTCATGGGATTCACCAAATAGTTTGGGAACTAAGGAGCCTAAAGAGAAGACTCCATAACGTTGTAAGGATTCGGTTTTTACCGAGCTTGTCCTTATTTCTTATTCTACCGCGTTAGAACACGCGTGTGACCAAACCGCTTGGGGTTGTGGTCGAGTCACCAAGGACTCAAACGTCCTTGCTTTACACTCATTCATAGCTAATCGTAGTATCAATGTTGTCGATTGCACACTGACCTTTGCTAATAACTTAAGATTTTCTATCCTAAGCATTGGGAAACCATAATGAACATGGGCTAATTCTCTTACAAAACCTAAATGGGTCACATACCTTAAGTCAACCAAGCCCATTACACAAAGGAAAGGATGCTTACGGTGGCAGATCGGAGAAGATGCTTTGGTCATAGGTTCGGTCGTCACTCTGATCACCGCCATAAATGTTGCGGTTTTACCTCTGGTGTGTACTTTGCTCTTGGTTAAACCAGTAGAGCACCAGGGAGGGAGTGGAGAGACGAGCCATCGGTGAATTTGAGATCCAGGGTCTTCGGTATGTTGGGTCTTGGAAGCGGAGTTATGTCACATACTTTGACATCTCTCTTAATGTCACATACTTTGACATCTCTCTTAATGTCACATACTTTGACATCTCCTTATATAGAGGTATAGGGCAATCCTAATTTCTCTAGGAATTACATATGTTTAGATAACTCCTAAACTAGTTTAGATAACTCCTAAACTTTATAGCCCTAGTCCTTTTAGGATAACTTGTAACTCAAGTTTATCTTCAAGCTTAAGTCAACATTCTCCCCCTTAAGCTTGAACTCTTGTTTTGACACATCTTGAACTCCAATGAGATCTCTCATCTCCTTGAACTTTGTCATTCCAAGTGCCTTAGTCAAAATGTCTGCTTTTTGTTGATTTCTCGGAACATGTTCCACTTCGACTTGCTCATTCTCAACACACTCTCGTACGAAATGATATCTAGTGTGTATATGCTTGCTACGACATGAAATACTGGATTCTTAGTAAGTGCTATGGCTGACTTATTATCAACCCGAAGTATCACCTTTTTACACATGCCTTCCGTGATCTCACCAAGTAGTTCTTGCAACCAAATTGCCTGCTTCGCTGCCTCTGTGGCTGCCATAAACTCGGCCTCACAAGATGATAACGCCATTGTCTCCTGCTTCTGTGTACACCATGTGATCGGGCAACCATCAAGATAGAACATATGACCGGTTGTACTCTTACCATCATCCTCATCTACATTGTGACTGCTATCACTATAGCCCACTAGTCCGGTTTCGTTCAGCCGCAGAGCAAATGTCAGTCCATAAGAAAGAGTTCCTTGCACGTATCGAAGTACTTGTTTCATTGCTGCCCCATGTGACTCCTTTGGCTTGTGCATATACCTACTCAATACACCAACAAAGTAAGAGAGATCCGGTCTTGTGATGAGTAAATATCTGAGACAACCAATATTTCTTCTATATTCTTTCTCGTCAATACACCTTTCTTGAGCCCTGAATCCATTGGGATGTGAGCTGCATTACACTCTTTCATTCCAGCTGCTTCCAAAATCTTTGTTGCATATCTCTCTTGCTTCAACACGATACCACTATCAAATTGAATTACTTCAAAACCAAGATAATAAGTTAGTCTTCCAAGGTCACTCATATCAAATTTCGATGCCATCCCCTTCTTGAAGTCAAGTATCAAGTTCAAGCTAGATCATGTGACAAGTAAGTCATCCACGTAAACAGCTACGAGAAGAATATTACCTTTCTCAGTCTTTCAGTATAACGATGGTTCCTTGAAGCATTTAACAAAGTTTACTTCTCTAAGAATCTCGTTTAACTTGTTATTCCATGCTCTTGGAGCTTGCCTTAACCCATAAAGTGCCTTGTTTAGCTTGTAAACTTTGTCTTCCTTTCCTTGGACCACAAAACCCTTTGGTTGAGCAACATACACATCTTCTTTTAACTCGCCCTGAAGAAATGCCGTCTTGACATCAAGATGATGCATTTCTCAACCATTCGTTGCTGCCAAAGGAATAATAAAGCGAACCGTTTCTATACGCGCTACAGGAGCAAAAACCTCGTCAAAATCGATACCATGCCTTTGGACATAACCTTTAGCAACAAGCCTTACTTTATGTTTGTTAATACTTCCATCACAATTCCTCTTAAGCTTGAAGACCCACTTTAGATCGATTGGTTTAGCTCCAAGAGGAAGATCAACTAATGTCTTGTTCTTCACAATGAAATCAATTTCATCTTCACAAGCTTTTTCCCAAACTTGTATTCCTTTTGCTTCACTAAAACTCCATGGTTCTTCATTTATTGACATAAGAAGATATTCACTTTCAATCTCAGCCAACATGACATAATCATCGAGATATTTTGGTTTCTCACCATGCCGGTTTGCCTCCTCAACACGGGGTTTGGTCCTTCTTGCTCTGTTTTTTACTCTGTTTTAACCGTACTCGACCCTTTAACAGAATCAAGATCTTCATCTTTCTCCATATTGGCTGAAACAAACCGACCCGTTTTTTTTAACAATAAACCCTTAGACTCAAGTGAACATTCCCATAAACGCTAACCCTCAACGTCAAAGCAAACACAAGCAAACACCAGCGGATAACTAAACCATCAACTCAAATCCTAAACCAATTCCATTAAATCAAAAGAATCCAACAACCAGTTCCACAATACAATTCCACAATCCAGTAACCTAAACAGCCGTTCTAAAACGATAAAAGAAACAACACAAAAACGAGACCCAAGATCATCTCCCTCTTCGTAGCCGTGATTCCACGATCACATTTTGCCTTTACCTCCATTACATGAGAAAAAGAGATGCGTGAGTATTATCATAGATATCCAGTGAGACGGTCATCCAATCTACGACTACGCACTCAGGCACGATAGACCGCTCAAGCAAACATACACACAAACATCAAGCAACAACACACGGCTCAACACAGCCAAACAGACAGTCTGTCGATCGACACTACCACGAGGTATCGATCAACACCCTCTCTGTATGCCTGTCGTTCGACACTACCTCTAGGTGTCGATCGACAGCATGTGAACTGGCTGTCGATCGACAGCATGTGAACTGGCTGTCGTTCGACCCACCTTATGTGTGTCGTTCGACAGCCTTCGTATTGGTGTGTCGTTCGACACACCTCGTGTGTGTCGTTTGACAGGCCATGCACAGAATCCTGGGAAGTCGATCATAATACTCTCGGATCGATTCCTCCTCTGCGTCGGCACGAAAACCTGCAAACACAACATTCACAAAACCACAAACAACAATTCACAGTCTCAAATCAATCACCACAAGATCAATCAACTCGTTCAAACCTATCACCAAGCAACCCTAACGATCCACCGGCCCAGAAGCCATGGTCACGCACTCACCTTGGGTTTTCGGATAGAAATTGATGGAGTTGAGGCTAGAAACGAGATCAGCTACAACCACCACGAAAATCTACTCCAAAACAACCACAAACAAAACCTTTTCTCACAAACTCACATGAAACAAGAGAAACTCCTCTCAATTCTTTTTCCTCTGATTTTGGACTGTTGTTTCCCTCAGAATGCGGCAAAAAAAGCTTAAATACGAACCCTAAGTTTTCCCCAAACCGGCCCGGTATAACCGCACGATTAAAAATCGAAAGTGCAACTGACCAATTAAAGCCCTATCGATCGACATACACTACGTGTGTCGAACGACAGCCCTTAAGACTCCTGTTGATCGACATACACCTCGTGTGTCGATCGACAACCCCTCGCAAAAACTGGCCTCGAGCCCCAAACATAGCATGTCGATCGACACACCTCACTAGTGTCGATCAACACACCCTCTATTTCCCAAAAATGGTTCACGGGTGTCACAATTCTCCCCCACTAAAACTGGATTCGTCCTCGAATAATCAAACACAGCCCACGAGGCTAACCACCTGGCCAACCTGCCAGTAACACCGGAGACTACATCTCCCAGACCCTCTCGAGGCACACATCCGTCCTATGCATATAGACCCGTCTCAGACATTGATTGCTCATAGCTCATAACTCATAACCACCATTTAGCACTCGGGATCGTCACCCCTCAGCTCTCGATGTCTAGTATCAACCCACCTCAGTCCGCGCAGTCCTGACGGTGTTTGATACCAACCATCTTCACACCCCTCAAACCATCAAGACACATAGTCTGTTAAGCTCTCGGTACACAGGGAACTCACTATCCCCTGGAGAGGTACATCTTTCAAAGATCTGCCAGAGATCGCAATCTCCCAAAACTATCTCCATACCCTCACGCACTCAATCCTCGCAGTCCTGACGAACTATCGGTATGCAGGGAACCAAGTATCCCCTGGAGAAACGCATATCTCAAGATCTGCCGGAGACTCATCTCCAAGAAAAAACCAATGTCTATCTCTGAGCTATGCAATCAATTCCTAACATCTATAATGCACTTCTGACCGGAACTACCTCCCAAGATCTCACCATGATACTCCCAACCCGGAATACCATCACAAACATGATCATCACAAATCATCTGGACCATCCATCACACCGGATGTCCCTGCAGCGTTTCTCCGGAACTAGACAGTTCTAACCGCCGTAAAACTTCTATTCCGAGACTCTCTCACACATACACACATAAGCCCGTTAGAGTCCCATCGAAACTGGCAAGTTTTACCCACTATAAAACTTCCACTTCGAGGTTCTCTAACCACAAACACATGACTACCAAGTAAAAAACACATACGAATACACATCTTATTAAACTGGAAAATGTCATAATCATTACAACTCAAATGAAAATACATATTCCACAACCAATAACCCCACCACACACTGTGACTACAACACCAAAAACCAAAACTGGAAACCACAAGGAAACAAAACGAATTCACTCCTCGGCTTGCTTCTCGAACCACTTCCTGTACTTCGTTTTCATCTTCGCCTCTGGTTCCCAAGTCTCCTCCTGAACACCGTCATAGTCCCAAAAGACTCTCATGTACCTCGTACTCAGCTTATCCTCGGATATGGACCTGTTCAGACCCCGCATCATATCCATCTTGAGATACACTCGATCTCCGACTGCAAACTCTAACTCCTTTCTCCTCCTATCGGCATAACTCTTCTGCCGATCCTGAGCCTCTTTCATGTTCAGCTTCACAACACGGATCTTCTCCGTCGTCTCCTGAACAAAATCAGCACCATAGATGCTCCTCTCCCCCACTTGGGTAAAACATAGTGGTGTACGACATGGCCTCCCATACAACGCCTCAAAAGGAGCCATACCAACACTCAAGTGATCCGCCCAATGACCACCCCAATCTAGCACACACATCCTCAACAAATCCTCAAGTGTATGAATCGTCCTTTCGGACTGCCCATCCGTCTGAGGATGATTAGATGTACTCATGTGCACCTTAGTGCCCATCTCAGCCTGAAAAGCTCTCCAGAACACTGAAGCAAACCTCAGATCTCTATCCGACACAATGCTCAATGGCACACCATGCAACCTCACAATCTCCAAGACCTCAGCTTCATCTGTCTTCTTAATGGCCAGAAAATATGTTGACTTATTCAATCGATCCACAATCACCCAAATAGCGTCATAGGTCCGAGAAACCGGCAACCCTACTAGGTAATCCATGGTAATCATGTCCCACTTCCACTCTGGACTGGGTAAACTCTGCAATAAGCCATTCGAAACCTGTTGCTCAGCCTTCACCAACTGACAAACATTGCAAGCTGCAACCCAATCCGCCACATCTCTCTTCATCCCGACCCAATGATAATACCGCTTCAGATCTCGATACAACTTAGTCGCTCCCGGATGAATCGAAAACTTGCTCGCATGAGCCTCTCTCAGAATCTCCTGCCGCAAGTCCTCATCCTTCGGCACACAGACTCATCCATGCACTAGGATAGTCCCGTTAGCAGAAACCTGATACTAAAAACTAGCAGCCTTAGAGAGATCAACCAATACATGATCCCTCTCTTGAGCTACTCGGATCCTGCTCAAAAGATCCGCCTGATTAGCTGCCGCCAACCCCAGCGGCTCCTCTGAAGTAATGCAAAACGTCAAAGTACTAAGCATGCTCATAAGAGTCTCCACATCCCGCTCCTGAGATGAATCATACCGCCTCCGACTAAGAGCATCTGCCACAGTGTTAGCCTTATCCGGATGGTGAACAATGTCCAAGTCGTAATCAGCCAACAAAGCCGACCATCGCCTCTGTCGTACATTCAAATTCTGCTGAGTAAAAATGTGCTTCAGATTATGATGATCAGTGAACACCTGAACTCTGCCACCATACAGATAAGCCCTCAAGATCTTCAATGCAAATATCACTGCAGCCAACTCCAAGTCATGAACAGGATAATTGCCTTCGTGCTTCCTCAACTACCTCAAAGTGTAAGTAATCACCTTACCCTGCTGCATCAACACACAACCCAAACCAACTCCCGAAGCATCTGTATACACCACATAAGGCTTACCCGGCTCAGGCAACGCCAATACTGGTGTACTAGTCAACATCGTCTTCAGCTTCACGAAACTCATCTCATAATCAGCAGACCACACGAAAGGAACATCCTTCCCTGTCAGCTTCGTCATAGACTGAGCCATACTCGCAAAACCTTTGACGAATCTCTGATAAAAACCTGCCAACCTAAGAAAACTCCTGATCTCAGTAGCGTTCCTCGGTCTAGGCCAATCTCGGATAGACTTAATCTTCGCCGGATCCACAGAAACTTCCTCTGCAGAAACGATGTGACCCAAAAATCCCATCTCTCTCTGCCATAAACTACACTTGCTCAACTTCTCAAACAGCTTCTGTTCCCGCAACTTCTCAAGAACTCTCCTCAGATGAACCTCATGCTCCTCAAGACTCTTCGAATACACCAAAATGTCATCGATGAAGATAATCACGAACTCGTCCAGATACTCCTGGAAAACTCCATTCATCAACCTCATAAATGTCGTCGGTGCATTCGTCAACCCGAATGACATAACTACAAACTCAAAATGCCCATACCGAGTCCTGAAAGTCGTCTTTCGGACATCTGCCTCGTCGATAGGAATATGGTGGTAACCAGAAGCCAAGTCAATCTTAGAGAACCAAGTAGCCCCTCTGAACTGATCCAACAACTCATCAATTCTCGGAAGAGGATACTTGTTCTTCACAGTGACTCGGTTAAGCCCTCGATAATCGATGCACAACCGGAAACAACCTTTTTTATTCTTCACAAACAACACCGGTGCTCCCCACGGTGAAGTACTCGGTCGAATAAAACCCTTCTCCAACTAATCCTCCAACTGCTTCTTTAGTTCTGCCAACTCTGCTGGAGCCATTCGATAAGGTGCCTTAGACAACGGCGTCGTTCTGGGCTCTAACTCAATCGTGAAAGGATCAGACCGAGACGGCGGTAATCCCTGCAACGACTAAAAAACATCTTCCAAATCCCGAGCAACCCGAATATCTCTCACAGCAACCCCACCAACAGCCTCTGGCATCACAATTGTGGCCAAGTAAGCCTCACAACCCCTCTCAATCATCGCCTCAGCCTGGACAAGCGAGATCAAAAGACTACCTGAAGTCTGTCTCACTCCCTAATTAACCAACCTACCACCATCACGTTCAAACACCACTCGACCCCAGTGACAATCCAGATGAACTTTGTACGATTTCAACCAATATATACCCAGGATAACATCGTATGACTCCACCAGACTAATCACCAAGTCTGTTGGCATCAACTCGCCAGCCCCCAGAATATCCACATCTTTCACCCGGTTATGAGTAACCAAAAATTCTCCTCCAGCAACCATAACCGGTCCTGTCCGCTCACGAGCGTCACTCCGAATACCACTCCTCTCAGCATGATCCGGAGTAATGAAGCAATCCGATGCTCTAGACTCAAACAACACGTGGGACTCGCACCTGCCCACAAATAAGGTCCCTACACAAATCTCATGTGCAAAGAAACCTAACTTTCTATCACAAGGTAAACAATCCAAACAAACACAAAAATTCTATCCTACCGAATTTACAAAGTGTGAATTAGAGAGTTTACCTATGATCGGCCTCGAGCTCGGCTCACCCGGCGCGGCAATAACCGGCGGACGCTGCATCGCCGCAATCTACTCCAAAGGCTGCACCACCCCATACTAAGCTACTGGCTGGACTACTGCCATGGCCAACAGCTGCAACTTAGGACAGTTCGGCCTGATGTGCCCCGGCTCTTCACACTGATAACAAGTCCGGGCCACTCGAGCCTCGCTCTGCTTAGGGCAACTCGCCCTCTTGTGGTCCAAACTCCCACAAACATAGCACGCGCGGCCACTCTGACCCGATCTCGAAGTGTCTTCACACTTCGTGTTCTGCCCCTGCACAGGCTTGCCGCCTTTGCTAGGACCCACCTGCTGCAACTGCTGCTGAGGCCTCCTAGGCTGAACAACTGGAACAACTACCGCAGCCTGCTCCCTCAGATCCTCCTCGATCTGTGCAGCAGTCTCTACCATCTCTGCTTTAGACATAAACCTGATGCCTCTGCACCGAGTCCTCAAGTCTATCCGAAGTCCCCACAAGAACCTCTAAATCTGAGCCTGCTCATTCTCCAAGCTCCTACCAGCATAATCCAAGAGTCGGTTAAACTCCACGTCATACTCACGCACAGACATCGCTCCTTAAGCCAAATCCAAGAACCTCGCCTCTAGACGATTCAACGCCTCCTGAGGAAAGAACTAGGCGTTAAACTCCGCCACAAAGTCTGTCCACGACATCACTGTCCCAGCCCGTCTCGCTGCAACACTCTTCCACCAGAGATGTGCATCACCGTCCAAATAATGGACTGCCGAGTCAACCATGTATCCCTCTGGATACCTAATCGAGCAAAAATTACGCTTCATCCTCATCTTCCACTCATCAGCCTCCTCAGGCTTAACACCTCCTGCAAAAGAACCCGTACCGATCATCTGCATCTGCTCCATCATCTGAATATTCGACGGAACCTCCTCAGCAACCGCAGCCCTCGGCTGCACCTCTGCCACTCGTGGTATCACTGGAGCCTGCACTGGCACCACACCTGGTAACCGCTCCAACAACTGCCTCAACAGATCAGCTAGACGATCATCACCAGCCTGGGCTACACCTGCGTCCGCGACCGCACCCCCAGCTGAGCCAACACCACCGGCACCACCAGCCTCAACGGGACCCAAACCAGCCCAAACCAACCCCAACATTACCCAAACCGGCCCCCACATTGGCAGTCACACTGAAACGATCCGACCCTTTTTTTTTAAACAATAAACCTTTAGACTCAAGTGAACGTTTCCATAAACGCTAACCCTCAACGTCTAAGGAAACACAAGCAAACACCAGTGGATAACTAAACCATCAACTCAAATCTTAAACCAATTCCATTAAATCAAAAGAATCCAACAATCAGTTCCACAATAACAATTCCACAATCCAGCAACCTAAACAGCCATTCTAAAATGATAAAAGAAACAACACAAAAACGAGACCCAAGATCAGCTCCCTCTTTGTAGCCGCGATTCCACGATCACAATTTGCCTTTACCTGCATCACATGAGAAAAAGAGATGCATGAGTATTATCATAAATACCCAGTGAGACGGTCATCCCATCTACGACTGCGCACTCAGGCACGATGGACCACTCAGGCAAACATACACACAAACAACAAGCAATAACACACGGCTCAACGCAGCCAAACAGACAGGCTGTCGATCGACACTACCACTAGGTGTCGATCAATACCCTTTGTGCATGCATGTCGTTCGACACTACCTCTAGGTGTCGATCGACAACATGTGAACTGGCTGTCGTTCGACACATCTTATGTGTGTCACTCGACAGCCTTCGTACTGGTCTGTCATTCGACACACCTCGTGTGTGTCGTTCGACAGGCCATGCGCAGAATCCTGGGAAGTCGATCATAATCCTCTCGGATCGATTCCTCCTCTGCGTCGGCACGAAAACCTGCAAACACAACAATCACAAAACCACAAACAACAATTCACAGTCTCTAATCAATCACCACAAGATCAATCAACTTGTTCAAACCTATCACCAAGCAACCCTAACGATCCACCGGCCCAGAAGCCATGGTCACGCACTCACCTTGGGTTTTCGGATAGAAACTCATGGAATTGAGGATAGAAATGAGATCAGCTACAACCAACACGCAAATCTACTCCCAAAACAACCACGAACGAAACCTTTTTTTATAAACTCACAGAAAACAAGAGAAACTCCTCTCAACTCTTTTTCCTCTGATTTTGGACTGTTGTTTCCCTCAGAATGCGGCCAAAAAGGCTTAAATACGAACCCTAGGTTTTCCCCAAACCGGCCCGGTCTAACCGCACGATTAAAAATTGAAACAACAACCGACCAATTAAGGCCCTGTCGATCAACATACACTACGTGTGTCGAACGACAACCCTTAAGACTCCTGTCGATCGACATACACCTCGTGTCTCAATCGACAGCCCCTCACAAAAACCGGCCTCGATCCCCAAACACAGCCTGTCGATCGACACACCTCACTAGTGTCGATCGATACACCCTCCATTTCCCAAAAATGGTTCACGGGTGTCACATTGGCCGTGGTTTCTTCTTTAGAAATATTATCCTCTCTTATACCAAATTCCAAAGGGAATGTTAACATCTTTGACTTGTCATTCAAAACAGATTCTAATTCCTTCCATCTCCATTTTTTACTTTCGTCAAAAAACACATCTCTACTTACCACTATCTTGCGAGTAGTTGGATCAAGCAACCGATAAGGTTTCGTTCCTAGTTCAGTCCCTAGATAAACTAATGTCCTTGATCGATCATCTAATTTCTTCAAATGTGGAGTTTCCTTTTTAGCATAACCAATACATCCAAAAACACGCAAATGTCCTATATTCGGTTTTCTTCCCTTGAAAACCTCATACGGAGTTTGATTCAACAAGGCTCTTGTTGCCACTCTATTGATAAGATAGGTGGCATGTCTCTCTGCCTCTCCCCATAGATAATTTGGCAGATTCAAATGCTTTAAAAGACTCCGAGTCATCTCCATTAGTGTCCTATTTCGCCTCTCAACCACACCGTTTTATCACAAAACAATTGGAATTCTCTAGATAAGAACTCTCCACCTCTATCGGGGCTGAATGTTTTGATTGTTACCCCGTCTCTTGCTCAAATTTCATTCTGAATTTCTTAAACTTATCGAAAGCTTCATCTTTTCCTTTCAAGAGAAGAGTCCACATATAACGTGAGTGATCATCGATTAACACAAAGATGTACCTGTTTCTTGCACTTGTCTAAGGAGTAATGGGTCCACAAAGATCTCCATGGATGAGCTCAAGAATCTTTTCCCACTGATATGAGGTAGCTTGAGGAAAAGATTGTCTTACTTTCTTTCCAAGTTAGCAAGATGAACAAACTTCCTTTTGAATTGTAATGTTCGACATCCCAAATACTAGATCCTTTGTAGTCATCGATTTCATCTTTTCAAGGTCAATATGCCCTAGCCTCGCATGCCACCTTGTTGATTCGCTCAAGACTTCCATTTGTAAGCACTTTGTTGTTTCAACCTCCATGACTACTTTGTAAAGCCCGTTTTTCGACCTACTTGCTTTTACCAATAACTTACCATCTCGATCATGTAGAGTTAGGTAATCTTCTTTCATTCTAACATCACACCCTGATTCGGTAGCCTGTCCAAGACTTATGATATTACTTTTCAAATCTGGTATGAAGTACACTTCTGTCAATACCTTTCTCTCTCCATTCTTGCTTATGAACAAAATTGATCCCTTTCCTTTTATATCAATACGAGAATCATCTCCAAACCTTACCTTTCCCGTAATTGTCTCGTCAATCCTTGAGAAGTAACTCCGATTTCCAGACATATGGTTACTCGCTCCATTGTCTAGGTACCCAACATTGTTTATATCTGACTGAGTCTCAAATTCACTCGGGTTCACCTTTCTCTCATTGAGATACACCACCTCGTGCATCAAAAATTCGCTAGCCTCTTGCGTATCAACATTCTTGTTGAATTTCACCTCTTCATGTAACATCAAATTGTCTGCCTCTTGCGTGTCGTCCCCCTCATTCTCATGTGCTTTTTGAAGCTTAAGAAGCCTATCAGGAAAATTCGAAGCATAATGTCCTATCTTATCACACCGATAGCACACCACCTTTAACTTATCCCTTTTTTGCCTAAAACCACCGTTTTGTTGGCTAGCACCGTAGCGTCCAGTCCTCTTCCTCGTCCATTAAATTGTCCTCCTAATCCTCTACCATGCCCAAAACCATAGCTCCCTTGATAGGGATTAGGGTCAGTATTAACATACATGAGCTTTCCATGATCGTTGGTTTGATCTTCTTCCTCATCCTCAATTCTTTCTTCATAAGCTTTCAATCTTCCCACGATGTCCTCAAAGCTTGTTGTATTAAGATCAAGAACTTGTTCAAGGGCAGCGATGATGTGTATATACCTGCGTCAAGGTAGGCTGTTAAGAAACTTCTTAACAAGCTTTGATTCTTCGATGTTTTCTCCTAGGGTTGCGGATTTTGTAGATAATTCCGAAACCTTGCCAACGAAGCCATCTATGGTGTCGGTTTCCTTCATCTTCATTCTATCGAACTCGGCCATCAAGGTTTGCAGCCTTGCTTCTTTGACCCTATTAGCTCCGACATACCTTGTTTTTATTGCATCCCAAACATCTTTTGAGGTGTCAAGATCTCCAACTTGTAGGATCAGCACCTCTGGTATAGATTGGAATAGAAGAGCTCTAGCCATATCGTTTTTGTCTCCATCGTCTGATCCAGGCTCGATAATCGCCCATACTGTGTAGTTAGGATCATTCAACATCGGACATTGTATGGATGTCGGACCACTTTCTTTTGGTTTGATGTTTGTCACCGGAACAACGTCCCCCATATTGTTGGACGTTTGTTTTCTCCTTCACGAACACGCTTGGATTGTCTGTTTCAATAGAACGCTCTGATGCCAATTATTGAATCAAACAAGTAGTAATTAAGAGATTGATAATATAAAATACTCTTTCTTTTATTGCTTTAGAAACTTACTCAAAACTAAAGCTTTTAACCTCTCTCTTAATTCACAAGTTATGTCACATACTTTGACATCTCCTTATATAGAGTTATAGGGCAATCCTAATTTCTCTAGGAATTACATATGTTTAGATAACTCCTAAACTAGTTTAGATAACTCCTAAACTTTATAGCCCTAGTCCTTTTAGGATTCTAACTCAAGTTTATCTTCAAGCTTAAGTCAACATGGCATTGGTGGAGGTGACTTCTAAATGACTCAGAACTTCGGTGTTCATGTTGTTGGTATCGATCTCTTTGTCAACATGATCTCTTTTGCACGGAACATGCTATTGGACCTAAGTGCTTGGTTGAGTTTGAGGTATCTTGATGCAGAAGAATATATCGATCGTATCTATTAATGTCCCTTAAAAACAATTACAATTTTGTAATCTTATGCTATATCTTTAACAACAACAAAATCTTATGTTATATAATTTTTTGAGGAAATCACGTTTATGCTGAGGACTAAAGAGATAAATTAATTGTGAAAATTATGATCTTATCAAATGTGGTGTTACAAAATTGGGTGCCCACTATAGATAAGGTGAATTATAATAATATTATTTCTTATATAATTAGGGTTTAATTAAAGAGATGATAAGTTTCAAAAAAAAATTAAAGAGATTATATAATTATATTTGTTTTTTTTTTCTGCAGCAAACAAGCTTAACAAACATGTTGGATTGTGCTCTTGAGTAATCAAAGGTCTTCAACACTAACTAGGGGTGTGCTCTTATATACATATGAAACTATATGTGCAAAGTATTTTTTTCAAATGTATCATTTGTCTAATTCATTTTTTTTGTTTGAATCATTCAATCCAATTTCTTACTATATGCTTTTTATGCAACAATGCATTGCCTTTATGGTTGATAATGGTGGCTAGCATGTAAGAAAGACAAGGCAATAATAGAAAAACAAGAATATTCGTAGAAACTAGAGTGACTTGAAGAATACCCATGAACTTTACGTGCTTATGAGTTTGATGAATCTCTAGAAGAAGCCATTGGAAGATAAACTTATTTTAATTAGTATGATCTCTTAAATTAAAGTGTGTGTTTGAATATTTAAGTAAAAGCAGAAAAACATACTATATAGGATATACATATTAACAATTTACATTGCGAGTTTAGACATTGTTCCTTTATTTTTCTTTATTAGATTTAATCCATGGGATTGTGACAAAAAAACAATAATCTTTAGAATATTTTAAGTATGCAATGACCAAATTATATACATATACAAAAATATTAAAAACTGTTTTTGTACTGGGTGAATCAATCTAGGCGCGTTTATGTAGGTTTCATTTTGTAAGAACATGGATTTGAAATTTTCTACTAGATTTCCCGGTTTTGTAATCAATCATGTTTCAGGTTTGATGATTTTCCTCAAAATAGGAAAAATTTGATACCTAACCATTTTTTTGAGATTGAAAGGGTACTTGCATTCAGAATCCTAACTTTAGATGATAAACCATGCGACAAAGTTTTAGTTCTTACGATCTTTGTCATTCACTGGAAACAAAGTTTCTTTTCAAGATGTAGTTGCAGACAATTTCAAGTGTATTTAAGTTTTGTACTCGCCATAAATAAAATTCAATGACAAATAATGAAAAATATTAGTTTGTTTCTACCTTGACCAATACTCTCTCATGGATAACTTTATATGTCAGGGTTGAAAATCCTAAATCATATTAGTTTGCTTCTACCTATCAAAAGTTAAATCTAGGACAAGGTTGAAAATCTTAATCACCGTAAAAAAGGTAAAATGCAAAAGAAAACAATGAATGTCGTCTACAAAGAAGTGTTTCAAAACCTTTATTAGTGTTCTAAATTTGACTTTTGTTTTATTTAAAAAAAATTAAACCATACTTATGTTTCTTCGTCTCCTTTCACTATTCAATATATCTTTGAGTCATATAATATTTTTAATCAATTTTACATGCTATAATATTTTACTTTTTCATAATTTATAATACATTCAATATTAAAATTAATCACAAAACAATGTTTATACCCGCACACGGTGCGGGAAAGTCACCTAGTTATATTCTATTAACTTACTTTTTAACCTTTTATTGAAAATGGCAAAAAGATTATAGAAAAAATTGGATCGTATACCCTAAAACTTGTTGAACATTGGAAAAGTATACCAAATTTTACAAAATTGGAAAACTACCCTTAATATTAAACAAATTATCATATAAAATATGTTGATAATTAAAAATTGTTTAGTGTAATTTTAAAATTAAGTTCAATTTATTAATAACTCATATATATTTTTTTAAACAAAAAAAACTATATGGTTAATTAATCATAATTTTTCTAACTAAAATTATAATTAAGTAAGTTGATTTATTTTACACAGTTGATTTATATTTTCTTCGTTGATTTTTTGCTCTATTGATTTATTTAAACTACTGACTTATTTTTTTTATGTTCGTCGACTTAATTTTCAGCTTGGTCGACTTATTTTCAACTATGGATTTATATTTGTATTGGTTGATTTTTTCTTTTGTCGACTTATATCACCATTGACTTAATTTTTTTATGTTCGCTGACTTAATCATCAAATTCGTCGATATATTTTCAACTATGGATTTATATTTGTATTTTGGTTGACTTTTTCCTTTGTCTACTTATATAACCATTGACTTATTGTTTTTGTGTTCGTCGACTTAATTTCAGATTCGTCGACTTCTTTTCAGCCGTTGATTTATATTTGTTTTGGTTGATTTTTTTCTTTGTCGACTTGTATAACCATTGACTTATTGTTTTTATGTTCGTCGACTTAATTTCTTGTTTTATCGATTTATTTTACACTATCGATTTATTTTAAATATTTATTAATTTTAAAAATTATATTAATTTTTATTTAAAACTGAAAAATCAAATTATTTTATTTTTAAAAAATGAGAAGATTAATGATTAACTAATAGCCTAATACAGTAAAAACTCTATAAAATATTAATGTTGGGACCACCAAAATTTATTACTTTATAGAGTTATTACTTTATGAGTATCGCTTAAAAAAAATTAAAAAAATTAATTTATAAATTCATAATAAAACCCAGTTTAACCACTAATAAAATAATTTACTAAATATAAATGGTTAAAAACAATAAAAATTAATTAATTCTCTATTAAAAGTTGAAAATATAATATATTTTGAAACAATTTGTTTCTTCTAAAACATCACTTACTATGAAATAAAAATAATATATAGAAGTTATTATCTTATGATATTATTGGGACCATATATTTATATAGAATTTTTGAAAAAAAATATTATCTTATCATTTTATCGATTTGTGTTAAATTTTGCATCGGCCCGACTCGGGACCGGCAAAATTTATTACTTTATCGAGTTTATTACTTTATCGAGTATTACTTTATAGAGTTTTTACTGTAGTAAAAATATCATTTCAAACTAAAAATAGGGTAGTTTTCAAATGTTAACAAATTTGATATAGTTTTCAAATTTTTAAACAAATTTAGGGTATTTATCCAATTCACCCAAGATTATTTCTCCCAGATTTATAAGCATTGTTCTAATTCAGAAGCGGGGTTGAAGGTGTGATTGTGGTAAAGGTTGGACAACGTGGTGTTCCTGATATTTCTTATTTTAAGTTCATAAACGAGTTTTAATTTTAAATTCATAAACGAGTTTGTTCATTGTCTTTTGTACCTCTTTGTGATTTTATAATCTGGAAACGTTATGTTTACACAACACAAAGACGTTCTTACACTTTCTTCAGGATCTTATCCCAGCTGACCTAACCGTTGGCCAATTTATGTGCGTGGTTCGAAAAGAATCGTACATGGAGCCGAGAAATATATCTTACAATTCGTCAAGAACACATTACCTTCAACATGTAAGTCTTGATACTCTTACACCATTCAAGACAAAGTTTCATTTGATAGTTGACAATTGGTAGTATTTTTTGGTGCAGGGCGAAAATTCGAATTAATCTTTATTTCTTACTTTAGTTCAAATGTTTACAACGTGGTGATAGTAAACACTATAAATTAAAAGTTTTACCTTCAGGAAAATTCTGAACAAACCGAGCATATCCCATGCCTAGCGGAAAGAATTTTCTGTGTTGATGTGGTAAAGAAGTGAAATGAGTCTTGGAAAGTTTCATAGCTCCGCAATTGCTTATAAACTATCAAGGTATATGTATCATGTTTTTGCATATGTATTGACCTTATAACCAGATCCGGTCCAAACTATTAAGGAACATAATGCCAAAATTGAAAAAAAAAACCTTAAATCTAATAAAAATTGTGAAAATAGCTTATTTTCTAAAAAAATAACTCTAAAATCCAATAAAAAAATTGCAAAAATCACATTGACATGGTGCAAATGCACCTCTTGCACCATGCCAACACCGGCCCTGCTTATAACGAGTAAGATATTCACTAGGTCAAAGGGAATCTGATGACATTTTTGGAAAATTATGGTTTTCTCTTAATAGTGCTAAATCTTTTTACACTAACATGAATTAAGGATAAGTATTCATTTATATTTCTCTTCGTCTTTAATTGTTGAAATTCAACCTCCTACCGAGCTCAGTTCTCTATAAAATTTATAATGTAACCAAAGAAGAGTAACTTGTGAACGAAAGCAATCCAGATTTTTTGGAACTCAGGTTAGTTATTTAATTATATAGTTATGTTGTCTTTTTGAATAAAAAACCCGATGATTTGTACAGAGGCTAATGGTTATGATCACCATTTGTACAGTGGCTAATGGCTATGCATGCACTAAAACAATTAATCATTACAAGTTTGTTTATTCTGTGTCCAAACTTTTACATGATTCTTCTATTCACAAGTTCGATGGACCTTTTTGGTGTGTGATTAGAGATAGTTAATTTTAGGAGACTTACACACGTCTCATATTTCATTTTGGAAAAAATGACAGAAACAATCGATGATGTGTACTTTTCTCTTAGGACTATTTTACTTTTTTGTAAAAATATCTTGGAATTGGGTTGATGATACTTGATCAATCAGTAATATTGCAATGATTTACGGTCGTAGTCTCCGTGGGACATTAGTTTATGGGAAAAATATCATTAAAAGTCTGAACTTTCAAAAAGTGGACAAAAAATCCTGAACTTTTCAAATGTCATTTTAATCACAAACTTTTTGTTGACTTTGTTATAAAATAGTGAGCTTTTGTTGACTAGGCTGATTTAGATACAGCGTTAAACTTCCGTTTACTGTACGAACACGGGGTTAAATATCTGTTAATTTTCTCCGTTTACTCCAAAACGACACCGTTTTCACCCACACAAAACGACGTCGTTTTTTTAACTCAGAGATAATTCAATCGATCTTAACTAGCCCCAATTCCCAAATCGATTTCAAATCCTTAACCCTAGAAAATCAAAATCCCCAATTCTCTCTCAATCTCTCTCAAAATCATTGTCGAAACGATGGTAAGAACTCGTGGAGGCAAAACGGCTCCGCGTCATCGGTCATCAAGATTGAGGGAGGCCACGGCAGAAGAAGACAATTCAATCGCACCAGAACCAGATCCTTTAACGGTGGTCATCGAACAAGGACCAGAGGCTGAGGTTGTTCTTCACCCCAAACAAAAACGGAAGAAACGAAAACGGAAGACTCAAGAGGTTGAAGATATTGAAGAAGATAGTGAGGCTGTGAGTGGGGATGATTGCGAAGTTGTTGGCGATGAAGATTGTGAAGAGGTTTGTTATGCAGACAGAAACCGTGGAGAAGTTCGTGAAGAAGGTGTAGGTTGAGAGGAAGTAAATTGTTTGGACTTTGAAGCTGAGTTTGGAGTGGATGCGAGAGAAGAGGATAATGGAGGCGATAGTGATGCATATAGTGGAGATGAAATCTGGGATGATGAGAGGATTCCAGAACCTCTGTCACACAGTGATGACGAAGATGTTCCCGAAGAAGAAGAAGGTGTTCCTCAAGAACGTGAAGATCTTGAATCTCGGATCAAAATCTCTTTTGTTGCTTCATTTGCTTAAGATTATGTGTGTAATGAACATGGTTATTATTTGTTTTGTTGCACTTGTGTTGTTTCTTGATTATTTGCCTTCTTTTATCTGTATTTGAGTACTTATAACATGAAATAACCAGAGAAACAAGATGAATTAAGATCAAAGTTTTACAACAACAATACAATAGCATTAGTCTTTAGTCTTGATGCACATTACAATACTAAAAACCGACCACAAACTTCTTTTCATTTGCTTGACCAAACAAAATGTAAACAATCGCAATGGTCATAAAGCATACCCACACTAAACACATCTTGAAGCACCATTTCAACTTGCGAGTTTCCATTATGCTCACCAATGCTTCTTCCTTCATTTTTTGCATCATACCATTTAACTCGTTTGCCTCCGATTTTGCTTTGTTAATCTCATTGGCAATGATTACTACTCTTCCTAAAACATCTCCGGCCTCTTCAAAAACAGCATCCTCTACCCACTTGAACAAATGACCCTAATGTACAATTAAATCATACACATTGTTAGCTTATGTATGCTTACAAAGAAATGAAATATGAACACAAACTTACATCCCTTTTGTCGGTCCTTGAGTTGGCATCTATTTTGCTAATACAACGGAAGAAAAGTCTTCATGGGTTCTCTGCCGTCTTAGAGGTGAAGATCGTGACACCTAAACCACAAACACACTTTGACGGTAAACCACGACCACGATCTCCAACGACACCCGATGAGACAGAGCTTGAACTCATCGAAATAGTAAGCAACACAATCTGAAAAACCTAAACCCTAAGAAACAGAGATAATATAGAAAGAGATTGAGAGAGATTGAGAGAGAATTTGAGAATTAGGGTTCATCAATTTGGGAATTGGGGATTTTTATTTCTTATCTCTGAGTTAAACAAAACGACGTCGTTTTGTGTGGGTTAAAAGGTGTCGTTTTGGAATAAACGGAGAAAATTAACAGAGATTTAACCCCGTGCTCGTACAGTAAACAGAAGTTTAACGTTGTGTCTAAATCAGCCTAGTCAACAAAAGTTTACTACTCCCTCCGTATTTGAAAGAAAGATCTTTTAGATTTTTTCCTTATATTTGAAAGATTGATTTTTTACATTTCAATCAATATTTTTTTTGCTTTATCACTTAAATTAATGGTAAATATTTGTTTTACCCCGTAAAGTTGTTTCATCATGCATACTTTTTTTATTGGAAAACACAAAAGTAAATAGAAATAAATAAATAAATTATAAGTAAATACAAATAGTTATTGTGTTTTAATATATGTAAAAAAATTTAAACATCAATCTTTCAAATATAGAGGGAGTATTTTATAACAAAGTCAGCAAAAAGTTTGTGATTAAAATGACATTTGAAAAATTCAGGCTTTTTTGTCCATTTTTTGAAAATTCAGGTTTTTATTGACATTTTCCCAATTGATTTATGTATCCGACGGTTTATTACGAGTCCAATTTGGTTTTGGGATGTTATTCTTGTGAAGCAAGCAACTGTAGGCTTTACAATGTGTTTAGAAAAGCGATAAGAATAACGTTGCAAGCACTACCCAGAAATGAAGCTTTGGCCATTTTGTTTGATGAGACGGACAGAGGAAGTGACATAGAGGTTAGGGGTCACAATGAGAAGATGCATGCCTTAAAATAAAGACAAAAAGAATATGCAGAATGTTTTTAAATTGCTAAAATATTTGTAAAATGAGACTTTTGATATTATATGTTCATGTTAAATTAGTTCTTAAAAATTTCAATCTATCAAAAAAGTTTGTTATGAATCAGAATAATAATAATTCTTTTTTATGGATTATTTAATCTCTAATAAATACTTTTTTTTTTTTAAATCACACTTTTAAAATCAGAAAAAGTGTTGTGTACAAACATAAATAAATTTTTTTTCATAAACAATGGGTTTTATCGATGGTCACAACTAATATATTTATTTACTTTGTGGTGCATAACGTATTAGCAATAAAATACAATACAATACTTGAATAGCTACAATATGACTAAAAATTATGTATTTATTATTAAGAAACTATTAGATAATCTAAATATTATGTTTCAAATTCGTTAACATATTAATGTATTAATCTCCTCGTGCTCTATTCTTCATAGTACTGGATACATGATAATATCGTGTTTGATTTATTTTATTAAAATATGTATTTATTGAGAAATGAATAGATAATAAAAAAAAATATTCTTAAGTTTCAACTAATATATTTATTTACCTCGCGGCGCGTAACCTATTAGCTATAAAATACAATATAATATTTCAATAGGTACAATATAAAAAGATATCGTGTATTTATTTACCTCGCGGCGCGTAACCTATTAGCTATAAAATACAATACAATATTTCAATAGCTACAATATAAAAAGATAACTAATGTATTTTATTAAACTAATGTATTTTATTGTAAACTAAAATACAATACAATATTTCAATTAGCTTAAGTTTAAACTAATGTATTTTATTATTTTATTATTATTGTAGCTACAATATAGAAAATATCATGTATTTATTATAAAAAAAGTATTAGATAATCTAAATATTATTATTCAATTTTGTTAATATAGTAACACAATACTTAGGATGAGCTTATGTGTTTGTATTCCCTCCTTTTTCAATGAACGAAACTCAAGTTATCTCTTCTAGTAAAAATACTCCTAAAGTATCATCCTTTCGCACACCGAAAAACTCAGATTAACAATAAATAGACAATGTCATTGACAAAGCTGAAACAAGTGTATGTTTGAGCATTCCATACTTTGAGATGCATTCTAACCAGTTGCTCAAAATCATTGTGCCGACACCACAATACCTCTAGTAGACTATTTTCCATCTATCTGTTTCGCATTCAAATTTTGAATTTTTTTTGATCAACTTCTATAAAATAAAAAAAACTAAATCAGAGTAACAATTAAGATTAATAGCAATGACACATTTGTATTACAGTTAATGAACTTAATACCATCAGCTGATCAGAATAACTTTCATGCAAAAGAACAAGGGAGTTTTGCTAAAATGACCCAAATTGAAAGACACTTTGTCCCACTAACCTAACACCTTTTTGTGTCAACAATTCCTTATATTACCCTTCACTAAACATTGAAAATTCAAAATAAATAGGTTTTATAATTTTTAAAAATATGGAAAATACAAAAAAGTCATGTAGAAGGTATATAGATTCATGTTAATAGTTTTTTTTATAAAAAAGTGTTAGAAAAATAATATTTTTTCCGTCTACCAAAGTCAAATCGGCCCGCATATTGCACTTTCTACCAAACAACACAAATATGCGACGGCTAGAAACCTACGTACTGCCAATTGTTCTATTTCTACGCAATGCAGAAAGCAAGTTCCACGATTTGGCTTGTTGCTGCCAAATCTAGAAACTAGTTTCTGCCATTCACTTGTCTTCTACGCCATGTAGCATATGCATTCTACCGCATGCATCTACATCTTACCTATATTCTATCGTTGGTAGAAGGTAGTTTCTACCAAAGTTAGTTTTATTTCCTTAAATCTAGGATCATATAAACCGTGATTAGCTACTTTCCTTAAGTAATATATTTAAAAAATATTTCCTAAATTTAATATTCTTCTTCTGTTTCTTTTCTGATCGTGCTCCTTTTTTTTCAGTGTTTTTGAAACCTCCTACAACCTAAATTCCTTTGATTCTTCTTTGTGTCAGTTACAATGTCTCATATCTATGTAAGTTGTGGTTGATTTGAAAATTGTAGTACGTTCTCCACATATACACAGTCTCGGAATACCCCTAACATAGGAACCACGACGACTTGAGACCGATGATATGATGCTCATTCCTACGCAACAATGGAAAGTGTATATGAAGATCAAACCTGAAACGGTTACAGAAAGTTGGATAACAATCAAACACTTAATTGGTCAAATCGATTGCGTGAATTCTAATTACACAGTTCGAGTCTAACAGATCTAGAATTCCCCAAAGTCGGAAGAGAATTAAGACAGCTAGGGTTTGTGTTCGATGATCCAGAATTCCCCAAATTCTAGTGAGATATTTAGTCGAATGAGGAGGAGAAAGTGTATATGAAAAACAGAGTACATAAACTATACATTTTAAATTTTCTAATGACGAACAAGTTCCCACCCATAGATCAATTGGTTACACATAGCACATTGTACATACGAGGTCATGTGTTCAATGGTACACGACTTCGCTTTTTTTAAATAAAAAAAATAGCACAAACAGATAATCTAGTAATGTTTGTACTAATGAACAAGTTCCCACCTATAGATCAATTGGTTACACATAGCAAAATATATACCCATGAGGTCATGAGTTCGATGCAGCAAGGTTACATATTTTTTTTATTTTGTTTGATTTTACGTAGCTTTACTTGATTTTTGTTCTAAAACATATTATAAGCCTTTAGGGTATGGGTAAGTGGTTTTCTCACTTTATTTTATTTTTAAGAAAATTACTTGATTTTTGTAAAAAAAACATATTTTAAGTCTTTACTACATGTTTTGCCAAGTTTAGGGTATGGGTAAGTGGTTTTCTCATTTTATTTGATCTTTAAGAAAAATACAAATTTTTGTAAAAAAACATATTTTAAGCCTTTACTACATGTTTTGCCAAGTTTAGGGTATGGGTAAGTGGTTTTCTCATTTTATTTGATTTTTAAGAAAATTACTTGATTTTTGTAAAAAACCATATTTTAAGCCTTTATTACATGTTTTGCCAAGTTTAGGGTATGGATAAGTGGTTTTCTCATTTTATTTGATTTTTAAGAAAATTATTTGATTTTTGTAAAAAAACATATTTTAAGCATTTACTACATGTTTTGCCAAGTTTAGGGTATGGGTAAGTGGTTTTCTCATTTTTTTTATTTTTAAGAAAAATAGAAATTTTTGAAAAAAAACATATTTTAAGCCTTTATTACATGTTTTGCCAAGTTTAGGGTATGAATAAGTGGTTTTCTCATTTTATTTGATTTTTAAGAAAATTACTTGATTTTTGAAAAAAAAACATATTTCCAAGACATGTTCTTTGATTTTTAAGAAAAAAACGAATTTTTTTTTATCAAATTTTTTTTTATTTAATTTAATTATTTAATATTTATTTTATTTAAACGAATTTTATTTAATTATATTTAAACAAATTTAAAACGATTTTTTATAAATTTAAAACAAATTTGAAACGAATTTAATATTTAAACAAATTTTTATATTTATTTAAACGAATTTTAAATATTTAAGAAAAAAATGAATTATTTGATTTTTATTTAATTAATTTAATTTTTAAGAAAAAAACGAATTTTTAAGAAAATAAATAATTTTTTTTATTTAATTCCAAGGGTAAAATTGAATTACACAAATTGCTTGGATAATGGGACAAAAACACCTTCATATTAGGTTAGTGGGACAAAGTGCCTTTCAATTTGGGTCAATTTAGCAAAAATCGCAAGAACTAAAGCGGACATTGGAAATCCACATTAGATTGAGGATAGAAGTTGTGTCAAGTACTTAATCCAAGTTAACTTCATATTACTGTCTCTTATTTGTGTTGTTTCTCTTCCATCTCCCAATCTTTGTCTCTTACAAAGCTCTCAAGCTATGCCAGCATTTTTCGGCTACACTTGCCACCCGCATTAGTTATCCAATTTTGTGCTAGTACATATATTCATCAAAACTTTTTTCCCCCTATAAAATTCAAACCCAAAGAACAAAAATGGGTTGATATTGTGCTAGAACGGTAAATACGGCTTACTGAGAAAGCTTTTAAGCACTAAATGAGCTCTAAAACATTGATTCATAGTTAATATTATAACCGTATAGTTGCAACAAAAGGAAATACTCACTTGCAGTATCTTAGTGAATGAGTTTGACAGGGTGTCCTTCAAATTCATGGGGTGGAAGTTGCTGCTCTCATAATCCCGACAATGTCTTGAAGACCTGAAATTTGGAAGAAGTGGCATTCTAAAGGTTAGTAACTTATACAGCTATATAAACCGACAAAGAGACATATAAACTGTAAGAATCTGACTAAATGGAGAATAGAATTGCAATAGCTGGACAAATGAATAGTAGGTATTTACTTTTTTTATTTCGGAGAAACTATTACACGCAGTGTCCATCACAACTTCACAAGATCCCAATACACATCTCTTCTGATTTTCTTTAAATCACCTCCCAACTACTTGTTCATAAATGAAAATGAATCTGCGATCCAAATTTTCATTCAACCAGCCATAATATTCATTAGCCCATGCCAAAGTAAAAGAAGAATTAAACTCGCTAGCAGATGCTTCTCACTTAGCCAGTAGATCCCTCAACTCATCATCTTCTATGCATTGCTTGCCTAGACTTCAAACTATGGCATATCTTTCTTCAAATCCGCTAAGCTAACAAGTGCAAAATAACAACTGAAAATTTAATCTCAAAAACGACAAGTTCATGAATCCTATGGTTGATATGTATCCTATGGTTGATTTAATGGAAGGCTTATCCTAATAGAAGTCTCTGATCATGAATCCTATGGTTGATATGCAAAAAACAGAGATGAGTGTTTTGTTTATGTACTAAAGATATCAAAAGTATAATCGAGAGACAAAAAATTTGTTCTCTAATTTTCCAAGTAAAAAAATGACATAAGAAAAAGCTTGTAACTTACATGTTTCATTTAGAGAAGCATTCATGATTATCCTGATATCCCAAATTCTTCAGCATATCCTTTTCGTTGTTTCCCTATTTTCAAAAACGATGCATAACACAACCCATTTACCTCCCCTGAGTATGCTTTTGTTAAGCCTTCCATTAAGCTCAACAACAATCTTACCGGATCTATGATCATCCACATATTCAAACTCTGCAATATAACCTATCAAACAAAAGGAACAAAACATTTTGTGTTTTTTCAGTCAAAAACTGAAATTTAACAAAGATATTAACCCACTTAAAGCTGAATTGACCATTTTTTGCATGACAGTGAGAAACTTAATGATCACTTTGGAAGTTGGTCTTAAAATGACTTGACGTTTTCCATTTTTCTCTGCATCACACATGCTCGTAAGAGAATTGTTCAAGACGCTAGCCATCAGCATTTTTGCTTTTGCACAACTTCAAGCAAGAAATTAGAACCCTAATCAACTTCCTTTTTATGCAACAAAGATAAAAAGCCATGATATGTGTAACACATAAGAATCATAGGAATATATTCTGAATCAAACTTTGCTCTAAAATATCGAAAGAGTTTCATAACTATATATTACGCAAAGTAATTAGCCTAGGATACAATTCAGCAAACAAATACATAATTAAGAATTGTATCGAATGTAATCTAAAATTGTTACTGATACAAAACAGAACGTATCAAAAAGTTATGCGAGAGTAAGACGAATAATAGCATAGTGGATTAGGGCCTTTGCGATGGAGAAGAAAATATAACGATAGAAATGATGTACAATGAGAAGATTAGACGTCATTCAATAGTCAATACTCACAAAACAGAAGGGATAACTATTCGAAATTTACAATGAAACCCATGAAAACAGAATCAAACATATGCTCTCTAGTGCGAGCACCCATTTATCAAGTCGCCTTCCAAGGCTATAACACTCACCCATTTATGCAATCCTCGTGCGTACTGCTGTCAGCGACTCCATCGGCAAAGGTAAAATCTCGAGATCGTTTACGTTTTTTGCAATTCAATGACTCGACGACTCTCAGCAATAATGTCTATGACTATCTTTTGATCGAATCGTTTGCATGTCTCTGGTTTTAGAATTGCCAGAAATTTAGTTTGGGGTTAATAGATACTCCCTCCATTCTTATTTGTTTGATGTTTTGGATTTTTTACACATATTAAGAAAACACATTAATACTTAGTTATAAATGTCTTATTTTTTGCACTAAACAATTTCCATAAGTTTTGACCAATAGTAAATCAGTAAAGTCAATTAATATGTGTTGAATTTTACAATTCATCATTATGATTACATTAAAAATGCATAGAAAAGGTGAAAAATCAATCTTTTACAAACAATTTGTTTTCTAGAACATCAAATAAAAAATTACGGAGGGAGTAGATAGGATTTGCGGACTTTAAAACCCTCTCAGAAAAGTGATAACACAGGTTTTAACCCAAATTAACACTGCAAGTGCACAGCAATTGTTGTAGTAATTATGGGATCGAATCCACGAGAACCAAGTTTACACTTCAAACTATATGAACCGAACTTAAGCTAAAATGATATGAAAAGTGATTGTTTGCAATAATGTAAATGAGAATGGCAATGTAAACGATGTAAACTATGAATTAAAAAGCGTTAGGCTTTAGGGATTTTCGCAGGAAATCAGAGATCGCGAACCAGATAACTATTCAGGGAACTAATCAGCTCAATCTTGAACTGAAACATAATTGTATAACTAATCCACTGTCATGGCACTAGAGACTTTATCTAACAACTTAAGGTTCTAAACTGTCGTTTGAACTTAGAATTATAGACAAGCATTAACGAATTGGTTTGATATGTTCATAAATCGCTTTAACATCAGCTTTCGTTGGTTAAGGACAATTTGCTCATCTATGTTAGTTCAGGCATTTAATCGAACACTTTTGATGCATTTAACAACCTAACATCATGAACTAGGTGATCAATCTAATTCAAGCAATAAGAACAACGATAGATGAAGACAATTACAAATTCCTATTTGTATCTAGTTCTTGCGATTCATGAAATCCCTTGAAACCCTAAAACCCAACTATGGATCTACTCAGACATGGAGATAAAGAAACAACAAAGAGATGAAAGGAATTGCATAATTATATTAAAGAATAAGAATTAGGGTTTAGAAATCGTCTCTAGAGATGTAGAGTTAGAGATTCTTCTCCCAAAGCTTACAAAGAAATAATGCTAAAAAGTCTGATGAAAAAGAACGTGTTCTGAAAAAGTGGCTAAAAATAAGGTTTTATTCTTCTAAAAACGGATATGGGTTGATCCGGGTCAAGTTGGGTCGGATCTGAAAATCTGCAGGAGAAACAGAACTACTGGTTTCTCCCATCGGGGTGTCTGCCCGATGGGACTGCCCGATGGGAGTTTCCAGCCGAATTTTGCACTTAAGAATTCTGGATGTTTGAGACTGGTTTCTCCCATCGGGGTGTCTGGCCGATGGGACTGCCCGATGGGAGTTTTCAGCAGACTTTGTCTGCACCAGAATTTGTATAACTTCTACTCCACTTATCCAATCGACCTCAAATCATTTCCAAATGAAAACTAACTCGATGCTCTAGCTTTTGACAAGGTATGATCTCAATCCAATGATGAAAAGCTCCTCAACAAATGCCAAACTTCTATCTTTTCCGCACATTTGTTCCAATTCCTTACTCTTTTGCCTTAGACTCCATCCAGACGTGTTTTATCCTGAAAAGACTCTAAACACATAGAAAAGACACGAAAATCCATTGAAAACATTGGTTAGAATGCGTCAAAAACGCAATACATCAACTCCCCCAGACTTAGCCTTTTGCTTGCCCTCAAGCAGAACATAAGACTAAACCCGTGAAAGAGGTTTGAAAACACGGAAACTCAGCTTCTCTTTTGGAACGTTTAATGACCACTAATTTCGTAATCCACATACTGCAAAACAATCCCTAACAAACCACCATGTAATTCTCCTTAGACTTTTCCAACTCTCCTAATTCATTCGTTCATTTCGCAGCATTTTCCACAATTCATCATTGCTACCCTCATCAGAAGTTTCAGTGCCAAGAACCTTCTAGATTCATTTTCGTACAATACATTGACAAATCACCTAATCAACCATTGGTACTCTTTCTCTCCCCCGACTTAATCTGTTCAATACCCTTTTTGTAAGTCCTCATAGCGGCGCTCACTACTATTGTTCCTTATAAGGAGACAAGGTTGTAAGCTCACTACTATTGTTCCTTGTGAGGAGACAGACTCGTTTTCCGTCGTATATATATAAATATATATTTTAGAACAGCGCATCACTAGTGTTGTTCCTTGTGAGGAGACAGGGTCATGCGGACTTTTGCACTACTCTTAAGGGAGATCAAAAGGGGGAGAGGAGTACCATTGATACACTGAAATTCACCCTGAGCTACTCTCTCAATTTAAGAGGTCGTCGTAGTAGGGGTCGAATCACTAGGAGTCAAATCAAACGATAGGATGTATGACTTCGAATTGAGCTAAGCAAATAAATTAAAGTAAAGACAAAAGCAAATTGAAACAGAGAAAGATTGTTGATTTCTTAAGATTCAATTAAACAAAAAGCTAGGATTTCAGGTAATTCGCAGGTAAAACTAAATTGCATATTCAATTACGATAGGATTTTATTAAGAACAGTTCTTGAGCTAAAACACGAATGTAAAGATAACCAACTATCGTTGCGAAAGCTATCTATGCCTAAATCCTAAAAAACCAAATTTCTTTGCGAATTCTAACAACTTAAACAAGCATTAAGTTCAGGTTCAATTACTCACAAAATCCCTAAACCAAATTTCTTTGCGAGTATGAATTTTGCTCATCTAAGATAGTTCAGGAAATCAATTATGCTTGCGCATCAATTCATTAACCTAATTCAAGAACAAGATGATTATCCTAATCAATGATGTGAATCTAACAATCCAATTTTAACCTTTGAAAAACCATAAACCTAACAAGCAAACTACTCAAACATGGAAGCAATGCAAATCATAGCTGAATAATAATGCATAAAGAAAGAGAATAAGAATAAGAACAATAGGGTTCGAAGAATCTCAAAGAACAAAGTAAACTTGTCTCCCTAAAAACTCTAAAAGCTCTCTCTAAACTTATTCAATAGAAGCTAAGATATTGATCTAAAAACCTAAAACACTACAAGAAAATAGTCAACGAGTGACTACCAAATTAGTGACAGATTAGTCGCAAAAGCTTCATGAGTGACTACTTTGCGACTAAAAACAGTAGTCGCAATTGTTTCGTCGCAAATATTATTAGTCGCAAACCAGTCGCACATTACAAACCAATGTGTGACTAATTTTTGTTAGTCGCAAATAAGCGACTGATTTGTGATTGAGTTAAATAGTCGTACATTTGTGACGATTGTGTTACTACTCCGACTTTGTGACTCATGTGTGACTAACTTCTGTTAGTCGTAAATAAGCGACTGATTTGTGATGCGTTTTAATAGTCGTACATTTGTGACGCGCTTGTTACTACTCTGATCTTGTGACTAATGTGTGACACAATTTCTGTCAGTCGTAAATGTGCGACTAATTAGTGATTATGTTGTGCGGTCTTTACTTGTGACTAATTTGTTACTAGTAGTGGTATACGACTACTTTGTGACGATCGATGTTAGTCAAAATTAGAGACTAATTGGATACTACTTTTGTTGGATTTAATCACAAATGAATTAGACCATTTCTCTTGTTTGTGGATGTAAATTGGTAAGAAATATATAGCCAAATAACCTTAAAACTGATAATCAATACTAAAATAGAAAACCTAAAGAGAAAATAGTAGATTATAAACATATTTACTACAAAAGTTATTAGAAAATAGTTAGATAGTTATAACAAAATAATACCATCATTGCATTGTTTAGTGCAATTAGAAGAAGTAGATATATATTACACAAAAGATGTTGCCCTTTCAGATGAAACTAGGATGGTTGGGGAGCTCACTCTTCTTCCATAAGAGCTGCTACTGCGGGATCCTTCTGCTTGAGAATGGTGAGAAGCTTGTCCAAGCGAGCATCACGCCGGGCATTCTCCAAGTCTTGATCGGCTAGCTTCTGCTGAGCAGCTTGTAGATGTTGCTGCATGTCAGAAAATGATGAAGATGAGCTTCCACAGCTTTCATCTCTCTTCCTTTTGCCTCGCTTGGGCCGAAGCTGACCAAGTCCAAAAATGTTCCCTTTCTTATCCTTTACAGTGCACTACAAGAACAAAAAAGTGAACAATATTGCATAAGTAACACAACACAAGTCATGCAATAACCGCATAACAATTTAAGACAATCAGAAGTGAGTGCATGAATTCGTATTTGTTAATCATTGATGGTAATGAGAGCAGATGATAAGAAAAATAATATAAAAGCGTAAACAAACATAATAAAGCAATGTCAAAACCAGAATGATTCACAATCATTCTAAATCATAAACTAATCTAATCATAAACAATATTCAAAATTCTCAAAGCAAAGACGAATGATGAAAATATGTAAGAGAGCATGAGAGGAGAAAAATACCTTCAAAAACAGATCATTCTTCTTTTCAACGGTGAGAGTTCGATCAGTTGAATCCTCAAATGCATTGTCTGAACCCTCAGCCATCAATTGGTTCATTGCTTCTGCTAGTGCCGCCTCATAGATTTCCGCAACATTTTTTGCTTTTTGATCGATGAAACTCCCATCACTTGCTGTGTGTGCCCTCCTAAAAACTTCTCCGAATGAAACTGGACGACCAAGTTCTTTTTCCTGCAAAGAGGTGGTCCACTTAGTAATACAATAACAAAAAGTTGAGTTACAATGGAAGGAGGAAAGATTACCATGTCGCGTTGAAGTCGCCGGTATGATTTCTAACCAGAGTTATGCTTGTGGGTGCCAAGACCGTTGCGTTGGGAGTTGCGGGAGTTTGATTCAATTTTGCTCCTCCTCTACGCTGCTGGAGTCTTCCAGTAAAGGCACTTGCTGTCCCAAAGCTCCTGATCAATCCAGTAAGGCTTGGCTTTACTGGCCTTAGCTTGGCTTACTATCCCCTTCAGCCGCAATGAAGCAATGGCATTGAATTCTTGCTTCACAAGCCCTGTTATGCCAGTCTCCCAAGTGTAAAGTTGCTGCACATGAGTTCAATAATCAGTATGTGTAAAAATAAGAACTAAAAATTAACAAGTGAAAGATGAAAACTTACCGCAAAATGTTCTGAAAAACAATTCTCATTGTTTTATAGGAGTAACGCTCCAGTTATAGTACGCCTTATCAAACTTGCGACGCAATATCCCAGCAATGTCTCTAGTGACCGCGCCGTCGTCCTCACCAAACCTATGAACATAAAGATGCAATCAAGGTTTAGGTAATTACAATAAACCTAGAAGACTAAACAGAGCAGTATGTAAAACCCTAGTCTTTAGCAGTCTAACCTACTATATTATTCACAGACATCCTAAAAGTATAAGGGACTTACCATGTTGTGTCCTTGTTAGGTATTGAATGCGGACTGAGGAGAGGTAGATGTCCTCGGCCAGGCATAGCCATGAGATTATCTAGCATTTGGTCATACTCTAGTTGCTCGGCTGGATCCACAACATGTTCCTCCACTTGTTCATCGCCTTCTTCCTCCTCACCATCAGAGTCTTCACTGTCTTCATAGACCTCCTGATGTGGCAGGTCCACTTGATTCTGGTGATGGTGAAGTTCATAGTCCCCGTGGTGGGGGTTAAGACCATCACTTGCATGCTGTTCCTCTTGCGACTGCTGAGACTGCTGAGGCTGCTGAGACTGCTGAGGCTGCTGAGACTGCCGTGGGTTGAGTCGACTAGACGGTGGTTGGCGCCGGAGAAGTTGAGGAGGTTGGGTCGATGGTGGATACTCTGTCGGAATAGAAGTCTGAGACCCAGACAAAGTATTTCGAGCAGAGGGAGTAGAGGAGTGGGAAAAACCTCCTCGAACGGCGCTTGTACCGTCACCGATGGAAGAACGATTAAGACCGGATCTTCTAAAACCGGATGTTGGGGTACTAACTCCAGCTTTAGGTCTCGCAATAGAACCAGAGGAGCCACCGTTTGCTGGATCTCCATTGTTGCGTTGACCGCCACTGTTGGTTTTCTCTGTAGCGGCGGCTTCAGCGAGTCTTCTCAGGTCTGCATCTGTACCTGTGGCGGCGGCTTTACGACCTTTCGCAGTAGCTCGTTTCTTTTTCATTTCGTTGATCGATTAGAGAGAATCGAAGAGATTTGGACAGAAATCGGCAAGATTTGGACAGAAATCGAAGAGCTGAAGAGAAATCGAAGAGATGAAGAGAAATTGGGAGAGAGAATCGAAGAACTGAAGAGAAATCGGAGAGATGAAAGAAATTGGAAGAGATTAGAGAAACTGGAAGAGAGAATCGAAGATGTGAAGAGAAATCGAGTAATAAGATAGAAATCTGGACAAGATTTGTCTGGGTTTCGAGAGAGAAATCGCAGACATAAACATTTAGGGTTTGAGTGTAAATGAATTGGGAATTTTGTATCGAGTTTATTGTTTACTCAGTAGTGATAAGTTAGTCACAGATCAGTGAGGGCCTAAACTATTGGGGGGTTAAAAACCCCGCGTCCAAAAGCCCAAAAATTTTGGATTTTGGGCCAAAAATTTCAAACCCGCGCCAAAATTTTTCATTGTTCATTACTAATTCGATAGTAGTTAGTCACACATTGTGACTGATTTCCAACTAACATAATTTAGAGACAAATCTATACCCTAAACCCTAAACATTTACAGCTCCAAAATAGAATTTTAGAAGTACCTATCACTCATTTACAAGTTTTAGCCCATAAGTTTAAGTATATATGCTAAATAAGTGTGAAATGCTAAAAAATTAAAGAATCCAACACACTCAAGCCTATAGCATCACACTCAAGCCTATAGCATCACACTAAAAGCTCAAGCCTATAGCCTATGCTAAATATGTTTATGATGTTATACATTTGAGGTTTTGATTGAAAAAATGTTTTCATCTAATTCCCAATTATTTTCGATTACATTTGTTCTTAATGTATCAAGACTTAGTCCAACCTACTGAAAACCATCTTTAAAGAACGAAAAACTTAAGATTTGTTCAAAATAATTAAGCATAGTTGGTAATTAGTTACTCAGCAGTGACAAATTGTGACTACTTTGTCTCTACTTTTATTAAACCTACACGTTTACAACTCCATCGTCGAATATTTGAAATACATATTATAACACTTACATTTTGAGATGTACATGATACAATTTACAATTCTGTGTAGTCACACATTAGTCACATTAGCGACAGAGTTACCACTTATTTGCGACGCTTGATTGTACCTATACCCTAAACCCTAAACATATACATCTCTGGAATAGAATTTGAGAAGTACCTATCACTCATTTACAAGTTTTAGCGCATAAGTTTAATAAGTTTGTGGAATTAATGTTATGTATTCTCATATAGAGAAACATGTGTCGCAAATTAGTCACATGTGTGACTGATTTGCAACGCGTTATTTAATAGGTTTAAAAATAGGTGTTTTGGGTGTTCGAACCCTCGACCATATACTCAATATCCGCTGTGTAGAACCGTTGTGCTAGTGTGTTTAATCGATTAGTTTGTGGAATTAATGTTATGTATTCTCATATAGAGAAACATGTGTCGCAAATTAGCCACATGTGTGATTGATTTGCAACGCGTTATTTAATAGGTCTAAAAATAGGTATTTTCGGTGTTCGAACCCTCGACCATATACTCAATATCCACTGTGTGGAACCATTGTGCTAGTGTGTTTAATCGATTAGTTTGTGGAATTAATGTTATGTATTCTCATATAGAGATACATGTGTCGCAAATTAGTCACATGTGTGACTGATTTGCAACGCCTTGTTTAATAGGTTAAAAACAGGAGTTTTGGGTGTTCGAACCCTCGACCATATACTCAATATCCGCTGTGTAGAACCGTTGTGCTAGTGTGTTTACTCGATTAGTTTGTGGAATTAATGTTATGTATTCTCATATAGAGAAACATGTGTCGCAAATTAGTCACATGTGTGACTGATTTGCAACGCCTTATTTAATAGGTTAAAAAACAGGTGTTTTGGGTGTTCGAACCCTCGACCATATACTCAATATCCGCTGTGTAGAACCGTTGTGCTAGTGTGTTTAATCGATTAGTTTGTGGAATTAATGTTATGTATTCTCATATAGAGAAACATGTGTCGCAAATTAGTCACATGTGTGACTGATTTGCAACGCCTTGTTTAATAGGTTAAAAAACAGGTGTTTTGGGTGTTCGAACCCTCGACCATATACTCAATATCCGCTGTGTAGAACCGTTGTGCTAGTGTGTTTAATCGATTAGTTTGTGGAATTAATGTTATGTATTCTCATATAGAGAAACATGTGTCACAAATTAGTCACATGTGTGACTGATTTGCAACGCCTTGTTTAATAGGTTAAAAAACAGGTGTTTTGGGTGTTCGAAACCTCGACCATATACTCAATATCCGCTGTGTAGAACCGTTGTGCTAGTGTGTTTAATCGATTAGTTTGTGGAATTAATGTTATGTATTCTCATATAGAGAAACATGTGTCGCAAATTAGTCACAACGCCTTATTTAATAGGTTAAAAAACAGGTGTTTTGGGTGTTCGAACCCTCGACCATATACTCAATATCCGCTGTGTAGAACCGTTGTGCTAGTGTGTTTAATCGGTATCAATGTGTTAAAAATTATATATGTCTTTCATTTTGATTTTGAGATTATATTAGTTATATGCATTAATTCAAAATAAAATAACATAAATTTGTTGGAAATTTCACAATAATTTGATAGATTTTTATACATATTTCGAATATATTATAAACATTTATTTACCAACCCGGACATATTATATTTAAAGTTCATCTTCGTCTTCATTTTCCTCTTCTTCTTCTTCCTCTGAAGATGATAAATTACAAAGAAATTCGTCTTCGGGTTCACCATCTTCTATTTCATAGTCAATTTCTTCTCCTTCTTGGTTTCCATCGACCAAACGATCCACCTCAATTTCGTCAACTGTTTCTTCCATTCTATCATCGTTTGTTTGCTGCAAAATTATTAATTCATTCCTGACATAATTTCCTTCCACACGACTTCTAGGATTCACTTTCAGAACTGCATTCCAAGGTTTAGGTTGGCGCTTAGTAGATGGATATGGGAGATAACAAACTTGATCAGCTTGAGATCCTGTCATTAATAATAATAATTCTATCAAAGTTTTTTTTATTTATATAGTAGAAGTTAAATAAATATATAAAATGGTCATACCTAAAATAAAAGGGTCGTAATTATGGTAAAAGCGATTGACTAGCACGTCAACAACGCCTCCTTCGCTTTTCCGAGTGCCTTTTCCAATTATGGGGTCGTACCATTTACATTTGAATAGTATGATCTTTAAATTCACAGCTCCGACATATTTGAGCTCCATGATAGTTTCTATAGCCCCATAGTAATCGTCCTCTAATGTTTCGCCTCGGACACATACACCATAGTTCATAGTTTTTTTCCCTTCTCCGTGTGTACTTGTGTGAAACACATATCCTCTTGTATAATACTTGGGCCATGATCTAACTTTATGTTCAGGACCTTCCACAATATCAAGAACCCATGGTGGAAAATGTTCTTCTCGTTCATGGAAATGCACCTGATTAAAAAATATAAAATAATGTTATATATATTCAAAAACAATATCACGGTTAACCACACTACTTAGATGCTAAATTACGTACATATTGACGAATCCAATTAGGAAAGTCTGCATCTCTTTTTGTCGTGAGCTCAGCATGATCTAGTCCTGGGTGTTCAAATGAAATTTGTGATTCCAACAATATGTGTTGCAAAGTACAAAAAATATAAATAACGTTAATGAATTACATATAATTTACGAATTTTAGAAAGTAGAATTACGTACATTTCAAAGCGCCTAAAATAGCCACAATTGCGTAAAACGTATGAATGTCCGCATTCACTTTTTTCTTGGGAATCCAAAGTTCACCGCATTTGCCACTTGGACGACCAACAACCGTAAATATATCTGGTACTTGTACCGGATATATGGGAACTTCACCTTCATCATACCGTTTTTTCCTGCAAAATTTATCTTTAGAACCAATGTTTTTAAAACCGGACCGGACCGGCGGTTGAACCCGGTTCAACCGCGAACCGGTCACATGTCCGGTTTGGGTCAATATTAAAACCCAAGTGTAGTTGAACCGACATCGAACCGGGTCGGACCGGCAAAAAACCGGGAACCGGCGAACCGGTTGACCCGGATCAAACCGGGTTCAACTGTTTTCTAATTAAAAAAAAAAATTATTTCATTTTTCTTTAGTTAATATGTTTATCAAATTAAAATTAGAAAAATAAGGTTTATAGATAATGAAATAGTAATAAAGGTTTAACATTTTCTCTAATATAATCATATTCAGTGAAACAAAAAACATTTTTCAAATAATTATAATCTTTTTAAAATTTTAAGACAAAAAGATTAGTTATCTATTTAAGTATCATCATTTTATTATTTAGTTTTGCTATAGCTATTGAATTTTTTTTGTTTTTCTAAATATTTGTACTAAACTTAATATTTTGTTTGATATTTGGATAGTTATACACATACATATAAAGAACAAATTCTATATACTAATATTTTTAAAATATTATTGAACCCGGTTGAACCCCGGTTAAACCCGGTCGGACCATGTTAACCCACGACCCAAAAAAAATCCGGTTCGGTCGCCGGTCCGGTTTTAAAAACATTGTTTAGAACTCAAATTAAGTAGAAACTAATATAAAGATACAAATGATGAAGTTATTTCACCTTCGCCTCTTAGTTGTCGAAATGTGTTCCGGAAAGTAGTGTTCTGAGAAATAAGATATTTCATCATTTATGTATGATTGAACAATTGATCCTGTTGGATATCTTTTGTTCTTTGCTTTACCTTTCAAACGTTTAAAAACCTTTCGAACGGATACATCCACCGATATTGCACTGGACCACCGAGTTCTGCTTCGTATGGCAGGTGGATTGGTAGGTGCTCCATCACATCAAAGAAAGACGGTGGAAAGATTTTTTCTAAATTACACAAAGTGATTACAATGTTCTCCTTTAGTTTTAGGACACGACTTATATCCAATGTTCTACTGCTAATGTCACGGAAAAACGCTCCAATCCCTATCAAAACAGCGTTAGTTGTATATTATGAAAAAAGTTTAGAATTCATGACTAACACTTGTTTTTATATATATACCTGACAATGCTTTGTGAACATTTTTCGGGAGAAGTTCGGCAAAAACAAATGGAAGCATTCGTTCCATAAAAACATGGCAGTCGTGACTTTTCATTCCGGAAAACTTTCCACCATTGATGTCTGCACAGCTAGCTAAATCTGCTACATAGCCGTCTGGAAATTTAACATCATTCTTCACCCATTGTAGTAAGGCTTCTTTTGCTTTTGGAGTCAATCTCCATATGGGAAATGGTGCGTTTCCATGACCATCAACATGCAATTCTTTCCGAGCACAGAATCTTACAATATCTAATCTTGACTTGATATTGTCTTTCGATCTATCTTTAACATTCATAATAGTATACATGATGTTATCGAAAAAGTTTTTCTCAATATGCATCAGATCAAGATAGTGTCGTAGAGTCAAATCAATCCAGTACGGTAGCTCCAAAAAAATGCTTTGTTTATGCCAATTATGCCAATCCCCGTACCCTTTTGGTTTTTTTCGTGTCCATTTCCATCACAATCAGATGTTTTTGACGTTTCAACATATAGTATATGTTGTAGTACCTGTGCAGTAGTCAACATTTCTGGGGGGTAGTCATGCACCGCGTTCTTTCCCTTCAAGAAGTTGACTTTATTCTTTCGTAACGGATGATTGCTGGGTAAAAATCTTCTGTGGCAGTCAAACCAACATGGTTTCCTACCAGCCGGCAGTTGGAAAGCATTTGTATCACTCATACAAATTGGACATGATAATCTTCCATGTGTCGTCCATCCCGACAACATACTATAAGCCGGAAAATCACTTATTGTCCACAACAGAACAACTCTAAGATTAAAGTTTTGCTTTAATGAAACATCATAAGCCTCAACTCCGTTGTTCCATAAGTCCTTTAACTCCTCGATCAGTGGTTGGAGGAAAACATCAAGACTCCTTCGTGGATGATTTGGTCCCGAATTCAAAATCGTCAAAAACAAATACTCAGACTTCATGCACATGTCGGGGGGTAGGTTGTAGGGCGTCATGATCACATGCCACATAATCCAAGATAAACGTTACGTGTTTCCTCCGCAAAGCTTGGATGCTTTTGATTGAACTGTTTCCACTCTGCCGCATCAGATGGATGACAAATTACTCCGTCTTCTGAGTAATGCTCAGCATGCCATCTCATCGATGATGCGATGCGGTGCTCTCTGATGAGTACATCCTCTTCAATCTATCAGTGATAGGTAAATACCACATACAACTGAATGGTATTTTTTTTCTTCCTTTGCTAGCCTTATATCTTGCTTTTCCACAAAATTTACAATACTCCCACTCCGCATCTTCTTTCCAGAAGAGCATACAATTATCTACACATACATCAAATGTATGGTACGACAATCCTAACTTTCGCATCAATGATTCCGTCTCGTAGAATGAACCAGTAGCTTCATTAGGCTGGGGTAAATACTCCGTAAATAATTCCGCCCAATCATCCATGCAAACTTCAGATAAATTGTGGTTTGCCTTGTTGTTCATGAAACAGGCAGCTAATGATAACTGCGAATGCCCTTCTTGACAACCATCATACAATGGATTTTTTGCAGCATCTAACATCTCGAAGAACCGTCTCGTCTCTTGGGTAGGTTCTTCATAAACATGATCATTTCCAATTTGATCATGATCATTTCCTATTTGACCATGTTCACTAAATGGTATATAACCACTTTGATCACGATTATGATCATGATAGTCATTTAATGGTATGGAACCATAAAATGCATCATAGACCATCTCAGCATAAACGTTCTCGCCATCATAATTATTTTGTTGATTATCACTAATAAAATCATGATTATAATTATGACTACTACTTCCTGCTCCCATTACATCATAGTCTTCACAATGATAAGACCATACATAATAATGGGGCATAAATCCTTGACTTAGTAAATGTTTTTTCACTCTTTCAGCTCCCTTTAATCTACCCGAATTTTTACATGTAGCACATGGACAGTGTAACTTACCGTTACTGCTAATGGCTAAGGGCTGGTTACATGCGAAATTGATGAATTGCTCCACCCCCTCTAAAAAATCGTCGGATAGATTATTTGTTTCTGGATCGATCCTCTCATACATCCAATCTCGAGCTAAATTCCACATTTTTTTCTCTCTCAATTTTGCCTCTTTTTTTTTTCTTGTTCGTTTTTTTTTGTAGTTGGTGTCTGAAAATGGGGTGAGGGTTCGTTGCTTTTATAGACAAAATTTCACCTCACTACTTTGTGACTACATAAAATCAGTCGCAGATTTTCGACTGATTTGCCATTCTTTTGTCACAACTCATAAAAGTAGGTGGACTACCTAACAAACGTATTTATCACGTTTTCAATTACTCAATCAATTGGCCGACATATTCAATAGGCAGACATAAACAGTTGGCCGACACTTTTGTCATTATCCCAATTTTTAAAAAAGTGGCAAAGTAGTGGCAAATTTGCGACGTTATTTTATTAATCGCAAATCAGTCGCACATTTGCGACTACTTTGTGTCTAGGTTTACACAATCGAGGATGAATCGTAGATTAGTCGCAAATGTAAGATGAAATTGCGACTGATTTTGTTAGTCGTACATTTGCGATTATTTTGTGACTACCGTTTGGTTCGTCGCAAAGTCGTGGTAAATCAGTCACGAATTCGTCATTCTTTTTTGTGACTAATAAAAATAGTCGCAAGTGGTAGTCACGCATGGACTGTTTTCTTGTAGTGAAAGTAAACTATTTATAGAGGTAAAACTTGTGGTGGGCTTCCTTGATGACTTTTGGTAACTTCAGGGCCATTAACGGGTAATTTTCCTTCTTTAAAACGTATTATGTCGCTTCAGAAAAGTGTCTGTCGTTCGACAGTCACTGGGTGTGTCGAACGACAGGTGATCAACGTGGTTGTCGATCGCCAGTGGTTGTGTGTGTCGATCGACACGCCAATCTAACGGCAATTGAAAATCCGTTCTAACGACTTAAACTCCTCTTTCCATAATGTTCCAAAATGCACCATAATTATCAATTAAGCTCCACACGTACACAAACCTGCACAGACTCTAAAACACTCGAAAAACACATAAAATAATCGATAAAACCGGGTTACATCATGGTCAAAAACGGATAAAAACCATGATATATCAACCATCACTTTTTACCAAAAGTGCATTTGTCAAGTACGAACGACGAATCAAGTTTTGTGGACACCAATCATTCTAATGAGAGTGCAATTAGCTCAGTTTAGTGGATTCAACTAGAAATGAGGAACGTCTCTGGTTAACTAGTCAACCTTTGGATTTTCCATTATTGGGAAAGCGAACTCATTCTGCAGCAATGGTCACTAAAAATAGATAGTCAACAAACAAAGAGAAATATCACATCATAGTTTCCTAACCATAATACTCTTGACTCAATAAAACATTTTGGACTGACTCATGAGAAACAAAGGAAAGAAAATATTGTTAGTAAACGATGAATACCTTCCCCCAGACTTACTTCACACCATCTCGGTGTGAAAATAATTAAAGGAAAAGGCAGAAGAAACTCAAAATAAGAAGACCTTTTTTTCATACATGGAATAGTTAGATCATGCGCTCACCCAATGGTTGATTGTACAATCGGATCCGCCCCAGTTTGTTGGTTTTTTTTTTTTTTTTCTTCTGAAACACCGAAAACTAAATCTCAAAGTTAGTAATAAAATGAAAGAAAAAGGAAATTTATATGTAATTACCAGTGGGTTGCCTCCCACTAAGCGCTTATTTGAAGTCTGTAGCTTGACTTCAGCATCATGGATTAGTCAGGAAGATGAGCATGAGAACTTGCTCCACAACAATCTCCCTAATCAGTAAACTTCAGCTTCAAAACCTTTCTCAACATTCCTTTCACAACTTCTTCACCTTTCTCTTTCAAATCAGAAGTGATAATAGCTTTAACCTTGGCGAAAGGATTAGAAGTTCCATTGCACTTCACCTTATACTCGATTGTGTCTCCAACACATCTCTGAGGTACCAATGTCATATGAGAATCACCCTTGATCACTTTGCTCTGTATCTTCTCTTTGCCCTTGTTCTTTTGATTGGTCTTTTTTGTAGTGATAGGAGGGTCTCCATCTAAGACTTCCTTAACCTCAAGCTTATCATCAGGTTCTCTCTTTGTCTCGACTGACAGCTTCTTCTCATTGATAATGGCAACACAAGACGCTAGTCTAGCTGCTTCATTAGTGGGTATAGCTTTGTAGAAGACCTTCTCGTTAATATAAGAGAACGAAACTCTTTCATTAGGCAAATCTACAACTGCACCCGGTCTTCCAAGAATCAATGGCATATCAAGATCTTTACCACCTGAAAATCAGTTGGAACAAGGCAATTTCCTACTAGAACACGTAAATCATGAATGACGCCTTGTGGAATCTTGATGGAAGAGTTTGCAAATTTGAGAGATATCCGAGCAGGTTTCATATCAATCCCAAGCTTCTCTACAATAGTCTTGGACATGAGGTTTATGGAAGACCCAGAATCATAGAGATATTCTTTAAATTCAAATCCTGAAATAGAGCATGGAACAGCAAACTTCCCAGGGTCTTCTACCTTGCGTAATATCTTCATATGAGATGGTATTTTCCTTGCTTCAACAAAGAGAGCCTTAACAACTATGAGATCTTTATTGGTTTCTCTAGAAAACTCGCGATATGCAGGATCAACTCTATATGCATCTTCAAACGAGATATCAGGAGAAAGCTCTTTCACCATCTTATTGAACTCAATCAGCTTCTTTTCGTCAACCTCGTATTTCAGTCTTTGAGGATATGGGATTGTAGGGATGTATGGTAATGATTCTGCAACTTCCTCTACTTTCTCTTCTGTAAGCGGTGCTGGGATAATCTCCATCTCACTCTGCACGAATATCACATTACACTCTCTAGGATTTGTCTCAACTCGCTTGGAGGCTTCTGAGATTTGAGCTACCTGAGTGTCAAGCTTCTTCACATGAGTAAAGATAGCTTCAATCTTACCATGCAGATCATTATACATACTATCCACCTTGACATTTATCTCACTAGAAGTTTTCTGTTGGTTGAGTAAGAGTTGCTGCATGAGAGTCTCTAGTTTGGTTTCTTGAGAGGGATGAGTTATTGGCTGGAAGTTGTTGAATGGCTGATTCTGCTGAAATCCACCCTGAAATCCGTTCTGACCCAGATTTTGCACGAACTATTTCTGAAAACCCTGTGAAAAGTTTTTCTGAAAACCCGAATTTTGCACGAAACGCTGTCCATTCACATAATTGACCTCTTGTTGCTCATCAATCCCTTCTTTACAAAAGTGTACACTCTTTTGACTCTGCTTCAACAACTGATTGTACCTCTCATTGAGCTCATCATACTTCCGAGACTCAACGTTGCTAACACGCTTTGACTTGTCATACTCAGAAGAGTAGTTGTTAGAGCTTGCAGCCATGTTCTCAAACAACTCGTATGCTGATTTCTCACTCCTGGTCATGAAGTTTCTATTGCTTGCAGCATTGAGTTGGTCCCTTGAGTCCTTGTCAACTCCATCAAAGAAGATACTGATTAGTTGCTTTTCTGAAAACCCATGATGAGGGCATTCTCTGTGATACTCCTTGAATCTCACAAAAGCTTCACCAAATGACTCTCCTGAAAACTATTGGAAAAAGACGATCTTGTTCCTCAGGGAGGTTGTCTTAGACTTGGTGTAGAAATGATCCAATAATGCATCTCTACATTGATCCTAAGTTGTCAGAGATGCAGGAGGTAGAGACTTAAGTCATCTAGAGGCTTTATCCGCCAGAGAGAAAGAGAATAGCTTGCATTTTATCCAGTCCTCAGGAACTCCATTTTCCCTAGTAGTGCTTCAAATCTCCTCAAAGTTCTCTATATGATCCATTGGGTTTTCAGCAGGTAACCCATGGAATGTATAGTTCTTCACCAATCCGATCATCTATGGATGCAGGTGATAATTGTTTCTATCGAGAGCAGGTGGACATATCGCAGAGCGATTCTGGAAGAAAGTAAGAGGCGCGTCAGCATCGCCCATACCAGGTTGAACCTGCTGCAATTGTTGCAACTGTTCCTGTAGCCTCTCAAAATCAGCTTTAGTAACCGGTGGATTGTTGACTATATCACCCATTGTGACTTGTTTCGACTTGTTCGCTCGGTTTGTTCGTTCTACTCTTTCTAGTGTATGGTTGTCAAAGTAAAGAAGGTTATCAGAGCCTTCACTTCTCCTTTGCATACACCTGAAACACACTAAAACAAGCAAAAATAGAACTTAATAGTAAGCTTAGACTAAACTTCAACCCAAAATTCGAAGGTAAAGCAATTGGTCCCCGGCAACGGCGCCAAAAACTTGATGACACAGGTTTTAACCCAAATTAACACTGCAAGTGCAAGCAATTGTTGTAGTAATTATGGGATCGAATCCACGAGAACCAAGTCTACACTTCAAACTATATGAACCAAACTTAAGCTAAGATGATATGAAAAGTGATTGTTTGCAATAATGTAAATGAGAATGGCAATGTAAACGATGTAAACTATGAATTAAAAAGCGTTAGGCTTTAGGGATTTTCGCAGGAAATCAGAGATGGCGAACCAGATAACTATTCAGGGAAATAATCAGCTCAATCTTGAACTCAAACATAATTGTATAACTAATCCACTGTCGTGGCACTAAAGACTTTATCTAACAACCTAAGGTTCTAAACTGTCGTTTGAACTTAGAATTCTGGACAAGCATTAACGAATTGGTTTGATATGTTCACAAATCGCCTTAACATCAGCTTTCGTTGGTTAAGGACAATTTGCTCATCTATGTTAGTTCAGGCATTTAATCGAACAATTTTGATGCATTAAACAACCTAACATCATGAACTAGGTGATCAATCTAATTCAAGCAATAAGAACAACGATAGATGAAGACAATTACAAATCCCTATTTGTATCTAGTTCTTGATTCATGAAATCCCTTGAAACCCTAAAACCCAACTATAGATCTACTCAGACATGGAGATAAAGAAACAACAAAGAGATGAAAGGAATTGCATAACTATATTAAAGAATAAGAATTAGGGTTTAGAAATCTTCTCTAGAGATGTAGAGTTAGAGATTCTTCTCCTAAAGCTTACAACGAAATAATGCTAAAAAGTCTGATGAAAAAGAACGTGTTTTGAAAAAGTGGCTAAAAATAAGGTTTTATTCTTCTAAAAACGGATATGGGTTGATCCAGGTCAAGTTGGGTCGGATCTGAAAATCTGCAGGAGAAACAGAACTACAGGTTTCTCCCATCGGGGTGTCTGCCCGATGGGACTACCCGATGGGAGTTTCCAGCCGAATTTTGCACTTAAGAATTCTGGATGTTTGAGACTTGTTTCTCGCATCGGGGTGTCTGGCCGATGGGACTGCTCGATGGGAGTTTCCAGCAGATTTTGGATATAATTTTTTAGACTATAAAGTCTATGATAACATATGAAATGACAACTAAGAGTTTTATATGTGACAAATTTTCATATTAAATTAGGTCAAAAATAAAATTTGATTTTACTATTTTTACTATCTCCTTAAAAACTGGTTTGGATTTATGTACTGTTTTTTGAAGTTGTAATGTGATTTTTTATATTACTAATATTATTTATAATATCTTGAAAACGTATCAAAAAGACACTTTATTTTACATTTGCTTAGGGCATCCAAAATCGTTGGACCGACACTGCAAACAAGACATGTATTTTTGTGGTTTTTGTATGTGTCATTCTTGTGACATTACCTAGGTTCAGATAACAAAAAATATTAGTAAGAAACCAACCAAAACGGCTAAACATATCGTGGAGATCATCTCCACCGATTTGAAAGTTACCGATCGGCCATTAATGATTTCAACTGTCTTCGACTAAGCTACCTCACTGCCTTCTCTACAGTGGACCTTTTGGATCTAATCTAATGTGATACCTAGTATTATCGAGAAGGTTATATCTCTATTGGATCATGGACGAGTTAACCTTGAGGATAAAGTTCGTTGGAGGATGGAATACTGATGAGAATCAACCGGTTCAATTTGAAATAACCGGTTATATGTTAAAGATATTGTGGAATAGAAGAGTTAGTGTTTTCTTAAATTAGTGAGAATGTGAACATGAATGTCCGTACACTGAAAAGAACACACCTAAATTCATATCTCATTATACCTTATCAGATCCGTACATACAACAATGAATAAGTACATTCGGGTTATAAATTGTCTTTGAAGTCTGTTGGAACCTATTTTTTGGTTAAACAAATGGGCCTTGTATTGGGTATTTGTCCTATCCAAATTTGGTAAAAAAATGAATGAGAAAAGCCTTTTGGTTTAAGTGAGTGACATGTAAAATATCTCATATCTAAAGTTTGAGAATTTTTCAAGTGGTATAAGGAGCCACACATGTACATTTGTTCAAAACACAACAAAGGCTATATACCATGAGAGAGAGGAGGGGAATCCTACACGCGCGACCGACCGAGCCGGGCTCTGGCTCGGCTTAGGCCAAAGGGTCGTTGCCGGCCCAATTAAATAACTTTTTGGACCAACTAATGAGCAGATTAAAGCCCATCTCGCTTGTCCAAAACACAGCATTTTAATCCCAGTTTTAACTGCATCGATAACTTCCCATCGGTTTGAAAGCTACTCCTCTCCGTCGGTTTTGAAAGACAAGTCGTCTTCTTCGTTTCTCTTCACGCTCTGAAACACATAAACATTCACAAACTCTATCAGAAACATCTCAACAATCTCTCTTTCGTTTACAGTAAGTCTCGAGAGTATCGTAGTCTATTAGTTCGTTAGAATCGTTCGTTCTAGTGCTTGCGAACACGATTGTTGAGTGGTTTTATCCTGAGACTCGGAATCTCAAAAACCCGTCGCACTGCGGGAGATTCTTAGAGTTAAAGATAGATTTTTGGTATCTCGACTCCACTCTCTGTTTGATCTCTTTCCTTAACGTCTCTCTTATCGCGATTCATCTCCAATTTCGTAGTGTGCCAAATTCTGATCCTACAATAGTCCTCATCACTGACGCTTCACCACGTCTATATGATTTCTTTAGAAAAAAATGTAAATAAGTCACAAGCTGAAACTATAATTACGGATATGTCATAAGCGGAAACTGAAATTGCACGTTTTGTCACTTACACACAGATATGACCAAAATGCCCTTGTCATATACATACAAAGAAGAAACTGATTTGACAAAAGCCTGCTTTACGAATTTGACATTACGAGTTTTCAGATGTCACTTTTATGTTGAAATAAAATGTATAAAACAAAATCCCCTAGGAAAAGGGGAAATTGTTAAACATCATAGATTCAGTTTCCTCTCACATAATAAATTGTTCTCTAAAAACAAGTCCCTTTCTCTCACTTGCTAACCCTAAAAACCATCAATGTCCGATGTGCCGTCGCCATTGATGAAGAACGTACACCACCCGACATGGATATGCCTGATATACAGTCCGGCGACGCAAGTGATTTTCTATTTGGCAAAGGATTAGGTCATTCTCATGAGGTATATTATTTTATCAAATTTCTCCTTTTTTATAAAAGGTATACCAGAACTTAAGGTTCTCCTTCTACCACAGGTTAATGTTGATTATGATGGTGATGTACACTGTACAAAAGATGTACAACATACCGAGGTTGTACAACATACAGAGGTTGTACAACTGACCGAGGCTGTACAACATACAGAGGTTGTACAACTGACCGAGGGTGTATAACAGACCGAGGCTGTACACCAGCCTGACCCTGTACAGGAGAATGATGTTGTACAGCAGACTGACCCTATACAGGAGAATAATGCTGTACAGGAGACTGAGGCGGTATAGGAGAATGATGATGTACAGGAGACTGATGATGTACAGGAGTCTGAGGCTGTACAACAGACTAGCTGTACCATAGCCTGACCCTGTACAAGTAAATGAGACTGTACAACAGTCTGAGGCTGTACAACAGTCTGAGGCTGTACAACAGTCTGAGGCTGTACAACAGCCTGACCCTGTACAATTTTTTTCCTTCTCAGATCTAACTCTAATTTTCAGGAATCGTTTTCGGAAATTATGAGAGCCAAATCTCTCTCTCCAATATAGAAAACAAGTTTAACCATAATTTAACATAAAAGTCATTATGAACTCTGCTTGGTGTACGTATTTCGTAGTTCACTTTTTAAACATCAATAATTAATGGACATAACTAATAGTAGATATATATCATGTCAGCCATTAATAACGGCAGTGTACAACTATATAAAACTGACATAATAAACAATCTCTCTCTTACGGTCAGACTCATACACCAATACAGGAGGGGCATAATCGGAATATTGGAGTGTAAGTGACATTGTATGGAAATCAAAAACACGTGACATTTGGAGAGATTAAAACTCAATATTTGACAATACGTGTAATTTTCTCATTTCTTTATGCCACAGCGTTTCATAGTATCATTCATTCCTTCACAAACGAAGATGTCTGGTCACATTTCAAAATCAAAACCATGAGAAATCAAACAGAAAAACGCTTAGATTACAAACCTGAGCCTAATGAAGACATTTGATTTCAAAAACACGTGACATTTGGGGAGATTAAAACTCAATATTTGACAGTACGTGTAATTTTCTCATTTCTTTATGCCACATCGTTTCATAGTATCATTCATTCCTTCACAAACGAAGATGTCTGGTCACATTTGAAAATCAAAACCATGAGAAATCAAACAGAAAACCGCTTAGATTACAAACCTGAGCCTAATGAAGACATTTGATTTCAAAAACACATGTGACATTTGGGGAGATTAAAACTCAATATTTGATAGTAAGTGTAATTTTCTCATTTCTTTATGCCACAGCGTTTCATAGTATCATTCATTCCTTCACAAACGAAGATGTCTGGTCACATTTCAAAATCAAAACCATGAGAAATCAAACAGAAAAACGCTTAGATTACAAACCTGAGCCTAATGAAGACATTTGATTTCAGGACGAGATCAACATATCTGTTGTGGAAACATAAGAAGAAGAAATCATATGGAGAAAGGTTTTGTCGAGAGGAAGAAGACAATATTTTTAATTTGTGCTACCACAAACGCATCGTTTTGTAAAATATGCATTATGTTGTTATTCAAATCTCTTTTCCAGAAAAGAAAATCTATTTGATCATCTAAGTCAGCTACAGTGAGCGGAAAAAATAACATTATTGTAATGTGTATGAATGTTCTATCATGCTTAATTGATAAAGCAGCGGTGAATAGGAGGATAGGCTATCATCCTAAATGCAAGAATATTCAAATGACCCACCTATGATTTGCGGATGACATAATGGTCTTTGTTGATGGTACGAAACGATCGGTAGAGGGAATTCTGAAAATTTTCGGTGAGTTTGCTCGTATGTCTGGTTTGAATATTAGCTTGGAAAAATCAACATTATACCTCGCTGGAATAAATTATCATGTCAGGGAAAGCATCACTACAAGCTTCCCTTTCTCCGTCGGGCAGCTCCCGGTTAAATATCTTGGTCTTCCCCTTCCCACGAAGCGAATGACATCTGCGGACTATGCTCCGTTACTTGAGAAAATACGAAGTAAAATCTCTAATTGGACAGCGCGATATCTTTCATATGCAGGACGTCTGCAATTGATTCACTCGGTTATTCGAAGCATCACAAACTTTTGGCTTTCGGCGTTTCGATTACCGAGTGCTTGTCTTAAAGAAGTTGATAAATTGTGTGCCGCTTTTCTGTGGTCTGGCCCGGATTTGAATACCAAAAAAGCAAAATTTGCTTGGTTTGATGTGTGTAAGCCAAAATCAGAAGGTGGATTGGGCATTCAAAGACTTAAAGATTCCAACCAAGTAAGTTGCTTGAAACTAATTTGGAGGATACTATCTAATCAACCTTCCTTATGGGTACGTTGGATAAAAGGGGTGCTTCTAGGCAAAGAATCATTATGGTCGATTAAAGAGACAACCACAAAAGGATCATGGATGTGGAGAAAAATTTTGAAGTCTCGGGAGATCGCTAGACATTTCCATAAGATTGAGGTGTGTGATGGAACATCTACACAGTTTTAGTTCGATCATTGGTCTCCATTGGGTAGATTATATGACCTTACCGGTCCTCGAGGAACTATTGATATGGGGATATCCCTCTCAGCCACACTCTCGGATGTGTTTGAGAAGCATCGTCGTAGGGAGCTAGCATCGTACGGATTATTTGAGAACCATTGAAGATACAATAGCTGCAACGAAGCTACATCAAAAAACGGGTACTGATATTTCTTATTGGAAGTACTCTGAGGACATCTATAAGCCAAGGTTTGTCACAAAAAACACTTGGAAGATCATTCGAACAGTTTACCCGGAGAAGTTGTGGTCAAAAGGTGTGTGGTTTTCTTACGCCACACCTAAATATTCTTTTCTCATTTGGATTGCAATTCAAAATAGACTAGCCACCGGGGATCGTATGAGGTTATGGAGCCCTGGAATATCTACCGATTGTGTCTTATGTCGGGCAGCAGAGGAAACTCGTGATCACTTATTCTTTGAATGTTGTGTCTCACGAGATGTTTGGAAAGAAACAATATCAAAACTTCTTGGGTCAGATTACACGGAAGATTGGAATCAAATTGTGGGACTTCTTACGACACCTCGACATAAGCATGATTTATTTCTACTCAGATATGCCTTTCAAGCTAGTGCCTATAGCTTATGGCAAAAACGAAACAAGAGGAGACATGGTGACCCACCACAATCACCGCAATATCTAATCCGACTTATTGGGAAAACAGTGAAGAATCGTATAAACTCGATCCGATCCACGGGGAATCATGCTTATATGGAGGTTATGGAAAGATGGCTACTAACTCGATAGCAAGCACCCCACCTCCATAAAAGTTTTATTAAGTTAATTTGATTTGGTTCTTTAGAAAACGAAGCATTTATTGTATTAACGGATTTGTTTGAATAAAAATTTTACATTCATTCAAAAAAAAAAAAAAAATAACATTATTAATGTTTATGTATGATTTAGTTACTTTCATTAGTTCATGTATGAAGACGAAAACTTAAAATCAGCCATTATTATAACAAAATATGAATTTGAAAGGAGCAAACAATGCCAATCTACATCTTTGCACAATCCGCCCGCTTAAAAGAGACCTTCCGAGACACGGTGTCGTATCCAACAAGAAAGTTCATCTGTGACAAGTTCCCGTAAATGAAAAAGTCATCACTCCCACGGAAAGCAAAGCAAACCAGCTCCTCTGAGATTTGTGCAAATGAATTTGAAGAGTCCAACTTAACATCAGCTCCATCAAAATGCACTGTAATCACTGGAACTTTCAGTTTCGCGGTTGCGCTGTAACACAAACCCATAGATCCCTGTGGAGCTTCTTGCCTCTCAGCTTTTATTTGGGACGCAACCGCTCTCTCGAGCTGCGTGTAAAACTCCATGGGTAAAAACGTAAAAGTTGTGCCTGAATCAATGATGATGTTTCCCTGGCCAGTTCCAGAATTTATGCCTGGGAATTGAATTTTCTTGCTTCCCACGCTAATGGATTCTAAGGTTAAGTAATAAAAGGTCTGTGGAGATTTCTTGATCAAAGGAGTCGAGACAACTCCCTTTCCCGACACGACGGCATTGGTTCCGAAATTGATCTTGCTCGTCCTATCCTTTTCAGTTAAAGGGACAAAACAGTAGGAGAATTTACCATCGATTGAGTCCCCCAGTTGCGAAACGAGCGAAGCCGCACCGCCACCAAGTCCAACGATTCCTGAGCTCTTCTTGTTGAACTTTCCAGCGTTGTTGTGACCACATCCTATGATCACGTTTTTAAGCTGCACGGGGCGGCTATTGGTGGAACCGAGCGTCAACGTGTCGGCAGCTACGTTACCCTTGCTGTGTGACCTATCTCCTCCGTAGGCTATGGAGTAAGAGCAAGTGTTGTCTGTGGAACAAGAACCTTCTGTTCCAAACTCACTACATTGGCTTGAGGAGCAGGAAACGTTTCTGTATGTTGAAGACGCTTTAGGGTCAAAGAGAGGATCCTCTTGAGTGTAACAATCTTCACAGGGCTTGCACTGCGTCCACACGAGATCACTCCCCGTGTCAGCGACCGCCATGATCGGGAATGGAGGTGTCCCGAGGGACACATTCATGAGATATTCACCGTGACTCGAGGTGATCTCAGTTTGGGGTGAGTTATCTGATGCATCTTTGCCATAGATGTTTGTGAAATGGGCAACACGGTTAACGGATCGGTTGATAGCGTTTCGCAGACGCTGGGAAGGGGTCTGGGTCGGGTTGTAGAAAGGCGATTTAGGAGAATCTCGGTGGATTAGATCCGCGGTGAAGCCTAGTTTTTTATGAGCGTTTGCGTTTGAGAGAAATGGTGAAGAAAGTAAACAGAGAGACAAGAGCACTGAAGAGAAGATAGGAGCCATTTTCTTTGTATTTGAGTTAATGATGAGTTTTATAACTTTGACCAATTGTTGTCATTTATAATTGTAGAGATTTTCATGTTTTTGGTAAGTAATCTGTGTATTGGTTTTTCATTGGACTCTAGAGAATCTGACAGATAAGAACATATGAAAGATATCTTCTCATATTAATGATAATGCATGCATGATAATTATGTTTCTTCTTGCTTGTATTCTAGGACTAACAATAAAAACCAAAATAAATAACGTATGAATTGAACAAAAATGAAAAGAACAAAGATGAATTATATTGAGAAATTTTTTAAAGTTTTTTTTTGAATAATTGCGAGTAGAAGAAAGTAACTATAGAAGTAAACAAGACATGGATTCTCATGATTTGTGTAAGCGTCATTCTTGTGACATTATCTAGGTTCAAATAAATCATTAGCTTCAATTCAAATTTAATAATATAATGTTTGTTATAAACTCATTTAGTGGATGCCCATTAGAGGCCCATGTTCTAGAGTATTCCTAAACCCTAGTTCCTCTCTTAGTATTGTATCCCTATATATACTATGTACTTCTCATGGAATAATACACAACACAATTCTCTCTTTCTCTTCTTCACAACAACACGTTATGAGCACGAGTCCTAACCGTTTGAGTACGAAACCCTAATACGAAACCCTAGCCTCCGAAAAAAAAAAACCTAGCCATCTTAACACTCTCCGAACAAATTGAAATCTCAGTTAAAATCTCTAACCGACGTTGTCTCTGTCTTTGTTCTCGCGACGTCTCCAACTTGCACCACGTTTTAATCAAGATAAGTTGATCATCTCATCTCATCCCATGCTTTATTAATTTATTTATAATAAGAGATCCAATATTGTTGTTACGTTGTTAAGTTGTTAAGCTATAACTAATAGTTGTGAATATATAATCCTTATAGTTGTGAAAATAACTGATTGTATGTTAATGCAATCATGAATAAGACGAAAACCTAAATAGTCTTATGAAGTAATAAATATATTGACCTTTATGTTTTTATTGATTCTTAATATTTTGGAGAGATCTTTAAGTTTAAAGTTTCTTTTATAATTTGAATATCAAAATTTGACATGTGTTGGTTTGGTTATTTGTTAGTTCGATGGGTTCCTTTGATTTGGAAAAGGCCTTCGTCAGATTTTCTAACTCGGATGCGATCGGCGATTTTACTCTATGAATTATAATCCTCATCGAGGTAAATTAATCCCATGCTTTGTTAATCATATTCAATATAGCAGATCCCTACCTAGTATTTTTATATCGATTATCTGCTATATCATTCTACTTTTATTACTTAGTCTTAATTACAAAAGATGAATTGTGATGGTGATTGTAAGGCTACTACTTAGTTCGGATGAGCCTGAAGTTTCATCATCTCGAAAGAGAGAACTTGAGAATCTCATATAAATCATAAGTGACAAATCAAGAAAATTATGATCACTGTTGGATGATTATGAAAGTTCACTTCAAGTGACATAGTTTGACCATAAAGATTTACAAAGTGACAAATTCGGAAGATTATGATCACGTTTGAGTATGATCTCAAGAGTGAGAATTAGAGAATCTCACAAAGACCATAAGTGACAAATCCAGAAGATTATGATCACTTTTTTGATTATGAAAGTTCATTACAAGTAACATATCTAAAAGATTATGTTTACTATTTGACCATAAAATATCTATGTTCTTTAAGCCATCTAAAAGAAAAGTACAATCACAAGAACGTGATATTTGTCTAGAGCTCTTTGAAATTGGTTAATATAAAAGACTACAAGACTTGAAGTCTGTTAGTGAATCTCACGAATTGATATTACGTGGAAATAAAATCTCTGGTGTATATATGCTAGAGAAAATATATTTGTTTTGGATGTAAATAATGTTGTCATGAAGACACAATATTGTGAAAGAGATTCAAGAAAATATTTTGAACTTACATCTTGTCTCATTGAGACTGAACAAAATAAAGAGCTATTGATAAGAATCATAGATCATGTATTGGTTGTTAAGCTACATTCCCTTAAGTGAATGTGAAATCACATCCTAAGGAAGAAAATGACAACCTTAATAATATTTGTCGAGTAAATTGTTATAGTCATAAACGTAAAAGTGGGTATGAATGTGGTCATGGTCAAGATTGAGATCGAGGTCGAAGAGTCTCTATCAGGAACACAAATTTTCACTAGAAGTGAGAAAATAAAGATGGTTATATGTTAAAGATATTTGAATCATCTAAAAAAGAAAGAATCTAGTGAGAGTACAATACAAGGTAGTATAAAGCTTACTAAATGCTCCAGAAGAGCATATATATGAACGCTTCAGAAGAGCATGGATATTAATGCATATGGGAATGTATTTGACATATTTATGCATTTTTTTTTAATAAGTCTCAAAAATTAGAAGGACGTAAAATAAAATACATGTCCCGAGTAGGGAATGCTATTGATTCTAAAAAAGGGATTCAATATAAGATTGATAAAATCAGTGTTATCATCTCGAGGGGGAGAGTTAAAGAATCTCACATACCATAATAAGTGAAACATCCAGAAGATTATGTTCACACTAAAACTAAGTAAATGAATCCAGAAGATTCATAAGACTATGTTAATACGAATCCTTCATAACATAAATTCATGAGATTTTTTACAAAAAATCATGTTGAGACAAAGTAAAGGAAATGTAGATATCTTCAAATTACAAGTATTTCCTAAGAGCAAAAGTATTTTCGTGAAACTACTTATATTGTACTACACAAAGATTCATAGAATGGAGATGAAAAGATATAGTAAACCAAAAGTTTACGAAATATACCTTTGTTTGGCATGAATCGGTTAGACCATTACGATTCAATAGTGATGCGAAAAATACTATATATAAACAATCATTGAAGAACCAGAAGATTCTTCATAATGATTTGTCATGTGTTGTTTGTTCATAGATAAATTAATATATGATTTTCATGAGGCTAATAGAATTGGAATCTATGAATTCTAGAATGTTGAGATGTTGCAGGGCTGATCACCCATCGTGCATCTTAATAACTCTAGTGAATTCATGAGCCTTTGATTATTACTACATATCCATTGGGATAAATGTTGAACATCCTCTATCATATGTTCATACACAAAATGCAACAACATTAATTCGCACTATGCCAATGAATAATCAATAGTTATCCCCTATTGTAATTGGTTTTGGGTCATAACCAATTATTTTCCATCTAGGATTTTGGATGTACAATATACATTCCAGTTGCTCCACCACAAAGTTTTAAGATGGATCCTTAAAATAAGGATGGAAATATATGTTGGATATAAATCTCCATTGATATTAATAATCTAGAGCCATCCTTGAAGGATTTAAGTAAGACATGATTTGTAGATTGTAATATACCAGTCTTTCCAACATTAGGGGGAGAAAATAAACAGCTGGAAAAGAAAATAAGCTGTAATGAATTATCATTGATCCTCGGACGAAAGAATGTAAACTAGAAGTCCAAAGGAGGGCTTATAGCATTGATTGCCAAATGCTTTTATGACCCATATAAAGTGATATAGTCACTTACCAGCTGTAATGCTCCAATTATAATTGATGTCCCAAAAGGACAATATAAAACTGCTAATGAGTCTAAAGATCGCATGAAGAGTGATAGACCTATTTGATTCCAAAGATAAAAATCTTCAAAAAAGAAAAGGAGCATAATTCAAAATGGTTAGATTGAGGATAAATGATCTCCAGAAGAGAAACATGACATAGACAGAAATTCAGGTACCTGAGAATAAAGAGATCTCAAATAGTAAAGTCGTTCATGTCATGTCATAAATAAAATGGAATCGAAAAGCAAAATCGACGTCGTAATATTTTTGCATGCACTGAGAAAGCAATTGATATTATGAAAAAGAAGATCAAGAAAGTCTATTGAAAAGTGTACACAAAGTAATGATTGGCCAATCATAGAAAGGAAGAAATAGACTTATAATTATAATCTCTTGTAGAGAATTTTGGACCAGTAGTCCATACACCTGAAGTGTAAAACCAGTGGAAGATAAACAAGTCTTTATGTGAAAAAAGAGTGAAAATTTCACAAGATCTTGAACTTATTATGAAGAGATTTACTCTCTTGTGGTGGATGCAACTAGTTTCAAGTTCTTTATCAATATGGCAAGAAAAAGAATGACTTGATTTATGTTTAAGGATATAGTCCATATCTTATTTATACAACCCATTGGATAATGAAACTTATATGAAAATCCATGAAGGAGATATCCCTGTAGGATTAAGTATGTTCCTGGGAAATTTTAGATCGAATGAAAGATGTAACATGGGGTATAATCATGTACATGTTTACCCATGTAGACTTATCAAAAGTTTTTGATAAAGTGATTCTTAATTGAAAATCATCGAAACTCCGGCAGAGTTATCCCAAATTAATTTAGCAAAAAGATGTTATGTTCAAAGTTCCTTGAAGGATATTACAGAAAAATGCTCATATATATTTGGTCTTGAAGTACCATACATAAAATGAGATTAGAGCAATTTTGTGATTTATTTCATGATTGAAATATGTGTTTGATAAAAGGGAAAGTCAAATATCATAGCTTTTAGAAGAGCATGAATATTATATACAAGAGAAATGTTTAGAGACTTGTACATATATGAGATTTTGGCTTAAAGTCCAAATATACCAAAATATGTCTTCTATAAAGAAAAGATGTTATGGACCAGAAGTCCAATGATATGAGATATCATATGAGTTTGTTAATTAATGATATTCTTATAATAATTCAAAAGAGATAGCATATATGATCGGAATTCATCTCTTGAAGAAGATGTTTCCGAGGGGGAGAAATATAATGATGTGCGTGGATGTACTCTTTTTCCCTTATCATAGTTTTTATCCCATAGGGTTTTTCTATGAAAGGTTTTTAACGAGACATCAAAGAACACGCAAATGATAGACACTTATAGAGGAATGTTATCATTATAATGATATATGAAAGTCTATCAATCTCCCATAAACATGTCATCCATGAATGATATCTAGAGAAACAAAGAGAATGATCCAGATGAATCATCTAGAAGACCGATGAGTTGCAGAAGAATGGCGGTGTACATGTTCTAAAGGTTGTTCAAGCGAAACTTTGGCAGATTTATTTTCAAGACATTTCCAACTACTATTTTCAAGAAACAAGTTTGCAGCATCAAGAAGATCTCAAGTTATGCACTCATCAGGGGGAGTAAAAGCGCGTTGCACTCTATTTCCTTAACCATGGTTTTGTCCCAACTGGGTTTTCCGGGTAAGGTTTTAATGAGGCAACATCTTATGCGTATTAGGATTATTTTTACTCTAATGGCATCCAAGGGGGAGTGTTATAAACCCATTTAGTGGATGCCCATTAGAGGCCCATGTTCTAGAGTATTCCTAAACCCTAGTTCCTCTCTTAGTATTGTATCTCTATATATACTATGTACTTCTCATGGAATGATACACAACACAATTCTCTCTTTCTCTTCTTCACAACAACAATGTTCTAATTTTAAAGTTGAATTTTATGATCTAAGGATATAATCTCACTTCAAATTACATGGGAAAAAATTAGTTTGACACTGATTCATCACTTTATTACTAGATTAGCTCTTACTTTATTTTAATTACTAACAAATCTTTTGTACCTATTTTACTCTCAAATCATTTGTTAGTAAAATCTTATTTACAAAAATGTATATAATTGGGAAAATTAAGGAAATAGGGTAAAAAACTTTCAAAATTAAGGATATACACCTTGTTTTTTATAATTAAGGAAATAAGTTTGTTTTGACAATCTTAAGTTCTTAACCTTTTATAATTGTTTCTTTTTGGTCGTAAAAATAAAATTAAGGATTAATAGAAGAGATAAAAATGTCGATCTCTTATTTCGGGTTTGGGTTTTGAGCTGTGAATTGTTAATCCCGATTTAGCTGTGTCTTCGTTTGATTACGAATCTTTTTACTCGTTCATGAATGGTTTGATTCTGGGTTTCTACAGTATATATGATCTGTGACCTAATCACTTTCTGCTATGTATATGAATTGATAAAGAAAGTAGTGAGCTAGCTAGTTAGTAGTGACTCACTGGGAATTTTCTGATTGTATATCAATTCTCAAGTGTGGTTTTGTTCTACACAATGTATAATCGTGCTAGTTGCTATATCTGATTGGAATTTCAGTTTTGTGGGAATCATGAGTAGTAGTAGTAGTGTGTACCTAACGTGTTTCGTTTGATGCAGAATGGTAGACCTATTTCCGGCTGGTAGGATCTGTTTTACTTGTATGTTTCTAGATTCTCTCATATCTCATTCCCTTACATGGGCTCTCTCTGAGGTGATTTCTTGTATTGCTTTTTTGGTTTCAGGTCATTGCTAAATCCTTGGCTTTGATGTGTAATTACCTGAACATTTCGATGAGCGGACGGATTATGAGATCGAAGGGAGAGATATCCACCATTCGTTTCCTATGACTCTTTTCGTTCCATAGACAACCCATCTGGATCACGCACACTGAAACAATTCAAGCAATGGACATGGCAGTTTTGTATTTTCACTCGTTCTGAGTTGAGGACTTTTTGGATTTTTGAGTCCATGGAGTCTCCTTTTGTATCGATTAGGTGGTTAGTGCTTCTGCCACGATAGGTCTCATCTATGGGAACGGCTTCGAAGGTACATAACTCTCCATAAACTTGTTATGTCAAATTATGAGAATATGAGATCCATGATCTGTTCTTGATGTTTAGTAGGGTTTTAACTTCGTGAATCTTAATAGCCTCATCATATCACATTGGAAGATTATGGGTTTTGAATTGATGTTGTAATAGTTCGTTTTTTTGGCTTTTCTGTTTGCAAGTAACCAGACTGATATGTTGAAATTTAACCCTGAGCTGGACTCTCAAATTAAGAAGGTCGTCGAGGTCGAATCACTGGGAATCAATTCACATGATAAAGCTTATGACTTCGAATTAAGCTAAGCCAATGATGTAATGTAAATGCAAAAACAATTCGAAACACAGAAAGATTGTTGTTTTCTTAAAATTCAATTAAACAAAAAGCTAGGTTTTCAGAAAATTCTCACGATGAATCAAAATTGTAGATTAAAGAATGCTAGGATTTAATTAACCAACTTCTGTTTCGAAAACTAACTATGCTTAAACTCTAGAAAGCCAAATTCCTATGCGAATTCAATCAATTTAAACAAGTATTAAGTCTCTAAACCAAATTCCTTTGCGAATAGAAGACTTTTTTCATCTAAGATCTAGTTCAAGTTAATCAATTACACTTCCGTGTCAATTTATCAACTTAGGATATGTAGTTTAGGGTCGCGAATCCTAAATCAGAGTTAAAGCAATGTAGATAAAGAACTAATATGATAATCCTAACAAGTGATTTGAAACTAACAATTCATCTTCGATCCTTTACCCTAAACCTAACAAGAGAACTACTCAGACATGGATGCAAAACAAGACATATCTGAATAATCCTGCATATAGAAAAAGAATAAGGAAGAGATACAAAGGGTTCGGAGAATCTCAAGAACGAAGTAGACTTGTCTCCCAAAAACTCTCTCTCAATTTCTTCAATAGAAACTAAGGTCTAGAACTAAAAACCTAAAAGAAAAGTATAAATAATGTTATGAAATCGTGGTTGGGTCTTACTGATAACTTCTGGAAACTTCTGGGGCAAAAAGGCAATTCTTCCATTCTTTTACAATCAAAATGTCGGCTTATAAAAAGTGTGTTGATCGACACACATAGAGTGTGTCGGTCGACACATGACCAAAAATCTAGTTCTCAACTTGTAACTTCGACTCCTCTCCCTTTTATGCTCCAAAATGCACCATAGTCATCAATTAAGCTCCCCACGTACAATAACCTGTTAAGACACTAAAAAGATTCGAAAACAATGAAAAAACTCGATAAAATGACTTATATCACGTCGATATATATTTGTGTTCCAGTTTCGGAGTTAATACCTCGGAAGAAGATGGAGACCACCGCTCTTGTATTTACTCCATTAGAGACACCTTGATGCTAGGTTGGTGATATTTATCTTCTTTGGATTTGATTGTTCATATGTTTTACTGATTGGTTTTTATATTTTCCAGCCAAGCAGAAACACGAGCCACCTAATCGATACAAAAAGAGATTCGGTGAACTAAAAAACCCAAAAATTCGACTGCTCAAAACGAGATCAAGAAATCGGAGAGAGATTAGTGTTTATCAAAGCAAGAGTGCTAGTACCGGAGTAAAGACCTCGAAGCGCCATTGATTCGAAGTTAGTGGCGGAGAAAAACCCAAATTCAATCGAACTTCTGAAATCAGAGAGAACGAGACTTCGGATATTCAGTTCTTTTAATTTTTTAATTACTTGTTATTGCTATTATCCCAGAAATATTAAATATATATAAAGGAAAATTATCAACGTTTTTTCCTTAAAAGGAGAGACAAAAATGTCAATCAAAACATATTTTCTTAATTCTAAACATATCCTTAATTTTGAAAGTTCTTAAACCTAATTCCTTAATTTTCCCATAATATTTTTTACCAAAAAAAATAAATTACATTTTTGTCTTTTAACAGATTTAATATGTTAATATCTCATGAATCAACAAACTTATTTTTTGACTAATTTGTTTCTTTCGATAATAAATTTATTTAGTCTTCACATACATGTTAAGTCTTTTGAATTTTATTTGACATTTTTTCCTTGACCAAAAATTTACTTAATTTTGACAAACTTAATTACTTTTTTATAGATTTGTTTTTTTTGGCTATAGATTTACTTATTTTTGACAGACTTAATAAATTTTCAATACATTTTTTTCTGTTTGGCCATAAACTTACTTAATTTTGACAAATTTAATTTGGTTTCAGTACATTTGTTTTATTTTGATCCTAAATTGACATACCTAATTAACTTTCAATAGATTTATTTTTGTTTGGCCAAAAATCTGGTTCTCAACTTGTAACTTCGGCTCCTCTCCCTTTTATGCTCCAAAATGCACCATAATCATCAATTAAGCTCCCCACGTACAATAGCCTGTTAAGACACAAAAAGACTCGAAAACAATGAAGAGACTCGATAAAAGAATTTATATCATGGTCAAAAACCGGCGAAAACCATATATATCAACTCCCCCAGACTTAGCTTTTGCTTGCCGATATATCAGGATTTTTACCGGTTTTCGACCATGATATAAGTCCTTTTATCGAGTCTTTTCATTGCTTTTCGAGTCTTTTAGTGTCTTAACAGGTTATTGCACGTGGGAAGCTAAATGGATGATTACGGTGCGTTTTGGAGCGTAAACGAGATCGAAGTCGGATTTAGAAGCCGAGAAACTGAAATGAAGCAACCTGTCGATCGACACGTATGGTGGTTGTCGATCGACAGCAACGTTAGTCACCTGTCGTTCGACACACCATGCGGTTGTCGATCGACATGCACTTTTCTGAAACCGACGTAAGACGTTTTAAAGAAAGAAAAATCATTCGTTTTGGGCCAGAAGTTACCAATAAACCATCATAAAAGCCCACCACGAGTTTTACCTCTATAAATAGTTTATTTTAGGTTTTTAGATCATTACTTCAGATTTTATTGAATAGAATGAGGGAGAGCTTTTGAGAGATTTTAGGGAGACAAGTTTACTCCATACTTTGAGATTCTTCGAACCCTATTGTAATTCTTCTAATCCTCTTTCTTTATGCAGTATTATTCAGTTATGATTTGTCTTGCTTCCATGTCTGAGTAGTTTGCTTGTTAGATTTAGGGTGATCGAATGGATTGATGATGAATTGTTAGGTTAAACTCACTTGTTAGGATTATCTATTTGGTTCTTCACCTAGATTGCTTTAACTCTGATTTAGGATTCGCGACCCTGAATTTGGATATCTTAGGTTGATAGATTGACAAGAAAGTGTAATTGATTAGCCTGAACTAGATCTTAGGTGAGCAAAATTACTTATTCGCAAAGAAATTTGGGTTAGGGATTTTGTGAACAAATTGGACTTGAATTTAAAGCTTGTTTAAATTGATTGAATTTGCAAAAAAATTTGGTTTTCTAGGGTTTAAGCATAGTTAGTTTTCACAACGACAGTTGGTTAATTATATCTTAGTGTTCCAAGTTCTAGAACGGTTCTTAATTAAATCCTGAATTTTGTTTATCCTGCAATTTTGATTAATTCTGAGAATTACCTGAAAACCTAGCTTTTTGTTCAATTGAATTTGAAATCAACAATCTTGCCTGTTTGGAATTGCTTTTGTTTTTAATTTACATTATTCTACTTAGCTCAATTCGAAGTCAATATTCCTATCGTTTTATTTGACTCCCAGTGATTCGGTCCCTACTACGACGACCTCTTAATTTGAGAGAGTAGCTCAGGGTAAATGTGAGCATATCAAATTTTAGCGCCGTTGCCAGGGAGTCAAAATCTTCCATACGATTTTGATTCTAGAATTCCGACTAAGATTTCTTTTTATTTTTGATTTCTTTTCTTTTGTTTTTGGTGTTTCAGGTTTATGCCTTCTAGCAGAACCAGAAGCAACAAGGATAAAGAGTTAGCAGATTTTTTTCCAGAGTTGGGTATTCTAGAACGAGAAAACAGAAGAAAAGGGAAGTTAGGAAAGGTGGTTAATCGTGCTTTAGTTGTTTTTCCGAATGCTGAAGGAGAGTTGGTTGACAGAGATGGTAATCGGTACAACAATCAAGGAGACCGGATTGATCAAGCTGGGAATGTCATCGTGGTTGACGATCCAGTTGCAGCACATCAAGCTGAGCTAGATCGTCAACTAACTGAGTTAGAGCGCCAGCGCGCTGAGTTTGAGCATCTGGCTTGGGCAAATCGCAGACCTCACGAGGTCGTAGTTGACCAACGCACATTGAGAGACTACTACCGTCCTGAAGAACACTACGCCAACAGGGCAGCGATTCGACCCCCTAGATTTCAGCGAAGGGATTTTGAGTTGAAGCCTGCGTACTTCTCTCTAGTGGCTCAACATCAGTTCCATGGGCACCCATCAGAGCACCCCATGGATCATCTTGAGATGTTCGAGGATCTTACGTCAAGTATTAAGGCTAATGACGTATTTGAAGACTACATTATGTGTAAGGTCTTCCCATTTTCTCTTGCTGAAGCAGTTGGAGCCAGGCTCACTGACTACTTGGAGAGATACCAAGAATGCTTTCCTGAATCACTTCTACGATGAGTCGCGTTCAGAGGATTTACGAGTTAAGATCTCCACGTTCGTTCAAAATCTGACAGAATCTTTCAAGGCTGTATGGGAAAGGTTCAAGGGATATCAAAGAGACTGTCCTCATCACGGGTTTACAGAGGTTAAATTGCTGGGTATTTTCTACAGAGGAATGGATTGAAGACATCAGATGACTTTAGATGTTTCGAGTAATGGGAACTTCAAGACCAGATTTCCCACTGATTGTCTCGAGCTCATCAAGAACGTGTCGACCAGCAATAGTACGAAGAAGATCGATGAGGAACGGAGAAGAGAAGCTGGTCAATCAGGTGGAGCTGAGATACCTGAGGTTAAGGCTAAGATAGATTCCATGCATAACCTTCTGGTGAACAAGAAGTCAGTTCATTTTGCACAGGAAGTTGACACTTTCTATCAAGATGAAGACAGAGAGCCGGAAGATGTTAACTACATCAACCAGAACGGCTACCAGAATCAGCGTTATGGGAATTAGTCAGAGAACAAGGGATACAACAATTACAATCAGAGGAGCTCATTCTCTGGAACTTCTGGTTCTCCAAGCTATGCTCAGAAGTCACAGTTTCAGAAACCATTTGGCAGCAGCAGCAATCAGAGGAACTACAGATCTTCATCGTATCAATCGATTCCTGCTAAGTCTTCAGAAAGCGACATGAAGGCTATGCTCGAACAGCTTCATGAGGGGCAACAAGCTCAGACAGTGAATTTCAATGGGAATATTGATAGCCTCTACACTAACCTAAATGGGAAAATATAAGCCTTGAACATTCTCATGAAGAAGTTGGACACTCAGGTAGCTCAGACTGAAGAGAATATGAGAAGACAAGATGGGTTTCTTCCTGCCAGAAATGATACGAATCCCAAGCAGCATGGTGTAGCAGCTAGCACAACCAGAAGTGGTAAGGTTATAGAGCCAGTACTCAAGAAACAACTCTCAGTCGAACAGTTGGACGAGCTTGAAGACGTTGAGGATCAAGAGTTGTTTGTCCCGGATGACCTGTCGATCGACAGACACAAGGAGTGTCGATCGACAGGGGCAGAAATTGCTGAAAAAGAAACAAATCCGGAAGACCTGTCGTTCGACACACCCATTCAGTGTCGATCGACAGGCCTACAACAGAGCTGTCGATCGACAGACCCTACTGGTGTCGATCGATAGGCACCCCAGACGGACCAGAACCAGATTCTGTCTACAGAGAGAGCGTACAAACCGAATATACCTTACCCTAGAGGTTTTAAGAAGTCTAGATAGGAGCTTGAGGAAGCGAAGTGTAAGAAAATCATTGACAAGATCACAGTTGAGATGCCATTGGTTGAGGCACTTAGAACTTCTCCGGTTATTCGTCGGTATGTGAAGAAATTGGTCACTAAGAACTTGTGTGTGGAAGAAGGAGTTGTTATGATCACAGAACAAATGAGGGCTATAATTCTGAACAAGGTTCCAAAGAAGCTAGCTGATCCAGGAAGCTTTGTGTTGGATTGCTTCATTTTCTCGGATAGGTTTCCACGGTCCTTGTGTGATTTGGGTTCTAGCATCAACTTGATGCCTCTTTCAGTTACTTTGAGTCTTGGTATGACGGATTTCTAGCCTACAAGGATTTCTCTTATCCTTGCCGACATATCAGTTAGAGTTCCAGAAGGGGTATTGGAAGATGTTCTAATCAAGGTTGGAGATTGCTTTATTCCTGCTGATTTCGTGGTTTTTGCAGTATTGTGAAGAGCCTAAGGATCCTTTTATTCTTGGACGTCCGTTCTTAGCTACAGCTGGTGCTATGATAGATGTAAGAGGAGGCAAAATTACTCTAAGTGTGGGGGATTTAGAAATGAAGTTCGATATGGACCAAGTGGTTCAGAAACCCACCATTGATGGCCAGACATTCTATGTGGATACATTGGATGATATCACACAAGAGGTTTTTAACGAAGATTATCCCATTGATCCATTGGAAAGGACATTGGTTAATTATGTGATTGAGACTGGACGGCTTGAGGATGCTTCAAAAGGGTATGCTAAGTTGATGAATGACAATGAGTTAGTAAGACAGGTGGTTGCAAATGTGGAACTGGTTGGAGTTTCTGAGAAATCGGAAAAGGTAAGTGACTGGAGTGAAGAAAAATCTCCAAAGATCGAACTCAAACAACTACTAGCAGGACTCAAGTACGCTTTTCTTGGCCCTAATTCCACTAATCCTGTTATTGTTAGTTCTTCTTTGAACAATGTTGAGCAAACCTTGTTACTGAGTAAGCTGCGCAAGTATCGCAAAGCTGTTGGGTAATTCTTGATGATATTGCAGGTATTTCTCCAGACTTATGCATGCACAAGATTCACCTTGAGGAAGGAGCAAAGACGTAAGTTAAGCATCAAAGAAGGCTGAATCTGAATCTTCAGGAAGTAGTTAAGAAAGAGATCCTGAAACTACTAGAAGCTGGGATCATCTATCCTATTTCAGATAGTCTTTGGGTTAGTCTGGTTCATGTGGTTCCTAAGAAAGGTGGGGTTACAGTGGCCAAGAACGATAAGAACGAGCTAATTCCTACAAGGACTGTGATAGGGCACATGATGTGTATTGATTACAAGAAGCTCAACGCTGCTACCAGAAATGATCATTTCCCTTTGCCTTTCATTGACCAGATGCTGGAAAGACTTGCGAATCATCCCTATTACTGCTTCTTGGATGGTTATTCAGGGTTCTTTCAGATTCCGATTCATTCGGATGATCAGGAAAAGATGACATTTACATGTCCTTATGGTACTTTTGCATATCGCAGAATGCCATTTGGACTATGTAACGCTCCAACTACTTTTCAAAGATGTACGATGTCGATTTTCACATATATGATCGAAGATTACATGGAGGTCTTCATGGATGATTTCTCAGTCTACGGGTCTTCTTTCAAAGAATGTTTGGGTAATTTGGAGAAGGTACTTGCTAGATGTGAAGAGAAATACTTAGTGCTGAATTGGGAGAAATGTCATTTCATGGTAAATAGTGGCATTGTTCTTGGATATAAAGTGTCAGAGGCTGGGATTGAGGTAGATCTTGCCAAGATTGAAGTTATGACAAGTTTGCAGCCGCCTACTTGTGTGAAATATGTTAGGAGTTTTCTTGGTCACGCTGGTTTCTACAGGAGATTTATCAAGGATTTCTCCAAGATTGCTCGCCCACTTACCTCCCTGCTTTGTAAGGACGTCAAGTTTGTGTTTGATGCTGATTGCCTTGCTGCTTTCGAACAGATTGGACACTTCCTTTTGAAGTGATGTGTGATGCTAGCGATTTCGCGGTTGGGGCTGTTTTGGGTCAGAAGAAGGACAAGAAGCTTCACGCCATTTACTACGCTAGCCGGACTCTTGATGATGCGCAGAAGAATTATGCTACTACATAAAAAGAGTTGTTAGCAGTGGTGTTTGCGTTTGAAAAATTTCGTCCGTATCTGATTGGTTCTAAGGTGATTGTGCACACGGATCATTCAGCACTTAAGTATTTAATGCAGATAAAGGATGCGAAGCCACGGTTGTTAAGATGGATTCTTCTCCTTCAAGAGTTTGACGTTGAGGTTAAAGATAAGAAAGGACTTGAAAATGGAGTCGCGGATCATCTTTCAAGGATTCGGATCGAGGATCACGTTCCTATTGATGATTTCTTCCCAACGGAGGGATGCAACTTTGTTGAAAGTGGTCTCCAAGTTGAAAATCCGCAGAGTTCAAAAACAGTAGACCTGTCGATCGACAGACACTACGAGTGTCGATCGACAGCCTCTGTACAGAGCGTTGGATCGCCTTCCACAAATTATGACCGATGCAGTCCAGGCACACGTCTTCTCCGTCTCTTCTTCTACTCGTCCTTGGTATGCTGATATTGCCAATTACCTTGCTGATATTGCCAATTACCTTGCTGCAAAGGATATGCCAAGTGATCTCAAAGGGTATGAAAGGAAGAAGTTTATCTGAGAACTTCGTAGGTACTATTGGGATGAACCTTATCTCTACAAGTTTTGTTCTGATAGTATTTACAGGAGATGCATTGCTGAGCCCGAAACCCAAAATGTGTTGTTCCACTGTCACGGTTCCGATTATCCAGGGCATTTCGCCTCCTTCAAAACAGCTTCCAAGGTTCTTAAAGATGCTCACGCCTTTGTCAAGCAGTGCGATGCTTGTCAACAAAGAGGGAAGATCAGCAGACGACATGAGATGCCTCAGAACTTTATCCTGGAAGTAAAGGTTTTCGATTGTTGGGGCATTGATTTCATGGGACCTTTTCCATCATCTTATGGGAATTCCTACATATTGGTTGCTGTGGATTATGTATCCAAGTGGGTAGAGGCGATTGCTAGTCCAAAGAATAATTCAGGGGTGGTTATTAAGCTGTTTAAGACCATCATTTTTCCACGATTCGGAGTGCCTCGTGTTGTCATTAGTGATGGACGAACTCATTTCATCAACAAAGCTTTTGATCGTCTATTGGCTAAGTATGGAGTCCAGCATCGCGTAGCTAGTCCTTATCATCCTCAAACGAGTGGACAAGTTGAAGTTTCCAATCGCCAGATTAACGAAATTTTGGAGAAAACCGTCAATGCTACAAGAACGGATTGGTCTGCAAAGCTGGATGACGCACTTTGGTCTTATCGAACTGCATTCAAAACACCTTTGGGCACTACTCCTTTCCATTTTCTATATGGGAAAGCATGTCATCTTCCAGTGGAACTTGAACACCGAGCAGCTTGGGCAGTGAAGCAGTACATTTTCAACATAAAACCTACTACAAAACGACGTATGATTCAGTTGAACGAGTTGGATGAGATTCGACATCACGCTTATGAAAACTCCAATTTATACAAAGAGCGGACTAAGGCATATCATGACAAAAGATCGTCTCCCGAACTTTCGAACCAAATGATGAGGTACTCCTGTATAACTCTCGTCTAACTTTGTTTCCTGGAAAGTTGCGTTCTCGTTGGTCAGGTCCATTCACCATCAAGGAAGTTCGACCACATGGAGTTATTGTGCTTATCAGTCAGGAAGGCCAAGAATTCACTGTGAATGGCCAAAGGGTGAAACATTATTGGGCAAAAGCCGAAATTCCAGATGGACACATTGTGTCACTAGATGATGCACCCGCTGTCTAATTTCAGACACAGTCAAGCTAATGACTGAAAATAAGCGCTTAGTGGGAGGCATCCCACTGGTAAGTGTCTGTACAAAATTCGTTTTTTTTTTCATTTTCTACGAACTTCCGTTTAGTTTTGTTTCAGTTACAAAAAAAGAAGGGTAATCGGGATACCTGTCGATCGACACACAGGGTGTGTCGATCGACAGGCCCTGCGGAGACGTCGAGGTAAGTCGATTATAAACACTCGAGTCACACACACTTTTCTTATTCACAAACACACAACTTCCACAAACCCTAACTCTCTCAAATCTTCTTAGTTTTGAGCGAATGTTGGCTCTAAATTGTACTAAATTTCTTCCTCTTTCTATTTCTATCTCACTTATTTTCTCGATCTACAAAGCTATGTACCCGAATTGGGTTAGATTTTCTCGATCTACAAAGGTTTGGTACAAATTGGGTTAGATTTTGATTGTTTCATGGATTGGGTTGACACTAGTGATGTTTATGAATGAATTGTGGTCGTATTTGAGTATGAAATTAAGGGAATTGCAGGGTTTGATAATGTTAGTCGACTGTCTGTTATTTGCAGGCTAATTCCAAATGTGTTTTTGTGTTTGATTGTTTTGCAGATGGCTAAGAGATCACGACCCAGCGCTTCTAACCCATGGCCTAAGCAAGAGGGAGTGAAGATGTAACACCCCCGTTCATTACCTAAACCAGAGCGCCACTGATGAACACTCAGGCATCCGATCAGAAGTTCCCGGAACACATCCAAAATCCCTAGACTAGATTCCCAAGTGTTCACCCCCGTCTGATACACCTCAAGGCTTGCCAACCCGAGACATATCCGATGGTTTGTTCGTCCGGACAAGGACTAATATCTTATGAAACCCGAGATATTTTAAAAACTTACTTTTATATATCTTTTACATAAGATTTCCAACGGTTTACAAAGTATAAACGTTACGAGTCTAATACTCCAAAATGATCATGTACATAATAAGTACTAATCATTTACCAAAAGACAAAGCAATCTACCACTGATTATCCTAACGTTCCTTCGTGTGCTCCCCAAAGGTCTACCCGCTAAAGGTTACCTGCAAAACAAGTTGAGTCGTGAGCACTAATTGCTCAGTGAGTCTAGGGTTTCCCTAAAAAATTTCATTCCCATCAAAACCCAAAATAACAATCAACACACAAGCAAGCAAAACAATCAACGAACGGTTATTAACATTTTAATTCATAAGGCCTACGTGTAGACTATTCCCATCACGTGTATCCAAAGGCATCGTCCAGTCCATAACCACAAAGGCTAAAGGCTTACGATCCTTAATCATTCCTGTGGCCTTAAACATTAGGGAACCACATCGGGAATATGCATCGTCATGCATCACACGGCCCCAGGCTGCAATCCCGTCTCTCCGTGTCCTCGTGTACTTAACCGAAATCTGTATCGCTCAAAACACGGCCAAAGGGAATATCTTTCCACATTCAATAGTTTTTATAAGTTTTACTAACACATAGGTTACGAGTAAACTTATACGATTCATACCTAGCATTCATTAAGTATTTTCTTCACTTAGGAAAATAGTTAACAACGCACTATTCCCTTAGCATTCATTAAGCATTATCTTCACTTAGGAAAATACTTAACAACGCAACATGAACTTCAATCAAATAATATTCAACAATACTTAGCAAAATTTTAGATTTCGTGCTTGAACCTCTACGATTATAATTTCAAATGATCAAGCAAGCAAACACGAAACGCACACAATTGTTTGCAGTAAAACAACAAACATAACCAAAGAACTCACCGATTACTTGGTGAAAGTATGCGATTCGATTCACTCAATGAATCCTACTCTCAACACTTAGAGTTTTCTTAAGGAAGCTTATGGAAATTATTCGGACATTACCTAGATCGGAACATAATGGTTTCAAGGTCTTCGGTGATTGTCTGGAATCAAACCAAAACTGATCCTACGAGTTTGAGATGGATCTGGCCATCGCATCAAGAAACTAAGGTCAGATTCAAGATCAACACGAAAAATCAAGTCGAACAAGACAAGATTTGGATCAAGAAAGTTACCCTAAGTTTTTCCCGAAATTGCTCTAGAACGGTTCGCGGTGGCTAAAGATTTTGGACTGATCGGACAGAGTATCGCTCGGATAAACTGAACTGATCAAGTTGATCGGACAAGATTTTGGTTCGGACAAAGGTTCGCGGTGGTTTAGAAATGTTCGGACAAAGGTTCGCGGTGGTTTAGAAATGTTCGGACAAAGGTTCGCGGTGGTTAAAGATTACGGACTAATTTGTTCAGCATAAGGCTGCGAGTTTCTATGGATAAAACAAGGTCCGAGGCCTTGTTTATATAGGCTCGGCCAAGCTGGTGAAGCAGCTGGACACTAGGCAGATCGGATCCACCGAGGAAACTTCCTGCCGCAACATGTGGCAATGGATAAGCTTGCAGCTACTTGTCATTGCTTCGGCCAAGGGTTTCGTAGGCACCTCCTACTTGAGCTTGCTTCCCCCGTGGGTTTGCTTAGTGAGTCACGAAGCACCCAGGCAGGCAGCTTACTCACCAAGCACCCGAGCACGCAGCTTAGTCACCGAGTAACCAAGCAAGTAGCTTAGTCATCGAGGTGCTTGGCTAGGTTTTTGGCCAAAATCTAAGGGACTAATGGACTGATCCGTACCTTGCATCGAGTCTTTCCTCGAGTGCGGTTTACCCTTACGAGAGGGTCATTACATTCCCTCCCCCTTAAAAGAATTCGTCCCGAATTCTCAAGGGTTAGATGGTCCGACTTTCTGAGTTCTATCAGTTTCTAGGAAGAGTTCTGGGTTAGACTTCCGAAGTCTTGCTTCATCTTCCCAAGAAACAACATCTCTATGTTGTTTTCTTCTAATAATCTTAATCTGAAAGATTTCTCGTCCCTTCAAAAATCTAGATCGCCTCTCACCGATCCTTAAGGGTTCAGGTGAAGGAGGTCTGGGTTCGGTTCTGGGATCGGGTAGCCTTTCTGGCTGTGGTACATCCGGTCCACGGACATACTTCCGCAGCATAGATACGTGGAATACATTATGTAATCCCTTATCAGCTGGAAGGTGTAACTCATAGGCAACCTCTCCTATTCTCCTCTTAATGCGATAAGGACCCATATTTCGCGGGTTTAACTTACGAGGCTTAGCAAATCTATCCTTCCCTTTCTCAGCAGCCGCTTTTAACCATACCCAATCATCAACCTCATAAACAACATATCTTCTATGTTGGTCAGCATACGTCTTTTGTCGATCTTGGGCTTTCTTCATATTAGCCCGAATAAGACTAATTTTCTCTGTGGTTTCCTTTACTATGGCTGGCCCAATTTCTCTACCTTCTCCTAGTTCGGTCCAACACATAGGTGAACGACAAGGGCGTCCGTATAAGGCTTCATACGGCGATATACCAATACTAGCATGGTAACACAGGTTTTAACCCAAATTAACTACTGCAAGTGCACAGCAAATGTTGTAGTAATGCAGGGATCGAATCCACAAGAACCAAGTCTACACTTCAAACTATATGAATCAAAATTAAGCTAAGATGAATTAAAAGTTGATTGTTTGCAAAAAGTAGATGAGAGAAGTAAATAAAACGATGTAAACTATGAATTAAAAGCATTGTGCATTAGGGAATTCGCATGGATTCAGGGATTTAGAAATAGATAAATTGTCAAGGAAAGCATTATGAATCGTTCTAGAACTCAAATCACGAAATCAAATTGATCTACTGTCGTAGCATCAATTACTGTGTCTAACAACCTAAGATCCTAATCTGTCGTTTGAATTCAAGAGGTTAAACATGCATTAGAATCAAGTTTGATGTGTTCACAAAACACCCTAACATCAGCTTTCGTTGGCTAGGGATGTTTTGCTCATATAGGTTCTTTCAGGCTTTTAGACAAACACTTTTGATGCGTTAAACAACCTTAGATCAGAAACTAGGTAGCTAATCAAGTTACAACAATAAGAACAACCTATATGAAGAAACTAAGTTATCAGTCCCTAAATCAACATCAATTCAATCAAACCCTAAAATCCCTTTGAAACCCTTAAACCCAATAAGAAAACTACTCAGACATGATAGAAATCAAATCACAAGAAGAATTCATAGAAAACATGATGCAATTAATAAATAAGTAAAAGGGTTTAGAAATCTTCTCCAAATTGTCAATAGGGTTCAGAGATCTTCTCCCAAAAGCTTAGAAACTAAAAGTATGAATAGAAAATAATAATAAAAAGTCTGATGAAAAAGAACGTCTTCTGAAAAGGTGGCTAAAAATTAGGTTTTATTCTTCTAAAAATGGATATGGGTTGATCCGGGTAAAGTTGGGTCGGATTTGAAAATATGCAGGAAAACAGAACTACTGCTCTCTCCCATCGAGCTGTCTGGCTATGGGACTGCCCGATGGGACTACCCGATGGAACTGCTCAACCGAATTTTTGCACTTAAGGATTCTGGATGTCTGAGACTGGTTTCTCCCATCGGGGTGTCTGGCTATGGGACTGCCCGATGGGACTGCTCAGCCAATTTTGCCTGCACCAGAATTTGTATAACTTCTACTCCACTTATCCAATCAACCTCAAATCACTTCCAAATGAAAACGAACTCGATGCTCTAGCTTGTGAGAAGGTATGATCTCAATCCAATGATGAAAAGCTCCTCAACAAAGGCCAAACTTTTAACTTTTCCGCTTTTTACTTTTGCTCCATGCTCTTTATGCTTTAGATTCCATCCAAACATGTTTCAACCTAAAAAGACTCCAAAAACAAAAGAAGGACTCGAAAAACCTTTGAAAACAATGGTTAGAGTGCGTCAAAAACGCAATACATCAACTCCCCCAGAGTAAACCCGTGAAAGAGGTTTGAAAACACGGAAACTCAGCTTCTCTTTTGGAACGTTTAATGACCACTAATTTCGTAATCCACATACTGCAAAACAATCCCTAACAAACCACCATGTAATTCTCCTTAGACTTTTCCAACTCTCCAAATTCATTCGTTCATTTCGCAGCTTTTTCCACAATTCATCATTGCTAGCCTCATCAGAAGTTTCAGTGCCAAGAACCTTCTAGATTCATTCCCGTACAATACATTGACAAATCACCTAATCAACCATTGGTACTCTTTCTCTCCCCCAGACTTAATCTGTTCAATACCCTTTTTGTAAATCCTCATAACGGCGCTCACTACTGTTGTTCCTTGTGAGGAGACAAGGTTGTAAGCTCACTACTATTGTTCCTTGTGAGGAGACAGGCTCGTTTTCCGTCGTATATATATAAATATATATTTTAGAACAGCGCATCACTACTGTTGTTCCTTGTGAGGAGACAGGGTCATGCGGACTTTTGTACTGTTCTTAAGGGAGATCAAAAGGGGGGAGAGGAGTACCATCACTTTTTACCAAACGTGCATTTGTCAAGTACGAACGAGGAATCAAGTTCTGTGGACATCAATCCTTCCAATGAGAGTGCAATTAGCTCAGTTTAGTGGATTCTACTAGAAATGAGGAACGTCTCTGGTTAACTTGTGAGCCTTTGGATTTTCCATTAGTCGGAAAGCGAACTTGTTCTGTAGCAATGGTCACTAAAAATAGATAGTCAATAAACAAAGAGATATATTACATCATAGTTTCCTGACTATAATACTCTTGACTCAATAAAACACTTTTGACTGACTCATGAGAAACAAAGGAAACAAAATATTGTTAGTAAAGGATGAATACCTTCCCCCAGACTTACTTCACACCGTCTCGGTGTGAAAATAATTCAAGGAAAAGGCAGAAGAAACTCAAAAGAAGAAGACCTTTTTTTTTTCTTTTTTCTTTTTTACCTGGAATGGTTAGATCATGCGCTCACCCAATGGTTGGTTGTACAATCAGATCCGCCCCAGTTTTTTTTTTTTTTTTCTTTTCTTTTCTGAAACACCGAAAACTAAATCCCAAAGTTAGTAATAAAATGAAAGAAAAACGAAATTTATATGTAATTACCAGTGGGTTGCCTCCCACTAAGCGCTTGGTTAAAGTCATTAGCTTGACTTCGGCATCATGGATTAATCCGGAAAATGAGCATGAGAACTTGCTCTAAGACAAGCTCCCCAATCAGTAAACTTAAGCTTCAAAACCTTGCTCAACATACCCTTCACAACTTCTTCACCTTTCTCTTTCAACTCAGATGTGAGTATAGCTTTAACCTTGGCAAAAGGATTCGAGGTTCCATTGCACTTCACCTTATACTCGATTGTGTCTCCAACACATCTTTGAGGTATCAATGTCATATTAGAATCACCCTTGATCCCTTTGCTTTTTACCTTCTCTTTGCCCTTGTTCTTTTGACTGACCTTTTTTGTAGTGATAGGAGGGTCTCCATCCAAGACTTCCTTAACCTCAAGCTTATCATCAGGCTCTCTCTTTGTCTCGACTGACAGCTTCTCCTCATTGATAATGGCAACACAAGATGCTAGCCTAGCTGCTTCATTAGTGGGTATAGCTTTGAAGAAGATCTTCTCGTCAATATAAGAGAACGAGATTCTTTCATTAGGCAAATCTATAACTGCACCCACTGTCGCCATAAACGGTCTTCCAAGAATCAATGGCATATCAGGATCTTTGCTCATCTCCACCACCTGAAAATCAGTTGGAACAAGGCAATTTCCTACTAGAACAAGTAAATCATGAATGGTGCCTTGTGGAATCTTGATGGAAGAGTCTGCAAATTTGAGAGATATCCGAGCATGTTTCATATCAATCCCAAGCTTCTCTGCAATAGCCTTGGACATGAGGTTTATGGAAGACCCAGAATCACAAAGAGATTCTTTAAATTCAACTCCTGAAATAGAGCATGGAACAACAAACTTCCCAGGGTCTTCTACCTTGCGTAATATCTTCATATGAGATGGTATTTTCCTTGCTTCAACAAAGAGAGCCTTAACAAATGTGAGATCTTTATTGGTGTCTTTAGAAAACTCGCGATATGCAGGATCAACTCTATATGCATCTTCAAACGAGATATCAGGAGAAAGCTCCTTCACCATCTTATTGAACTCAATCAACTTCTTTTCATCAACCTCGTATTTCAATATTTGAGGATATGGGATTGTAGGGATGTATGGTAATGATTCTGCAACTTCCTCTTCTTTCTCTTCTGTAAGAGGTGCTGGGATAATTTCCATCTCCATCTCACTCTGCACTAATATCACATTACACTCTCTAGGATTGGTCTCTACTCGCTTAGAAGCTTCTGAGATTTGAGCTACCTGAGTGTCAAGCTTCTTCACATGAATAGAGAGAGCTTCAATCTTACCATGCATATCATTATACATACTATCCACTTTGACATTTATCTCACTAGAAGTTTTCTGTTGGTTGAGTAAGAGTTGTTGCATAAGAATCTCCAGTTTGGTTTCTTGAGAGGGATGAGTTGTTGGCTGGAAGTTGTTGAATGGCTGATTCTGCTGAAATCCACCCTGAAACTCGTTCTGACCCGGATTTTGCACGAACTGTTTCTGAAAACCCTGTGAAAAATTATTCACGCCCGGATTTTGCACAGATGAAAAATTCTGGATGCCCTGATTTTGCACGAACGGTTTCTGTTGAAAACTCTGTGGGAAATTATTCACGCCCGGATTTTGCACGGATGAAAAATTCTGGACGCCCTGATTTTGCACGAACGGTTTCTGTTGAAAACTCTGTGAAAAGTTTTTTTGAAAACCCGGATTTTGCACGAAACCCTGTCCGCTCACATAGTTGACCTCTTGTTGCTCATCACTCCCTTCTTCACAAAAGTGTACACTCTTTTGACTCAGCTTCAACAACTGATTGTACCTCTCATTGAGCACATCATACTTCCGAGACTCAACGCTGCTAACACGCTTTGACCTGTCATACTCAGAAGAGTAGTTGTTAGAACTTGCAGCCATGTTCTCAAACAACTCGTATGCTGATTTCTCACTCCTTGTCATGAAATTTCCATTGCTTGCAGCATTGAGTTGGTCCCTTGAGTCTTTGTCAACTCCATCAAAGAAGATACTGATTAGTTGCTTTTCTGAAAACCCATGATGAGGGCATTCTCTGTGATACTCCTTGAATCTCTCAAAAGCTTCACCAAATGACTCCCCTGAAAACTGCTGGAAAGAGACGATCTTGTTCCTCAGGGAGGTTGTCTTAGACTTGGTGTAGAAATTATCTAAGAATGCATCTCTGCATTGATCCCAAGTTGTCAGAGATGCAGGAGGTAGAGACTTAAGCCATCTAGAGGCTTTATCCGCCAGAGAGAAAGAGAATAGCTTGCATTTAATCCAGTCCTCAGGAACTCCATTTGCCCTAGTAGTGCTACAAATCTCCTCAAAGTTCTCTATATGGTCCATTGGGTTTTCAGCAGGTAACCCATGGAATGTGTAGTTCTTCACCAATCCGATCATCTGTGGATGCAGGTGATAATTGTTTCTATCGAGAGCAGGTGGACAAATCGCAGAGCGATTCTGGAAGAAAGTGTGAGGCGCGTCAGCATCGCCCATACCAGGTTGAACCTGTTGCAATTGTCGCAACTGTTCCTGTAGCCTCTCAAAATCAGCTCTAGTAACCGGTGGATTGTCGACTCTATCACCCATTGTGACTTGTTTCGACTTGTTCGCTCAATTTGTTCGTTCTACTCTTCCTAGTGTCTGGTTGTCAAAGTAAAGCAGGTTATCAGAGCCTTCACTTCTCCTCTGCATACACCTGAAACACACCAAAACAAGCAAAAATAGAACTTATTAGTAATCTTAGACTAAACTTCAACCCAAAATTCGAAGGTAAAGCAATTGGTCCCCGGCAACGGCGCCAAAAACTTGATAACACAGGTTTTAACCCAAATTAACTACTGCAAGTGCACAGCAAATGTTGTAGTAATGCAGGGATCGAATCCACAAGAACCAAGTCTACACTTCAAACTATATGAATCAAAATTAAGCTAAGATGAATTAAAAGTTGATTGTTTGCAAAAAGTAGATGAGAGAAGTAAATAAAACGATGTAAACTATGAATTAAAAGCATTGGGCATTAGGGAATTCGCAGGGATTCAGGGATTTATAAATAGATAAATTGTCAAGGAAAGCATTATGAATCGTTCTAGAACTCAAATCACGAAATCAAATTGATCTACTGTCGTAGCATCAATTACTGTGTCTAACAACCTAAGATCCTAAACTGTCGTTTGAATTCAAGAGGTTAAACATGCATTAGAATCAAGTTTGATGTGTTCACAAAACACCCTAACATCAGCTTTCGTTGGCTAGGGATGTTTTGCTCAGATAGGTTCTTTCAGGCTTTTAGACAAACACTTTTGATGCGTTAAACAACCTTAGATCAGAAACTAGGTAGCTAATCAAGTTACAACAATAAGAACAACCTATATGAAGAAACTAAGTTATCAGTCCCTAAATCAACATCAATTCAATCAAACCCTAAAATCCCTTTGAAACCCTTAAACCCAATAAGAAAACTACTCAGACATGATAGAAATCAAATCACAAGAAGAATTCATAGAAAACATGATGCAATTAATAAATAAGTAAAAGGGTTTAGAAATCTTCTCCAAATTGTCAATAGGGTTCAGAGATCTTCTCCCAAAAGCTTAGAAACTAAAAGTATGAATAGAAAATAATAATAAAAAGTCTGATGAAAAAGAACGTCTTCTGAAAAGGTGGCTAAAAATTAGGTTTTATTCTTCTAAAAATGGATATGGGTTGATCCGGGTAAAGTTGGGTCGGATTTGAAAATATGCAGGAAAACAGAACTACTGCTCTCTCCCATCGAGCTGTCTGGCTATGGGACTGCCCGATGGGACTACCCGATGGAACTGCTCAACCGAATTTTTGCACTTAAGGATTCTGGATGTCTGAGACTGGTTTCTCCCATCGGGGTGTCTGGCTATGGGACTGCCCGATGGGACTGCTCAGCCAATTTTGCCTGCACCAGAATTTGTATAACTTCTACTCCACTTATCCAATCAACCTCAAATCACTTCCAAATGAAAACGAACTCGATGCTCTAGCTTGTGAGAAGGTATGATCTCAATCCAATGATGAAAAGCTCCTCAACAAAGGCCAAACTTTTAACTTTTCCGCTTTTTACTTTTGCTCCATGCTCTTTATGCTTTAGATTCCATCCAAACATGTTTCAACCTAAAAAGACTCCAAAAACAAAAGAAGGACTCGAAAAACCTTTGAAAACAATGGTTAGAGTGCGTCAAAAACGCAATACATCAACTCCCCCAGAGTAAACCCGTGAAAGAGGTTTGAAAACACGGAAACTCAGCTTCTCTTTTGGAACGTTTAATGACCACTAATTTCGTAATCCACATACTGCAAAACAATCCCTAACAAACCACCATGTAATTCTCCTTAGACTTTTCCAACTCTCCAAATTCATTCGTTCATTTCGCAGCTTTTTCCACAATTCATCATTGCTAGCCTCATCAGAAGTTTCAGTGCCAAGAACCTTCTAGATTCATTCCCGTACAATACATTGACAAATCACCTAATCAACCATTGGTACTCTTTCTCTCCCCCAGACTTAATCTGTTCAATACCCTTTTTGTAAATCCTCATAACGGCGCTCACTACTGTTGTTCCTTGTGAGGAGACAAGGTTGTAAGCTCACTACTATTGTTCCTTGTGAGGAGACAGGCTCGTTTTCCGTCGTATATATATAAATATATATTTTAGAACAGCGCATCACTACTGTTGTTCCTTGTGAGGAGACAGGGTCATGCGGACTTTTGTACTGTTCTTAAGGGAGATCAAAAGGGGGGAGAGGAGTACCATAACTTTTTACCAAAAGTGCATTAGAGTGCGTCAAAAACGCAATACATCAGTGGAATACAATATGTAATCCCTTATCAGCTGGAAGGTCTAACTCATAGGCAACCTCTCCTACTCTCCTCTTAATGCGATAAGGACCCATATTTCGCGGGTTTAACTTACCAGGCTTAGCTAATCTATCCTTCCCTTTCTCAGCAGCCGCTTTTAACCATACCCAATCATCAACCTCATAAACAACATATCTTTTATGTTGGTCAGCATACGTCTTTTGTCGATCTTGGGCTTTCTTCATATTAGCCCGAATAAGACTAATTTTCTCTGTGGTTTCCTTTACTATGGTTGGCCCAATTTCTCTACCTTCTCCTAGTTCGGTCCAACACATAGGTGATCGACAAGGGCGTCCTTATAAGGCTTCATACAGCGACATACTAATACTAGCATGGTAGCTATTATTGTATGCAAATTCCACTAACGGTAAGTGGACATCCCAAGTCTTTTTCCAATCTAACATACACATCCGAAGTAAATCCTCGAGAGTCCTGATAGTTCGCTCTGTTTGTCCATCCGTCTCAGGATGAAATGTTGTACTCATAAACAGATCGGTTCCAAGTGCTTTTTGTAAACCTCGCCAAAGTCTAGCCGCAAATATAGAATCACGGTCGGACACTATGTTGGCTGGAACCCCATGAAGCTTCACGATCTCATTCAAGTATTGCTTAGCCAATTATCGTCGAGTCTCATTGGCAAAAAGTGAGCACTCTTGGTTAAACGATCTACAATTACCCAAATTGAATCGTTTCCCCGTCCTGGGGTTACGGGTAATCCTATAACAAAGTCCATAGCTATCGCATCCCATTTCCATTATGGGATCGGTAAGCTCTGTAGCAATCCCGCTGGCACTTGATGCTCTATCTTTATTTGTTGACAAGTTTGGCACTGCGCTACCCACTTTGCAACAGACCGCTTCATTCCCGGCCAATGATAGTACTAGTGAATATCTCGGTACATCTTAGTACTCCCCGGATGAATACTAAGAAAGGATTGATGAGCTGTTTTTAAGATCTCATCCCGTAAGCCTTGTCCTTTAGGCACGGTTATCCTTTTGTTCTGAAGCAGGGTACCATCTGCGGCCAAATGGTAACCGCTTGCGTTTGGCTCTTCACGATTATCCAACTCCTCGATAATCTTCTTCAGGTTCTCATCCTCCCTTTGCTCTTGTCGAATACGCTGTAGTAAACTCGCTTGGTTTACCGCCTGTAAACCTAACGGTTCACTACTCTCGCCCTCTAAGGTCGATAAGCTAACCATTTTGAGTTCTGCGGTTAGGCTCATCAAGTCCTTCTCAACATCAATCTTTACCCTACGACGGCTCAAGGCATCTGCAACCACATTTGCCTTTCCCGGATGGTAAGCAAATTTCAGATCATAATCCGCTATAAATTCCATCCACCTTCTCTGTCTTGCATTAAGATCAGGTTGGGTGTATAGATATTTTAAGCTTTGATGATCCATCCTCATTTCTACCGTCTCCCCGTAGAGATAAGATCGCCAAATCTTAAGGGCATGTACAACTGCAGCTAATTCCAAATCGTGCACGCGGTAATTCTCCTCGTGTTTCCTCAACTGTCGTGATGCATAGGCAATGACCTTCTTTTCCTGCATCAAAACACATCCTAATCCTGTTCCACATGCATCCGCATAAACTATATATGGCTAGTTTGGCTCAGGTAAGGCTAAGACCGGTGCGGTGGTCAAAGCCTTCTTTAACAGATTAAACGCCTTCTCCGTTTCTTCGGTCCACACAAAGACTAAGTCCTTTCCGGTCAGACGAGTCATTGGCTTGGATATGCTAGAAAATCCTTTTACAAATTTCCTATAGTATCCAGCGAGTCCGAGGAAACTGCGGACCTCTGTAGCGTTTATCTGTTGTGGCCAATCCTGTATAGCCACGATCTTCTCTGGGTCAACCGAAACTCCTTGTTCCGATACCCGATGTCCTAAGAATCCTATCTCTCGTTTCCAAAAGCTACACTTGCTAAACTTAGCAAAGAGCTTTTGACTCCTTAAGCGCTCTAACACTTTCCTTAAGTGTATCTCATGCTCCTCAGCGCTCTTAGAGTAGATAAGTATGTCATCAATGAATATGATAACAAACTCATCTAGATAATCACGAAAGACTTCATTCATCAACCGCATAAATGCTGCTGGAGCATTAGTTAGGCCAAACGACATGACCACAAACTCATAATGGCCATATCGTGTCCTAAATGCGGTCTTTACGACATCCTTCTCAGAAATTCGAATTTGATGATAGCCTGATGCTAAATCAATCTTCGAAAACCAACTAGCTCCTTGTAGTTGATCTAGCAATTCATCTATCCTCGGTAGTGGGTACTTATCCTTGATGGTAACGTTGTTGATTCCTCGATAATCTATACACAACCTCATGCTACCATCCTTCTTCTTAACAAATAATATCGGTGCTCCCCATGGCGATGAACTGGGTCTAATGAATCCTTTTTCCATTAGATCCTCTAATTGTTTCTTTAATTCAGCTAGTTCTGCTGGAGCCATCTGGTAAGGTGCCTTAGCTATTGGAGCTGCTCCCGGTTCCAAAGAAATTGAGAAAGGATCATTACGAGATGGTGGTAACCCTTCCAGAGGTTTAAACACATCATCGTATCCTTGAACTACCGGAATCTCCTCTAGCTTAGGTTCCTCCGATGCACTATCACCCTTGATACTAAGGGTGACAAGGTAAACCTCACCTTCATCAAGGTCCTTTTCTGCTCTTAAGGCCGTTACGAAGGATACGGTGGGGTTGGTTTGAATTCCAAGATAGGTTAAGGAAGGTTTTCAGACTATCTCAAAGGTTACTCTTCCTCGACCACAATCTAGATGCGCCATGTACGCGGATAACCAATCCATTCCTAAAATGATCTCAGAATGGTCTAAAGGTGTGACTAGGAGATTGGTTAGGAATGTGTGGTTTTCAATGATAATCGGAATTCCTATATAGCAACTCGTTGCTATAAGGATCTGATCACCAGGTGTAAGGATAGGAACGTGAACCTTTACTATCGTAAAGATCCCCTTAAAACGAGAGGTGACCTCGGGTGATGCAAAACTATGCGTCGCTCCCGTGTCAAACAATACGTGTGTGGGAACACCACAAACTTGTATTGTTCCTAGATATAAGTGCAATAAACTCTTGTTCAAAAACTTTCATATATATATTAAACAAAGTTTTACACTATACCACACTATTAACAATACAAAAGATTCGAGTTAAAACCCTTATTTACCTGAAATCGGACCTTTAGAAGGTCGAGATGGTTCAGGTTTATCTAAGGAATACACGCGTCCTGTGATAGCTTGACGCTTGGGTGGTGCCTCGATTGCTGGCTGAACCTCTAATGCATGGGCAGCCGCTGGTCGGTTGGTCCTAACTGGGCAGGAGGTTGAGTAGTGCCCGGGTTGGTTACAGATAAAACACACAACATTGGCTGGCACAAGTCATGGTTTTTCCTCGTTGGGGCATGCTCTTGAGTAATGGCCACGTCGGCCACACTTATAGCATTCGGGTAGGGTTTCTATCGCTGGTGTCCCTCTACCAGCGGGTCCCCTACCGCGACCCCGACCAAAGGCTCCAAAGCCTCGACCTTGCCCTCGGCCTACAGTTCCAGGTCGTGCCACTTGGTTACTTGGCCCTGGCCTCTGTGCTTGTTGCTGCGGTACTTGCGGTGTTGGCGGTTTGTCGTAGAAGGCTCGTTCAATCTCAATGCCTTCCTCCACATTCACTGCCCGCTCCACAAGCTGGAACAGGCTATAATACTCTACTGCCAACAGCCGGTTCATTATATCCGGTCTCAACCCACGCAAAAACTTTCTAATAACCGCTGCCTCACTATGTATACCAAAATGTGCGTAACGTCGAAGCCGAGTAAACTCAGCTTCATACTGACGCACCGAAGACTGTCCCTGGTTCAACTCCAGGAACTTCCTCTCTAGTCTATCCTTAGCTTCTGGTGGGAAATACTTCCTCTCAAATTCCCGTCGGAAAGTATCCCATGAGAGTTCCACACTCATGTAGTGATCTTTCACACTACTCCACCAGTTGTTCGCATTTGCCATCAAATAGTGTGCGGCTACGTCGGATTTAAAATCTTCTGGACATCGGATTGCAGCAAAGTTCCTCTCGATATGCTGCATCCATGAGTCCGCATCAAATGGATCCGTATTACCAAAGAACCTTCTGCTTCCTAGGTTCTTCATCATCATCACCATTTTTAGAAAATCTGGTGGTGATGGTTTAGGATTTTGTTGATGTCCACGAGGATTTTGTCGACGATCTCCTAGACGTCCTGCTAAATCATGGATCACACTCATTAGTTGATCCTCGGTACCTCTCCCTTCACGTCTCGGTCCAGTGGGCCTCGTCCTACTTGGTCCAGCTCCCTCAGGATTAGGACGGTTAGGACGATTCCGTCCATGACTTCCCGGTTCAACCGGTTCATCATGTCCTGGATACCTACGACGGGAGGTAACCGAGCCGCCAGGACTCTCTAATGGTGATCCTCTATAACCTGATCTACTTGGCCCTTCGAAGCTTGTGTCCTTCCGATGAGCAATGGGCCATGACTCTGATGACTCGGTGGATAACCATCCACCATGTGAGGGGGATATCCATCCTCCAACATGTGATCCCTCGAGTCCAGGATCACTAATGTCACGGAGTCCTAACTCCGCCATAGAATGTGGGGAGTTTTCATCGGTATAGTCGCGGTACTGAATCTGCGGCATATACTCCGACACGGATGATGAGATGTACTGAATCTGCGGCATATACTGAATGAGGGAATTGGGTATGTTTGACGAGGTTAAGCGTTTGCTGGAGCGTGGAGGTTTGGGAAACATCACCACCAAACATCATAACCTGCATCCTGATTTGGTCTGTCAGTTCTTCGCTACGGTTCGTGTTTATTACCTCACTGATGATGTGCACACAAGCGGAAATGGGACCTTGACTTTTATGATTGAAGGGGTCCGATACAGGGTTAGCATGAGACAGCTTTGTGATGTTTATGGATTCCCAAGAGAGAGGGACAAAGTCATTCTGTCTTCTCCGTTTTCAGAGATGAAAGCTTTCTGGAGACTGTTTGGAGCTGGCGAATTCGCAGGAAATAAAGCCTCTCACACCGACATTCGCCATCCGGTCCCCCATTATATGATTCGTCTGCTTTCCAACACCGTTATAAACAGGAACAAGCCCGGTAAGGTTCGACATGACGAGCTTCTGGCTCTTTACTATCTCATTGCAGATGACATTACCTTGCAGTCGTATGGTGATCTTCTTATTGATCCCAATTGGGGAGCTATTCTTGCTGATCGTTTGGTGGAGCAGAAGACCACCTCGTTCACTCTTAAGACTGGTAACCCATTTCGCGCAGGTAGCCTTATTACTCCTATCTTGGAGTTCTGTGGCATTGACTGTACTCGTTACGCCGCGATTCGCATCCCATGCTCTATTGACAGCAGGCACATGGTGAGTGCCACATGGATTGGGAGTGATCGCCAGTGGCTCATCCGCGATGATTCTAGGACACAGTTTCAGGTCCTTCTGCCGCTTCTAGAGTTGATAGATATCAGAGTTAGCTCCGCTGCACTTTACTTCCTACCTGATCAGCGCCATCACGTTGTCAGTAGACGCACCACTCGCAGAGCTCCTTCTTGCCGCAGGGGTGGTTCTTCCTCAGTTTCAGCTGCTGCCTCCACTTCTTCCTCAACTCGTCGATTAGCTCCTCCTCCTCAGGTAGACATGGATCTAGTTTAGAGATGGAATGTCACGAGCATTCAGACGCTTTGGGATGTCGTTGCTGACTTATCCTGCTGCGGTTATGTTCGTCCTCGTTCACCGACTCCTCCACCCGTTCGTTCACCACTTGCAGAGGCGGACTCAAATGAGGACCTCGAGGAAGATTAGCTCATCTACATTTTATCCCGGTTTACTTTTTCCTTTTGCTTTTCATTTGAGTCATTTTTCTTTCTTTGAGTCAGTTTGTTCTTTGTTTCTGTTTGACTTGTCAGATTTGTGAAACTTGTGTTTGAGACTATGTGTTGTGCTATTTGATCGTGTTTCGTTTTAGTGATCTACAGTGTTACTTTAGACTGCTCCAACGAGAGAAGCCTTAATAGCCTCGATCTCAGAAATCCGACCAGCCTGTCGATCGACACACATTGTGGTTGTCGATCGACAGCTATACAACTCATGTCCAAATTTCTTGTTTTCCCAAAAACATTCTGACTTTTTCTTTTTCTTCTCACCAATCTCAGATTTAATAACACTGGAGACAGTGTTGTTTAAGTCTGGGCGAGGTAGTTGCTAACATCGTTTTCTATTTTGGAGTCAAAAATTTGTTTTTATTAAGTCAAAATGTAGGGAACAACGATCTTTCCTAAGAACAAAACTTAGTTTTTAAGACTTTTAGCTGTTGCGACGAAGCCTTTGGATGGAGCGAATTCGAAACCAAATGATAGTACAGGTTCCCCGCATATCGCGACATGCAGAACGATGTAGATCAAACTCCAGACTAGTGCACTTGATCTCCATTTCGCTATATTCTCTTTGATGATATCACGACAGTAATCGATCCAACATTCAGGACTCCTTATTCTCTTTATCACTCTTTGTTGATCCTGAATGGCCAGCTCATTTTTAGTTGGTACCCAACCCCTAGCCTTAACCTTTATTCAAAGCCTCATGCGATCTCTTTCCCTTTAGTTTTATGTGTAGGCATATGTATAAACTCCAAAGAGAAAAAGGTTCGACGCAGTTTTTCATTCACAAAATTTGCACAGGATGAGGATTTTGTTGGAGTACATGGCAGAGAGCAGCAATGCTAAGCATTCCTTAGGATTTTACGCACAATAATGGTAATTTTCGAGACTAACATCTTTGTAAGATCATTTCCCCTCTAGCGTCTTGAAAAAAAATAAATAAATAAATAAATAAATTTTCGAAAATAAAGTAAGGGAAAGGGGAATGATCATTTTTATAAGTCTCTAGTTTCTACAAAAGGCCCAAGGAATATAGATGATGGATGTGGATAGTGGAACATGATGTTATATAATGGTGTTTGGTTCCTGATAACGTTTTGGAGGAGAGAGTGCAATGTGAATGAGAAACTATGGGCATCAACTAGACTAGATTCTCTCTTGTGATTATGCATAATGTCTGCATTCACCAAATAAAATCGGTAACCCTAAACATTTTTTAGCTCTACTTAAACACAAAAGCCTTTAACATCACACCTAGCCTTTTACTTGGTTGATATCATTGGAGAGAATTCCATCATCACTTTGATCAAGTGTGCGACAGTTAGGAGGATGTGAACTGATGGGTTTGCAGGTTAAGATTTGAGGTCCAACCTATGATGGTTGAGATTTGTGACCGCCAAAGGTACTTTGTTTATATGCAGCAAAAGAGTCAAGGAAACGAAAGCAATGTTCCCAAGGATAAGTGAGTTCTCGCGATTTTGAAACCTCGACTTCATTTTTAGTCTCTAGTTTGCTTGAGGGCAAGCAAAAGCTAAGTCTGGGGGAGTTGATATATCATGGTTTTTACCGGTTTTTGACCATGATATAAGTCCTTTTATCGAGTCTTTTCATTGCTTTTCGAGTCTTTTTAGTGTCTTAACAGGTTATTGCATGTGGGAAGCTAAATGGATGATTACGGTGCGTTTTGGAGCGTAAACGAGATCGGGGTCCGATTTACAAGCGGAGAAACAGAAATGAAGCAACCTGTCGATCGACACGCATGGTGGTTGTTGATCGACATCAACGTTAGTCACCTGTCATTCGACACACCATGCGGTTGTCGATTGACATGCACTTTTCTGAAACCGACGTAAGACGTTTTAAAGAAGGAAAAATCATTTGTTTCGGGCCTACGTTACCAATAAACCGTCATAAAAGCCCACCACGAGTTTTACCTCTATAAATAGTTTATTTTAGGTGTTTAGATCATAACTTCAGATTTTATTGAATAAAATTAGAGAGAGCCTTTGAGAGATTTTAGGGAGACAAGTTTACTCCATACTTTGAGATTCTTCGAACCCTATTGTAATTCTTCTAATCCTCTTTCTTTATGCAGTATTATTCAGTTATGATTTGCCTTGCTTTCATGTCTGAGTAGTTTGCTTGTTAGGTTTAGGGTGATTTGAATGGATTGATGATGAATTGTTAGGTTAAACTCACTTATTAGGATTATCTATTTGGTTCTTCACCTAGATTGCTTTGACTCTGATTTAGGTTTCGCGGCCCTGAATTTGGATATTTTAGGTTGATAGATTGACACGAAAGTGTAATTGATTAGCCTGAACCAGATCTTAGGTGAGCAAAATTACTTATTCGCAAAGAAATTTGGTTTAGGGATTTTGTGAACAAAATGGACTTGAATTTAAAGCTTGTTTAAATTGATTGAATTCACAAAGAAATTTGGTTTTCTAGTGTTTAAGCATAGTTAGTTTTAGCAACGAGAGTTGGTTAGTTATATCATAGTGTTCCAAGTTCTAGAACGGTTCTTAATTAAATCCTAAACTTTGTTTATCCTGCAATTTTGATTAATCCTAGCTTTTTGTTTAATTGAATTTGAAATCAACAATCTTGCCTGTATGGAATTGCTTTTGTTTTTAATTTACATTATTCTGCTTAGCTCAATTCGAAGTCAATATTCCTATCGTTTGATTTGACTCCCAGTGATTCGACCCCTACTGCGACGACCTCTTAATTTGAGAGAGTAGCTCAGGGTAAATTTGACCATATCACTTGCCCTCAAGCAAACTAGAGACTAAGAATAAAGTCGAGGTTTGAAAATCACGGGAACTCACTTATCCTTTGGAACATTGCTTTCGCTTCCTTGACTCTTTCACTGCATATAAACAAAGTACCTTTGGCGGTCACAAATCTCAACCATCACAGGTTTTGCCTCAAATCTTAGCATGCAAACTCATCAATTTCACATCCTTCTAACAGTCGCACACTTGATCAAAGTGATGATGGAGTTCTCTCTAACGATGTCAACCAAGTAAAAGGCTAGGTATTATGTAAAAATGATTTTGGTGTTTAGTGGAGTTAAAGGTGTTCAGGGTTACCAGATTTTATTTGGTTGATATAGACATTATGCAAAAACACAAGGGAGAGACTAGTCCAGTTGATGGCCACAGTTTCTCATTCACATTGCACTCTGTCCTCCAATTCGAAATCAGGAACCAAACACCATCATTAAGTATAAAAATCACAAGTTCCACTACTCACATCCATACACTCATTTCCTTGGGATTTCCTAGAAGCTAGAGACGTATTGAAAATGATCATTCCCTTTCCCTTATGAAATTTTCGATTTTTTTTTTATAGAGGGGAATGATCTACATAAGTGTTAGTCTTGAAAATTACCATTATTATGCATGAAATCCAAGGAATGCCTAACATCGTCGCTCATCGTAAAGTTCTCCAACCAAACCATCGTCCTCGGCAATTTTGTGAAAGAAAAACTGTGTCGGACCTTTTTTTCTCCAGTGTTTATACACATGCCTGCACATTAAACAAAGGGGAAAAAGAATGCATGAGGTTTGAACAAAAGGTTAAGGCTAGGGGTTGGGTACCAATTAAAAATGAGCTGGCCATTCAGGATCAACAAAGAGTGGTAAAATGAATAAGGAGTCCTAAATGTTTGATTCATTATTGTCGTGAAAATCATCAGAGAGAATATAGCGAGATGGAGATCAAGTGTGTTAGTCTGGAGTTTGATCTTCTTCGTTTTGCAAACCGCGATAAAAAGGAAACATGTACTATCATTTGGTTTCGAATTCGCTACTTCCAATGGCTTCATAACAACAGCTAAAAATCGCAAAAACTAAGCGTTTGTTCCTAGAAAAGATCGTTGTTCCCTACAATTTTGACTCAATAAAACCACTTTTTGACTCCAAAACAAAAAACAAGGTTAGAAACTACCTCCCCCAAATTTGAACAACATTGTCCCTAGTGTTATTAAATCCGAGATTGGTGAGAAGGAAAATAAAACAACTCAAAAAATTTGCGAAATAAGAAACTCGGACCTGTGTAGTGGTGGTGTCGACCGACACTCATCAGATGTGTCGATCAACGCGTGGTGCGTGGATGTGTTGATCAACACACTCCATCTGTGTGGGTCGATGCACCGTGAAAATCTGCAATTGTGGTTGTTGGAGCTTGTGTCGTTTAAACAGTCCAAAGGGAAAACTGAAGATTACTCAAACTAAACACGATCAAATAGCACAACACATGATAATAAGTTCAAAAGTTACAAAAATTTCAAAAGTTATACTGAAACAAAAAACAAACTGACTCAAAAAAAAATGAGTCAAAGGAAAAGAAAAAGAAAGACCAAATCAGGATCAAATGGAGGATAGCTAATCCTCAATCTCCTCGTCTTCCTCTGTGAGTAGTGAACCAGCTGGTGGAGGAGACGGTGAACAAGGACGAACACAACCACAACGAGACAAATCTGCAAAAGCATCCCAAAAAGTCTGAATGCTCATGACAATCCACCGCTGAACAAGTTCCATGTCAATCTGAGGAGAGGGCTCTAAGCGGCAAGAGGAAGAAGTAGAAGATGCAAAAGCCATAGAAGCTGAAGCCCTAGAAGAAACACCCCTACGACGAGTAGTAGTCCTGCGAGTGGATCGTCAGCTGACGACGGGCTGACGAAAAGGAGCATCAGGAAGGAAGAAAAGCGCATTAGGACCAGCCCTGATGTTAGTCAGCTCTGGAAGTGGCAAAGGAACCTGAAACTGTGCTCGAGTGTTATCGCGGAGGAGCCACTGCCGATCTCTGCTAACCCACGTAGCACTCAACATATGCTTGTTGTCCATAGTGCAGGCCATGCGCACTGTTGAGCTGTCAGAAAGAGCAATGCCGCAGAACTCTAAGATAGAAGTGATAAGGCTGCCTGCGTGAAAGTATGTACTTGATCCTAGAAAGAAAGGGGCATTCTTCTGCAAAACCAACTGCTCAGCCAGGATAGCTCTCCAGTTGGGACTAACAAGTAGATCATTAGGAGACTACCACTCAATATCATCTTATATAGTGTAGTAGAGAACCAGGAGTTCGTCCAATCTCAACTTACCGGGCTCGTTCTCGTACAAAATTGTGTTTGAGAATAAACGAGTCAGATAGCGTATAACTGGATGACGAATGTCGGTGTGAGTGGTGCTCCCGGAAGAGTACACGCCAGATCCAAACAGAGCCCATAAAGGTCTCATCTCTATAAACGAAAGCGGAAGAAGAATATCCTCACGCTCTGGTGGAAATCCAAAAATCTCACAAAGGTCCCTGATAGTAACTTCTGTATCTGACTCCTTCGATCATGAAAGTCAATGTCACATTTTGTCCTGATGGGCACTCACTCTCTCGGTAGTAGTCCCTCACTGTAGCGAAAAACTAGCTTACCAAGTCGGGGTACAAGTGGTGATGCTTGGTAGCAATGTTACCCAAACCTGCATGTTGCAACAGACGTCTTATCTCATCCAGAATACCCAACTCCTTCAATGCATCATAGTCTACATTCCGTGTAAGCTTCAAAGACACATTCAGCCACTGATTGTAGTAAAGAGAATCATAGTCGTCCCAATCCTCTTTAATCTTTATGCGCGCAACCTCAAGCTTCTGAAAAACTATCTAAGGGAAATCTCGCCATGTCCTCCTAATTAGGATTTTTTGCCCCTCGCGTTTCGGTCATGGATTAAGGCAAGTTACTGAACCACCAACCTTACATTGTCGTGCTCTCTTGCTAGAAGTCATCTGCAAAACAATCCCACAACAAAAACAACCACACAAACACAAAATCAGTTGAGTCTAGTCGGTAAAATACGTGTGTCGACCGACACTCATAGAGTGTGCCGATCGACACACCCTGCAATTTCGAACAGCGACCAATAAATCTCAATTCCGTGATTTTCATCCATCCAATACTCAAAACACATCGTTATTTGTCTACTAATCAACAATAATCTCAACCCCAACCGTTTATAGAAACTTGATCTAACAATTTTGAACACAAATCCTATTAAAAACGAGCCAAAGAACAAGTTTTTTTGAGCATATACCTATGTAGATCGAGAAAACAAGTGCTAGAAACGGAAAGATGATGTGATTACACGCAATTTAGAACCGAAAATAGCTCAAAATGATTAAGATTTGAGAGTTCTAGGGTTCTTGATGCTTGGTGTGTCGAGCAAAACGGAAAGAAGAAAAACATATGTGTGGAGGGTTTTAAATAACTTACCTCGTGGGCTATGTGGTGTGTGTCGATCGACAGATGTCTCGATTGTTCCTTTTTTGTTTTTTTCCCTTTCTGAAACAAAACTATAACGAATGTTAGTATAAAAATTAACGAAACCGAAATTGATAGACACTTACTAGTGGGTTGCCTCCTACTAAGTGCTTGTTTTGAGTCATGAGCTTGGCTGTGTCTGAAATTAGATAGTGAGTGCATCATCTAGAGACACGATGTGTCCATCCGGAATGTCAGCTTCCGCCCAATAGTGTTTCACCCTTTGTCCGTTCACTGTGAATTTGCTGTCATCCTTAGTGACAAGGACGACAGCTCCATGTGGTCGCACCTTCTTAATAGTGAACGGACCTGACCAACGAGAACGCAATTTCCAGGAAACAAAGTGAGACGAGAGTTATACAGGAGTACCTGATCGTTCTGTTCAAAAGTCCTAGAGATGATCTTCCTGTCATGATATGCTTTAGACCGCTCCTTGTACAACTTGGAGTTTTCATAAGCATGATACCTAATCTCATCCAATTCGTTCAGCTGAATCATACGCTTCTCTGCAGCACGTTTGATGTTGAAGTTGAGTTGTTTCACTGCACATGGTGCCTGGTGCTCAAGCTCCACTGGAAGATGACATGCTTTCCCATAAAGCAAATGAAAAGAAATGGTTCCCAAAGGTGTCTTGAACGCAGTCATGTAAGCCCAGAGTGCATCATCCAATTTTGCAGACCAATCCTTCCTTGTAGCATTGATAGTCTTCTCTAAGATCTCCTTTATCTGCATGTTGGAAACCTCAACATGTCCACTCGTCTGAGGATGATAAGGAATAGCCACACGATGTTGAACTCCATACTTAGCCAATAATTGATCAAAAGCTTTGTTAATAAAGTGTGTACCACCATCACTAATGACAACTCGAGGCACTCCGAATCGAGGGAAATGATGGTTTTAAACATCTAAACAACCATCCCAACATTGTTTTTTGGACTTGCTATTGCCTCCACCTACTTGGAGACATAATCCACAGCAACTAGTATGTAGGTATTCCCATAAGATGACAGGAAAGGACCCATGAAATCAGTGCCCCAACAATCGAAAACCTGAACTTCCAAGATAAAGTTTTGTGGCATCTCATGTCGCCTTCTGATTTTCCCTCTTCTCTGACAAGCATCACACTTCTTAACAAAATCATGAGCATCCATAAACAACGTAGGCCACCAGAAACCTACTTGAAGTACCTTGGAAACTGTCTTGAATGTAGCAAAATGACCAAACCGTGTCAATGAAACAACACCTCTCGAGTCTCAGGCTCAGCAATGCATCTTCTATAAATACTATCACAACAAAACTTGTAGAGATAACGTTCATCCCAATAGTACCTACAAAGCTCTCTGGTGAACTTCTTCTTTTCATACCCTTTCAGATCAATAGGCATGTCCTCCGCAGCAAGGTAATTGGCTATATCAGCATACCAAGGACGACCATATGAAGAAATAGCGAAGATGTGGTCGTGGAATGCGTCGGGTGGTGTCGATCGACACACGTTTGAGGGATCCGTCGATCGACACTCATCAGGTGTGTCGATCGTCACATTATGTAATTCTCAGGAAACCTACGGATTTTCATCTTGCAATCCACTCTCAATGAAGTTAACTCCCTCTGTTGGAAAGAAATCATCAATAAAAATGTTATCTTCGATCATAATCCTTAAGAGATGATCCGCGGCTCCATTCTCAACCCCTTTCTTATCCTTAACCTCAACATCAAACTCATGAGGAGAAGTATCCATCTCAACAGACGTGGCTTCGCATCCTTTTTTTGCATGAGATACTTCAACGCTAAATGGTCCGTATGCACAATCACCTTAGAACCAATCAAGTATGAACAAAATTTCTCAAAAGCAAACACTACTGCCAACAATAGAGGAACTAGGTTTATTCGTAATAATACAAAGAAAAGATCAAGTAAAAAGATGTGTTTAGAATTCTTTATTGAAGGAGATATCCTCGTTTTGGAAGAATGCATCAAGTATTTATACAAGTATAAAGTTGGTCGAAATAACCCTAAAAGATAAATGGAAAATCTCCTAAAAGATAAAATGAAGTTATACTAGTTCTAAATATTTCCTTTTATCCGAGCTATGTCTTCCAATTTGCTTGTATTCACCGAGGTCAGCTAACGCTTCTTAACGGGTTGAGACGTCTACATGGATCCTCGCTGGCCCATTTCTCCGAGCTGACCTTTTGATCTCCGTATCGAGTCGGACTTGAGTCGGGTATGATTACGGGTGCTAAACCCGGTACCACCAACTAGTCCACCCTCGAGCTCGGTGAGTATTATTTTAATAAGCTAAGCCGAGACGTACTAAGGAAGATTTGCCCAACTCAGATCTCGAGTTGATCTCGAAAATCTTATCTTGACACGTGGTTTGATTAGATCCGTTTACTCTTTAAGCTGACGTTCGACACGCCGGTTGCACTTAAAAAGTTGTAATTTCCGGCTTGATTTTCGCGGAATATTTACACGAAGTCTTCTTACTTGACACGCGGTACTTCACGATTGGGTGCTCTTGCGGCGGGTGAAAATCTCTTAAAGGCGTTTCCTTTTTATCCTAGATTTTTCCTTTACTATAAATATGACGCCAAATTATTTAGAACCTTCATACTTCCGAACATGGCTTTTTTTATTCTCACAAGAAAAGGTCAAAGCGGTGGAATCGCTTTCCATTCATCATTTCAAAAAAAGAATGGCGAATTTTTCTTAGTGGTTACTTCTTACGAAGAGGTTGATTTGAATCGATTGCGGAACCCAAGAGACGATGATTCATGGTTTTTACTCATGTGAGAGATCATATTCCCAAGAAACTGTCATGTGAGGGATCATATCCCCACGTCAATAGCCAGCTTATGCTTGTTCGGTTGATCTGATATCCGTCTGGACGTCGCAACCGAACTGAAGTTTAACTTTGATCCCCGATTGAGGTGTTGCGGTTTCCCGAGTATTATTGGAGTAGGTACTTCCAATTTATTGGAGAGGCTACTTTCAAAGCCTTAGGTAGATCCCACACCTCGGCATCCCTTGATTGTCGCGATTGTTACTTCGACATCAAGGTCCGCAAGGATTCCTACTGTCACTATGTTACCAACCAACAGGTTGATGGCGGTATTGCTGCAGGATCTCGTACAAGACTTTAGCTCGCTCGATGAACCTTTGTGTAATAAACAACTTTATGTTTTTTTGTAATAAAGAACTTTATGTTTAAGATCTTATGAAAGATTTAGCTCGCTCGAACATTTTGTAATCCTTTTAAAGAATAAAAATAATAAAATCTTTCGTAAGATCTAGTTCGCTTCGGAACTATTGTAATCCTTTTTAAGGAATCAAAATAATAAGATCTTTCGTAACACCTATCTCGCTTCGGAACTTTTGTAATCCTTTTCAAGGAATAAAAATAATAAGATCTTTCGTAAGACCTACCTCGCTTCAGAGCTTTCGTAATCTGTTATCTTCGAGCTCCGAGCTCAGAATCTAGTGCGAATTCTTAATTTTAGAATTTTGCGATGCATGAACTCGACCTTATTAACACCTTATCGTTTCATAAGAAAGTTGGATGATCACAAATCGGTGATTTGTGACGAATCTGCGACGAAAACAAGGCGTGACAAAAGTATCGTCGCAAATTAACCACGTCGCAAATTTGCTACGAATGAGTGACCATATTTTTTACGTCGCAAATTGGTGACGAATATGTGACTTGTCGATGTTGTCGTAAATATGTGACGGAGTTGTAACGTTATGAGGTAGTCGCAATATTGTGACGCCCTTGTGACTAAAATAGTCGTTGTAATGTTGCGACAGATTTGCGACTATGTTTTGGAGTCATAGATTTGTGATGCTGTTGGTGGTAGCAAAGTAGTATCAAAAGTGTGACGATTGTACGACGCTTATTGGTTCTCCTATTTAATTTATGTTACAATAGTGTCACAAATCCGTGACAAATTAGCGACAAATTTGCTGCGAAATTACTGTTCGCAATGACGTATTCATGTTCTTATTGATAGATTTTCTAGCCATTTGTAAAGCAATTAGAGAAAAGCAATTATAAAGCGGAAGTTAATGTTATAGAAAAACATAAAGTACAAAAAGCAATAGTTAGTACATATTACAACCTTTCCTAATAATAGCATACACAAAAGTAGTTTTAAGTTAATAGCAATAGCAAAAAAATTAAAAGTTTTAGAACTACTCAAGACTGAGCAGTGGGTGGAATTGGTGGTTCGTCTCCTGAAGTGGTCGGTTGGTCAGTGGTCATGTAAGCTGCGATGCGCGGATCCGAGGTCTAGAAGAAGGTAAAAAGCTTTGTCATTTCAACGAGCTGCTCTAGACCTTTGCGGTGCTCCTCATCACGCTTGCGTTGCTCTTCATCATGCTTGCGTTGCTCCTCATCCCGCCTTGCGTTATCCGCATCTTGCGCATCAAGCTTACGCTGAGCTGCATCTAGTTTCTCTTGCATCTCAGACAGTTGTGGCACAGAGGAGCTTGCATAGCTCTGAGTCCTCTTTCTCTTCCTTTGCATTGGAGGCAGGCCCCAAGTCCAAATATGGTTCCCTTGTGATCAGTCAATGTACATTGAAAAAGAAACCAAAAATACAAGCACGTATGCAAGAAAGTAAGATGAAACCATGAATATATGTATATACAGAAGTAACATTTGCAATATTATCAGTATGTTAAAAAAAAGCAGATTAAGAAAATTAATTGATCCACAACAAACTCAGTCCTAGTTGTGATACATAGCAGTTCACTCAATTCCAAGCAACAAAATTGTAATTTAGGAGAAGAGAGAGGAAAATACCTTGAGAAATATTTCATTTTTTTGGTCAATGGATAGAGTCCTCTGAGTAGAAAGCTCTAAAAGGCCATCGGCATCGGCATTAGCGTCAGACACAGCGTCTGCAAGTTGCTTCTCATAAGCCTCAGCAACTTGTTGCGATTTGCAGTCAACAAATGTGTCATCCTTGTTTGTGTGTGTGCGCAGAAAAACCTCTCCCCATGAGACAGGTCTTCCTAACTCTGCTTCCTGTAAAGATAGGTAAAAATGAGAGATTAATAAATATCAGAAAGACAGAGTAAGTAATGAATTATTTGAAGACAGAGTAACTCACCATTTCTTGTTGACGTCGCAAGAAAGATTTCTGTCCAGAATTATGCTTTGCAATTCTTAGACCTCCACGATTTGATCTGCGGCAGTTGGAAGCCGTCACACTCTTTTCCTGCTCCTCAGGAGTTGCCCAATACAGTTGCATTTGCTCCCACAATTTCTCGTTGATCCATGTCGGCCTTCCTGGTCCCCGTCTAGCCTGGCTAACAATGCCTCGCATTCTTCGCGATGCAATCGCGAAGAAATTGTCCCTGACAAGTGAAGTAATGCCTATTTCCCAGTTGTACTTCCCCTACAATAAAAACAGTTGTTAGTATTGGTTTACTCAGTAAGAAATTGAATAGAAACTAGCTAATATCTAAAACATTACCGCAAAAGTTTCAAACATCAGTTCTCGGACATGGTCATGTATACAGGACCAGTTATAGTACGGTCCATTGAACTTCCGATGCATGATGTTGCAAATTACCTTAGCGAACACACCGTTGTCCCTATCAAACCTAAAACATGTATAGGAAACAGAAGAATTGAAAAAAAATCAGTCAAGTCTTAACCAAAACAGTAGCATTGTATAATCAACCAATGTCTATATCCATTCAATCAAGTAACACATATTGTAACACACTATGATCTAAACTAAAACACTATAATCTAACCATGGCTAAAACAGATATGAACCTTACCATATTGTCTCTTCATTTGGGAGTGGGTGGTCAGACAACCGGAGCAACCTTTCACGTCCAGGCAGTTGCAGGAGGTACTCCAGCTGCTGCTCATAGTCTTGAATCTGTTGGGGAGCATCAACCTGCTGGGGAGCCTCATCCTCGTCAGCAGCATCACCGTGTTGGGGAGCATCAACCTCGTCTTCCTCCTCCACTTCAATGTGTTCCTCAGCGAAATCAGCATAGTAGCCTTCTTCTTCTTCTTGTTGTTCGTCTTCCTCTTCTGGTTCTTCTCGGGTCATGTCATGTGCTCGTCCTTGAAAACGAGAGGGAGGTGAATCGTTGAGGTTCAGGCTGTGCCGTTGTGAAGCAGAAGGCCCTAGTCTCGCTGGAGAAAACTGAGCCGCTTGGCTGGTTCTGGAAACTGAACCGGAGTGTTTTTTTAGAGGACGGGGAATGGTTACCCCCAGTTCCGCTTGTCCCATCCACCACAGACTTACGACCGCCTGAGGTTTCTCTCACTGGACCGACGGGTTGACGAGTCGGTGTCACCAATCTATCAAACCTGGCGGTGGATCCACCAGATGCAGCGCCTGTGAGGAGAGGGAGTGTTGGGATTCCTCCACCACCACCACGACAACGATCTGCGGTGGAAGTCGAAGGGACTCCAGTGGAAGTCGAAGGGACTCCAATCGAAGTCGAAGGGACTCGAGTTGAAGTCAAAGGGACTCCGACGGATAGGACAGGCGTGGAAGGGACTCCACGATTAGGGTTGAGGCCACCACCGCCTTCTCTGGGAATCTCTGGAACCGCCACTTTCCCTCCACCACCGCGGCTGGTTCCAATACACTGGCGACCTTTCGCCGCTGCCTTTCCGCGAGCAACGGTCATCAATCGACCGGCCGCGGTAGCCTTGGCAGTGACTGCAGGTTTGAACTTCGTTTTTGGAGGCATGTCGAAGGTCAGAAGAATGGAAGAGTGAGGAGATTAGAAGAAATCTATAAGGGAAAGAGAAAGAGAAGAGATTAAACAAGATCGGAGACAGATCGGAGACGGATCGGATCTAGGGTTCAGAATCGCCTCTTCGTAGAGAGAAAACGAAGAAACTAGGGTTTTGCCCTTTCGTTGACACAAGCGTCACTCTTTCGTCACAATTCCGTCGCAATTATTTGGGCCCCCATAAGCCCATTTGTTTGCCAACACGACCCAATCTTTCTGAAACCCAAAACCAGTTGATGTGACAATTTTGTGACGCGTTAATGACTCCTTGGAAGCAAAACTTGAAACCCTAAACCCTAAACCTTTTGTCCCCAAATTGTTTAGCATTATTATTTTCATTCTTAAAAGCATAAATTGACGTAATTCTAGCAAAAAATAAGGAGTAATATGTCACTCCAAACATCACATTCTTATAAATATTTAAATCATCATAATAAACCTTAATGTAATTACATGGAGGTTAGATAAGAAAATTTAGGGTTTAGTTATAATTGAGAAAATTTGAATTTTCCTAGATTTGAGAATTAAGTATAATGTAATTGGTAATTTGAATAATGTAACTTCCAAACATACATTGTTTCATAATTAAATAGGTTCCTAAGTATCCCAAAATGAAAATGGAGTGGCAAAGTCGTCACAAATAAGGCGGCTAAGTATCCAAAAATGAAAATGGTGTGGCAAAGTCGTCACAAATAAGGCGGCGCGTCACAAATGTGTAACAAATACGTCGCTAAGTTGTAACCATTTTGCAACTAAATTTACTGTCACTACTACAAACCCTAAACCCTAAACCCTAAACTTTGAAAAGTGAATTTTTGTGACATAGACATTACCAATCATCAATCCATGTTCTTCCAAACTTCTTGTCTTATAAAAAAGTGATATGTAACTTTCAAAGGTTATTTTGACAAAAAACCATGCATTCTCATAAGTTATATATGTAATCACATTCATTTTATATAAAAAACTTAGGGTTTAGAATAAAAATTAAGAAATGTAGAATTTGGAAATATGTTAGTGGTAATTGTAATTTACATGGTCATTTATAATAGTGTAAATGTAACCATTTTGCATTACCTTTAAATATGTGAATGATTTTGGAATTGTATTTGATGGGGTTACAAATCCGTTATAGTTCCGTAGCAAATTTACTTAAGAGGTTACAATTCCGTTACAATTTCGTTGTTAAGTTAGGTAAATGGTTACAAATCCGTCACAACTCCGTTGCAAAATTACGAACACTTAGTGAAAAAAACAATTTTACAACATACACTTATTGAAAAAAAGACCATAATATAATTGCAATAGATGAGGTTCGAACCTAGGCCCTTAGAGCCCAAGGTATAAGGCAATGCCACCATGCTGTAGTAATACATTTGTACCTTTTCGTATTTTTTACATAGAAAAAATTGTTAACTTCATTGTTGAGAGTGAGGTTTGAACCCAGGCATGTGGTATATTTACAGCGTTGCTTTGCCGCTGTGCTATGGTGTATTATTCGGTAATTATTGACATGAGATACTATATCACAACAATGAAATAATTAGTAGAAAAGATTGTTAACTTCATTGTTGAGAGTGAGTTCAAACCCAGGCATGTGGTATATTTACAGCGTTGCTTTGCCGCTATACTATGGTGTATTATTCGGTAATTGTTGACATTAGATACTATATATCTACATTGCGAGTTGATTAATTATTAATAGATCTATTTTTAGTAAGTTATATTTCTTTTTTAAAACCCTTATAGATTAATCAATATATATATATATATTACAATCATATTATTCAAAATCATCATCATCTTCATCATGACCTTCATTGTAATCCTCCTCAGAAGAAGATAAATTACACAAAAATTCATCTTCTGGCTCATTGTCTTCAATTTCAAAATCAATTGTTTGTATTGGGTTGCTTCCTTCCACCAAGACATTCACGTCAATTTCATCCACCATTTCCGTGGCAGTATCATCGCTAGTTTGTTGCAAAATAACCAAGTCTTTCGTACCAAATTTTCCTTGTACATGATTCCTCGGATTAACTTGCAGTACTGTAAGCCATGGTTTCAGAATACGTTTAGTAGCTGGATATGGAAGATAACAAACATGATCGGCTTGAGACCCTGCCATAAGTATAGTGTTTAGATTAGAATTTTGAAAATATTTGTAAAACATATATGTTCACATATATTCTAAATTGAATAAATGAACAAATCGATCATACCTAAAATAAAAGGCTCATTAAAATTGTTTTTATATCGACCTTTAGCCAACACATCAACAATACCTCCCTTGCTTCTCCGGGTGCCTTTTCCGATCGTAGGGTCGAACCATTTGCAATTAAAAAGTGTTACCCTTAATTGAAAAATGCCAGGGAATTGGAACTCCATGATCTTTTGCACTTTCCCATGGAAATCATCTTCTTTAGTTGCGTCAGAATATTGTTGCCCTCGCACGAAAACCCCATAATTCATAGTTTTTTTCCTCTCTCCGTGACTTTCCGTGTGAAACAAATACCCTCTCGTATAATACATGGGCCAAGTTCGAACTTGATTTTCAGGACCTTCAACAACATTAAAAACCCAAGGAGGAAAATATTGTTGGTCCTTCATGTAATGTACCGATCAATAAAAAATATGTGTAAATTAAGAAAATGATATTTACAAATCAATCATGTACAGCTCAACAGTATACATACGTATTGCCAGATCCATGAACAGAAATTTGTATCTCTATTCGCCATCACCTCCTTATCTGTTAGGTTAGGGTCTTCATCTCGAATTTGCGTTTCCAACAACCTGTGATTCAATAATAATATACGATTGAATAAATTGGTAAAGAAAATTACCGTAGATTATGTAAGATCTAGTTTCAGTTACTTCTCGTAGGGCCGAAAGAAATCACAATTCTGTAGAATATATGAATGTGCGCGATGATACTCCTCCGCGCTTAACCAGAATTCTTCACATTTCCCACTTGGCCGACCTACAGCCGTGAATATATCCGGTACATCAATTGGATATTTAGGTGATTCACCTTCGTCATACCGACTTACCCTTCAAAATTTGTTCTTAATATCATTAAAACCAAAACATAGTACCAATATTAAATAACATACATTTTTCTATATTATCACATCAATTTACCTTCGTCTGATAGCTGTAGGAACCTGTGAGCCAAAGTAGTATTGTGAAAAGTAGGATACCTCATCATTCATATACGATTGAACAATTGATCCTGCTGGATATCTTTTGTTTTTCGCTTTTCCTTTCAAATGTTTAAAAAACCTTTCGAAAGGATACATCCACCGATATTGTACAGGACCACCAAGCTCTGCTTCGTAAGGCAAGTGGATAGGAAGGTGCTCTATCACATCAAAGAAGGATGGTGGAAAGATTTTTTCCAAATTACACAAAATCATCACAATGTTCGACTTAAGAAGTTGGACGCGGCTTATATCCAATGTGCGACTGCTAAGGTCACGAAAGAATGCTCCAATCCCTACGACTAATTTTTTATTAGTTATCTATATAAGCTTTAACAATATATATCAACATAAACATGAATTCTATATACCTGATATTGCTTGGTGCACGTTACGGGGGAGAAGTTCTGCAAATACGAATGGAAGCAATCTCTCCATAAAGACGTGACAGTCATGGCTTTTCATTCCCGAAAACTTTCCGTTATTGATGTCTATTGTACTAGCTAAATCTGCAACATAGCCGTCTGGGAATTTCACTTCATTCCTCACCCACGAGCAGTCAATCTCCAAATTGGAAATGGCGCATTCCCACGAGCATCGACATGCAATTCTTTTCGAGCACAATATCTCGCAACATCTATTCTTGACTTGATGTTATCTTTTGATCTGTCTTTAATATTCATAATAGTGTACATGATGTTATCGAAGAAATTTTTCTCGATATGCATCAAGTCAAGACAATGTCGTAAATTCAAATTAATCCAATACGGTAGCTCCCAAAATATGCTTTCTTTATGCCAGTTATGCCACTCTCCATATCCGTCTGGTTTTTTCTGATGTCCGTTTCCACCACAGTCAGAAGTTTTAGGTGCCTTCGCATTCCTTACATACCGCAAAATTTCTGCTCCACTCAACGATTCTGGTGGGTAGTCGTTCATGGCAATATTGACTTTGGAATCAACGGTTGGATCGACAAGTGAACGGTTAGTTTGTTAGTGATTCACGACTTTTGAAGCGACGTTTGTGCAGTTTTGGTTGATGATAAATTGTACTGAGTTGTATTGTTTGATTGCATAAACGAGCTCGGAATGAGCTGGATATTTGCAGGCACTTTATAGACTCATACAAAGAGATGTTGTCAAGGAATAAACAGATTAATTTCAGAGACTCCGGATACGCTAAGGCTAAGGTGAGGATGGGATCTATGTTACTTCGGTACTAGTTGCCAATAGGTGTTCATGCATGTTAAGTTTAGGAATAGAATGTTTGATGATATTGGTTTTATATGTTAAGTCTATGAATGTTTGATGCTTGTTGTTTATTAGTAAGGATTATTTGTTGATGTGTGGAAATTGTTTGGTAAAGAAATGATGTTAAGGAATAAAAAGTATTGTTTGAGTTTATTATATTATATATGATGTTATATGATAGTTATAATAATTCTGCGGACGATCAGCAAACGTTAGCCCGTTGCAGAACTTATAGCTTTGCTTGTTTGGACTACGGACGATCGCAAACGTTAGCCCGTTGTAGTGACATTGGTCATAGAGAGCCACAATGCTGACGGGGAGGACGGACCCAAAACGCGAGAAAGGGGTTGGCTCCGCCGTGACGGGGAGGACAGACCCAAAACCGTAGAAAGGGATTGGCTTCACCGTGTATAGATAAATAAAGTATATAAGTAAAGAATGTGAAAGAAAAAGTAAAGAATGTTAAATGTTTAATGATGAGATATTGGTTAAATAAGTTTGGTGTTGCTTGGTCTATTTCTGGTTTAGTGTGTTTGACCATTTAGTGTTTTCAAGTATTGGAATTCGTACGGGTAACTTCCTCATTGGGTAATTTAAATTACTCATCCCTCCTTTTTCCCCTTTTCAGTGACTGCAGGTTTATTTATTGTTGTGCAAGTTAGGGCGCGAGATATAGGGCTCAAAGTGATCGGGGTCGGGGCTTCAATGTGCATCATGTAGCGAGATGCACTCCATCGGTAAAGCGTTCCTTCCAAGATAGTGTAATAAGCGCTTGTGGTTCTCAACCTTCGGGCTGCCCATTTATCTTCGGGTTGCTTTCCTTCAGTTATATATTCTATAATCTCTATCTTCCAGTCTACCTAGGGAATGGAATCATCTTCCATTTTGATGGATTCTTCTCCACTTCACTATTTATAATCTCACAGACCATGGATTTTGGATCTATACTAGGACTCGTTATACATTCTATATGTATAACTAGTCTCATATCCGAGTTCTCGTTGCGGGGAATTTTTACGAGCTTGAATCCATCGAAACTGTTTGTAATCTCGCGTACTACCTTCAGGTAGGAATCCATCTTGTTATCCTTTGCCTCATACGAACCGCTAATACGGAATGATTGTTCAATCACCTCTCCAGTCGGAGATTTGAGACATACTATGATCCATGATCATTTTCGGGATGATGACCCATCCGTGTGCAGCGTCCACCACAAGCTTTCTTATAAACTCTCTGTAGAAGGCTCGTTAGGTACCTCGACGATAAAGTCTGCTAGTACTTGTGACCTTAGAGTCGGTCTATTTTTATAGATTATATCATACTCACTAAGCTCGATTGCCCACCGAGTTAATTGACCTGACTGGTTTGGGGTGTGCAAGATCGAACGAAGTGGATGATTTGTTTATACCTCGATGGTATGGGATTGCAAGTATGGCCAGAGTTTCCTTGCCGATATTAGGAGCGCCAAGGCCAATTTTTCCATCGTTGATTATCTTGACTTCGCGTCGTAGAGGGCTTTGCTGATGTAGAAGATGGGTTGATGTTCGTCTCGGTTTTCTCTCACCACAACTCCACTGACTGCCGATGCTAAAACCGCGAGGTACAAGTATAGGGTTTCTTCTGCCTTGGGTTTAGCCAACACGGGCGGCAAGGTGAGGTATGCTTTGGGCTCGGAAAAAGCTTTATTGCATTGTTCAGACCATTCAAAGGTCTTGCTTGCCTTTCTCAGTAGTTGATAGAACGGAAGACTTTTATCTGTCGATCTACATATGAATCGATTCAAAGCAGCTATTCGTTCGGTTAATTTCTGGACTTCTTTCCACGTTTAGGGAGAAGGTAAATCTAACACGACGAATATTTGCTTTGAGTTTGCTTATATCCCCCTTTCTGTTACCAAATAACCCAAGAATTCTCCCGAAGTTACTGCGAAGGTACTCTTGGCAGGGTTCAGTTTCATCCCATACAGATTGAGCGTTTCAAAACACTTATTAAGATGATCAATATGATCCTCGGCATTCGCCGATTTAACCAACATATCGTCAATGTAAACTTCTATAGATTTGCCGAGCTGTTCTGCAAACATCTTGTTTACCAGTTGTTGGTAAGTTGCCCCGGCGTTCTTCAAGCCGAAGGGCATTACCTTGTAACAATATATTCCTCGATTAGTTATGAAAGCGGTCTTCTCGCGGTCGTTAGGATGCAATTAGATCTGATTGTACCCGGAGAAGGCATCCATAAATGATAAGAGCTCGTTACCGGCAGTTGCTTTGACTAGTTTGTCGATATGCGGTAATGAAAAGCTGTCTTTTGGACAAGCTTTGTTTATATCTGTGAAATAACCACATACTCTCCACTTCCCGTTCTTCTTTTTCACTACCACTGGATTACCTATACGCTATGGGTACTTCACCTCGGTAATAGATCCAATACCGAGCAGTCGCTCGACCTCGTCGTCTTCTGCTCTGGACCTCTCTGGGCCAAGTTTCCTCCGCTTTTGTTTAACCGGTCTATGACACGGATCCACATTCAGCTCGTGAGAAATTATCTTTGGGTCGATCTCCTTCATGTTCTTAATGGACCACGCAAAAGTCGATGCGTTCTTCCTTAGAAGTTCAACAATTTTGTCTCGCATAGGGTCGCTTAGTTAAGACTCTATTCCCACACACTGATCAGGATGTTCGAAGTCCACGATGAACTGTGTGATTTGTTGTTTCGACGACACTTTCTTCATTTCAGCATGGGGTGCCTTGTTTTGACTATCTACTATCTCCTCCGAGGCCCGTACGGCCATAGCGGCTCGGGTCTTGTTTTTCCTTTCGAGTATAAAACAGTTGCAAGTTTTGCTTTGATTACCTCTTTCGGTATGGACTCTGGTGGGGGTTGGGATTTTAAAACATTGATGATAGGTCGATGCTACGGCCTTCATCAGGTGGAGTCATGGCGTCCCCATGACAGCGTTATACGCGGTGGGAGAATCCACGACGCCGAATTCGACGTAATGCTTTATCTCGGCAACTTCGACCGTTAGTTGGATTATTCCAACTATAGGGATCATTCGACCCGTAAATCTCGTTAGGGTTTGGTTCCACTCGTGAATACGTTCGCGAGTACCCATCCTTTGTAGGGTTTCCTTGTAAATCAGATTCACAGAGCTCCAGTGTCTATTAATATGCGATTGACTTCGCAATCGTCTATTGATAGTCTGACCATGAGCGGATCGTTGTGCGGTTGGGTCAAACCCACCGTATCTTGTTCACAGAAAGTTATCTCTAGATTTTCGTAGCGGTTGACTGTGTCTATTTCTGGCTCCTCGTACGGTTGGGTTCGTTGTATGTCTTCTTCCCAATCTTTCATGATCATGAAGGTTCTTCCTTTCCCGGGCTTCGTCGTTGCAGCTACTAGAGCTAGGCTTTCTTTTCTGAACATCTTTGAAAAATTTCTTTCGTGAAAGTTACACAGTAAACCTAATCGGTCCCCTTAGTCGGCGCCAATTTGGTGATACGGGATTGAGCAACAATCCGAGATCGGTCCAAAGAATAGAGAAACTAGGTTTAAACGTAATATCACAAAGAAAAGATCAAGTAAAAAGATGTGTATAGATTTTTCTATTGAAGGAGATATCCTCGTTTTAGAGCAATACATCAAGTATTTATACAAATACAAAGTCGGTCGAACTAACCCTAAAAGATAAATGGAAAATCTCCTAAGAGATAAAAGGAAGTTACACTAATTCTAAGTATTTCCTTTTATCCGAGTTAAGTCTTCCATTTTTATTGTATTCACCGAGGTCAGCTAACGCTCCTCCACAAGCCGAGACGTCTACATGAATCCTCGCTGGCCTATTTCTCTGAGCTAACCTTTTGATCTCCATATCGAGTCGGATCTGAGTCAAGTATGGATACGGATGCTAAACCCGGTACGACCATCGAGTCTTCGGCTCAACAATGCATCTTCAGTAAATACTATCAGAACAAAACTTGTTGAGATAAGTTTCATCCCAATGGTACCTACGAAGCTCTCTGAAGAACTTCTTCTTTTCATACCCTTTCAGATCAGTAGGCATGTCCTCCGCAACAAGGTAATTGGCTATATCAGCATACCAAGGACGAACAGATGAAGAAACAGCGAAGATGTGGTCGTGGAATGCGTCGTGGATGATTTGAGGAAAGCGAGCTAGCGCTCGGTGGAGGGTGTGTCGACCGACACACTCGGGTGGTGTCGACCAACACAGGTTTGAGGGATCTGTTGATCGATACTCATCAGGTGTGTCGATCGACACAATATGTAATTCTCGGGAAACCTACGAATTTTCAGCTTGCAATCCACTCTCAATGAAGTTAACACCCTCCGTAGGGAAGAAATCATCAATAAGAACGTTATCTTCGATCATAATCCTTAAGAGATGATATGCGACTCCATTCTCAACCCCTTTCTTATCCTTAACCTCAACATCAAACTCATGAAGAATAAGTATCCAGCTCAACAAACGTGGCTTCGCATCCTTTTCTGCATGAGATACTTCAACGCTGAATGGTCCGTATGCACAATCACCTTAGAACCAATCAAGTATGGACGAAATTTCTCAAAAGCAAACACTACTGCCAACAATTCCTTCTTAGTGATAGCATAATTCTTTTGTGCATCATCTAGAGTCCGGCTAGCATAGTAAATGGCTTGAAGTTTCTTGTCTTTTTTTTTATCCAAAACAGTTGAAACTGCAAAGTCACTGGCATCACACATAACCTCAAAAGAAAGATCCCAATCTGGAGGTTGTACAATTGGAGCACTCACAAGAGCTTGCTTTATATGTACAAAAGCAGCAAGACAATCAGCATCAAACACAAACTTGACGTCCTTACAAAGCAAGGTGGTGAGTGGGCGGGTTATCTTGGAGAAATCCTTGATGAATCTCCTATAAAAACCAGCGTGACCAAGAAAACTCCTAACAGACATCACACAATTAGGCGGCTGCAAGCTTGTCATAACCTCAATCTTGGCACAATCTACCTCAATCCCATCTTCTGACACTTTATGTCCAAGCACAATGCCACTTTTTACCATGAAATGACACCTCTCCCAATTCAGCACCAAGTTTTTCTCCTCACATCTAGCAAGTACATTTTCCAAATTATCCAAACAGTTTTTGAAAGAAGAACCGTAGACTGAGAAGTCATCCATGAAGACCTCCATGTAATCCTCAATCATGTCAGTGAAGATCGACATCATACATCTCTGAAAAGTGGCAGGAGCATTACATAATTTAAATGGCATTCTGCGATATGCAAACGTGCCATAAGGACATGTAAAAGTGGTCTTCTCCTGGTCGTCTGGGTGAATGGGAATCTGAAAGAACCCGGAGTAGCCATCAAGGAAACAGTAGTATGGGGAATTCGCAAGCCTTTCCAACATCTGATCAATGAAAGGCAACAGCAAATGATCCTTCCTTGTGGTTGCATTGAGCCTTCTGTAATCTATGCACATCCTATGCCATGTTACAGTCCTTGTAGGGATAAGCTCGTTCTTCTCATTCTTAACCAATGTAACCCCTCCTTTCTTAGGAACCATGTGAATCGGACTGATCCCAGAACTATCTGAAATATGGTAAATGATCCCAGCTTCCAAAAGCTTCATAACCTCTTTCTTGACCACTTCCTACAAATTCGGATTTAGCCTCCTCTGATGCTCAACTGATATCTTTGTCCCATCCTCAAGGTGAAGCATGTGCATGCACAAATATGAAGAAATACCTGTAATATCATCAAGAAAATAGCCAACAACTTTGAGAAATTTGCGCAGCTTGCTTAGCAACAAAGTGAGCTCTATATTGTTCAAGTAAGCATTGACAACAACATAATAAGTGGAATTAGGACCAAGAAAAGCGTACTTAAGTCCTGCTGGTAGTTGTTTGAGTTCGATCTTTGGAGTCTTTCCTTCACTCTAATCGCTTAGCTCAGCCGTTTTCTCAGAAACCCCAACCAGTTCCACATTAGCAACCACTTGCTTCACTAGCTCACTGTCATTCATCATCTTAGCATATCCTTTAGAAGCATCCTCCAACTGTCCAGTCTCAATCACAGAGTTAACCAATGTTCTTTCCAAGGGATCAATGGGATAGTTCTCATTAAAAACCTCATGTGCGATATCATCCAATGTATCCACATAGAATGTTTGAGCATCTATGGTGGGTTTCTGAACCAGCTTGTCCATATCGAATTTCATCTCTAAATCCCCCACACATTTAGTAATTCTTCCCCCTTTCACATCAATCATAGCACCAACTGTAGCTAAGAATGGACGTCCAAGAATAAGGAGGTCCTTAGGCTCCTCACAATACTGTAGGATCACAAAGTCAGTAGGAATCAAACAGTCTCCAATCTTGATTGGAACATCTTCCAAAACACCTTCTGGGATCCTCATTGATCGGTCTGCAAGGATAAAAGAAATATTTGTAGGCTGGAAATCTGTCATCCCAAGGCTCGGACCAAGGAGAGTGGCATAAGTTGATGCTAGAACCCAAATCACATAAAGACCGCGGGAACCTATCTGAGAAGATGAAGCAATGAAGTGTGAGTGCTAGAATCTACACAATAAACTTGTCAAGGGTTCTAAGGAAACAGAGAATTCTTAGATGAAAACACGTAAACAAAGATCAAAGAAGAAGTAGTTCTTTATTTCTGTTTGCGTAAGAGCGTATGTGAATTGAATTGCGGATCCTCTTGAATGAGGCGTACAAGATATATTTATACAAGTCTTAAGTCGGCTAGGGCTATTAAAAGATAAGGACGATTTCCTAATTCTTCGGGATATCCTTCCTGCGTAATCGGCGGCCGCTTAGGGTTTCATCCTCGTTCTCGTCCTGGGCCTAGGGCTGAGAAGTCACCTAGGCCCAACTTGAGCTGTTCGCGTCAAAGGTCGGCCCGACTTGTCTGTCTTGCTGCCACGTCGTCCTAGGACTTTTACCATGTCATTCCCGGGGCTTGGGCCTTCTGAGCTCGTCCCAATAAACTTGAGCGGGACAACTCCGACTGTCAGTGGAGAGCTGTAGTCGTCGTCCCAGTAAGAAGACAGAGCTCGTCATGTGCATGAGTAGTGCTCTTGTTCGTAAGCGGAGATCGTCCCAGAGACTGGCAGCGCTAGTTCCAGTGTCTTGCGCGCCTACCTTTGACACTTAGCCATTTCCTTGATAATCTCAGGTGGGGTGAGATTTGACCCCAACAGTTAGCCCCCCAGCTCAGCAGTATCAGTTCTGATGATGCTGAGTTTGAAGAGGAGTAGGTGAAAATGAGGTTTCTCAAGAAAATGTGTCGTTATTGAGACGAGGGCATATCCAGCAATATTGTTGAGCTTTCATGTTTATGTTATGCCTAGCTCAGCAGAATTGGTTCTGCCAAAGTTTACGGAGCTTCTTTCGTTAAGGCTTCCTGTTGTAAGTAAAACTCTGATGAGTCGTGTTTCGTAGCTTGATTTGTTCTTCTGAAATTTTTTTTTTTTTTCTGGTTCGGAAAAATTCACCTCCGCACCGTTTCTGTGCTTGGTGAAAATTTATATTTCTTTCGGAAACTGAAATTGTTTTCTCCGATTACCAAGAACCATTAATGCTAGGTTTTGGTGTTTAATGGCTATATATATCCATTTCCCTTCTCATTTTTCTCACAATATCACTCCTCCCAAAGAAAGGTAAACTTCCTTTCTCTCTCTTCTTTCTCCTTACTTTTTGCTTTAGAAAATTAGGGTTTTTTCTTTTCTTTTTTGACGACGCCGCCACCGCCATTGACGAAACACCACCGTCTTCCCTTCTGCGTTCTCCGGTGAAGCTGCAATTGACATCGTCCTCGGCTCGTTCTTGCTCCACCACACTCGTCAGTCCGTGGTCGACGCCGAAGCGTCGGAGATCTTAGCGAGACCTGTCACTGTTCCGTGCCGCCGCCGTCCAGCACCGAGACTTCTCCGTCGTGACTACATCGGACCGAGAACTCGTCACAAGCAGGCTTCATCGCGTCCGGATTGGATCCATGCTCGGCTTGAATCGAGGCTTGTCGCTTGCAACAGTGGTCGATAACCCGCAGATCTGAGTCGTGGCGAGCTTCATTCGAGTGAGACGCCAACGTCCTCTTCGCCGAATCAACGAATCGAGCTTATCGTCGAAATGGAAGATTCACCAAGCGTGGAGCTTTCTCCGTTAGGTTCTTTCTTGGTTTGATCCGGTGAGATCTTCGTGCCTAGGGCCTCAGCGTTGTTTCGTGCCTGGATCTCGAGAGGAGGGATCATCCTCGGCATCAATATCACTTAACCATTTACGAGTTCGTCCTCGGCATCGATATCATTCAACCATTGACGAGTTCGTCCTCGGCATCAAACACCATTCAATCGCTTCACCGAGAGGAGGACTCGTCCTTGGCATCCATACCCTTGCTAGAGCCGAGGCCATCCGTAGAGGAGATGCGAAGTTCGAACAACTGCCGAGGCTAGCTTGCGTGTTCGATTTTCCGATATATCTCCCATTCGATTTGAGCTTTAGCCGAGGCGTCTTTGATTTCTTGCTGAGCATACGTCTTTTGTTGTTTGTCCGCGAGCTCAACACGAGTAGAGGAGACGAAGTTGACCTAGTTAACTGTCAAGAAACCGCCGAGAGCTTCCCTTTGACCTTCGAGACGAATTGGTTTTGTGTGGAAGATTCTACTTGATATTGCAGTTGTTACTCGTGATTGCCTCAATGTCGAGTTATGCGTCGTCATTTGAGAAATTCTTGGAGGATGTGCTCAAACCAAGAACGACTCGTTTGAGAGACGTATGACGATTTAGCGAGAAAGCTTGCTCAGGCGCTACTTCCAGCTCTTGGCTGCGTCCTTGTTCTAAGGAACGGATGGGACTCAAGTTCCAAGCGGGAACGTTGCGGGGAATCCTAAGAGTCTGTTTCTTGTCAACGAGCCTATTGACGATGCTCCAATTCTTCCCGATGAGCTTGTTGACGACGTTCCAGTTTTTGTTGACGTCAAAGCCGAAATGGAGGAGTTCGATAATGCAGTAGAACAGAGGAGACTTGACCGCCTAGCTGGCTCTCAGAGACGGGCTCTTCGTCGATCTCGGAAGAAGCCTCCTAATGTGAAATTTAAATCTCTGGATCCGCCTGGCTCGACTATTTCGAGCATGAGGTCACTTGGCGTTTTGAGACTCAAGTGTTCTATTTCCGGCGAGATACAACTCATGATGACATCACCATCCGACCGAGCTAATCGACCTCCGGAAGGCTACTTCACGTTGTATGAGAGTTTCTTTGATGCTGCGTATTTGTGGTTTCCCATTCCATACGTGATCCTTGAGTTTCTCACGAAGTTTTACGTCTCAATCTCGCAAATCACCCCCCCCCCCCCCCCCCCCCCGTGGAATCCTCGTTCGAAGTTATGAGTGTGGAGAGACCTTGAATGTCCACCATTTGAGGAATTATCTCGATCTTCGTCGTTATCCTCCCAAAGATAAGCTAATATATTACATTAGCCCTCGAAAGGACTTTCAAACCTTTGACGGTTTTGTCAGCAAAGACCGTCAATGGATGAACTTTTTCTTCTACGTTCCTGTCTGTAGAGAAACCTTGGGAGACGGGATTGACTTGATACGAACAAGATGGACTAGGAAGGGTAGTTGATTCCATTGATTCTATTAGGAATGCATTTGCCTTGCGTGATGCTTTTACGGCTTTTTTTTATATTGCCACTTTTGACTGTTTTTAACCATTGTTTCGTTTATGGCTGTTTTGCAGTGAGTAACATGATTCTGAAGATCCCAAAGAACGCGCAGGCTACAAATACGCTTCTTGCATCTCGAGGGTGCAACTAGGAGAAGGACTTTTCTTTGCGACGTGTCCAGAAGGCGAGAGCTTTCTTTGGCGGATCTTCAGTTTCGAGCTTTTGCTTTTCAGATCGGTCCGAAGAGGTTCAGTCATAGATGGGGAAACGATCGTTTAGAGAGTTAGCTTCTGGCAGCGCAGGTGCCTCTGAGGCAGTCGCACCGCCGAGCACTACTTCCACGCCGAAGACCGTTTTTACGCCTAGCACTACTCCAGCGGCGCCGAAAGCTACTTCTGTGCCTAGCACCATTCCCGCGCCTAGCACTGCTTCTGCTGCGAAGAAGACTACTCGCATGCCATCGAGTGTTGTTCTAGGCATGCCTCCGTTCCCTTGGCCTCTTCTCGTTTTGGGGAAGACGCGAGGAAGAAGGTGAAAGGGAAGGCGCACGAGACCGTGACGAGAAATCACCGGGGGAGCGAGCCTCGAGGCGACGACAAGAGAGAGACGAAGAGGCCGAGGACCGACCCTCCTTCACCTTCTGTCCGTGTTTCGCAATCGGTCTTTTATGATGATGCTGCTGCTGCGTGTCTCTTTGCCACCATGGCCTTTTCTGATGATCCTTACACTCGCGTTCGCGCATCCTCTTCCGGGACGATGTCACGTGCTGGGCTTAAGGTATCATCCGCTCTGTTTTGACACTTGCTTCTTTTACTCATGTGGATGTTCTGACATTTTATTTACTTCTCTATTTTTTCATAGTTTCTCGCCTTTGTGAACCGCGTGGGTCACAAGCTCGAGGCGGAGATCGAGAAGTAGAAGCTTCGTGCCGATGATTATGCAAAGGGGGAGCTCGCTGCTAAGACCAAGCGTAACAAGTACGCTGAACAGCAGGAGAAGAGGAACAAGGAGCTTGAGAGGGCACTTAGAGACAACAAAAGACTCCGCGTGGAGAACGAGAAGCTAGCCGAGAAACTTGAGACTGCGAAGAAGGACGCGAGCAATTCGTTAGATTGTTTGACGAGGCGTAACGAGCAGGTCGGCGAGCTGAAGACGCAGGTTGGGCAGAAGAGGGAGTTGCTAAATACGGCTAAGGCTCTGATTGTGGACCTTCATGAGAAGTTCGCCATCGCCAAGGCTAAGTTCGTGGAACTAAAAGGCGACCCGCAAGACAAGATGGTCTTTCAAATTCAGAGAGAGGCCAATCTCGACTTTGTGAAGCAGCTTTTGGGACTGTTTCCGGACAGAATGGTCCCTAGACTTGAAGACGAGCTCGCGTCTCTTACTGCGGATGTGGAGGCGAATGTAGGTGATGAGGAATACTTTGATAAATTGATGGAGAGCCTCGGAGAATGCTTGGACGTGGTTCTTCCTGAGGGTAGTTTCTTGTTTCCCTTTTATTTTTTAGGTGAATTGATATGGGGAGCTTTAGATTATATTTATCTTTGGAATCGTTTTTAGTTTCCCAAGCCCACGTTGCCGAACCATAACGTGTCTTGAAAAGCTCGTAGCGTAGGCCGGTGTGGTGGATGTCTCAGGATCGATCATGTCTTTGGAGAACGCAGGCAGACTTTTGCAGGTATTATACCACGCCTAACTTCATCTTTATGTGACTCCACCGAATTTCTTAGAGTCTTTATGTGAATTTGGTTTCAACAAATGTCTTTGGTCTTTTCGCAAGAGATGAGGATTGATAGCGCTGGGCTTCTCAAGAACCTCATGATTAGCGAAGACGGACACATGTCCTTTGCTGGTGACGACGAAGTCGAGGTGACTACGATTGCAGCAGAGAAGACCAGGATCGGTGGGGATGCCGCTGAGATCGAGAAGACTGTTGCTGATAACGACGGAGCCGAGAAGGCTGTTTCAGAGAAGGCGGGGCTTACGACTCCGGTTACTTCTTCGGAAGCGGCCAAAGACGAGGAGGCTCATCCTTAGCTGTTTCGCGCATCTGTTAGCGCTTTTGATATATTTTAGACTTTGACTTTGATTATGCGCCTAGATGACTGCTTTATGTTTTCGGCTTTTAGATTTTTGACTTTGATACTTCATCGACTGGATGGTTTTTATCCATAGACAATTTTTCCTTGTATTTTTTACAAGACGGTAATGGATGCGGCTTTATCTTATTGATATTGGTGAATCAAAGTGATTGAATGTTGTTTTTGGACCAGGCTTCTTTGAACAATATGGAAAGGACGTAAGTCCTTGATTGATTGCGTTGCTGGGTTTACAGAATGGTTGTTTAGGTTCACAAGCACACTTCTTTTTTAATGTGCCTGCTCTTATAACGATCCATTACTTTTGATCAACGTCATTGTTGGGTTTCTCGAGTGATCGTTTGGGTTTACAGATGCATTTCTCCATGAACGCACCTACTCTTAAATGAACACTTATATTTCTATAGCGCGCTGTATCCGAAGTTGGATGTTTTGTGTAAGAAATCTGCAGATTTTTCTTGGTTTGAGGTCGCCACTGTGGCCAGCAGTGGCGGTTGGGAATAAGTTGGTCTGTTTAGTAAGACTTTTATTCAGTTCGTAGAAGATGTCAGATAAAGTATTTGAATAGCGGAAATTTGGAACATGTGTTTCTCTTATTTCCATGAAAATATGCTAAAAAAGTGGGAGTATACGAGTATACGTACCCCACTCCCCCCCCCCTTTTGGGAGGATGGGGGCAACTGAACCCATCCAAAAATGGGCTGCCTACGTACCCTTTGTAGGGATCAAGTCGCCCGTAGTTCATGCAGAGATTGCTAAAAGATTAGCCGGTGTTAATGGAATCGCCTTCAAGGTTGTACTAATGGTAGTACGTCTTCAAGTGCTTTGCATTCCATGAATTTGGAATGGGAGCGCCTGCCATGTTGGCAAGCTCGTATACGCCAGGTCGGACCACCTTTGTAACTTTGTATGGTCCTTCTCAGTTAGCTCCGAGTTTGCCTGCATTTCGTTCCGCGGTGTTCTGAAATAATTCGCGCAGGACTAAGTAGCCTTCATGAAATCGTCTCTCCCTGACGTTAGAGTTGTAGTACCGAGCGGCTGCATTCTGGTAGTTAGCTATTCTGATCAAAGCTTTGTCGCGCTGTTCGTTGATTAGGTCCAGCTCGTCAAGTAATAACAAGTGGTTTAGCCCTTCTTGTTCGGGGAGGAGGTAACGTCGAACTCCTGGAAATCGGACTTCGGAGGGGACGACGCATTCTATTCCATAAACCAGGGCGAACGGTGTTTCGATAGTAGCTCTTCGCGGCGTCGTGCGATGGAACCACAACACGCCTTCAAGCACGTCTGCCCAGCAGCCCTTCTTAAAGTCCAAACGTTTCTTGAGGCCGTCGAGAATTGTCTTGTTTTCTGCCTTTGCTTGGCTGTTACCTTGGGGATATCTAGGCGTAGACTTGCTGAGTCGGATCTTCCACTTTTCGCTGAACGTTTCGAACTGGTTAAGGATGAATTGAGAGCCGTTATCCGTCACAACTTCGTATGGCACGCCAAGCGACTGATGATGTTCCTCCACACAAAACTTTCTACGTGTTTATCTTTCATATTAGCGTAGGCTTCAGCTTAAACCCATTTGGAAAAGTAGTCTGTCAAAACTAGCAGAAAACGTTTCTGTTTGGACGGATGAAGCGGTCCAAAGGTGTCCATGGACCAACTTATGAATGGGTACGGAGAAGTGACGGATGAAAGCATCTCGGTTGGTTGATGAATTTTTAGAGCGTGACGCTGACACTTCTCACATTTTGCTGCAGACTTCTTGCAATCACGTACCATAGTAGGCCAATAGTGGCCATGACGTTTGATTTTAATTGCTAGGGCGCGTCCTCCTGAATGGTTACCACAGTATCCGTTGTGGACTTCTGTCATGGTCTACCTTGCTTCTTCGCCTTCGACGCAAGCAAGTAAAGGGCCGGACAAGCTCCAACTGAAGACATTGTCGTCAAGTAAGGTGTACCGGGCGGCCTGCGCACGTAACGTGCGAGCTACCCACTTGTCTTTTGGTAGTTCACCGTCGTTGATGTACCCGCGGATTAGGTCCATCCATATTTCGTCGCATCCATAATCGGGCTCAGCAGCAGGCGTAGGAGCTTCCCCTGTCTGGTATGTTGCAATCGATAGTCGTGATGGGTCCGGGTCTGTTTGGGTTAGTGGAGTGTTTTTGGCGGCGTCATTCATCTCGACGTCGTCTTCAGTGACGTCGGTCATTACAATGTTCTCGCCATCATTCTCTCCTCGTTGCTGAGTAACTTTGGTTTTTCTGGCAGCTTGAGATCGGGTGATGATAGCGAGGCTTACTGCTGGCAGGATACTTGGGAACTCAATGAACTCTACTGGTATCATCCGTTTCAGAGACGGGTCTGACATGGATGCAAGATTTGCCAAAGCGTCAGCATTAACATTCTCTCCTCTCAGAATTCGTGTGAGCGTGAATTACTTAAACTGCGCAGCTAATTCTTTTGCCAATCCTAAGTAGGCCTCCATACACTCGTCCTTTGTTGCGTATTCGCCACTGAATTGGTTGACTACTAACAGCGAATCGGAGAATACGCTGATTTCTTTGATGTTAAATGCGCGAGCAAGACGTAACACGGCAAGGATCGCTTCGTACTCAGCTTCGTTGTTTGACGCTTTGAAGCCGAGTTGGAAGGATTGTTCGAGGATCTCTCCGATTGGAGACGTTAGTCGTATTCCTACGCCATAACCACTTTTGGATGAAGAGCCGTCTACGTGGAGTTGCCATTCTCCAGATAACGTTGCTTCTTGGGACGAGTCCTCCTTTGCGATGTCTCCCTCAGGGTGTTCGGAAAGAAAACCTGCTAACACTTGGGATTTAGCGCAGGATCGCCCGCGATACTCGATGTCGTATTCGCTAAGTTCAACTGTCCATTTGGCTAGTCTGCCAGATTGACTTGGACTGTAGAGAACAAAACGCAGCGGGAAAGTGGTAAGGACGACGATTGAATGAGATTGGAAGTAGGGTCTCAGTTTTTGCGTTGCCATCACGACAGAGAGCGCAAGCTTCTCCAGCTGAGGGTACCTTGTTTCCGCATCAGTTAGTGTCTTGCTGACGTAGAAGATAGGCTTTTGTTCGCCTCGTTCTTCTCGTACCAATACCGTACGGACGGCTGTGCCAGATACGGCGATATACATAAAGAGGGGTTCGCCAGTTGAAAGCGTCTTCGCACTTCTCTGTCCATTCGAACTGCTTATACGCGCGTAGATCTTGAAATGAACCGGTTCAGTGCAGCTACTCATCCTGTGAGTCATTGGACTTCTCACTTGTTCCTTGGAGAAGCCATCTGGATCAGACCGCTGATCTTCTTTGGGTTGGCCTCGATAACTCGGTGAGTGACTAGGTATCCCAGGAATTCACCTGAAGTAACCGCGAATTTGTGCTTATGTTGACGATTTAGGATATGTCGACCGACACTCATTAGGTGTGTCGATCGACACAAAATCTGGAACAAAGAGTTCTTCTTCCTCAACATCCTCAAGCTCCTCCATTTTCTCGATTTTAAGCTCATTCCTCTGAAGTGGCTTGATAACCTTCCTACTTCTGGTCGTGATAGCTGCTACATCATGCTGCTTAGGATTTGTATCAGTTTTGGCTGGAAGAAACCCCTCCTGTCTTCTCACATTCTCTGCAGTTTGAGCGACTTGAGTATCAGGCTTCTTCATACGAATGTTCATGGCCTCATTCTTCCCATTCAAGTTAGTGTATAGGATATCCATCTTTCCATCGAAGTTCACTGTCATCTTCTGTTGACCCTCAAGAATCTGATCAAGCATAGCTTTCGTGTCGCTCTCTGAAGACTTAGCAGGTACTGGTTGATAAGATGAAGATCCATAGCTCCTTTGGTTGTTGTTGCTGCCATATTGCTTCTGATAATCACCCTTATGATACAGAGACCTCTCAACATAGCTAGGAGAACTAGGATTTCCTGAGAATGAGCTCTTCTGGTTGTAACCATTGTACCCCAAGTTCTCTGACTGATTCCCAAACCTCTGATTCGGGTACCCATTCTGGTTGATGTAGTTGATATCTTGTTCCATATCCTTATCCTGAAAGAATGTGTTAACTTCTGGAGCAAAATGAACTGCTTTCCTCCCCACTAAAAGGTTGTGAACAGAATCAATCTTAGCTTTCACCTCAGCAATCTCAACTCTACCTGTAATACCTCCTTCTTGTCGTCTCTCCTGATCAATCTTCTTCGTGTTGTTCCTTGAAGCCACGTTCTTGATTAGCATGAGACAGTCTGCTCGAGATCTAGTCTTGAAATCCCTGTTACTAGCAGAATCAAGAGTCATCTGATGCCCCTAATCAATCCCTCTGAAGAAAATACTCAAAAGTTGAACCTCTGTGAAGACGTGGTGTGGACAATCTCTCTGATAACCTTTGAAACGTTCCCACGAAGTCTTGAACGATTCGGTTGGACCATGACCAAAAGAAGAGATTTTTGCTCTCAAATCATTTTAACGCGAATCATCGTAAAAATGGCTCAGGAAAGCGTTCTTTTTATCATTCCAAGTGGTCAGTGAAACTGGCTCCAACTGCTTCAGCCAGTAAGCTGCATCCCCAGCTAGAGAGTATGGGAACACCTTACAGAAGACGTAATCAAGAGACACCCCATTTGCCTTGATGCTAGATGCGAGGTCTTCGAACCTTTCAAGATAATCCATGGAATGTTCTGAAGGATGTCCATGGAACTGATGCTGAGCCAATAGTGAGAAGAAAGCAGGCTTCAGCTCAAAATCCTTCCTAGCGAATCCAGGAGGTTGGATCGCTGCCTTGTTGGCGTAATACTCCTCTAGACGGTTGTAGTCTCCCAAAGTACGCTGATTTACCACAACCTCCTAAACCTGACGATCAGCCAGAGCGCGCTCACGCTCTCTTCCAGCTGCATTGTCTACCTCAGCTGCCTCAACAACCACATTACCCGCAGCATCGAGCTTCTTACCCTGATCATTGTACTTGTTTCCTTCCCTGTCAACCAACTGACCCTCTGCATTCGGAAGCATAATCAAAGTTTGTCGCACCATGTTAGCTTGCCTCGCTGTCTTTCTGTTTTCTCGCTCTAAAACTCCTATCTCATCAACGAAATCCTCTAACTGTTGATCCTTGTTGCTTCTGGTTTTGCGAGATTGCGTACACCGGAAACACCAAAAACAAACGAGAGGAAATCAAAAATTAGTAACAAAAGAAAAGAAAAACTTAGTCTATATTCTAGAATCAAAACTCTAATGGTGAAATTGATTCCCCGGCAACGGTGGCAAAATTTTATAGGCTCAAATTTAATTATGGGCTAGACTCTCTCAAATTAAAAGGTCATCGAGGTCGAATCACTGCGAATCAATTCACATGATAAAGCTTATAACTTCGAATTACGCCAAGCCACTGATGTAATGTAAATGCAAAAACAATTCGAAACAGAGAAAGATTGTTGTTTTCTTAAAATTCAATTAAACAAAAAGCTAGGTTTTCAGGAAATTCTCAGGATGAATCATAATAAAGGATGTTAGGATTTAATTAAGAATTGTTCTCGAATTTGAAACACTAAGGTATAATTAACCAACTTCCGTTGCAAAAACTAACTATGCTTAAACTCTAGAAAGCCAAATTCATTTGCGAATTCAATCAATTTAAAAAAGCGTTAAGTCTAAGTTCCAATTTGTTCACAAAATCCCTAAACCAAATTCCTTTGCGAATAGGAGACTTTGCTCATCTAAGATCTTGTTCAAGTTAATCAATTACACTTCGGTGTCAATTTATCAACCTAGGATATCTAATTTAGGGTCGCGAATCCTAAACCAGAGTTAAAGCAATCTAGATGAATAACTAATATGATAATCCAAACAAGTGATTTGAATCTAACAATTCATCTTCGATCCTTTCGAATAACCGTAAACCTAACAAGAAATGAAAAGCAGAAAACTCAGAGATAAACGTTTCCAAAGAGTTTTTCTTGTTTGAGTGTTCGTTTAAGGTGTTTTAAAAAAGAAGGAGATGAAGACAGTTATTACCCGTTTTAAAAGAATAGAGGAACAAACAGTCTAATCAGATCGGTTTGTCAATTGGATTAATATTCTGAGAGTTATGGTTGTTTTTCCGAGAGAGATTCGTGCAGAATTGGATCTGCGATCAATCCATTTTGTGGATGTTTTCCCGTCGACCAACAGGAGTTAGGAAGCGATCTGTAGAGCGTTGGAAAGGTCTCGGTCTCACGATTCCATATCAGGTTTCTGATCATGATTTTGTGGTAATCTCCATTCTCAGTGTGTTTTCGAAATCTGCATGTTGTTTCTGTTTTTAGAAACCCTAATCAGATTTAGGGGAAACCTCAATTGGTTTGGTTGACCAATTTGAATCGGGTCGGTTTAGTTGATCAAATTGGTTGGTTTAGTTTAGTTAACTGGATTGGTTTGGTTGGTTGGGTTAACCGACTGGTTTGGTTTGCATTGTTCATCAGGCAAAGGTCCAGAGGTCAAAGGAGCATTCACTACAAGAAAACAAGTAATTAGTGACGCCTATTTGTGACTGATTTTGCCGTCACAAATTTTGCGACTAATTTGCAACGCTTTTGCTACTCCTTAGCGACAGCTAAAACAATAGTCACAGAAACGTCACTAATTTGTGACTACCAAAACATGTTGCAGAGTAGTCGCACATTAATGACGTTTCTGTGACTAACATAACGCGCGTCGCAAATTTGCAACACCCGTGTGACACCAACAATAGTCACTAATATGTGTCGCAAAGGAGTCACTAATCTGTGAAGCTTTTGTGACGAATTCTGGGCGTGGCAACAGCGTGGGAAAGGAGTCACTCCAGCTATGTCGGTAACCATGTCGGCAAGGAAATAAAGTAGGTGACACGTGAAAAATAAGGGCGTTAGCTTGCCCACCTACTTATGTAGGTTGTCACAAATGCGTCGCAAAAGAGTGAGACAAGAGTCACAAAAGAGTGACAATGGCGTCACAAATTTGTGACTCCGAAATTACGTTGCAAAGTAGTGGCAAATATTTACCTATATATATGAGTGCATCGGTTGGTATGTTACTCATTCAGTCCGATCAACCAAAAAAAAAATTCTTTAAAAAAAAATCAAATTTTCAAGAAAAAAATCATGTGGAACTCATCTAGAGATTGGATGTACAGAAGGATCGATCCGCAGACGTATAATCTCTCGACCGAATTTTTGGAAGGAGTGAAGGAGTTTGTGAATTTCGCAAGTATCCAGGAGTTGGCTATCAGCAGCAACGGTAAGACTTACTGTCCTTGTGCGAAATGTAAAAATGGGGGTAGTGTGAAACCTATTAGAAAAGTTTCAAATCATTTGCATCAAAATGGGTTTATGGAAGATTATTATGTGTGGACCGAACATGGGGAAGATTATAATGTAGTTGGGGCAGGACCTACTAGTAGCAATTACGTAAATGATGATTTTATTAGTGGTAATGAACCAATTAATTATAGTGGTGAGGATGTTTACGCTGGAATGGTGCATGATGCATTTCATGGTTCTACGCCATTAAATGATTATCATCATGATGAACATGGTCATAGTGGAAATGATCATGTTTATGAAGAACCTACCCATGAGGCGAAACAATTCTACGACTTGTTAGAAGCTGCAAACACCCCATTATATGATGGTTGCCAAGAAGGTCATTCACAATTATCATTAGCTGCTAGGTTCATGAACAACAAGGCAGACCACAATTCATCTGAAAATTGCATAGATTCATGGGCAAAAACATTTACAGAGTATTTACCACAGCCTAATAAGGCGACTGGTTCATACTACGAGACGGAAAAGTTAATGCGAAAACTAGGCCTGCCGTATCATACATTCGATGTATGCATAGATAATTGTATGCTCTTCTGGAAAGAAGATTCGGTGTTGGAGCATTGTAGGTTTTGTGGAAAACCAAGATACAAGGAAAGTCAAGGACGGAAAAAAATACCGTACAGCAAGATGTGGTATCTACCAATCGCTGACAGACTAAAGAGGATGTACCAATCAACAAAGACGGCATCATCGATGAGGTGGCATGCTGAGCATGAGTCAGAAGACGGAGTAATGTGTCATCCATCAGATGCGGCAGAGTGGAAAAATTTCAATCAAAAGTATCCAAGTTTTGCAGAGGAAACGCGAAATGTTTATCTGGGATTATGTACAGACGGTTTCAACCCATTTGGAATGTCAAAAAACCACTCGTTATGGCCTATAATCCTGACACCCTATAATTTACCCCCGGGTATGTGCATGGGAAGAGAGTATTTGTTTCTTACCGTTTTGAACTCGGGACCAAATCATCCAAGAGCCAGTCTAGATGTTTTCCTCCAACCCCTGATTGAAGAGTTAAAAGAGTTATGGTGTAACGGAGTTGAGGCGTATGATGTGTCATTGAAGCAAAACTTCAACCTTAAAGTTGTTTTGTTGTGGACGATAAGTGATTTTCCGGCATATGGGATGTTATCAGGATGGACGACGCATGGGAAATTATCATGTCCGGTGTGTATGGATGACACAAATGCATTTCAATTGAAGGCTGGGAGGAAGACTTGTTGGTTTGACTGTCACCGAAGATTTTTGCCTGCACAACATCCTTTACGGAAGAACAAAGTTAACTTTTTGAAGGGGAAGACTGTAATGAACGAGGACCCACCAACATTTTTAACTGGAGAACAGGTTCTCCGCCGTATCCGGTATGCGAAGGCGCCAAGAACATCTGATTGTGGTGGAAATGGACATCATATCAAACCGGTCGGCTACGGAGATTGGCATAACTGGCATAAAGAAAGCATTTTTTGGGAGCTACCGTACTGGTGTGACCTTGATCTACGACACTGTCTTGATGTGATGCACATCGAGAAGAATTTTTTCGATAACATCATGTATACCCTTATGAATGTTAAAGATAGATCAAAAGACACTGTCAAAGCAAGACTAGATCTTGAAAAATTGTGTGCGCGGAAAGAATTGCATGTTGATGATCATGGCAATGCCCCATTCCCAATTTGGAGATTGAGTTCAAAAGCAAAAGATGTCTTACTACAATGGGTGAAAAATGAGGTTAAATTTCCAGATGGGTACGTAGCTGACTTAGCAAGCTGTGCAGACATTAGTGGAGGAAAATTTTCTGGAATGAAAAGTCACGACTGTCATGTCTTTATGGAACGCTTACTTCCGTTTGTATTTGCAGAACTGCTCCCTCCAAAAGTGCACCAAGCATTATCAGGTATATAGATATATATAAAAATTGTCATTTCATCATGTTATTATTTAGCTTTTTAAATAATACTTATATATACATCGATTATTTGTAGGAATTGGAGCATTTTTCCGTGATCTAAGCAGCAGGTCGTTGGATATAAGTCGTGTCCTACTTTTGAAGGAGAACATTGTGATGATACTTTGTAACTTGGAAAAAATCTTTCCGCCTTCTTTTTTTGATGTGATGGAGCACCTACCCATACACTTGCCATACGAAGCCGAGCTTGGTGGTCCTGTGCAATATAGGTGGATGTACCCGTTTGAAAGGTTTTTTAAACATTTGAAAGGCAAAGCGAAGAACAAAAGATATCCAGCTGGATCGATCGTTGAATCGTACATTAATGATGAGATTTCTTATTTCTCACAACACTACTTCGCCCCTCATATTTCTACAGCTAGCAAAAGAAGGTAATTAATAGTCATGTTATTTAGAAGCGTGCATGTTTGTTGCTTTTTTAAAAGTAAGCAGAATTGTTATTAATTATTGGTAAATTCATTATGCAGGGCAAGTCGGTACGATGAAGGTGAAGTACCTATCTACGATTGTGAAGTACCAGATATATTTACTGAAGTAGGTCGTCCTAGTGGAATATGTACAGAATCTTGGTTAACGGAGAATGATTACAAGTACGCACATTCATACGTTTTGCGTAATTGCTCATATTTCCGACCGCTTGAAAGGTAACTTAACTGCTAGGATCATTATTAAATTAAATATATGAATTGATAATATTTTTTACCAAGTTATTCATAATCTAGTATTTCGTAAAACATACAGTTTAGTGGATGCACAAATTCGAATTGACAATCCTCGACTTACTGATGTTGAAGTCATAGCAAAAAGAGATGATGAATTTCATATATGGGTCCGCCAATATGTATGTATCCATCATACATTGTTTCGCTCGTAAATATATTGTTTCGCTCAACGCAGTGATATTTTAACCCTTCTATGTGTATATAGGTTGAAGCAATGAAAAGTAAAGAAAATTTTCCCATGTGGGTTCGCGATATAGCAAACGGGCCTGAAGGCAAGATTAGGTCATGGCCTATGTATTTTACAAGGGGGTATTTGTTTCATACAAAGGCCTATGGAAAAAACAAAAAAACAATGAATTATGGGATTTGTGTGCGAGGAAAAAATTATTCTGAAGAGGCTAGCGAGGATGATTTTTATGGGACCATTAGGAAAATTTTTGAGATCCAATATCCAGGATATTTGAATTTGAAAATTGTACTTTTCTACTGCAAATGGCATGACCCTACACCCGGGAAAGGAACTCGAACGAGCGCGGGAGGCATTATCGACGTGCTACAATCCGGAAAATATATAGCAAACTCATACGATCCATATGTATTAGGTATGAATGATCTCATCACATACAAGACAGTATACATTATTGTTCTTCTATTTTCTTATAATGGAACTAATTTTAATTATATTGCAGCGTCTCAAGCAGATCAAGTATGTTTTTTGCCATACCCAAATCCTAAACGTCCTCGAAAAGTTTGGCTATCAGTATTAAAAGTTAATCCAAGGAATCGTGTTGAAGGAAAATTTAAGGACAATGAGCTTGTGATTTTGCAACAAACTGAGGATGATGCAGTAACGGAGACGGTCGAAGACATCAACGTTGATGGTCTAGTTGATGGAAATCATCCAATTGAGTACATTGATTTTGAAATTGCTGATTGCGATCCAATGGATGAATTTCGATGTAATTTATCATCTTCAGAAGAAGACGTAGACGAGAACGAAGATGAAGAAATTTAAATCACAATTTAGATATAGTAGTAATTTATGTTGTAATTGTGTGGAAAAAAATTGTTAGATTTTAAAATTCGGGAGCGTGTATATATATTTTTTAGTCAGAGAAACAAACAGATGCCTTCAGTGGTCCAACGGTATCGCAGCTGATTAATACTTCCTATACACCCGAGTTCGGGCATCAGTACAACCACATTTTTTTTAAATCTTCGTCCGCGTGTATATATATATTTCTTACTCTGGTAAGGAAACGAATGCCTTCAATGGTCTAGTGGTTTCACATCTCTCTTAAACTTCCGGTAGACCCGAGTTCGACCCCAGGTACAACAACATTTTTTTAAAATTGTCACGAAAATGTTACTTGTATCACGTGCTATATACCTTTTATTCTGATAAACAAACGAATGCCTTCAGTGGCCCAATGGTTTCGTATCTCATTTACACCCTGCAGACCCGAGTTCGAGCCCAGGTGTAACCACAATTTTTTATTTTTCCTTCTTAGAGTTGTCACTAAGTAGTTGCAAATGTGTCGCTCATTTGCAACGCATATGTGACTCTTTAGAGTTTGAGATTATCGGATGTCAGATTAAAAAATGTGTTACACATTCGTCACGACTGCGTCGCAAAAGAGTGACACTTTAGTGACGCCTTTCCAACTACTTCTTAGAATTTTGCAAAATTATACAACATTGTTGAATTACATACAGTATATTATCCTATATTTACATTTTCGTAACACACAATAGTCATAACAAGTCTGAAAATAAAGAAATTACATAGTCAAGTGGAAATGTTTGATTGTAGGTAAAGTCATAAGGAGTTTTAATGAAATTTAAGGTAAAGTGTGTGATTTTCTTTAGATAAACTTTATTAGTACTCAAAACATGCTAAAAAGTCAATTAAATGGATAAGAATACATTAGAACTTCAAATGTAAATTCGAAAAGATCAATCTATAAGTAAAAAATGTTTAGGGTTTAGGGTATGGGTCTGTTTCGTCACAAATGTGTCATAAAAGCGTCACAAATAAGTGACTATTTAGCCACGTATGTTTGGCTCCAAACGAAAATAATTGGGTTAGAACCCGGGAAATTTTGGGCCTTTTACGCGGGCTAGTCTGGCCCACAAACAAAATATTAGCGACGCTTTAGCGACGCTTTTGTGACTCGTGACCTACATATATAAACAAAAAAACCCCAAATTAGAAACCCTAATCCCTAATTCGACTCTCTCTCTCTCTTTCATCTCTCTCGCATGTTCTCTCGATTCTCTGTCGAGTATCTCTCGATTCTCTGTGAATCGTTCCTCGATTCTCTGTGAATCGTTCCTCGATTCTCACTCGAGGCTTCATCTCTCTCTCGATCTTTCAATCTCTTTTTCTCTCCTTTCTTCGTCGGTTCATCTTCTCTCTCTCTCTTTCATCTCTCTCGATTCTCTGTCGAGTATCTCTCGATTCTCTGTGAATCGTTCCTCGATTCTCTGTGAATACGATTCTCTGTGAATCGTTCCTCGATTCTCACTCGAGGCTTCATCTCTCTCTCGATCTTTCAATCTCTTTTTCTCTCCTTTCTTCGTCGGTTCATCTTCTCTCTCTCAATTCTCTGTCGATTCCATTACAAACCCTAATCCCCAAATCCAGAAACCCTAAACAAACCTTTCTCTAATCTCGTACAATTTTTGCTTTGTCTCTTTCTCTGATCTTCATCTATCTCTCTCTATAATTCTGTCTCTCTTTCTCTCGATTCGACGAATCGATATGGTTGTTACGACTAGAGGAGGTCGCGGAGGTCCTAACGGGCGAGGCCGTGGAGGTACACAAGGGCGAGGCCGTGGTAAACAAACCGTCGGTTCAGGTTCTCGTGTGAAACCAACCGTCGGTCATACTGGTGGTGTGAGCGGACCCAGCGGTCCTACTGCTGCTCTCACTAAACGCACCAAAGTAGCTCCTGGTGGTGTGAAACAAACCGGCCGTCATGCTTCAACATCACGTGCACCACCACCTGTCAGTAGGCGAGAGGGTAAGGGTAGAGCCGGCGGTCTTGATACGCTTGCAGCGGTTATCGAGGTTGCTACAACTACAGGAGGAAGACCAGAGATAGACAGCGCCGGAGAGGTTCCTGCCAGACAGAGCGGTCATACACCACCGCAAAGAGTTAGGTCAACCGGTGGTGGTTCTTCGTATTCCTCCAACCCGACTGGTCGTTCTCCACCCGTGGTGAGTAGATCTCAAGACTCTCAGGCGACCGTCTCTGTTTCTCGAACCAGGTCTGTTCCTCATCAGTTCGGAGATACGACTAATAGGCTTCCGTTTGCTCAACTAACGGCTAGAGCTACATCCGGTGACCACCTCTCTAACCTCAACCTGAATGACCAACCTCGGCACCAATCCTCTCAGACTCGCCACATAGAAGAAGAGGTTGAGAATGAAGATGAGGAAGATGAGGAAGAAGAGGAAGATGCAGATGATTTCGGAGATGGTGGACCAAACCAAGCTGAAGAATTCGATGGTTATCACGAACCAGAAGGGCTAGATGATGAACAACTATTGGAAAACGTCTTGGCTCTTCCAGGAAGACAACGACTACCCCTCCTCAGTGAGGTTCCTATCCGAGATAGCTTATGGTAAGTTTTATTTGTATTTTTCTTCTGGTTTAGCTAACTAGTTTGACTGGATTTTTTCATCTGCTTTAGTTTTTCTTGAATTTCATTTGAACCATTTTCATTGCCTTTGTGTAAGTGTGTATGTTTGTCTGATGTGCTAGGTTTACTCGGAACAATGGAATATTGACCCGTTGCATTGCTGGGATCTTTCGTCGGAAGTTCGATGGCCCATACTACAGCTGGGGTGTCACTCCAATAGTTAAACAAGAACTATATTTCCGGACGTTTGCGGTAATGTTTCACTCTCCTCCTTCTCTCTGTTTTAAGTTTTTTTGCATGTTTCATTTAGATTTTAACTGAGCTTTTCTACTGTGTAGCGGAAATACAACTGGGATATAGGGATCACGGAGCTTGTTAGAGCTAACTTCAACAGGATTGCTACGAAACGGATGCGAGGAATAGTGAGTCAGGTTAGGAGGAAGGGTGTTAGGCCAATTTGGATTGGTACCAAGCTTTGGGCACATATGTGCAACTATTGGAAAACTCCAGAGGCAATCACTAAGAGCAACACTGCTTCAAACTCCCGTACCTCTACTCGTGGTGGACTTGGGATCTACAAACACGTCTCTGGCCAAACATCTCACTTGACTGTTGAGCAACAAATGGTAAGACTTTAATCTTTTTCTATTCTCTATTCTCTACTTACTTAATTACCTTTTTCCTCACTTCTTTTTCTACAGGAGGCAGAACTAGGGAGACCTGTCTCCTTTGGAGAAGTATTTGTCAGGACCCATACAGCAGCAGATGGAACGTTTGTTGATCTAAAAGCGAAGCAAATCTCTGATGCGTATGAGATGCGACTGGCAGAGGTTCTCGAACAAGACCCAGGCGCTGGAGCAGAGGACCCTGACTTATCCTCTGAGCTTTCCACTCACCGCAACCTCACCGTTGACGAGAAGAATCAGCTTTTCCTTAAGGTTATTGTACCTTTCTCTCCTGGTTTCCTCTCCTGCTGTCTTTATATCTGTTGAGAATCTGGATTTGTGATTGTTGTTGCAGTGTACTGAGTTCGATCAAAAAGGCAACCCTTTTGGAATTGGTGGTTTGTCTCAGACCTTCAACAAAGGGAAAAGAAAGGTACAATATGCAACCTCATCTTCTGCTGCGGTTGACCTTGAAGAGCTCCAGGAAGAGATGAAATCTGCTCGTCAGAAGATAGCTGAACACGATGAGGAGATTAGGCGACGTGATGAGGAGAACCAGAAGCGAGATGAGGAGAACCAGAAGCGGGATGAGGAGAATAGGCGACGTGATGCTGAACTGCTTGAGCTAAGGCAAAGTCAGTCCCGAGTCTCTGAAATGGAGAAGCTCCTCTCCTTTTTGAAGAAAGACGATCCGCGCATCGCTGCATACCTCGACGCTGCAAATGATGATTCCAACAGTTAAAAGGTTTCTTTCTTTTGTTTCTCTAACTCTCTACCTTCTCTAAACAATGAACTTACTTCACTTTTTCTAATGTTTAATTAACGGCTTAAGTAATGCTATGTATAATTATCTACTTTGCTTTTTGTTTCTTATGTAATCCAAACCTTTATGTGATGTTTCTTTCTCCAATTTCAGTATTACTTTTTAATTTGGTTTTCGTTTTGGATTTGTTTGCACAAATTTAGGTTGTTCTTTACTTCCATTTTAGTAGCAAATTTGCAACACATAACTGACCAACAATAGTTAAAGAGTGACAAAGTTGTGGCTAATTAGTGACACTTTAGTGACTCTTTAGTGACTCTTTAATGACTCCTGCTCATAAGAGTTGCTAAACCGTCGCTAATTTGTGACTACTTACTCACTCTTTAGTGACCACACACAGGCGTTCTCCACAACACAAGTAGTCTCAGATGCGTCGCATATGTACGACGACGTAATCGTTACAAAATCGTCGCTATATAACGACTGAAAAATCAGTCACTAAGTCGTCGTAAATAAAGATGTCACTCATGCGTGGCTAATTAGCCACAACTATGTAGTCTCAAAAACGTCGCAATTTTGAGACACCCAACATGTGTCACTTATTGGTCGCTAATTAGCGACGACTTAAAATCGTTGTAAAGTAGTCACAAATTTACGACAACTTCTAAGTGTCATAAATGCGTCGCTAAGTTGCAACGCTTTTGCAACGCTAAAAATTAGCGACGAAGATTTTGCGACGCCGAAATTGTGTCACAAAGTAGTGGCTAATCACTCTTTTGTGACGCTTTTGTGACACTTTTCGGCGTCGCTAATGATCTGTTTTCTTGTAGTGATTGCCAAAGGTTGAGGTCTGACACAACCTATAGGGTAAGGTGAGTGCGTGAAATGGCTTATATGGGTGGATGGAACGTTAAGGATGCCTGGTATAGGTTTGATGGATTGATTGATCATTGGTTGATTGAGTTTCTTGTGTCTGCACGATTGTTTTGTGTTGTTTGTATCGTGTTGTTGATATTGTATTGCCTTAACGTTTTATCGAGCCTATGTGTATGGTCAAGTAGATGGGATGACCGTCTCACTGGGTATTTATGAAAGTACTCATGCATCTCATTTTCCATATGATGCAGGTAAAAACAAAGTGTGACCGTGGGATCATGGCTATGAAGAGGAGGATGACTTATGACTTGTTTTTCATATGTTTCAGAACTGTGTTAGAATTGTTGGTTAGGTTGCTCTTTCTGAAATTTATTGGAATTGATTACTGGTTTTATTGTTTGTTTAGGTTGGTTTATTGTTTGTGTTAGTTTTCGCTTGTTTGTTTTGTTGGTTTGTTTGGATGTTGAAGATTAAAATTTATGAGAATTTCAATATGAGTCCAAGGATTATTTGAATTTTAAAAAAATGGGTTAGGTTGTTTCACTTTCTATGAGTGTTACATTATCTGTCATAAATCATCTTCCATTGTTAATTGTTAATTGATTTAGATGAACAATCTCGATCTCATGGATAAATTAGAAATTTGGTTATTAACATGTCTAGGCTAATGTAAGATGATTAAAGAAATGATATTTTGTTTAATTAATGATCAATGCATAAATTGTTCTTTCTTATCATGCATTTTAGTAATATTTCGAGACATTTAGCTTAGGTTTTTACATGTTTTAATGCATATTTTGTTCCTTTTAGATTAGATTGAGTTTAGAGTTCAAGTTCTTGCTTTTTTTGCATTTGCATGCATATTTTGTCTATTTTAGGTGCACATGGAGCCTTAGAACAATTGTGGAACAAATGGAGAGAAGAACCAAGATGGAAGAATGAAGAACAAAGAAGTTGAAGACAGGAAGAGCTAATGGATCGGCTAGCTAGCCGATCGCCTAGCAGATCCATAGCCCCTCTCAAACGTCAAGTTTGCAGTTTAACCGGGTTTGACCCGGGTTGATCCGAGTACACTTATGCTTTTCCTGTAAATACTCTTGTTAGCATTAAAACCCTAAGCTTTTTGCCTCTCCTCTTTTCCACTGTGTAAACTCTAAACCTAATGTGTTTTGAGTGATTTGAGGTGAAAAGACTTCACTTTTTATAATTTAGCAAAGTTTTCTTATCAATTTCCTTAAGTTTTTTCATTATTCATCTTTATATTCATGTTTTATGTGTTTTAGATATGATTAGTGAGTAGTTTCCTTAATGGATCTTGAGTAGGGAAGATTAAGGTTGATTCATGTTAGATTAGTGATGCTAGGTTGTTAGTCTTTCATATTTCATTGATTAAAGAGCTTTTAATGCTAGATTAGGAAGTAATTACCCAAAATCTAGATCATTGTCTTTTCATGCCCGGAAGGTGTTTGTGAAAATGTCTAGGAGACTTTAATCATGCATTTCTCCTCTTAGCCAATGGAAGTTGATGTCTAAGGAGTTTTGTAAGCTTTTATGAACATGTTCATTAATGATTCTTGATTAGTCTTTAACAAAATGGAAGTTTGTGTTAATTACTAATTAACAAATGGATTAGTACCATGGAAGTGGATTAGTTTAGATTAATGTAGGGGTTTGGATTTCCCCCTATGAGGTTGATATAACGACAAGGTCAATTCAGCTTCAAAGCGACAGAATTGGAGCGAGTCTACAAAGGCCTAGTTGAAATCTATGCCCAAAATGACATTAAACCCATATGTAAATGGGCTTAATAAGAAATGGTCCTAAATTTAATATATTGCTTAATGGGTCAGGCTCATTCTATTAGTTGACCTAGGTTATTTAGTGAGACTCTATATAGTTCATTGTATTCACCCAGAAGAGGGATCACAACTTTTAGCAGAGAAACTCTCTTGTAACGACCTTTAAGCCATAACAGCAATAAAGAGATTTCTTTTTATACATATGTCTTGTGCTAAGTGACTCCGCTTACTAGAGATCTCCATCTCTTCTACAACCCTTGACAAATTTAACTGTGCAGGTTCACGCCCCCACAGTTTGGCGCCGACCAAGGAGACACTTAGGAATCACTACACACATCAGATCCAACGCAATGACTAGCAGCAACAAGAGCTCCTCAGCATCGGATCCTGACGTGGACACCTCCACAACAGCTTCAACAGACATGGCCGAGGTGAAGAACATGCTAAAGACGCTCCTCGAGAAGACTGCAAAGCAGGACAAGCTGAACACTACCTTCAAGGGCAAGCTAAAGGTTCTCACGACAGCACGCAAGAAGGGAGGACCACGAGGATCTATTGGACGTTCAAGCCACATACCCTCAGCTTCTCGACACCGCGCACTGCACGAAGAGCCAGAGATGACCTACCACCACCCCCGCAGACAATGGATGCTGCTCCAAAACAAGTTGACGATGCAACGCATGTCAAGCCACCGACTTTAGGATCAACGCACGTCAACCTCCGCGGGACTCGCACTATAAACCGCAACCTACCTACAGATAGGAGCCGTACGCAGACTCGGCGAAGCGGCGCAGACGTGAGACATACACAAGACCTCGCCAATGAGGAAGAAGATCCTTATTGGATCGAGCATGACAGACTCGAGCAGGAGCGTAGAGCACAACACCATGCTCAACAGGAACATATGACAAAGCTATGAGCAAAGATGGAATGAGCCGCTTCTGACTTATAAATGGTGCAATCCCAAGTACACCGCGTCACCAGTAGTGCTCCAGAAACCGAACGTCTGCTCGAAGAAGCGCAAAACACTCCCTTCACTGAACGGATCTCTAAGACAAAATTTACTGATCCTGGATGGATCAAGATCCAGCCTTACGAAGGAAAAACGGACCCAAAGGTTCACTTTCTGTCATTCAAAGTGGCGTTGGACAGAGCTAACTTCAAAGAAGAAGAAGAAAGAGAGGCCGGGTACTGTAAGTTGTTTGTCGACACCTCAAGAGACCTGCCCTCCAATGATTCTACAGATTCGAAATGAACTCAATCGATAACTTTAGACAGCTCTTTGGGATGTTCGTGCAACACTACGAAATATTCTTGGAGCAAAAGATCTTCGACGGAGATCTATAGAATATTCGACAGGAAGAAAACGAGAGTCTGCGAACCATCATGGAAAAGTTCAAAACATTACTTTCCAAGGTGGAAGGAATTAGCAACGCCTCCGCATTAGAATTTTTTAGAAGAGCTTTGTTATGCCCCTCTTCCTTTCGACAACAAATGACCGTGAACGCCCCATCGGGCATCCAAGATGCTCTTCATTGCTCTACCAACTTCACCAAGAGCGAGGACGAGATACGAGCATCGCAAAACAGGGTAAAATCCAAGCCGACAAGTGACCCACCACAGACCACAAACCCCCATACTTAGTACCGGCTCCGGCTATATCTAACACGAAGAAGGATTCAGAGGAGGTCACACCTACCAAGTAGAGTCGCCAGGCTACGGTACTGATCGAGACCGAGGTCGAGGACGCGGCAAAGGATCCTGGAATAACACTTGGACCAGAAACCAAGAAGAATATGATGAGAAATTATATTGCGATTTCCACAACATAGCTGGACACTCCACCGCGAAGTGTTGCATCCTGGGACAACAACTCATGCCAGACTAGCTGTCGGCACTCTCAAATGAGACATCAACGTCAAAGACTTCGAGTTAGACGAAGATAAAGCCCCCGTCAGAAAACCACAGGAGGAAAACCCAAAATGTATGCGCCGAAACAACGAGCCAGACGAGGGCGGTTCCCGCCAAAATCTCTACATGATAATGGGAGGATCGTAGTATTGCGCAGACACAGTTTCTGCGATCAAGGCCTATCTGCAACGTGCCGAAGATAGTGTCACCCTGGATGAGCCAGTCAAGCTCTCTAGTGATCCTATCACCTTTGAAGAGAAAGACACCGAATGCATTGATCGGCCGCACAATGATCCCCTTGTGATCAACCTAACTGTTGGCGACTATAACGTCGCTTGATTGCTCATTGTTACAAAAAGCTCTGTCGACGTCATCTTCCGCGGTACCTTAGAAAGAATGAAGATAAACTTAGCTGGAATCAGGAGACATCCCAAACCAATAACAGGATTTTCTAGCGAAACAACAATGACGATAGGGACAATAGAATTACCAGTACAAGCCGGCAACGTAAAAAAAATGGTAGAGTTCTCAGTAGCATACAATCCCGCGATCTATAACATGATTATGGGGACGCCCTGGATTAACTCGATGCGAGCTGTGCCATCAACATATCATCTCTGCCTCAAGTTCCCAACATCGCTTGGTGTGAAGACAATATGGGGAAACCAAAAGGAGTCTCGGATGTGTTTCATGCCTGATCATAAGCTTCGAAATCCAGACAAAGAAGACGAACCCACTTCCCAAAGTGGGAGAAAAAAGATGAAAACCAACCGAGAACAAAGAAAAAATGTTGCTAATTTCTTATAGCAATTACAGATCCACGATAGCCGCGCTAAAGAGGAGCGGCCCACTTGCGAGCCCATCGTATCTGTGTGCATCGACGGCGACCATCCTGAACGTTGTGTAGAGATCGGAGCCAAACTTAATGATGAAATCAAAGGAAAACTTTTCTCTTTTCTTACGAAGAACGTTGTCACCTTTGCATGGGCGCCGGAAGATATGCCAGGAATTGACATCAGTGTCGCCCATCTCGAGCTAAACGTCGATCCAACCTTCAAACCAGTCAAGCAAAAACGACGCAAACTTGGACCAGAAAGGGCAAAAGCAGTCGATGACGAAGTAAAAAGACTTTTACAAGTCGGTTCTATATTTGAAGTCAAATATCCTGACTAGCTAGCTAACCCTGTCATTGTCAAGAAGAAAAACGGCAAGTGGCGGGTGTGTGTGGACTTCACTGATCTAAATAAAGCTTGTCCCAAAGATAGCTTTCCACTTCCACATATAGATCGTCTAGTCAAGGCAACAGCAGGAAATCAACTCCTAACATTCATGGACGCATTCTCAGGATACAACCAGATTTTGATGAACCCCGATGATCGTGAGAAAACGGCTTTCATCACTGATCGTGGAATCTACTGTTATAAGGTGATGCCTTTTGGTCTAAAAAATGCTGGAGCAACTTACCAACATCTAGTAAACCGCATGTTCGCTAATCAACTTGGTAAGACAATGGAAGTTTACATCGATGACATGCTAATGAAATCGCTAGAAAAGAAGGACCACATCGCACATCTGGAGGAATGTTTTGCACAGCTTAATGTTCATAACATGAATCTCAATCCTACTAAGTGTCGCTTCGGTGTTACCACCGGTGAGTTTCTTGGTTACCTCGTCACTCACCGCGACATTTAAGCAAATCCTAAGCAAATTGACACTTTAATCCAAATGGCATCACCAAAAAATAAGCGGGAAGTCCAACGATTAACAGGACGAGTCGCCACTCTTAACAGATTCATCTCACGATCTACCAACAAATGTTTGCCCTTCTACGACGTCTTGCGTGACAACAAAAAGTTTGAGTGGACAGAGACAAGTGAAGCAGCCTTCCAGCAATTGAAGCAATACCTCGCTACTCCCCCAATACTCGCTAAACTGGTCGAGGGAGAACTGTTATTCTTATACATAGCAGTCTCAACTTTCTGCGACTCCCAACTTCTGGTCAACCAATTCAGCGGAGAATATACAACGAAAGACGATCGAATAGAAGCATACTTAATGTTGGCCAAAGACTTAGCTGCTCAATTCAAGGAATTCTCGATAACACGCATCCCTCGAGGTGAAAACACTGACGCCGACGCACAGGCTAACATTGCGTCTGCCACTTCTTCGGATCCTAACCTCACGCGAAGCATCAAAGTGGAATTTAGTAAGCATCCTAGCATCGCGCCACCTGCAGAGGTAAATATTGTTACTCCATCTAGAGCAACCAAAAGAACAAGGGAACAGCTACACCAGCAACGGGTGATGAAGAAGATACTGAAACGCAAGATTTGTCTATCAACCCACACGCTAAATAACGAGTAGCCCCTACCGCCACGGGCGAATCAACACAACCTAACGTTGATCATCTTACCACACCAGAACAAGACGTCCCAATCTCTCAAGCGCCAATAAATCTTCAAAACGAGGGTGGCGGGACCAACACGGAGAAAGACCCCCCCCCCCCCCAGAAACAGAGTATGGTTGTGACAAGCAATGGATTGACGCCATTCGAAACTACATCAACAACAGTGATATTTCGCTCGATAAATGGGAAGCTCGGAAACTCAAAGCTCTAGCCGCCCGCTATACGATGCTGGATGGAAAAATCTTTAAATGGCAACTTTCTGGACCTCTCTAAAACTGCGTCGAAGGAACAACCGCCAGAACAATCATGAAAGAAGTACATAGTGGATCATGCGGTAATCATTCTAGCGGAAGAGCATTAGCCATTCGAATCAAAAGACATGGATATTTTTGGCCAACAATAATCAAAGACTGCGAGAAGTTTTTGGCTAGGTGCGAGAAATGTCAACATCACGCTCCAAAAATCCATCAACCCACCGAGCTACTCTCTTCTGTGACATCGTTGGTCCATTGCATCCGTCAAAACAGAAACGCTTCCTACTCGTCACAACATATTACTTCTCTAAGTGGGTCGAGGGCGAAGCCTATGCCAGCATCAAGGACGCCCAAGTCGAAAAAATTTGTATGGCGAAACATTATCTGCAGACATGGAGTCCCGTACGAAATCATCGCTGACAACGGCTCATAATTTATCTCGCACAAATTTGAAACTTTTTGGGAAAAATGGAAAATCAGACTTAACACGACTACTCCGCGATGTCCACAAAGGAACGGCCTGGCAGAATCCACCAATAAAACAATCCTCGCCGGCCTTAAAACGCGACTAGACGCTCAAAAAGGCAGATGGGCAGACGAGCTCAATGGTGTGTTATGGTCTCACCGCACTACCCCGCGAAAAGCAACCGGATAGACACCATTTTCCTTGGTTTATGGCATGGAGTCACCATTCCGTCTGAAGTGCACTTTCCAGGAATTCGTCGTCAGCTTCTACCAGAATACGAAGAACTCAACGACATCATGCTAATAGACGAGCTCGACCTTGTCAACGAACGGCGCAATCAGGCCTTGGTCCTCATAACCAACTACCAGCAAGCTGCAGCCAGATATTACAACTCTAAAGTTTGAATACGGCGATTCCACGAAGGAGACTTAGTTCTCCGTGAAGTTTTTCAAAACACAGCAGAGCTGAACGCTGGCAAACTCGGAGTGCACTCGGAAGGCTCTTACAAAATTACTAGAGTCGTCCGTCCGTGCGTCTACAAAATCGCCAACATGGAAGGTGTCCCGATAAAACGATCATGGAACGCACGGCACCTTAAGAAGTACTACCACTAAGTGTCATCAAGGCACTCGTAACGAACTACGAGGCGACTTGATCCCTGCAAAGGGTATGTAGGCGCTCATCTTCGGATGGGTTCAGTTGACCCCCTCCTAAGCACAGGAGGGGAGTCAAATGCTTCAACGAACTACGGGGTGACTTGATCCTTGCAAAGGGTACGTAGGCAGCTCATCTCTGGATGAGTTGAGTTGCCCCCCTCCGTAAAAAGGGGGGGAGTGGATACGTATACTCCTATACTCCCATTTTTGTAACGAACTCTATGATTAATAAAGATCAAAGATTTGTTCACATTTCTCTTACATCCTTCATGGATTATTCATGTCTTAACAAACAATGACTTGACGTCATTGCTGGCCATAGTGACGAACTCATCTAACTATTACACCCACCAAGGGTATGCGGCGCGCTATATAAATAAATAAATGATCATTATCGAGGGGAGGTGTTCAAAGAGTAACACATGCGTCATCCGGAATGATTGTTCTAAATCCAGTTAACCATAACACTGGTACCATCGCAAAGTGTCCATTATAGGAGCGGTTGCGTTCATTGAATACAGAACCGTAAACTGAAATGTTCACTCAAAAAATCCAACTAAACTTAATCGTTGGTCATTACGCGATAACGTGATCATTTTGGAGCAGGTGTATCAATTTACTCGTAAACCAAGATGATCATCAGAAAACCCAGCCAACACATCGCTGGTTTCAAACAATATAATATGTTCATTCTTGGTAACACGGACTCGCCTGTGGGCTAAGGTGATCATCAAAAAGCCCAGTTAACTCGACACTGACGGCAAAGATAATGTACTTGGTCTTAGAAAGCGGACTGGTCAAAGATGGCCTACCCGCGAACAAGATCAAGTAACATTCAGACTTAGCAAATTTGACAGTTTTAGAGCAGTTTCGTAGTTAAAGCAGGCTTCCCACCAGAGGCTCGCCTGAAAGCTGCAAACGTGTCAAAACTTTGTAAACGCAAACAAGTCACCCAACTGATCGGAAGATGTGCAAATTCATCGGAACATCGATAAAGTTAAAGGAGTCAAAACTAAAGGAGTTTGTTTGAAAGACGAAGACAATGATCTTAAAAGCTCCATTCATAAAATATATCGTGTGGCAATGCAAGGAAAAAAATGACAAGTCTAAACAAAAGGATAAAACACCATCCAAGCAGATTCGAAAACGAAAATCAAATGAGCAACAAAAAGCTGAAACATCTAGAAGAAAACTAAAAGAAAACAACAAACTAAGACGCGATCTCCTCAACATCCTCATTAACCTCAGTGACTCACTAAGGTGGACCTCCGGTCGTAGAACTCGACGAATCCTCATCACCCGATGGACCGGAAGAGCTCGAAGCAGGTACCGCATTAGCTTTAGCATCAACAACCCGACTTTCGGTTGCACCCGCTGACGGATCCTTAAGAATATCTTCAAGCTTGCCCATGTGAAAGGCGAACTCATAGGTCGCGGACAACAAGCTTGCCTCTTGCTTCTTGAGGGCAAAAAGGTCGGCGTCGAGATCATGCACCTCTCCCTTCTTAAGAAACCCGACGAGCTCGATATTACTCCGGACTACAGCAAGGAGAACTATGTTAACCATCAGTGTGCCATTAATCATTTTGATCTTCCCGTTAGCCTGGCAAATCCTATCTTCATATCTTATCGCCATATCACGCTTCAACTTCTCGACGGCTCGTTGCACACCTGCATCCCGAAGGCCTAGGCGGTTCTTTAGGTGGCCAACTTTCTGCTGCAAGCACTTCCTCTTAGACTCAGATTTTGCAAACGTCTCAGCTATCTTGCAACGTTTTTCGTTGGTTGTCTTCACAACCTCCTGAAGAGTAGCAACATGTTTCTCCAAGTCTTTTTCTGCCCCATGTAATCATCATGAGCCTTCTCAGCAGCGGCAAGTTTACGAGTCTGCGAGTGGGCAACCAACTCGTAACCTCTGGCAAGTTGGTTAAACGATGAAAGGAACTGCAAAACAAAAATTACGGAGAAAAGTTTAAAAGACCAAAAAAAAGCGATACACATGTTTATCAGAAAGAAGTCGTAGAAAAGTCGTACCGTCATACATCAAAGAGCCATATCAGAATAAGCGTCCTTCTGTGCCATTTGCTCTGGCAAAGGTAAGTGAACGTCCGAAGAGATAATTTAAGACAGACGCGACGCCGCCAACTTAGCATCACTAAAAGAGTCCTTCGAATTGAAGTTAGTGGTTGAAGGTCTCGCTATACCATCACGCCGAGGAGATTTAGAATGCCTTGATATGTCCGTGTCATCTCCAGCAGTGACGTTTCCCTCTGCACCTTCTCGAGAACGTTAGCAGCCTTTCTCCACGCCATCGTCTTTTTTCCTCGTCTCATCATGACGTTTCTCCAATGGCTTGGCTGATTATCAATAGCAACAATGACGTTTTGCTCTAGATCTGAATCTCAATCCTACTAAGTGTCGCTTCGGTGTTACCACCGGCGAGTTTCTTGGTTTCCTCGTCACTCAACGCGACATTTAAGCAAATCCTAAGCAAATTGACGCTTTAATCCAAATGGCATCACCAAAAAATAAGCGGGAAGTCCAACGATTAACAGGACGAGTCGCCACTCTTAACAGATTCATCTCACGATCTACCGACAAATGTTTGCCCTTCTACGACGTCTTGCGTGGCAACAAAAAGTTTGAGTGGACAAAGACATGTGAAGCAGCCTTCCAGCAATTGAAGCAATATATCGCTACTCCCCCAATACTCGCTAAACCGGTCGAGGGAGAACTACTATTCCTATACATAGCAGTCTCTACTACGGTCGTAAGTGGCGTGCTAATTCGAGAAGAACGAGGGGAGCAGAAACCAATTTGTTACGTCAACAAGACTCTTACCGATGCAGAATCAAGGCATCCTCAAATGGAGAAGCTAGCATTATCTGTAATCATGTCTTCCTGAAACCTAAGGCCTTACTTCCAATCGCACTCCATCATCGTGCTAAGTACGTTCCCGCTACGTTCTGGGCTACACAGTCCAAGTCAATCGGGCATACTAGCAAAGTAGGATATTGAATTAAGAAAATATGACATCGAATATCGAGGACGCACTTGTGCTAAGTCTCAGGTACTCGCCGATTTCCTAATCGACCTACTAGAAGACACCACCGTAGAGACAAATCCCGAGGCTATCTAGGCACTTCACGTGGATGGGTCATCCTCCAAATATTTATTGGGGATCGGCATGCGCTTAACATCACCAACAAGCGAAGTACTCGAACAATCTCTTCGCTTGCGCTTTCGAGCATCCAACAATGAGGCAGAATACGAAGCCCTCATCGCCGGCATGAAACTCGCTCGGGCGCTTAAAATTGAACGAGTCTCAACTTTCAGCGACTCCCAACTTGTGGTCAACCAATTCAGCGGAGAATATACAACCAAATACGATCGAATAGAAGCATACTTAATGTTGGCCAAAGACTTAGCTGCTCAATTCAAGGAATTCTCGCTAACACGCATCCCTCGAGGTGAAAACACTGGCGCTGACGCACTGGCTAACATTGCGTCTGCCTCTTCTTCGGATCCTAACCTCACGCGAACCATCAAAGTGTAATTTAGTAAGCATCCTAGCATCGCGCCACCTGCAGAGGTAAATATTGTCACTCCATCTAGAGCAACCAAAAGAACAAGGGAACATGCTACACCAGCAACGGGTGATGAAAAAGATACTGAAACGCAAGATTTGTCTATCAACCCACACGCTGAACAACCAGTAGCCCCTACCGCCATAGGCGAATCAACACAACCTGACGGTGATCATCTTACCGCACTAGAACAAGGAGTCTCAATCTCTCAAGCGCGAACAAATCTTCAAAACGAGGGTGGCGGGACCAACACGGAGAAAGACCCCCCCAGAAACAGAGTATGGTTGTGACAAGCAATGGATTAACGCCATTCGAAACTACATCAGCAACAGTGATATTTCGCTTGATAAATGGGAAGCTCGGAAACTCAAAGCTCTAGCTGCCCGCTATACGATGCTGGATGGAAAAATCTTTAAATGGCAACTTTATGGACCTCTCTTAAACTGCGTCAAAGGAACAAACGCCAGAACAATCATGAAAGAAGTACATAGTGGATCATGCGGTAATCATTCTAGCGGAAGAGCATTAGCCATTCGAATCAAAAGACATGGATATTTTTGGCCAACAATGATCAAAGACTGCGAGAAGTTTTCGGCTAGGTGCGAGAAATGTCAACGTCACGCTCCAAAAATCCATCAACCCACCGAGCTACTCTCTTCTGTGACATCGCCCTATCCATTCATGCGGTGGGGGATGGACATCGTTGGTCCATTGCATCCGTCAAAACAGAAACGCTTTCTACTCGTCTCAACATATTACTTCTCTAAGTGGGTCGAGGGAGAAGCATATGCCAGCATCAAGGACGCCCAAGTCGAACAATTTGTATGGCGAAACATTATCTGCAGACATGGAGTACCGTATGAAAACATCGCTGACAACGGCTCACAATTTATCTCGCACAAAATTGAAACATTTTGCGAAAAATGGAAAATCAGACTTAACACGACTACTCCGCGATGTCCACAAAGGAACGGCCTGGCAGAATCCACCATCAAAACAATCCTCGCCGGCCTTAAAACGCGACTAGATGCTCAAAAAGGCAGATGGGAAGACGAGCTCAATGGTGTGTTATGGTCTAACCGCACTACCCCGCAAAGAGCAACCGGAGAGACACCATTTACCTTGGTTTATGGCATGGAGTCACCATTTCGTCTGAAGTGCACTTTCCAGGAATTCGTCGTCAGCTTCTACCAGAATACGAAGAACTCAACGACATCATGCTGATAGACGAGCTCGACCTTATCAACGAACAGCGCGATCAGGCCTTGGTCCTCATAACCAACTACCAGCAAGCTGCAGCCAGATATTACAACTCTAAAGTTCGAATACGGCGATTCCACGTAGGAGACTTAGTTCTCCGTGAAGTTTATCAAAACACAGCAGAGCTGAACACTGGCAAACTCGGAGTGCACTAGGAAGGCTCTTACAAAAGTACTAGAGCCATCCGTCCGTGCGTCAATAAAATCGCCAACATGAAAGGTGTCCCGATAAAACGATCATGGAACGCACGGCACCTTAAGAAGTACTACCACTAAATGCCGTCAAGTCACTCGTAACGAACTACGAGGCGACTTGATCCCTGCAAAGGGTACGTAGGCGCTCGTCTTCGGATGGGTTCAGTTGCCCCCCTCCTAAACACAGGAGGGGAGTCAAATGCTTCAACGAACTACGGGGCGACTTGATCCTTGCAAAGGGTACGTAGGCAGCTTATCTCCGGATGAGTTCAGCTGCCCCCCCCCCTCCGTAAAAAGGGGGGGGGAGTGGATACGTATACTCTTATACTCCCATTTTTGTAACGAACTCTATGATTAATAAAGATCAAAGATTTGTTCACATTTCTCTTACATCCTTCACGGATTATTCATGTCTTAACAAAAAATGACTTGACGTCATTGCTGGCCATAGTGACAAACTCATCAAACTATTACACTCACCACGGGTATGTAGTGCGCTATATAAATAAATGAATGATCATTATCGAGGGGAGGTGTTCAAAGAGTAACACATGCGTCATCCGGAATGATTGTTCTAAACCCAGTTAACCATAACACTGGTACCATCGCAAAGTGTCCATTATAGGAGCGGTTGCGTTCATTGAATACAAAGCCGTAAACCGAAATGTTCACTCAAAAAATCCAACTAAACTTAATCGTTGGTCATTACGCGATAACGTGATCATTTTGGAGCGGGTGTATCAATTTACTCGTAAACCAAGATGATCATCAGAAAACCCAGCCAACACATCGCTGGTTTCAAACAATATAATATGTTCATTCTTGGTAACACGGACTCGCCTGTGGGCTAAGGTGATCATCAAAAAACCCAGTTAACTCGACACTGACGGCAAAGATAATGTACTTGGTCTTAGAAAGCGGACTGGTCAAAGATGGCCTACCCGCGAACAAGATCAAGTAACATTCAGACTTAGCAAATTTGACAGTTTTAGAGCAGTTTCGTAGTTAAAGCAGGCTTCCCACCAGAGGCTCGCCTGAAAGCTGCAAACGTGTCAAAACTTTGTAAACGCAAACAAGTCACCCAACTGATCGTAAGATGTGCAAATTCATCGGAACATCGATAAAGTTAAAGGAGTCAAAACTAAAGGAGTTTGTTTGAAAGACGAAGACAAAGATCTTAAAAGCTCCATTCATAAAATCTGTCGTGTGGCAATGCAAGGAAAAAAATGACAAGTCTAAACAAAAGGATAAAACACCATCCAAGCAGAATCAAATGCGAAAACGAAAATTAAAGGAGCAACAAAAAGCTGAAACATCTAGAAGAAAACCAAAAGAAAACAACAAACTAAGACGGATCTCTTCAACATCCTCATTAACCTCAGTGACTCACTAAGGTGGACCTCCGGTCGTAGAACTCCACAAATCCTCATCACCCGATGGACCGGAAGAGCTCGAAGCAGGTACCGCATTAGCTTTAGCATCAACAACCCGACTTTCGGTTGCACCTGCTGACGGATCCTTAAGAATATCTTCAAGCTTGCCCATGTGAAAGGCGAACTCAACGGTCGCAGACAACAAGCTTGCCTCTTGCTTTTTGAGGGCAACAAGCTCGGTGTCAAGATCAGGCACCTCTCCCTACTTAAGCAACCCGACGAGCTCGATATTACTCCGGATTTCAGAAAGGAGAACTATGTTAACCATCAGTGTGCCATTAATCATTTTGATCTTCCTGTTAACCTGGCCAATCCTATCTTCGTATCTTATCGCCATATCACGCTTCGTCTTCTCGACGGCTCGTTGCACACCTGCATCCCGAAGGCCTAGGCGATTCTTAAGGTCGGCAACTTCATGTTGCAAGCGCTTCTGCTTAGACTCATATTTTGCAAACGTTTCAGCTATCTTGCAACGTTTGTCGTTGGTTGTCTTCATAACCTCCTGAAGAGTGGCAACCTGTTTCTCCAAGTCATTTTTTTCCCATGTAATCATCATGAGCCTTCTCAGCAGGGCAAGTTGACGAGTCTGCGAGCAGGCAACCAACTCGTAACCTCTGGCAAGTTGGTTAAGCTATGAAAGGAACTGCAAAAACAAAAATTACGGAGAAAAGTTTAGAAGACCGAAAAAATGCGATACAGATGATGTTTAGTAGCAACAATGATGTTTTGCTCTAGATCTGGACGACGCGACTTGGGAGTAGCAGTAGCACCAACTTCAGGGGCCGGCGTCGACGATCCGGCTCGCTGAGACACTCTCGGATTGGACCTTGTCCTAGCCTCAACAGCTCTCTTCTCACGAGCAGATAGTTCTCTTCCGTTGTTTGACATTTTCTGTAATGAATCTGATGGAGTATTTCCGGGGCAACGAGCAAGTGCTTCTCAGACTCTGGGTAGAGAAAAATCGTTCTTCCAGCTACACTTTTCGGAGACAAGTTCAGCACAAAGATCAAAAATGTCTCGCGGCAATTTCTCAGTACGGTTCAGAGCTGCAAAATATGAACATTACAAAGAGTTAGAATTTCCAAAGCTTGGAAAACAAAACAAGCAAAGTTGCACAAGTCAAAACTGGTAATTCTAAAATAGTAGCACGGCTAAGCTAGCTACCACAAAATCCCCATTATGTCTGAATCTTTTAAAGATAACTACCCCCTACATAATCCTCATTGATTCTCACGAAAAAGAATTTATCCTGCCAAGATCTATCATTTCCAGGAAAATCCTTGATTATCTGGAATTTCGGCATGCCACTGAAATAGTAGAAGGGACCTTCATTGCCACCAATCCTCGTAATCTTTAAATAGTTCAACAAATGTTCTACTCCAACCACATGATCGCACTCATAACCGCGCACCATAATCCCAAGTAGATGAGGCATTCCGAGAGGAGTAATTTGAGCAATAACAGTCTAACTCCTCCATAAAAATTCGAGAATCGCTGAAGGAATCGGGAACCAGAGAAAACTTCTTCTAAGATAAGCTTCGTATAACGTGAAGAACCCCTCCAGAGGATGGTCTGCACGCTGATTCGAACTAGGCACGACAAACTCCACTCCTTCAGGAACATGAAATTGAGCGATGAGACCATCCAAAGATTTGCGATCCGAGAGAGTAGACCCTGGCGGATCAGGTTTCTTTGGTGGGAGTCTCTTCTTCTTAACAACTTGTCGGACCGCAGCCTCAGCTTCGGTTGTTATATCCATAGCACTGCAAGAAGCAGATCTAATCAAACTGCTAATGTCAAACTCTGAAGAAAGAATTGCTCTCCCGCCAAGAAGAAAAAGGCTGGCAGACACCTCTCCAAAATCGTTTAAGTCCAAAACAGTTTCTGAACCATCCTTATCTTGCTTGCGATCGAGTCACGAATCCGCGGAGTTAGAAGTTATTCTCTTCGGTCCACGTTCTCCGATGCGATGAGAATTCAAGACTTAGTAAAACTTGCGGTCAAACTCGGTCCCAATCAACTCCGCCAATCAAACCAGTCAAATCTGGTCAAACCAGTTAAAGCAGTCAAATCTGGTCAAACCAGTCAAAGCAGTCAAACCTGGTCAAACCAGTCAAAGCGGATCATACCATATCAGACCAGTCAAACCAGATCAGTCCAGACAAACTGGATCAGACCAGATCAGACCAGCCAAACCAGATTAGACCATGTCAAACCGAGTAAACCGGTCAAACCCGGTTAACCGAGCTGAACCGGTTAGACCTGAGTTGACCGAGTTGACTCGGTTCAACTCGTTTCTTCCCGATTTGCCGTCTCCGATCTGAGCTTCGTCGCTCCATTTCCGCTCCAAGTCAGCTCGCCTCCGCGATATATCTCCTTCCCTCGTCGCATTGGATAGCCAATTTCACCTCAGCACGAACGGAGACAACGAATGGTGGAGGTAAAGAGGAGGAGGAGAAAGACGGGTTGATCGGAGAAGGAGGAGACGATGGTTGGGTGAACGAAGAAGGAAAAGTTAACGACACGGCTGATCGATAAAGGAGGAGACGGCGATTGATCGATCGGAGAGAACGAAGGTGGCATATCGGAGAAAACGACGGTAACGTATCGGTGAAGAAGAAGGCAGAAAAAGAGAAAACGCAGAAAAGACAAAACACACTACATGACAAAAAAAAAATGCACGAGAGAAAAAGAAGAGAGCAGAATTTTTACCTTTTACTTTAGGAAGGAGATGTGAATTGGTGAAAATCAATGGGAATGAAGAAGTTTATTTATACCTGGAGGATTTCCTAAAATCAATCTAGGGTTTAGAAAAAATTCTAGAAACTTCTTAGCAGGGCTCAAGCCTGTTAACCAAAGAAAGCCATCAACTTCATGAGTGTCCACTAAGTAAAAAAAAAACACATGAGTCCAGGAAAACACGATGACACCAGCTCAACGTGGAATAACTAAAACTTCTCGAGTATGGTGACAAAACGTTCACGCCTGGCAAACGCGCAGTCCATCATATCGATCTCAGTCTTCAGCAGCGACTACCTTGGCATCATCATCAATTGATACTACCAAGCTGGGGGCTAACTGTAGGGGTCGGATTTCCCCCTATGAGGTCGATATAACGACAAGGTCAATTCATCTTCAAAGCGACTAAATCGGAGCGAGCCTACAAAGACCCAGTTGAAATCGATGCCCAAAATGACATTAAACCATATGTAAATAGGCTTAATAAGAATATGAGCCTAAATTTAATATATTGCTTAATAGGCCATGCACATAGGTTATTTAGTGAGACTACATATAGTTCATTGTATTCACCCAGAAGAGGGATCACAACTTTTAGAAGAGAAACTCTCTTGTAACGACGCTTAAGCCATAACAGCAATAAAGAGAATTCTTTTTATACATCTGTTTTGTGTTAAGTGACTCCGCTTACTAGAAATCTTCATCTCTTCTACAACCCTTGACAAATTTAACTATGCAGGTTCACGCTCCCACAATTAAATGGATTCATGCTTTGAAATTAGTTATCAGTTGTTGTACATCACTATCTTAACTTGTTTCAACCTAAATCAATCATAAATTCATATCTTGTTTATCATATCCGTGCATACAACAATGAATAAGTATATTCGGGTTATGCATTGTCTTTGAAGTCCTCATCACTGACGCTTCACCACATCTATATAATTTCTTTATGTCACAACGTTTCATAGTATTGTTCATTCCTTCACAAACGAAGATGTCTGGTCACAATCAAAATCAAAACCATGAGAAATCGAAGAAATCAAACAGAAAAACACTTAGATTACAAACATGAGCCTGAGTCTAATGAAGACATTTGATTTCAGGACGAGATCAACAAATCTGTTGTGGAAACAAAAGAAGAAGAAATCATATGGAGAAAGGTTTTGTCGAGAGGAAGAAGACAATATTTTTAATTTGTGCTACCACAAACGCATCGTTTTGTAAAATATGCATTATGTTGTTATTCAAATCTTTTTTCCAGCAAAGAAAATCGATATGATCATCTGAGTCAGCTACAGTGAGCGGCAAAAATAAGATTGTTAATGTTTATGTATGATTTAGTTACTTTCATTAGTTCATATATGAAAATGACGAAAACATAAAATCAGCCATTATTATAACAAAATATGAATTTGAAAGGAGCAAACAATGCCAATCTACATCTTTGCACAATCCGCCGGCTTAAAAGAGACCTTCTGAGAAACGGTGTCGTATCCAACAAGAAAGTTCATCTGTGACAAGTTCCCGTAAATGGACAAGTCATCACTTCCACGGAAAGCAAAGCAAACCAATTCCTCTGAGAGTTGTACAAATGAGTTTGAGAAGTCCAACTTCACATCTGCTCCATCAAAATGCATAGTAATCACTGGAGCTTTCAAATCCGCGGTTGCGCTGTAACACAAACTCAGAACTCCCTGGGGATCTTCTTGCCTCTCAGCTTCGATTTGGGACGCAACAGCTTCCTCTAGCTGCGAGTAAAACTCGGTTGGTAACATCGTAAGAGTTGTTCCTGAATCGATGATGATGTTTCCCTCGCTGGTTCCAGAATTTATGCCTGGGAATTGAATTTTCTTGCTTCCCACGCTAATGGATTCTAAGGTTAAGTAATAAAAGGTCTCTGGAGATTTCTTGATCAAAGGAGTCGAGACAACTCCCTTTCCCCACACGATGGCATTGGTTCCGAAATTGATCTTGCTCGCTAGATCCTTTTCAGAAGTGAAAGGGACCAAACAGTAGGAGAATTTACCGTCGATTGAGTCCCCAAGTTGGGAAACGAGCGAAACCGCACCGCCACCAAGTCCAACGATTCCTGAGGTCTTCTTGTTGAAATTTCCAGCGTCGTTGTGACCACATCCTATGATCACGTTTTTAAGCTGCACGGGGCGGCTATTGGTGGAACCGAGCGTCAACGTGTCGGCGGCTACGTTACCCTTGCTGTGTGACCTATCCCCGTAGGCTATGGAGTAAGAGCAAGTTTTGTCTGTGGAACAAGAAGCTCTTGTTCCAAACTCACTACATTGGCTTGAGGAGCAAGAAACGTCTTTGTACGTTGAAGATGCTTTAGGGTCAAAGAGAGGATCCTCTTGAGTGTAACAATCTTCACAGGGCTTGCACTGCGTCCACAAGAGATCACTCCCCGTGTCAGCGATCGCCATGATCGGGAATGGAGGTGTCCCGAGGGACACATTCATGAGATAGTCACCGCCAATTGAAGTGATCTCAGTTTGGGGTGAGTTACCTGATGCATCTTCGCCATAGATGTTTGTGAAATGGGCAACACGGTTAACGGATCGGTTGATAGCGTTTTGCAGACGCTGGGAAGGGGTCTGGCTGGGGTTGTAGAAAGGCGATTTAGGAGAATCTCGGTGGATTAGATCCGCGGTGAAGCCTAGCTTTTTGTGGGCGTTTGCGTTTGAGAGAAATGATGAAGAAAGTAAACAGAGAGACAAGAGCACTGAAGAGAGGATAGGAGCCATTTTCTTTGTATTTGAGTTAATTGCGAGTTTTATAACTTTGACGAATTGTTGTCATTTATACTTGTAGAGATTTTCATGTTTTCGGTAAACAATCTGCAAATTGATTTTTCATTTGACTCTAGAAAATCTGACAGAAAAGAACATATGAAAGATATCTTCTCATATTAATGATAATGCATGCATGTTTAAATTTTTTTTTTTTTATGAAACTTATAATGCAAGCATGTTTCATTCTTTTAATTTAGTTTCTAAATTTCTTTCCTTACGGAGAGTGTTCAATTCATTTTATATGGACATGTTTCTTCTTGCTTGTATTCTAGGACTAACAATAAAAACAAAATGTCATACAGATATAGATTAGCTTTTAATTTATTTTAAATACTAACAAATATTTTGTACCTATTTTACCTTCAAATCATTTGTTAGTAAAAATCTTATTTACAAAAATGTTATTATACTATTTTTATTAATAAAATAAATTACATTTTTGCCATTTAACATCTTATATAATATTTTAAGGTTCCACTAAGTTAAAGCTTTGACAAGTTGACATGTGTCACTTTTTGTGTTGGTAATTAATGTTCATTTTCATATTTAGAAGCTATTTTTTACTTAGTTATGACATTTGCCCTCTTATATAATATTTTAAGGTTCCACTAAGTTAAACCTTTGACAAGTTGCCATGTGTCACTTTTGGTGTTGGTAATTAATGTTCATTTTCATATTTAGAAGCTATTTTTTACTTAGTTATGACATTTGCCCTTTTAAAATTTAGAATTTTTGTATTGATTTTTCAAAAGAAAATGTGATATCAATTTTAATTTAAAGTAAACATTTAATTTCAAATTATCTCCATGAGTTAATTGAAAATATGTAAAGCCATATTCTAATAGATATTCTGTTTTTTACAATATCTCTTCACAATTAAGTTAAATTTTTTCTTATTATTTTATAATAAAAAAAAATATAAGATGTTCTTATATGTTCTTATATGTCATAATATCACTATATAAATTTTTTTATCATGTTTCATATATATGTCAAGATTTTAAGAATATGATAGATTTTTGTATATTTGAAAATAATTCACATAAAATAACTTAAAATTCTTGTTTAATTTTTAATCTTAATTTCACTAAAATTATAAATTGTGAGCATAAATCTTAAACATCACTTAATTAGCTATACTATATATATATAAAGAGAGGAATGAACAATGTTCCATACTTTTTAATAGATATTTCAACAATGTTCCATCTTAATTTGTTTTCTACAAATAACATTTTATATGTTAGCCAAAAAAAAAAATACATTGTATATATCCAATAAATAATTTGTTACAAATATTTAATCTCTGAACCTAGATAATTATTTACAATAAACATCAAATTTCTGTAATATTAAATATAAAAATAGTCAGTAAGTTAACAGTTATTGTATATTATATCTTGTTAAATTTTAAATCCACGCAACGTGTGGACATGCCCTAGTATTCAATATGTTAATGTCTCATGAATCAACTTATTTTTTGACAGATTTATTTCTTTTCGACAACAAATTTATTTAATTTTCACATACTTGTTAAGTCTTTTGAATTTTATTTGACTTTTTTTTTTGCCATAAATTTACTTAATTTTCACAAACATAATTACTTTTCAATAGATTTTTTTTTTCTATAGTTTTACTTATTTTTAATAGGCTTAGTTAACTTTCAATAGATTTCTTTCTAGTTGGCAATAAATTTACTTAATTTTGACAAACTTAATTTATTTTCAATAGATTTGTTTTCTTTTGGCAGTATGTTTACTTAATTTTGGCATACCTAATTAACTTTCAATAGATTTATTTCTGGCCATAGATTTACTTAATTTGGTGAGACTTAATATGTTTTCAATAGATTTATTTATGTTTAATTTAGACAAACTTAATTAGCTTTCAATAAATTTGTTTCTTTTTGCCCATATACATACTTAATTTTCATAAACTTAATTAACTTGTCATAAATTATCCACATCTTTTCTTAATTTTGACAAATTTAACTAGTGACCTGAGATTAGGAATAACATGGCTGAGTTCGAGTCCTCGACCCAAGTTAAGCAACGAGAACCAATTTTAGCTAGTTAATTAGAAATTTTTATCGTCAAACTCAAGATATGATGTTGGGTTTTCTCTAATCATCTAATAAATTAACTCGAAAACTCAAGATACTGTTATTTAAAATCATTGAAATTAAGAAGAAAAGTCTATCTTCAATTTTGTTGGAAAAAAAAAATACATTATGGTAAAAAAGTTCTATTATTTTCTCTGGATGGTGATCGCCGCTGGGCTTATCTAAGGTTCATGCTTAGAATCAATTTTCACCGGATATAGGGATCGCAGAGGTTAATACGGGAGATTGGTTTGAAGGTATCGGTGAAACAAGATCCGATCCGAAGAGATTTTCACGGGATATGGGGATCGAAGAGGTTATTACGGGAGATTGGATTGACGAGATCGGTGAAACAAGATCCGATCCGAAGAGATTTTATATTAATCACAGCGAGAGATAAAGATGGAGTATTAACGGCGAAAAGGGGAGATGGAGTTATTCACTAGGCTTATTCTTTTACTGGATATCAATTAAATATCCAGGAGATACGAAGGGGGATTTATTTCTCTTTTTGGAGGGGTTATGGAAACAAAATCACTCAAAATATTCGCAGAGATTGTTTGATGGTAATCAAATCAAGGGACTGATAGGAATCAAGAGGTCATCAAGATTTGCTAAGGAAATCCTACGGAGGGATCCTCAAACTGATTTCCGCGATTTGCTAGAGAAACAGAAGACCAATATATATTGGGATTCAAAGGCAGGTTCAGAATCATCGCTCTCATATCTCAATCTCAAGGTTCAAACCTTACAAGATTTCTTCAAGCTTTGGTGTCTGGTTTTTTGGGTTTCTATCGATTGAAAATGGCTCAGGTAAAGGTAAAGATGGGTGCGGCAACAGTGGTAAGGGCGGCGACAGTGAAGGTTTCGTCCTTGGATGTCGAAAGGCGAATTCGTCAATTCGCATTAACACTGATATGTAGGGTGTGGAACCCATTGTTTCAGAACATGGAGTCATTGCTGAATCACATGCCAAAGTTCTGGAAACTGGAAGATAAGGTGATAGGGGCAGACTTGGGTGATGGCAAATTTTGGTTCAGTTTCCAATCTGAGGTGGATATTGCGGAGGTGCTAAGGAACGCACCATACCATTTCGATTCTTGGATGGTATCGGTGGTGAGATGGGAACCTTCAGTGGCTGAAGATTATCCATCGGAGATCACTTTTTGGGCTCGTGTTAAAGGTTTACCTCATCAGTATGGGGATGCTGACTCTTTTAGGTCGGTGGGAGATGCGCTAGGTAAGGTCTATGCGATTGATGAGGATGTTGGGTACGTTAGAGTATCCTTTAATGGTTTCGAGCCACTGGTGTCGACTGTTATTGTTCCTTATGATAATGGCGATAAGGTCAAGGTTTACATCGCTTATGATAAGCTTGCGGATCATTGCGATCATTGTTTTCGACTGTCACATATGGCTAGCTGCTGTCCTGAGTTGAGTGTGCAAGTTCTTGGGCTTCCTGGTGGGAAAGAGGAGAATAATATGGTAAAAAGCTATAAAGATGTTGTTGGGGATGATAAAGGATGGGAACAGGTTCGTAACAAATCAGGTAAGAGAGCTTTGCCTATGTCAGAGGGTGATGACATTGATAGAGAGGGAAAGTATAAGGAGCATGGACGTTATGGGGCAGTAGGTTTTGGGAATTCAGAGACGACGGTTGGTGGGCAGAGAGAGGGGCGCAACTTCAGAAATGAGGGTCAAAGGAATGCACATTGGGAGGGCCCGGTGAGAGGAAGCTGACCAAGGAATTATGGGAATGCCTATCGCTCTAGAGATGGTCGTGCACCATCCAATGGGAGAGGTAAACAATCTGCTTGGCCCAAACCGCTATATGCACAAAAGGGAGAAGGGAGCTCTTTCCAGCCTAGTACTAAGATGGGGAATGAGATTCAAGGTGGGGTGGGTCACGATGTCAAAGGCAAGGGTAAAGAGATCACATATGTAGCAACGGTGAGTGTGCGTGATGGGTCTCTGGGTTTTGTGGCTGCAAACAAGAGTAGGGAAGAGATAGAGTTAATGCTTGAGGATTTTGAGCTCAAGGACACACGTGGCTTATTGGAGGTATTCACAGGAGTTGAAGGTCAAGACAATGGAAACATGGAGGATTTGTACAATTCATCACAGGCTGAGGCTAGAAATTCAAACAAGGTTCTACAAGGTGAAATTTCGGACTCTAATATTACAAGTAGTGTTATGGAGAAATTACATGAGGATTTATCATCTATTTCTTTAGATATTAGTAAGGATACACACTTGGTTATGGCTCGTAAGAATAATGGATTGGTTGGAAAAAGTTTCAGGAAAAGAAACATTATGTTGTTAACTTCTCCTAGAAGGACTAACGGTGGAAAAATGGATGTGACTAAACAGGTTCCTTCGGTGAAATCGAAAATGAAAGAAGGTTCGGGGAGTATGTAAGGGACAACAGGGGGCGTGGGAACGAGCACAAAGAAGTTAGGGATGGTAGCTCTCCCGAAGTTACCAGCTAATACATGCGGATCTTGAGTTGGAACTGTCAAGGACTCGGTGCGGGTCTGACAGTCGATACATTGGGAGATTTATGGAAGAAGTTTAAACTTGAGTTTTTATTCTTATCTGAAACAGAACAATGTTTTTCATATTTAGAGCAATTTAAAGTTCAATTTGGATTTAATAATTTGTTTACGGTTGAACCGATTGGTGCTAGTGGTGGTCAGGCAGTGTTTTTTAATGATGATTATTCTCCCTTTATTATTTCGTCGAATAATCGTATTATTGATATGCAAGCAAAGATTGAAGGTCAAAATGTGTTTATATCTTTTGTTTACGGAGATCCGGTTGTTCAAAACCGTGTTTTAGTATGGAACAGTTTAAGTGAAATTGCGTTACAAAGATCAGACCCTTGGTTAATGATCGGGGATTTTAATGGGATAACGGGGAACCATGAGAAACAAGGAGGCCAGTTAAGACCATCCACAACATTTTTGAATTTTAACAACATGATAAATAATTGTGGAATGATGGAGTTCATAAGTTTCGGAGAACAACTGTCTTGGAAGGGAAATAGGAGAAATAACCAAACGATCCGCTAGGTAACGCGGACTGGCATTCTCTTTATGCTTACTCTAACGTTAAATACTTAGAGATGATAGGATCGGATCATAGACCGATTGTGGGGGAATTTAACTCGCATAATGAGCGGGTTAGAAAATCATTTCGATTTGATAAACGGTGGGTTGGTAAGGCGGGATTACAAGAATTTATAGAGGCAGGCTGAAATAGGACAAGGGATCTTCACAATGTGGGTCTTGTAGATAGGATATCGAATTGTCGGAACTCTATATCGCGGTGGAGGAAAATAATGTGATACCAAATCATGTACATATAGCATCGCTAAAGGCTGCCTTAGAGGAGGCAAATAATGATGATACGATTTCAGCGGAGGAGGTCAGGGTTATTTGTAGGAAATTACAAGAAGCTTATAGGGACGAGGAGGAATATTGGCGGCAATCAAGCCGGAAACTTTGGCATAAGTGTGGGGATCATAATACAAAAAATTTCCAGGAATCTACAAAGCGAAGGAGGACACGAAATCGGATCATATAACTCTTTGATGAGGAGGGGGCGTGGAAGCAAAGAACTCAGGAGATTGAAGAAACGGCGACAACTTATTTTCCAAATATGTTCGAGTCTACAAGACCAACTGATTTTACGGAAATACTCCAAGAGGTGCAACCAGTAATAACAGGGGAGATGAATGATAAGTTAATACGGGATATAGGGGAGGAAGAGGTTCGTAAGGCACTATTTTCAATGCACCTGGAAAAGGCACCGGGTCCTGATGGCATGATGGCACTATTCTACCAAAGGTTTTGGCCATCCTTGAAAGGGGATATGACAGGATTTATGAAAGATTTTTTTCCGAACGGGGAACTTTGATAATCGTTTAAATAAGACTAACATTTGTCTCATTCCAAAAACGGATAAGCCAGAGAGAATGAGTGAATTCAGGCCGATCAGTTTATGTAATGTGGGGTATAAGATTATCTCCAAAGTTTTGTGCTTACGGCTGAAGCATTTGCTACCAACGGTTATTTTGGAAACACAATCGGCATTTGTGTCTGGACGTCTGATGTCGGACAATATCTTAATAGCACATGAGATGTTTCATGCGTTACGGACGAATTCAGCTTGTCGGTTTGACTACATGGCAGTTAAGACGGATATGAGCAAAGCGTATGATAGGATATAATGGGATTTCTTGAAAGCAGTACTCATCAAATTGGGTTTCGGATCCGTGTGGACAACCTGGATTATGACGTTTGTGAGATCACTTTCCTATCAGGTTCTCATCAATGGACAAGCAAGGGGTCGGATTGTACCTAAACGAGGACTGCGACAGGGTGATCCCTTATCACCATATTTATTCATATTATGTACAGAGGTGCTAATTGCCAATGTACCAAAAATGGAAAGGGTGGGGAGTTTGACAGGGATTAAGATAGCAAGAAGTTGTCCATCGATTACTCACTTGTTGTTTGCGGATTATAGCTTATTTTTTGTAAAGCGGAAGAGAGTGAATGTAGGGTGCTTCTGCATGTCATCAGAGAGTATGGGACGGCATCAGGACAAGAGATAAATTTTGAAAAATCCTCTCTTATGTTTGGACAAAATGTGGATATCGTCACTAAAATCGATCTTAAGGGAATCATGGACATAAATAAAGAAGGGGGCATGAGTTCTTATTTAGGCATTCCAGAAAGTTTGGGAGGGTCAAAGACGAAGATATTTCATTTCTTGGTAGAACGATTAAACGATAGGGTCAATGGATGGTCAACTCAATTTATGTCTAAAGGTGGTAAGGAAGTATTGGTTAAGTCTATAGCGCTAGCGCTTCCGACCTACGTTATGTCCTGTTTCCGACTTCCACAGGCGTTAGTCGGAAAGTTAACTAGCGCTATAGCAAATTTTTGGTGGTGTTCAAACGAAAACACCAGGGGCCTTCATTGGCAAGCATTGGAGAAGTTATGCCTTTCAAAAGACGAAGGTGGGCTGGGTTTCCACTCTCTGGAACATTTTAATTCAGCTTTATTGGCAAACAATTATGGAGACTATTTCAGTACCCAAATTCTTTGGTCGCCGGTGTTCTCAAAGGCAGATATTTTTGGGATAGGCATCCACTGATGGCAAAGGAACCATATTCTCCGTCTTTCGGCTGGAGGAGTTTATGGTCGGCGAGAGATCTTTTATATACTGGTAGTCGTTTATTAGTAGGGTCAGGGAACAATATTGCAGTTTGGCAGGATCAGTGGATTTCGGATAGATACCCACGACCGGCAAGGGGAAGGGGCAGTGTACTGCATCCCAATCTAAAAGTTAATCATTTGTACAATTTGGCTACAAATGAATGGCATCTTCCAATGCTCCAGGAATTTATGGAACCAAGGGACATTCTCTTATCCAAGGACTGGAGATTAATACATCCTATATGTCGGATCGGTTTATTTGGCACTTTACTAAATCAGGCATGTATAATGTTCAATCGGGGTATTGGTTAGCAAAATAAATGGTGAAACATAAGATCGAAAAGGGGTTAAGTGAACCTAGTACTACGGTGTTAAGGGAAAAGCTTGGAAAATAAAGTGTCCTCCGAAAATCAACCATTTTATATGGCAAGTGGTATTCGGGTCTCTTGTAGTCTTAGAAAGAATCAACCATCGGGGAATCAACTGCTCAACGATGTATGGGAGATGTGGGCTTCAGGAGGAAACAATAAATCATGCTTTATTTGAATGTCAGGTTGCGAAAGACATATGGGCATTATTCTTATCTATTCAGGGGAGGGTGAAACTTTCGTACGCATCGATCTATGCGAATATGGATTTTTTATTTTGGCGCATCAAGAGTGTAGATACTCTAAAAGGGGGATACTGCAATGTATCCATGGGTGCTTTGGGGTATTTGGAAATCAAGGAATAAAAGGTATTTTCAAGGTATAGAAGCAGATTCACTTTCTCTCATAAGGTCGATGGAGAATGAATGTTCGGCATGGAATGATGCCCAATTGAGGACACTTGAGGAGGATATGATCACACAGCAAGACATCAATGTTGTGCCACTAATAATGAATGGGATTCGATGTCAGGTAGATGGGTCATGCAAGGATACAAAGACAATTGCAGGAGTGGGTTGGGTATGTCTTCAACAGGAACAGGTGGTGATCTTACGGGCGAAAGGCTTGGATCAACGACGATCACCTCTACATTCGGAGGTGGAAGCTTTGGTGGGGGCCATGTCCTGCATTTTGGAGAGAGGTGTGGAATGTCACAATTTCAAGACGGATTGTGCAGAACTGGTCAACATGGTCACAAACCCAGGTGAGTGGCCAATTTTTACGGTTCTACTGGAAAAGCTCTGGAGTTTACAAGTGCACATACCCAACTTCTCACTATCGCTAATTCCCCGGTCTGTTAATCGGAAGGCGGATTGTCTAACCCGATCGGCAAGAACACATGCTTTCAAATTCTCGTATGTAAATTTCATTCCGCCGTTTTGGCTCACCAATTCGGCTAGAATTTTCTGATTAATAGTTAGGTTGCCAAAAAAGAAAAATTAACTCGAAAACAATTAAATAAAGTTTTAAGCAATTCTTGGGGAAAAGAAAGTTTTAAGCAATTCGGTTCGTAGATTTATAGCTAAAGCAATGATAGTTTCAAATTGATCTTCATTTTTGGAATATGAATAAGCCTTTCTAATAGTCTTACTTACATTATCTTTATGTCATAAATCATCTTCCATTGTTAATTGTTAATTGTTAATTTATTTAAATTCACAATCTCTCGATCTCATGGATAAATTAGAAATTTCGTTATTAACATGTCTAGGCTAATGTAAGATGATTAGAGAAATGATATTTTGTTTAATTAATAATTAATTTATCACATGACCTTCCGAATAAGGCACTAATTGATTAGCATTCATGTTCTAATCTCCAAAAATGCTAACATTTCTCTGAAGGAAAAACTGATGTAAAACTTAATATCCCGAAAATAAAAACCTTAAACTAAAGAAATTTTAATTTAATCATAGAGGTTTGAACAAAAGTTTATTTGGTTATCTCGTACTGTAAAGTAGTGTTTATCCAACTTTACCTAACAAAACAAGAACAAAAAAATGAAAAACTTTACATGACAATGTTACAATATGCCAACCACCTACTACTGGTGATCCTCACTCCAAACCAATACATTGAAGGTGTCGGGTGCTTTACCAATTGATGCCCGTCTATGCTTCACCATTTCCCATGTCTTTATGCTCTCATTATGTACATTATACCAATGATGCATTTGAATCTTGCGGGATGGACTTATTACCACAATTGATTATGTATTATATATACTAGGTGATATCCCACGCTAACAACGTCCATAATAAATCAGGTTAACAAAATCAAACAAAACAGAAAACTTATACATCAAAAGTTTAGTAGTATAATAACAATAAATACAAATTTTGAAAACAAAGCAAAACATAGGATAAGATGGCAGAACTTACCTTGATTAGGACGATTAAACCTAAAATACAAACAAAGCAGAGTAAGATTGCATGCACATGAAAGTCATGAAACAATATAATATGAACAGATCGAGACACTACAAGAAAACAGTCAACGAGTGACTACCAAATTAGTGACAGATTAGTCGCAAAAGCTTCATGAGTGACTACTTTGCGACTAAAAAAAGTAGTCGCAATTGTTTCGTCGCAAATATTATTAGTCGCAAACCAGTCGCACATTACAAACCAATGTGTGACTAATTTTTGTTAGTCGCAAATAAGCGACTGATTTGTGATTGAGATAAATAGTCGTACATTTGTGACGATTGTGTTACTACTCTGACTTTGTGACTCATGTGTGACTAACTTCTGTTAGTCGTAAATAAGCGACTGATTTGTGATGCTTTTTAATAGTCGTAGATTTGTGACGCACTTGTTACTACTCTGATCTTGTGATTAATGTGTGACACAATTTCTGTCAGTCGTAAATGTGCGACTAATTAGTGATGATGTTGTGCGGTCTTTATTTGTGACTAATGTGTTACTGGTAGTGGTATACGACTACTTTGTGACGATCTCTGTTAGTCGAAATTAGAGACTAATTGGATACTACTTTTGTTGGATTTAGTCACAAATGAATTAGACCATTTCTCTTGTTTGTGGATGTAAATTGGTAAAAAATATATAGCCAAATAACCTTAAAACTGATAATCAATACTAAAATGGAAAACCTAAAGAGAAAATAGTAGATTATAAACATATTTACTACAAAAGTTATTAGAAAATAGTTAGATAGTTATAACAAAATAAAACCATCATTGTATTGTTTAGTGCAATTAGAAGAAGTAGATATATATTACACAAAAGGTGTTGCCCTTTCGGATGAAACTAGGATGGTTGGGGAGCTCACTCTTCTTCCATAAGAGCTGCTACTGCGGGATCCTTATGCTTGAGAATGGTGAGAAGCTTGTCCAAGCGAGCATCACGCCGGGCATTCTCCAAGTCTTGCTCGGCTAGCTTCTGCTGAGCAGCTTGTAGTTGTTGCTGCATGTCCGAAAATGATGAAGATGAGCTTCCACAGCTTTCATCTCTCTTCCTTTTGTCTCGCTTGGACCGAAGCTGACCAAGTCCAAAGATGTTCCCTTTCTTATCCTTTACAGTGCACTACAAGAACAAAAAAGTGAACAATATTGCATAAGTAACACAGCACAAGTCATACAACAACCGCAGAACAATTTAAGACAAGAAGGAGTGAGTGTATGAATTCGTATTTGTTAATCATTGATGGTAATGAGAGCAGATGATAAGAAAAAAAATATAAAAGCGTAAAGAAACATGATAAAGCAATGTCAAAACCAGAATGATTCACAATCATTCTAAATCATAAACTAATCTAAGCATAAACAATATTCAAAATGCTCAAAGCAAAGATGAATGATGAAAATATGTAAGAGAGCATGAGAGGGGAAAAATACCTTCAAAAACAGATCACTCTTCTGTTGAACGGTGAGAGTTCGATCAGTTGAATCTTCAGATGCATTGTCTGAACCCTCAGCCATCAATTGGTTCATTGCTTCTGCTAGTGCCGCCTCATAGATTTCCGCAACATTTTTTGCTTTTTGATCGATGAAACTCCCATCATTTGCTGTGTGTGCCCTCCTAAAAACTTCTCTGAATGAAACTGGACGACCAAGTTCTTTTTCCTGCAAAGAGGTGGTCCACTTAGTAATACAATAACAAAAAGTTGAGTTACAATGGAAGGAGGAAAGATTACCATGTCGCGTTGAAGACGCCGGTATGATTTCTGACCAGAGTTATGCTTGTGGGTGCCAAGACCGTTGCGTTGGGAGTTGCGGGAGTTTGATGCAGTTTTGCTCCTCGTCTGCGCTGCTGGAGTCTTCCAGTAAAGGCACATGCTGTCCCAGAGCTCCGGATCAATCCAGTAAGGCTTGGCTTCACTGGCCTTAGCTTGGCTTACTATCCCCTTCAGCCGCAATGAAGCAATGGCATTGAATTCTTGTTTCACAAGCCCTGTTATGCCAGTCTCCCAAGTGTACAGTTGCTACACATGAGTTCAATAATCAGTATGTGTAAAAATAAGAACTAAAAATTAACAAGTGAAAGATGAAAACTTACCGCAAATGTTCTGAAAAACAATTCTCGTTGTTTTATAGGAGTAACGCCCCAGTTATAGTAAGCCTTATCAAACTTGCGACGCAATATCCCAGCAATGTCTCTAGTGACTGCGCCGTCGTCCTCACCAAACCTATGAACATAAAGATGCAATCAAGGTTAGGGTAATTATAATAAACCTAGAAGACTAAACAGAGCAGTATGTAAAACCCTAGTCTTTAGCAGTCTAACCTACTATATTGTTCACAGACATCCTAAAACTACAAGGGACTTACCATGTTGTGTCCTTGTTGGGTATTGGATGCGGACTGAGGAGAGGTAGATGTCCTCGGCCAGGCAGAGCCATGAGATTATCTAGCATTTGGTCATACTCTAGTTGCTCGGCTGGATCCACAGCATGTTCCTTCACTTGTTCATCACCTTCTTCCTCCTCACCATCAGAGTCTTCACTGTCTTCATAGACCTCCTGATGTGGCAGGTCCACTTCATTCTGGTGATGGTGAAGTTCATAGTCTTCTAGGTTAAGACCATCACTTGCATGCTGTTCCTCTTGAGACTGCTGAGACTGCTGAGGCTGCTGAGACTGCTGAGGCTGCTGAGACTGCCGTGGGTTGAGTCGACTAGACGGTGGTTGGCGCCGGAGCAGTTGAGGAGGTTGGGTCGATGGTGGATACTCTGTCGGAATAGAAGTTTGAGACCCAGACAAAGTATTTCGAGCAGAGGGAGTAGAGGAGTGGGAAGAACCTCCTCGAACGGCGCTTGTACCGTCACCGATGGAAGAACGATTAAGACCGGCTCTTCTAAAACCAGATGTTGGGGTACTAACTCCAGCTTTAGGTCTCGGAATAGAACCAGAGGAGCCACCGTTTGGTGGATCTCCATTGTTGCGTTGACCTCCACTGTTGGTTTTCTCTGCAGCGGCGGCTTCAGCGAGTCTTCTCAGGTCTGCATTTGTACCTGTGGCGGCGGCTTTACGACCTTTCGCAGTAGCTCGTTTCTTTTTCATTTCGTTGATCGATTAAAGAGAATAGAAGAGATTTGGACAGAAATCGAGAAGAGTTGGAGAGAAATCAAAGAGCTGAAGAGAAATCGAAGAGCTGAAGAAAAATCGAAGAGATGAAGACAAATTGGAAGAGAGAATCGAAGAACTGAAGAGAAATCAGAGAGATTAAGAGAAATCAGAGAGATGAAGAGAAATTGGGAGAGAGAATCGAAGAACTGAAGAGAAATCGAAGAGATGAAGAGAAACTGGAAGAGAGAATCGAAGAGGAGAAGAAAAATCGAGTAATTAGATACAAATGTGGACAAGATTTGTCTGGGTTTCGAGAGAGAAATGGCACAGAAACATTTAGGGTTTGAAACAAAATGAATTGGGGATTTTGTATCCAGTTTATTGTGTACTCAGTAGTGACAAGTTAGTCACAGATCAGTGAGGGCCTAAAATATTGGGGGTTAAAAACCCCGCGTCCAAAAGCCCAAAAAAATTGGATTTTGGGCCAAATATTTCAAACCCGCGCCAAACTTTTTCATTGTTCATTACTAATTAGATAGAAGTTAGTCACACATTGTGACTGATTTCCAACTAACACAATTTAGAGACAAATCTATACCCTAAACCCTAAACATTTACAACTCCAAAATAGAATTTTAGAAGTACCTATCACTCATTTACAAGTTTTAACACATATTTTAAGTATATATGCTAAATAAGTGTAAAATGCTAAAAATTTAAAGAATCCAACACTTACACTAAATGTATATGTTTATGATGGTATACATTTGAGGTTTTGATTGAAAAAATGTTTTGATCTAATTCCCAATTATTTTCGATTAAATTTGTTATACTTAGTCCAACCTACTAAAAACCATCTTTAAAGAACGAAAAACTTAAGATTTGTTCAAAATAATTAAGCAGAGTTGGTAATTAGTTACTCAATAGTGACAAATTGTGACTACTTTGTCTCTACTTTTATTAAACCTACACGTTTACAACTCCATCGTCGAATATTTGAAATACATATTATAACACTTACATTTTGAGATGTACATCATACAATTTTCAATTCTGTGTAGTCACACATTAGTCACATTAGCGACGGAGTTACGACTAATTTGCGACGCTTTATTGTACCTATACCCTAAACCCTAAACATTTACATCTCTGGAATAGAATTTGAAAAGTACATATCACTCATTTACAAGTTTTAGCGCAAAAGTCTAATAAGTTTGTGGAAATAATGTTATGTATTCTCATACAGAGAAACATGCGTCGCAAAGTAGTCACAAGTGTGACTGATTTGCAACGCGTTATTTAATACGTTAAAAAACAGGTGTTTTGGGTGTTCGAACCCTCGACCATATACTCAATATCCGCTGTGTAGAACCGTTGTGCTAGTGTGTTTAATCGATAAGTTTGTGGAAATAATGTTATGTATTCTCATATAGAGAAACATGCGTCGCAAATTAGTCACAAGTGTGACTGATTTGCAACGCGTTATTTAATACGTTAAAAAACAGGTGTTTTGGGTGTTCGAACCCTCGACCATATACTCAATATCCGCTGTGTAGAACCGTTGTGCTAGTGTGTTTAATCGATAAGTTTGTGGAAATAATGTTATGTATTCTCATATAGAGAAACATGCGTCGCTGATTTGCAACGCGTTATTTAATACGTTAAAAAACAGGTGTTTTGGGTGTTCGAACCCTCGACCATATACTCAATATCCGTTGTGTAGAACCGTTGTGCTAGTGTGTTTAATCGATAAGTTTGTGGAAATAATGTTATGTATTCTCATATAGAGAAACATGCGTCGCAAATTAGTCACAAGTGTGACTGATTTGCAACGCGTTATTTAATACGTTAAAAAACAGGTGTTTTGGGTGTTCGAACCCTCGACCATATACTCAATATCCGCTGTGTAGAACCGTTGTGCTAGTGTGTTTAATAGATAAGTTTGTGGAAATAATGTTATGTATTCTCATATAGAGAAACATGCGTCGCAAATTAGTCACAAGTGTGACTGATTTGCAACGCGTTATTTAATACGTTAAAAAACAGGTGTTTTGGGTGTTCGAACCCTCGACCATATACTCAATATCCGTTGTGTATAACCGTTGTGCTAGTGTGTTTAATCGGTATCAGTGTGTTAAAAATTATATATGTATTTCATTTTAATTTTGAGATTATATTGCTTATATGCATTAATTCAAAATAAAATAACATAAATTTGTTGGATATTTCACAATAATTTGATAGATTTTTATACATATTTTCGAATATATTATAAACATTGATTTACCAACCCGGACATATTATATTTAAAGTTCATCTTCGTCTTCATTTTCCTCTTCTTCTTCTTCCTCTGAAGATGATAAATTACAAAGAAATTCGTCTTCGGGTTCACCATCTTCTATTTCATAGTCAATTTCTTCTCCTTCTTGGTTTCCATCGACCAAACGATCCACCTCAATTTCGTCAACTGTTTCTTCCATGCTATCATCGTTTGTTTGCTGCAAAATTATTAATTCATTCCTGACATAATTTCCTTGCACACGACTTCTAGGATTCACTTTCAGAACTGCATTCCAAGGTTTAGGTTGGCGCTTAGTAGATGGATATGGGAGATAACAAACTTGATCAGCTTGAGATCCTGTCATTAATAAACACAAGTCTATCAAATTTTTTTATATATATATAGTAGCAGTTAAATAAATATATAAAATGGTCATACCTAAAATAAAAGGGTCGTAATTATGGTAAAAGCGATTAACTAGCACGTCAACAACGCCTCCTTCGCTTTTCCGAGTGCCTTTTCCAATTGTGGGGTCGTACCATTTACATTTGAATAGTATGATCTTTAAATTCACAGCTCCGACATATTTGAGCTCCATGATAGTTTCTATAGCCCCATAGTAATCGTCCTCTAATGTTTCGCCTCGGACACATACACCATAGTTCATAGTTTTTTTCCCTTCTCCGTGTTGACTTGTGTGAAACACATATCCTCTTGTAAAGTACTTGGGCCATGATCTAACTTTATGTTCAGGACCTTCCACAATATCAAGAACCCATGGTGGAAAATGTTCTTCTCGTTCATGGAAATGCACCTAATTAAAAAATATAAAATAATGTTACATATATTCAAAAAAAATATCACGGTTAACCACACCACTTAGATGCTGAAGTACGTACATATTGACGAATCCAATTAGGAAAGTTTGCATCTCTTTTTGCCGTGAGCTCAACATGATCTAGTCCTGGGTGTTCAGATGAAATTTGTGATTCCAACAATCTGTGTTGCAAAGTACAAAAAATATAAATAACGTTAATGAATTACATATAATTTATGAATTTTAGAAAGTAGAATTACGTACATTTCGAAGCGCCTAAAATAGCCACAATTGCGTAAAACGCATGAATGTGCGCATTCACGTTCTTTCTTGGGAATCCAAAGTTCACTGCATTTGCCACTTGGACGACCAACAACCGTAAATATATCCGGTACTTGTACCGGATATATGGGAACTTCACCTTCATCATACCGTTTTTTCCTGCAAAATTTATCTTGAGCACTCAAATTAAGTATAAACCAATATAAAGATACAAATTAATGATGAAGTTATTTCACCTTCGCCTCTTAGTTGTCGAAATGTGTTCCGGAAAGTAGTGTTCTGAGAAATAAGATATTTCATCATTTATGTATGATTGAACAATTGATCCCGCTGGATATCTTTTGTTCTTTGCTTTGCCTTTCAAACGTTTAAAAACCTTTCGAACGGATACATCCACCGATATTGCACTGGACCACCGAGCTCTGCTTCGTATGGCAGGTGGATTGGTAGGTGCTCCATCACATCAAAGAAAGACGGTGGAAAGATTTTTTCTAAATTACACAAAGTCATTACAATGTTCTCCTTCAGTATTAGGACACGACTTATATCCAATGTTCTACTGCTGATGTCACGGAAAAACGCTCCAATCCCTATCAAAACAGCGTTAGTTGTATATTATGAAAAAAGTTTAGAATTCATGACTAACACTTGTTTTTAAATATATACCTGACAATGCTTTGTGAACATTTTTTTGGAGAAGTTCGGCGAAAACAAATGGAAGCATTCGTTCCATAAAAACATGGCAGTCGTGACTTTTCATTCCGGAAAACTTTCCACCATTGATGTCTGCACAGCTAGCTAAATCTGCTACATAGCCGTCTGGAAATTTAACATCATTCTTCACCCACTGTAGTAAGGCTTCTTTTGCTTTTGGTGTCAATCTCCATATGGGAAATGGTGCATTTCCATGACCATCAACATGTAATTCTTTCCGAGCACAGAATCTTACAATATCTAATCTTGACTTGATATTGTCTTTCGATCTGTCTTTAACATTCATAATACTATACATGATGTTATCGAAAAAGTTTTTCTCAATATGCATCAGATCAAGACAGTGTCGTAGAGTCAAATCAATCCAGTACGGTAGCTCCCAAAAAATGCTTTGTTTATGCCAATTATGCCAATCCCCGTACCCTTTTGGTTTTTTTTCGTGTCTATTTCCACCACAATCAGATGTTTTTGACGCTTCAACATATAGTATATGTTGTAGTACCTGTGCAGTAGTCAACATTTCTGGGGGGTAGTCATGCACAGCATTCTTTCCCTTCAAGAAATTGACTTTATTCTTTCGCAACGGATGATTGCTGGGTAAAAATCTTCTGTGGCAGTCAAACCAACATGGTTTCCTACCAGCCGGCAGTTGGAAAGCATTTGTATCACTCATACAAATTGGACATGATAATCTTCCATGTGTCGTCCATCCCGACAACATACTATAAGCCGGAAAATCACTTATTGTCCACAACAGAACAGCTCTAAGATTAAAGTTTTGCTTTAATAAAACATCATAAGCCTCAACTCCGTTGTTCCATAAGTCCTTTAACTCCTCGATCAGTGGTTGGAGGAAAACATCACTCCCTCGTGGATGATTTGGTCCCGAATTCAAAATCGTCAAAAACAAATACTCAGACTTCAAGCACATGTCGGGGGGTAGGTTGTAGGGCGTCATGATCACAGGCCACAACGAATGGTTTTTTGACATCCCGAAAGGATTAAACCCATCTGTACATAATCCAAGATAAATGTTATGTGTTTCCTCCGCAAAGCTTGGATGCTTTTGATTGAAGTGTTTCCACTCTGCCGCATCAGATGGATGACACATTACTCCGTCTTCTGAGTAATGCTCAGCATGCCATCTCATCGATGATGCGGTGCTCTCTGATGAGTACATCCTCTTCAATCTATCAGTGATAGGTAAATACCACATACGACTGAATGGTATTTTTTTTCTTCCTTTGCTAGCCTTATATCTTGCTTTTCCACAAAATTTACAATACTCCAACTCCGTATCTTCTTTCCAGAAGAGCATACAATTATCTACACCTACATCAAATGTATGGTACGGTAATCCTAACTTTCGCATCAATGATTCCGTCTCGTAGAATGAACCAGTAGCTTCATTAGGCTGGGGTAAATACTCCGTAAATAATTCCGCCCAATCATCCATGCAAACTTCAGATAAATTGTGGTTTGCCTTGTTGTTCATGAAACGGGCAGCTAATGATAACTGTGAATGCCCTTCTTGACAACCATCATACAATGGATTTTTTGCAGCATCTAACATCTCGAAGAACCGTCTCGTCTCTTGGGTAGGTTCTTCATAAACATGATCATTTCCAATTTGATCATGATCATTTCCTATTTGACCATGTTCACTAAATGGTATATAACCACTTTCATCACGATTATGATCATGATAATCATTTAATGGTATGGAACCATAAAATGCATCATGGACCATCTCAGCATAAACGTTCCCGCCATCATAATTATTTTGTTGATTATCACTAATAAAATCATGATTATAATTATGACTACTACTTCCTGCTCCCATTACATCATAGTCTTCACCATGATAAGACCATACATAATAATGGGGCATAAATCCTTGACTTAGTAAATGTTTTTTCACTCTTTCAGCTCCCTTTAATCTACCCGAATTTTTACATGTAGCACATGGACAGTGTAACTTACCATTACTGCTAATGGCTAAGGGCTGGTTACATGCGAAATTGATGAATTGCTCCACCCCCTCCAAAAAAGCGTCGGATAGATTATTTGTTTCTGGATCGATCCTCTCATACATCCAATCTCGAGCTGAATTCCACATTTTTTTCTCTCTCAATTTTCCCTCTTTTTTTTTTCTTGTTCGTTTTTTTTCTAGTTGGTGTCTGAAAATGGGGTGAGGGTTCGTTGCTTTTATAGACAAAATTTCACCTCACTACTTTATGACTACATAAAATCAGTCGCAGATTTGCGACTGATTTGCCATTCTTTTGTCACAACTCATAAAAGTAGGTGGACTACCTAACAAACGTATTTATCACGTTTTCAACTACTCAATCAGTTGGCCGACATATTCAATAGGCCGCCATAAACAGTTGGCCGACACTTTTGTCATTATCCCAATTTTTAAAAACGTGGCAAAGTAGTGGCAAATTTGCGACTACTGTTTGGTAATCGCAAATCAGTCGCACATTTGCGACTAATTTGTGTCTGGGTTTACACAATCGAGGATGAATCGTAAATTAGTCGCAAATGTAAGATGAAATTGCGACTGATTTTGTTAGTCGTACATTTGCGATTATTTTGTGACTACCGTTTGGTTCGTCGCAAAGTCGTGGTAAATCGGTCACAAATTCGTCATTCTTTTTTGTGACTAATAAGAACAGTCGCAAGTGGTAGTTACTCATGGACTGTTTTCTTGTAGTGAGACACAGTCACAATATTATATATGCTGTGTTATCCTATGTTACGTGTGGGACTTGTGTTATAATATATTCCCTCTGTTCCTAAAAGATAAAAACTTTACAAAAAAAATTTGTTCCAAAAAGATAGAGTTTTTACTGTTTTCTATGCACTTTTACAAACTTCAAGACAAATACTGAAACACTATTGGTTAAACTTTATTGAAAACTGTATTTCGTAGAAATCAATGCGTTATCTTAATAAGTGTGCATCACCTTAAACATCTATCTTTAAGGAACGGAGGGAGTAGGTTAAAAGAATATTAGTTAAAATTAAAAGTGAAATTATTTTATTTGATAGTTAGTTGTATCAACTTGAATTTGTAATCTGTTTACAAACTAACTCTTTGTACGTTCCCAAAATGATATAAACAAATCTATTAAAGAAGTAACATAAAAAGATCAAGCAAGTGAGAATTTACCAATCTCTATCTTCAGCCACAACCATGATCAGTTCCATTATTTCCCTGTACTTCTCTATTCTGACCTTTACTTTATGAGTGTTGAGTTTCTCCCAATTTCTCCCCCATCATTCATGTTACACTTTCTTTCTCACCAATCTATGTTCCACATCTCCTACCCCAGCAAGTCCTCTCGATCTATTTTTCTTCAGTCTATGTATTGTATTCATCAACTGTTGGCAGCCTCTCTATTTTCTCAGGGCCAAGTCCAACCAATTATCATCGTATCCACCTTATGAAATTCTTTCTCACAGTGTATATGAAAACATAAAACTATCTACCATAACCATTTCTATTTTCTCAGCGTCTCTATATTTTTTTAACAACACATAACCATTTCATTTAAATCACTTCGACCATCCCATACAGTGCATTCTTTGCAAAGGAATCTGCCATACAATTTGAAGAGCGTGAGACAAACTTAATATAAAAAAACATCAAAAGACTTTGCATAATTTAAAATGTCATGGACAATGCATGGAGCTTGGAAGCGGGTGAGCCATTGGTAATAGTTTTCACCATTTGTAAGGAGTCGGTTGCTACCGATAAGCTCCTTATACCGATATTACTAGCCTGAGCCAGAGCTGCTCAGAATCCTCCTAGAAATATAATCCCTCGATTATTTACTCCTAGTTTTTATTCCCATTTGGCACAATGGAATGAAAAACCCGTTTGCCAGCATGAGCTATCCACGACGGTCAAATTAAGGACTTCTCCCGCATTTGTAAGTTTTCCCGAGATGAGAATTCCGACATGATCGAGATAAACATCCTATTTTCGGTTATGGGCATAGCAAAGGGAAAACACCCATAATCTATGGATCGAAGCCCGGATATGGAGATCTAGAGAGCCATGAGACTTGGGAGAGCAGGAGATCCCACACAGAAATTACGATAACTTAAGTCTGGAGACCAGTAGCACGAGAATTCCTCGATAACCTGGGTCCGGAGACCTAACTGGTTAGTATAAGAACCCTTGCATGAAAGTTACGATAACATGACAATCGGGCTGATCCGTTGTTATTGGGTGTGGTAGTCGTATGCTATATTATGGTTAGCTCTTCCCGTATATAATTCTAGAATACACCGTTTTAGAGCATCTACAACCTTGAGATACACCTAAAGCTCATAATTAATAGTTTTAAAATCAATTTATTATTTATTTAAATTTTAATTTCTCAAAGAAAATTTCAACTAATTAAACAAAGACATGTGGCAAATAAAGCTAAAAACACATATCATCCGTCTCTATACACGGAGAGTCTTCATACTCTCATCACTCTCTCTCTTACTTTTATTCATGATAAATATTTTTTTATTATTTATTTAATAAAAGAAACTCATCCAAAGTTTATGGATAGAGATGCTCTTAGTCCGGAAGAGTCATTTTATCACATTCAAAGAAAACGTGTTTATATATACATATTGCGATAATTGAGACTTGAGAAATGTAAAATTTAAAAGGAAAAAGAAAAATGTATATTGTTCATCAGATTTTTTAATGATTATGTGGTTAACGTAGCAAGATACTGAAACAATTGTTGATAATTTAGCTAATGTAGCATTGACACGACATCCAACTTATACATTTCACGATTTGACTAATCCATGTCACATTCAAAATATATATTGACCACGGTTTTGTAGTATGGGTATGCAATTTTTTCAATAATAAAGCATAGGTGAGGTATGTGCGCACACACATGTTTGTATCTTCACACATCAATAGTTGGGGTACGAATGAACTGTTTTCCCGTTCTTGATCTTATTTCCGTCTCGCAAACAGTGTATCTATTAGAACATACCAAACATTCATACGACCATGCACTAAACATTCTTCTTGCATACACCCAAGTAGAAGAAAAACTATGTCCACCATTTCTCTTACATTTTTGCACATGTACACATATAATGATGATGAACAAAAGAATGCATTAAGTTTTAAGTAAGGGTGGTGGATGTGGTACCTAACTGAAGATAAGTTTAGTCATTCAAAAATGATAAAAAAAATGATGCTAAGAGTAAGATGATGGAGTGGGTCTACCATTTCTCAAAGATCCAAGATCCAAGACACCAAAAACCAAGAGATTTGGGTCTTTTGGGTCCTTTCAAAGTGGAATTATAGCCAGACCATTTCATTCGATCCTAGTAATCCTTAACGAGTGTGTTTGAGTAGTTATTGTTTGTAGCATTGTCTAGACACCTAAGAGAAGAAGCAGCTCATATGAAACTAAAAGAGAAGCGTAGAATGTAACCAAAAAAAAACTTAGAAGGGATGAAACTTATGAAGATCCCGCAAAAAGAATAAAACCATCTATCCAAAAACTTCAGCTAGAGAAAACGTATTACATAAATCGAAAGTGCGGGAGTGATAGAGCAGATATTTCCTAAACAGTCTTAGGCTTTGGTTTGATACGCTTCACTCTGGAGTATAAGAAGACTCCTGCAAGAGCAATCCCGGTTCCTGCAGCAGAACAAAGATGAAACAACAATTAGCTCCAAAATATTGTGTATTCACAGAAGCTGTGATCACTATCTAAGAATTAAGACTGGATATTACCAAAAGCATTAACAGGCGAAACCGGTGTCTTGAAGAAGATGACAGAGCTTACGATAACCACGACACGCTTCACACAGTTACCCACAGAATGGGTAACCGGTGATACTCTAGCAAGTATCATGTATGACACCTGTATTTTCCACATTTCACAAACATCAATTCAAAATCTTTATATGCTCAAGTGAAGCACCAGCAAGTACGAGAGAAAGCCTCACCTGCTGATATGCGTGGAAGCAGAGTGCAGCAATAAGAGACTTCGTGTATATTTGTTGAACATTCAAACCCTGCGACCGAAATGGGTTGTTAGGGACTGGACACATGTGTGAAGTATACAAACTAATTTTGCAATGTATAAACTCACAGCTGATTGAATGTATGAAGGAGTAAACTTAATTCCTTCCGAAAAGAAAGTCACAGGAGCCATCAGAAAGAGAGACATCAATGTTATTATAGAGAAGAGGGTGATGTTGTCCAAAGGTTCCTGAGCTTCCTGCCGAGACGCAAACGCAACAACAAGGTTTGTTTATTAATCCACAAGATGCAGCAATGCAGGGGAAATTTTGGTCCGTGCACAAGAAACTTACATCTGTCTTAACCATGACTTTTTTACTCAGCACGTTACGGGACTGGTTAGTCAAGTTTGACGCCATTGCACTCAGGAAGCCAGCCCTGCCACAAAACAAAGTAAATGTAGTAAATATATGCAAGTTATCAGACGAATAGCAACTCAAATGCCACAACAATACTCAAAAAGGTTGTAAGAAAAAACTTACCAGTTGAATGAGACCTCTGTGATAGAAGCAAGTGCAACTCCACCAACAATTGGTATAATGGAACCAATTACCCATGGAGTAGGAACCTAAGAAGAAGACAGTAAATATATATAAGATTTATCATGAACAGGTTGTTAGAAAACAGAAAGTCATAGCAACCTAGTGGAGATAGGAGGACAATAGGCACGAGCATCAATCAAATCCAAGCTGAGATCCCAAAAAAAACACAAAATGAGAGAAGAACTCACCTCCCCGAGGAACATAGCAGACAAGACAACAGAGAAGAAAGGCTCCATGGCTTTAATAGTGTGAGTAAACGAAACGGAAACTTTCCCGAGGCTCATGTTAGTAAACAGATTACCAAGCGTGTGTACAACTGCAAGTGGCAAGATCGCCGCTAGCTATCAAAGGTGAAAACATGAGAGTGACAAGTGAGTAGGCAAATCCTCTATAGTAAGAAGCTATAAAGCAAAAAAAAGCACCTGAGCACCAGTGATCTTGGGTCTCTTGTAGAGGTTAAGTGCCCACATGAAGGTAATGAGCACACTACCGACCGCAAACTGAACCAAAGTGAGAGTCATTGGGGCGTGTAGGGCTTTCAAAACCTGCAGGAATCAGAAACAAGAAACTAGTATTGAATCTCTTGGTACCAAACATATCAACAATCAAAATCAATCTCTCCTATAATCAGATTTCCAAATTCTCAGCCTAAATCAATTCCAATCTATAAAACTCACTATGAACAGTAAACGATTCAGAAACATAGAGACGTACCTGCTTATTGTAGATGTTAAAGTAGATATTGAAAAGGTACCAAAAAGCAAACAACAAGCCAAGCTCTAGCATCTTGGTAAGTTTTCCACTTTTGTCACCTTCCTCAGCGCTTTCGGGAACAGCAGTAGCGGCTGTCTTAAAACGGTTGGTGTCGGGGGCAGGGGAGAGCGAAGGAAGACCGGACCAGGGACGAAGCGGCGAATCAGAAGAGGAGAGACACCAAGATCGGCGAGAGAGAGAAGGAATAGAGACAACATTGGGAGAGATGTTCAGATCGTGGAGGTTAGAGGAAGAAGAGGTGGTGACGGAACGGCGAAGGGAGAGACGCCGTGGTTTGAGGAGAGGGAGAGACGGAGAGAGAGAGAAGACAGCAGAGCTCTGCATCATCTCGATCTGGAGGAGGAGGAGGCGTTGGAGACTCCGTCGAGAGAGTGGGGTTGGTGGGCTGATACTAAACTCTCAGAATAAAAAAGAGGAGGAGGCTCCTTGTATTTATTGGATTTTTGGAAATGGAATGCCTTTCTTCTTTATTTTATTAAAACCCTCTCTTGGTAGATAAGTCGCCTCCTTTTCTCTTTTCTTTTAACATTCAATTTCCTTTTATATGAAGACAAAGATTAGGTTCATGAAAGTTGATTCATGGTTGTATCAAATGTGTTCTCTAAACAACAGATCCAAAGATGTATTCTATAACTAGTAATCACCATGGGGACGGGTAGTGTTAGCTTCTCGCCGTCCTTGGTAAGCTTTTCAAGTGTAAACACGGGCTAACGCATCATTTGAAGCTCTCTTAAATGTGGTATGACTCAAGTCTACAAAAGTGTCAGCCTACCCTTCGCATAATCAACCTCATTTGTTAAGGTAATTGCACTTCAACTGATGTTCAATAGCAGATCAAGAAGGATATATATACTCGTTTTTTAGAGATTTATATCAATAATGAAGAATATGTCACCGATTATATTTATAAAGAATATCTACCTCAAGATAACATACTACACAGATTGGGGATTTGTCGATTCTTGTCAATACGAAGCATTCATGTGTTTTATTTTTACCATTATGACTATGCAGCATAGTCTTAATGGTAATGGCTACAAAAGAGTTCTTGTTTATGTTGAATTCACATAGTCATTCTTGTACTTTATGAGGGATATGAGCTAGGTTTCTCAATTTTATGTTATCTGTAAACGAATACATGTTAGTTTTAGATTTGAAGTTTGCATGTAATTACGCTTAGATATTTATATCGATATTAGAGAGTTCACTTTGTTCAAAGATATCTATAATTCCTTTTGAGAGTACGATGGCACATCATTGAGCGTAGAAGGACTAGTTTGGCATGGATTTTGATAATGGATTGTGTTGTGAGTACCACTCAACCCGTAGCACCACTCATATAAGGTAGAGCGACCCCTTCACCAAAAGCCTATAGAGGAAATATGACAATATTTTCTTAACTATATATATACACTGTGATAGGGTAAAATCCACATATTTCTAAAGTGGATCAATGATATTAAAATTTAAATTTAAATAATGATATTAAGAGATTCATCCAAACTAAAAGTTGGTATTTAACCTCAGTACTTACCGTCCATGATATGAATTTCTCATTGGAAAATTTCAAACATACAACTTTTCCAAACATACAATTTGTTTCCAAAAATATCATTGGTTGGTGTGAGTTTTCAAAAATATTATTTTTCTATGTTTCTATAAGATCGAATATGAAAATATAAGCATGAATGTCCCCCAAAATTAAGGCATTTTATGTGGTAAGTTATCCCCGATTATTTTTCGGTAAGTGTAAACTTGAATAGTATAAGAAACAAGTGTGAAAGACAATGTTTCCGCTATGGAGTGGAAGAGACTATCAACCATGCTTTATTAGAATGTTCCCCAACATTTCAGACATGGGCTCCTTCGACAATTCCTACGGCATCATATATTTTTTCGGTATCATCAGTCTTTACAGATATAGATTTTTTGTTCTGGCCCTCTGACTATCATGATTATAGGTTTTTTGTAGATTATATAATATATCTAGAAAACCTGAAATGATAAGGTTTTCAAAGGAATAGATGTGAGGCTCTAAATATTGCTCAAAAACATGGAGAAACTAAGGCAATGATATGGGAGCATGCATTTTGTGAGGTTACGCCCCAACATATTACCGAGTTGAAATCCTTAATAGGTCCGCTAACTTATGGTTTGAAGTGCTACATTGATGGCTCGTGGAAGGACACCAATCCTCTTTTCGGGTTAGGGTGGTATGCTTTTGAGACTGAAGACATGGCGTTTATGATGGGTGCATGCAACACATGACGGAGTATATCCCTTTATATTCGGAGGTGCATGCACTTTTGTGGGCAGTGCAGTGTATGGCTCATATATAGAAGATAGAAGTTGTGTTTGCTATAGACTACTCCAACTAGGTGAAGATAGAGTATAACCTCCTTACATTTGAAGCCTTGAAAAATCTAAAGGAGAAGTTTACCTAGTTTTCATTATCGCTCATTCCGCACATACTTAATTTCAGAGTCGACATGCTAGCGAATGGTACACGTATTCTTAATTATGATGTTTCTATTGTAAACTCGTCACCAACAATTTGGCTAACCATTTGGTCGTAAAGTAGTTTATTATGTTGTTGACAAATTGGTCGTAACTAATTTTTATAACGTTTATAAGTCAAATTCTAATGTGAAAAAATTATAATATTTATAAGCTCCAGTAAAAAATATTTCTATTTATAAGCCATCAAACATATTATTTTATAGCATTTTTGAAAAATAGCAGGATAAAAATGGAATTTCACAAAATTATCATTTCTCATAAAATTGTACTATTTATAGTTATATTAAAACTCAAAACAGTTTTAAAAATAAATGTTTCAATGACATATGACGAAAGTGATAAGTAGCCATTAAAATAAAATATTAGCTAATTAAGGAAAAATATTTCATAACTAAACAATTAATAAAGAAATTATTAATAGTTTATAAAAACATATCATGAAAATCAGTTTTTTATTTTAAAAGAAAAAATTATTTGTTTTACTCACATAAATGAATATGCAATTGAGAGAAGTGGGTAGGTGGAGAAGCGTGGAACAAAACACATGCGTTGGACTTGTGGGCCCACAGTCCTACCTATTTTCAGAATCAAGGCGTTGTTTGGTATACCACCAATTGTCAGTCAAAGTCCTAGATTTCATTTTACGTTATCAGTCCTCTTGAATCGGAAAACTTATGAATGATTTATGGAAAGGAACTTAACAGGTGAATAGCATAATAAACAATTTTTCAAGATTTCTAAGATAACTTAAAAGAAAAATAATTAGAGAATCCCAAATTTATCTATGTATCACTTAAATAGCATTCATATTTTGAAAATTACTAGATTGTTTTCATACCCAAGTACCTTTTTTTTTTGTTTTGGAAAAATTAGGAAAAAAAGTTTGTTCATTTAGTTTCTCAATATAAAATTTTGAGTTATTAATTTACTGAAAAAAATAAGCGTGAGTAAACGAAATGGAATGCTATTGAATTCCACGATTTTTCTCAGCCAAGTGAGTCATAGATCTCTAATGTGTTTTCTTTCCGCGATTACCTAGTCTATTGACGCTGATCATGATTAGGCTCTTTCACTTGGGATGTTTTTTTATTTTTCGGATTTAGTGTCTTATATCATTTGGCATTCTTCTTTTTTAGTTTCAGTTTCACTATTGTAGCTTACCGTAGTTAAGTGTCGTTTTTTTATTTTGTATTTTTTTCCGCTTTGAATCGATTTCACCTCCTTTCAATAGAATACTTTTTATCCAAAAGAATCTCCTATCCGATATTATGTTTTATTGAAGAGCTCAAACTCATTTTGTGACGAAATAGGTTGCGCAGTTGATACTCTTTCTTCATTTGGGCTCCATCTTTGTCTTTGAGCAACTCTTGTTGATTCTGTGGCCCTCAAATTTAATATATATGGCTTAAAGCCAATGCTTCACTTGCACTAAATTATAAATAGACAAATTTTTCGCTAACTCACTATACGCGATAATCTATACGAAGAATATCTATACCGATGCCGCTAACATCGTATTGTTGACGGGAGATTGCATTCTAGTTTTTGATCCCAAAAATGTTCGTGATCTCTTTGAGGTGCTTCTTCCATTTTGCTCTCTTGAAGATGTGTTTCTCTGAACCAAACTTTACACGTGGTAAAATGCTCCTTTACTCTCTCCTACCGAGTTCATCTCTAAATGCTTTCCGATAAAAGGGAACTCTACATTTCATGATACACTTGAGATCGTTTAATTTTCCTTTGAGGATCTCAACCACCTAATTAGAGAGAAAAAGATCAGAACAAAAAGGCGGTCTTTCTTTACTTGTTAACGAAGAAAGTTGCTTTAGGTACCTGACTCATCTCAGGCCTCTGTATTGATGATTGTTGGATTGATAAGGAAGCAGCCAAAAGCACAAGTTTTATCTGCGTCAACTCATAGTCATCGGCCAGAGATGGATCGATTAACTCTCTGATTTTGTTCTTCTTCATCAATGGTTTAGCCTTTGAACACAAAAATGAAATGAATTCTGAACAAATGTGGGAATGATAAACCCAACAACAAAAACGGAAAATCTTGAGAAATCTCATAAAAGAAAGAAAGGAAGAACTCACCCATAGAACAAGACTTTGTCTGGAGTAGTCGAGAGCTCGTCGTCCAGTAACAAGTTCCAGTAAAAGTACACCTAATGCGAATACATCGGTCTTTTCATCTACAATCCCGTGAGTTAAGTACTCCGGAGCAAGATATCTGAAACAAAGGACTCAAAAATCTATCTCTGGTAAAAACCAATAACAAGGAAGAAAATACTTAGAGCGTAGACGTACCCAAATGTGCCCTCAAACTTGGAAACAACATGGTGTGTCCATTGTTCAGGTAGCCACTTTGCAAGCCCAAAGTCGCATATCTAATACCTCAACTAGACATTTCTCAGCACAGGGCAAATAATTTAAAATAGTGTATTCTTTTTCCAAGTATCATTTATGTATCGTACCTGAGGCGAAAAATCATGTGTGAGAAGAATGTTTGCTGCTTTGATATCTCTGTGTATAATTCTCCTGTGACATCCACTGTGAAGATACACCAGACCCTCTGCAACTCCCAATGCTATCTTGTACCTGATGCTCCATTTCATCTTTTCCTTCGAATCTATCAACGATCAATTCGTCTTAAACCGATGCAATAATCAGTAAGGTAGAGTTTTAGAGAATACTTACTATAAAGCATAGAAGCTAAGCTCCCATGAGGTGATAACTCAAGAACAAGGTGCATTCCTCCTTCAATCCCATAGCCTAAAAGCTTAGCTATATTAGGATGGTTCACATGTGCCATTATACCCATCTCCGAAAGAAAATCGACAATGTTCTCTTCGCTGTTTCCTCGCATCAACCGTTTTATCGCTACCATTTGTCCATTTGATAATCTCCCCTTGTAAACTTCAGCATAACCTCCTTTCCCAATCAAATTATCTGCCCACACATCCAAAACAACACAATTCCACAATTACATGAACATCTTCCAAATCAATTCCATAAAAATTCTACTTACTCTTCACTCAAAATTCTAGTACAAAGCCATTGAGACAGAGAGAGAATAGTAGTCACCTAAAGCGAAATTGTTTGTAGCAAACTTGAGGTCAGAGAAGGTGAAGATGCTACGGGGAGAGAGAAGAAGATGAGTGGAGCCAAATCTGAGATTGTCTCTCATACTACTGCATCTTCTCAAAGAGGATTTAATGGCATTGTTGTTCTTAAGATTCTCAAGAGACTTTTTGGATCTGCTTCTCAGAAGTTGAACGATCTTACGGAAACGAGAAGATTGGTTCTTGGTCGGCTCGGAGCTTGGTCCGAATTCTTCGGTTCTGAAGAATTCTTCGAGAACTCCGGTCGGAGAATCTGGAAGATTCATCGGAAGACGACAAGACGGGGGTTTGAAACTTGAAGCGGCGCTTTTTTTCTATTTTCCGCCAAAAAGGATTATTTTTCTTTTTCCTTTATAATAAATGAAGAGAAGCTCGAATTTGGAAATTTTGCAAGCAAAGTTATGATGAAAAACATCTAAGGAGAGAGAAATAAAACAAAAAAATTATTAACTACTAGTAGCATTTTTTTTTTGCCAACTATTAACTGCTCATTTCTAAATTAAAAGAAAAACAAATTATATTAACTAAAAGAGTTGTTTGGGCGGCTGAACTAAAAGTTTTAGGAGAAACTTTACCCATAAAAACTACTCCCTCTGTTGCAAAATAGTTGTCATTCTAGATTTTATTTTTTGTTTTAAATTAGTTGTCGTTTTACATTTACAATGTATATTTTGGCTTTAAATATCAAATTTAACCTCAAGTTTTATGAAGAATAGCAATAGTCAAATTCACTTTTAAGGGTAAAACAAAAATTCTAATATGTTTTTTTAATATACGTGAAATCATCTAGAATGACAACTATTTTGTAACGGAGGGAGTAAGAAGTTTATTGAAGAGTTAAACATTTTGAAACCCGTTACATCTCTAACCCAAAACCAAATCTTACTTGGAGAAATTACTAAATATGACTCACAAATTGATTTTAAATGCAAATGTACACCCCTTATGTTATGTTTGGCAAAACTAACCCAAAATGTAGTGAAATTACTAATACACCCTTCAAGACCAAATAAAAAAACTGATTGTACAATTACCATTTTAGTCCTCTAGAAGTCTACAACGCACTAAAGAAGTCTACTTTGTAGACATTCGATGCAAATCAACACAGAAGACTGAAAAGGAAGTTTACTATGTACATTTTGTAGACTTCAAGTGCAGTTTACAAAATAATTATGTTGAATATATAAATTTATAAATCAACAAAAAATAATTTGACAAAAAAATTAAACTTATTGCTAAACTATAAACAATTGTGACATTTAAAAAATAAAATTTCACAAATTTGAAACAAATTAAACTAATGAAGACAAATGAGGTAGAAAATGATATACAAAATACATACTATACCAAACAAGTTATACTAGAATATGAGATACCAACTAATCTTGTCCATAACCATGTATTTAGATATTGATGTGGTCAAATATTAGTACTTAATATTTTATGATAATTATAAGTTTCAGGAGTTTATGGTTATACAAGAATAACTTTAAAAATTTGTATATATTATTTAGGGTTTAGGTTAAACAAATTAGTAGAAATTGTAGTTTAGAGCTCGTATTCTGAAGATGTGTTAACTATAAAGTGATGTTTTATTTTGTGTTATGTATGTTATTTTGTATATATCTCCAAGTTACAAGTTCAAAAGATGCACAACGGTTTGACATTATGAGTCGGAAACACATTTTTACATTTAGAGTTAGATTTAAGGCTTATAATTTTTATATTTAAAATGTTAAATTTTTGGAAAATGTGAAATTTCGAATATATTAAACTTTTGAATGTTTGATACAAGTTTTTATTTCAGATATTGAATAATCTTTTGAAAACAAATGCTTTAAATTTTTTGAGCGTAGACGTTATTAGAAGTCTACTAGAAGTTAGAGACTTCAAAAGAAGTATACGTAATGTTTAGGGTTTAGGGTTTCGTAGACCTCAAAAGAAGTCTGCACAACCAAATTTTTAACCTAACTTACCTGCATATATAAACGAAACTTACATCCCTAACCCTAATTTGTTTGTTACAAAAACCCTCTCTCTCTTAAACGGTTGTGAATGTTTAACCTCCGTAGCGTGGGTTCTCACAGCTCACATTTTGGTAAGTAAGTCTTCGCTCTTCTTCTTCTTCTCTTTCCATCGCTTATATATCTTGTTTCTCACTTCTTCCGGACCGGTAAGCTTTCTATCCCATCATCTTTCTCATATCCGTCTTCACACATGTTTTGAACCATTTATTCACATTTGTTTCTCTCTTGTTGCAGATCTAAGCCACCGTTGAGTTCTTCTTTCCTCTATATGAACCTATGACTAAATTTGAATCGTATTGTTGCAGATTTGAGTCGTATTTCCTTTACAAGTAAGTACTTTTGTATGTACCTTGATCAAGATCCGTTCTTCAAGTAATTGTTGTTTGTTTGATAACAAACAAAGAAGTCTAAGCAGTAGACTGACAAAGAAGTCTAAGCAGTAGACTGACAAAGAAGTCTAAGCAGTATTGAATCTATGTTTTTGTTAATATACTGAATTAGGGATGGGGCAATATAGCTATACACAACCGTCAAGTTCCAGGCATAGTGTGAGTGAGAGCGTGAGTTCAACTGCACGGCGTCGAGCAAGTAGAAGACCTGGATTTCCCGATCGTTGTTATTGCGGTTTGGTGCCTATTCTCCAAACATCCACTACAAATGAGAATCTTGGTCGGAGATTCTATGGTTGTGAAGACTATGCGGTAATGAGCTTTGTGATGTGTTTCTGTTTTTTTGGTATTGGCTTATAAATATATATATGCTGACAAATATGCTTGCACAGGTTGGATTGTACCATATATTCAGGTGGTGGGATGAGGTAATAATGGAAGAGTTTGAAGAGACAAGGATGGTAGTGGATGAACATGGTGAGTTACTTCGTTACATCAAAATGAATGAGAGGCAGGCCATACTGGATTGTGTTGATAAACCACAAATGGAGACGATGCGGCGAAACATTTAGAAAGCAGAAACCGAGTTAGCTCAGCTAAGGGAGATGATTCTTCAGCAGCGTGACAGAGGTTTCAGGGTGGTGGTGGCATGTCTAATCCTTGTTTGTGTGATTGGTTGGGTTTGTATTTTGTCAATCAGATCTTAGTTTATAAATCCTTTAATTTGAAACTTATTACCACCCTTTTAAGGTTGTATCTTCTCAAAAGGGTTTAATTATATGCATTACTCGGAATGTAATTGGGATTGTAATCTACGAAAAAAATCGTATGGTAGTATTTTTTGAAGATGTGGTAACAATGTAGATGCAAATTTGTAATGGTTTTATTTCATGTTTTGGTTGCATTTTGGAATAGGAATATTTTTGAAAAATCATTCTCATACAATTTGAATATTGGAAAGCAGACTGCAAATGAAGTTTACTACTCGGATTTATCCTAAAGTGGACTATCGTTGAAGTCTAATTTAACATTAAACCGGTCTACTTCTCGTATATTAAACCGGTTTAATGTTAAATTTAACCGTCTTATAATTACTTCTCGGATTTGGACCAAAAAATTAATCTAACCGACTCAAATTAATCTAACCCACTCGAACCAAAAATTAAACCATGTTAAAAATTAACCTAACCGGCTACAAACCAACTTGAACCAAGAAGTTAACGTACATATAAAACCGGAAAGAGAAGGAGTAAAGTTTATTCATCTCTGTAAAAAATCAGAAAGCCCTAGCCGTTCTATCTATGTGCGAACTCGTGAACTTGTAATGCAGACGGCGCTAACTTCCGGCCGCCGAAGTCTACTTGTTTCGTGGCCCATTCGTTCTTCTTTCTCCAGATCTGTGTCGCTTGTGCTTCCCTTTCACAGGTAAATGAACACTCGAACTCTCACTGTTTATTATCTCTTTCTCTCTTCCTCATAGACTCTCTTGGATTCGAAAATCAAAAATGCTATATCTCTTCTTTGGTCGTTATTCTCTAACTTCTTCGAAATCCATTTAGGGTATGTTTTCTCTATAACAAATTTGTGGCTTTTTGCACAAAATCTGTAGATTGCGTCTGTAGACTGCTTATGTAGACTGCTTATGTAGACTGCGTCTGTAGAGACTGCGTCTGTAGAGACTGCGTCTTATTGTCTACTTTTATTTCTAAACTTCTACTTTTATTTGAATTGCAGGTGTGTTGGTTCTTATTGATTATGGATGATTTAGGCTTCCCGTCTAGATTTTTCACGAAAGGCAATGAGCCGAAGCCGGGTAAAAGCATAGGCTACTATAGCTACAATAAACATCTGTTTGAAGCTATGACCGAGGGGCTTCTGGAAGATGTAATGGAATAGCTGAGGAACTCCAAGTTGGGTGTGTTTCTACGGTTGTGGGAAATGGATTTTGGTTGGGCATCTAGGTTGGTCCATCATATGCTCTGTTTTCAGATAGTTTGCAAGAAGCCTTTTGAGATATGGACTCTCGTCAGTAAAAACCCGGTTAGGTTTTCGTTTAATGAGTTTGAAGCGATCACCGATCTGAATTGTGAGTATGTTGCTAACCTTGAGACACCTGAGGTAGAGGTGACGGAAGAGATGAGAGAATTATGGGACCTTCTCGGAGTGGATCCTGAGGCAGGTCCAACTGTTGATCAATTAACAACAGCTTGTCGTTCTTGTAATTCATGGTCTCGAGTAGACCGTTTAAGGTTAGGATATCTCTGCATTTTTGTTGGTTGCATTGAAGGGCGTAGAAGTACAACACCTACAAAGGTTCATTTGGCTAGGCTATTATGGATCTTGAAGCTTTTGAAAACTACTCTTGGGGAAGGGTTGCTTTCAAGAATTTGGTGTCTTCTATTAAGGAAGTAGAGTTGAGGAAGAAGACGTACTATATTGATGGGTTTATACAAGTACTCCAAATCTGGACATACTATGCTCTGCCTGATTTAGCAACTGAGTTAGGTTCGCCAATAGCAAATCATCCAACTCCACTACTCCTTGCATTCCAAGGATCCAAAGGCCGGAAAATTTTCAAATTAGCCATTCTAAGATAGGTTTTTCTCAAATTTCCCAAATGGTAAATTGTGTTATGATTTATAATGCTTGTAAATTGTTTTTAAATCTACATGTTTTACCTTTTGTAGACCCGTGTACAAAACTACGTAGTCAAGAATAGTGTTCACGAGATGTTCCCACAGTGGGATGGTGATATTGAAGATCCTTTGATTTCTAACATCTTCAAAGTAGTGTTTGAAGGAGGCTGGAAGTGGGATAAAGCACGCTGGCCATTGGAAGGTGTTTTACCCTACACTTTGCAAGCTAAGTCAGGTAATATGCAAGAAATTACTCTCTTATTTATTTTGATCTATGTGATAATATAAGTAGTAACGCCATGTCTGAAACAGAGAATGTCAAGTAACAGACTGAGAACATGGATTCTGAAAATCTGACCCAAGGAGATAGCCGAAAGAGGACTCTAGAATCTACATCTTCGAGGGATGGTGAAGCTTCGGTGTCATTGCTGCGTATCCTACAGCAACATTTTGAGGTCGGCATCACGCAGTTGACAAGGGAGGTCACAGATGGGTTTAGCGGGTGCGAGAAGAAGATCAAACTCCTCACTGAGAAGATAGAAGGAGTTGAACAATTCATTGGGGGTCTCAACCTTGGAAAGGGAGAGCATGTGGACTCGGCACCTAAGCCACCTCCACCAGCTGTTGATGAGAACACAGGAAGTGATGCTGACCAGAACCAAGTTCAACCAAATCTCCAAGATGTTGGGGTTAGTGCAAACCCTAAACCCGATATCATAAAGGATATACCTCGAAAAAGCAAAAGGCTTAATCGTAAAAGCTAAAGAAGAAAGAACTAGCACTTGTGTTTTTAAAGTTCACTAGAGTATTTGCACTTATGTTTGTTTTCAGAACTTGTTCATGTTTATTTTATTGAACCTTGTTAAACTATTTTGTTTCATTATGTTACATTATGTTACGCTTTTACGCTGGTTTACATAATATGCTACTATAAATGTTACTCAATATGTTACTCAATATATGCAGAGCAATTTTGTGATCAACAATCAACCACCTATTATAAAGGTGGGTCCTCAAGCTCAAAGTGAGAGTGTCAATAAGGCTGATGCAAGTGTTATGGTTGTTGACAAGAAAGAACAACATGTGGATTATGTTGCAACTCAACAAGCGAAACAAAATGAGCAGAAAAAGGTTGCCATTCAGTTAGCACGGGCAAGAAGTGAGAGGGTTAAAAAGCATGCTCCAACACAGGTGTCTCCATTCATAGGAAATAGACCCAATCGGTTTTTACAAACAAAAGCATATGATCCTTTTGGTCATGTTGATCCTAATAAGGTGAAGATGCTAGATGATAAGCTCAAAGGAGAACCGTAAGTAGATAATATCTTCTTAAATTGATTTTGTTTATCAAATGAAGTATTTTCTAATTATGAATTAACTGAATGTTTTTAATACAGTGGTTACCCGCAACTAGTGAAGTACAGTTCTTGTCACTAGTATTGGATACGGAGACCAAAAGAATGGCTGAAAGACACGGTATCCTAAAGTTTTGATTTTTGTGTAAAGTAATTCTGTAAACTTCGACTGAATTTCAATAGTAGACATCCGCCATAGTCTACTGTACTAGCACATTCTGTTTTTCAAAATCAAGTGTTGTGTTTTTGTTTTATTGTTGCAGCACATGGATGCTGGGATAAATCTACTGAGGTATCGGTTCGCGCATCATCTAGATTGGTTTAGGAGTGACATAATTTGCTTCGTTGATAGTCTTTTGTGCACGATGTGGACCACCAAGTACCAGGACTTTGTTGATTATAAACGCTTACCTCCTGGAGCGTTTGATTACTATACCGGAGTAGAACCAAGTTTTGAAAGGTCAGACAACTTTTGGGGGATTGATGTGGATGATATATACTGCCCATTACACATTAAAACAGATCATTGGGTGGCTTTGTGGATTTCAATTCCAAAGAGACACATTGTTGTATGGGACAGTATTGTCACACACGCATTAGCCAAGGAAGTGGAAGAGGCAGTGAAGCCTATAGCCGTCATATTGCCTTACCTACTTCATGATTTATGTCACGCAGATGACAGAAAGAATTGGCCTTGCACTCCATTCACGCATGAGCGAGTGAAAGCAAAAGTACCACAAAACATGCAAAGTGGAGATTGTGGAGTGTATTGTTTGAAGTACATTGAATGTCATTGCATTCCATTCACTTCAGTGTTGTGTGATGCTAATATCCTTTGTATCAGGGAGAAGCTGCGGCTGAGATTTAGAACGAGATCAAAGTATGTGGTACGGAAGAACGTGGTTATAAGTACTTAGACCTATATGACTTTGTTGATAGGTCTAAGTAATTATAGATGCTCTATAATCCCCGCATATATTTTAGGATTCTTACATATTTTTTGGGACATTATTTTGGTGATGTAAGAAAAACAATAACCTTTATTTTTTGCCAAATATGCGGGATGCTATTTCGATAACGGTATTTTGGTGATGTAAGAAAAACCATAACCTTTATTTTGTACGGATAATGAAGTAACTCGGCTATATGATATGTTGTCTACACTAGTTTCTGAACTTATGGGATTGTATGTTCTTTGTTACAGACAAGTTAAGCAAAGTATGTGTTATAGTAATGAAGCAAATAAAATATTCCTCATGCAAAGTAGAGATTGTTTAACAAATCTTACATGAAATAACAAATGTTTAGCAAATAGTTTAACACAAATGTAATCAACTTAAATCGTTTGGACTAGAAAAACTTACAAATTAAGTTGAGTTTAAGCACCACAATGACGTCGAGTATGACCCGCTTGCTTGCATTTTGAACAATTGTATTGAGTGTGAATCTTTCGCGGTTTGGTGCCTTTCTTCCTTGCGATTTCTAGCCAAGTTTGCCACCTCGACTTCTTCCTCCTACCAGGACGAGGCTGCACGTCAGGAGGTAAACATGTAACTGACACAGGATCTTGTAAGGCATCTACTTTGGGGTTAATGTTTAGCGAGTATGCCGCATACAAATAGTCCTTTGCATAAGAAGGGCAAACACCCGTAGACACATCTTGAGCATTCTCTAGCAAAGCCGCAATAGCGTGTGAGCAAGGTATCTTCTCGATATCAAAGACACCACATGAACACTTCTTCTGATACAAATCAACAATACAATTATGTGGTCCTCCTTTCACGTAGAATTTCCAATCATCAATGCGTTCCACCTTCATCGTAGATGCGTAATGGTCGCGGATCGTCAACAAGTATTTAACTCCCCGACTATGAGGTGTAGTTAGATTGAAAGCATCTTCTCGCCTTTTACAAAACCACCGTGCTAGCTTCTCTCGGATAAATTCCAGAAAAAATGCTATTGGAAATCCACGGGCAACCTTAAGCGCCGCATTGATCGATTCGGCAATCTTACTCGTCTTTCTGTTGTAACTCGTGACCATAGTTTCGGATCCGCCTCCTCCAAGTATGTTGCAATTTCAGGCTCTGTAGCACGTAACGCGTCCATGTATCGGTTATACACCTCTTTCGTATAAGCATACGCAGCACCTTTGACCAAGTACATGTGATATTTTCCCCTATATTTGGTGACAATGTTACACTGAAGATGGTAAAAACATATGCCATGGGTTGCCCAAGGGAAAACCTTCTCGCATGCCTTCTTAATGGAACCGTGCCTGTCGGAAACTATGACCAAAGGGTATTGATCCGATACACAAAGCCGCAATTTGGTAAAAAACCATTCCCATGAAGCATCGTTCTCACTATCGACAATTCCAAAGGCCAAAGGAAATATCTGAAAATTAGCGTCTTGTGCGGCTGCAACTAGCATAACTCCTTCATACTTTCCACTTAAATGAGTTTCATCCACAACAATTACTCTCCTAAGATATTGAAAACCGGCAATAGATGCTCCAAATGCTATAAATAGATATTTAAACCTATTAGCATTGTCCAGTTCAAGATCGGTTACCGTTCCCGGATTGGCTTTTGCTATTAGGTCCAAATAAGATGGCAGACTCGAGTATCCATCTTCGGGTGTTCCCCTCACCAATTTTTGGGCATATGTCAATGCTCTATATGAAGTGGTATAATCCAAATTCATACCGAACATCGTCTTCATTGAATCTTTGATATGTTGCAGTGTAATTCCAACAATTAATCCAACACGCTCTATAAATAACCTAGCAATGTATTTTGGAGTAACATGTTTACGGTGAGATGCTCGGTCTGCTAGTGAACATGTATGACCTTTCACATACTTTGTAACCCAAAACCAATTTGCTTCATTCTTAACACCCGATCTAACCTTCCACACACATCCTTCCACACACATCCTTTCACGCGACATTTAGCCACAAAAAAAGTTTTTGTGGACTTGTATATTTTGAATGCGAATCTTAACATCACTGCCGTGACCCGCAATTCTGACACTAGCTCATCCTTACTTGGAAAAATCTGTTTCACAAATATATTGTCGGACCATGTAGTTTTTGTTCTTCCTCCTTCCCAAACAGAAGGCGCCTTCGCACCTACCAAATCGAATGATATATCATCTTCTTCCTCATCTTTAACTTTTCCATACTCACTGTAATCATCATCGACACCATCAAGAGCTTCGGTACCATCATCGTAGTTCAAATCTTCGTCCAAATTACCACCATCAATAGCTCCGGTTTGATGGCTACCATTAAATTCATTTTCTTCCACATCTTCATCGGTATATTCATTATCTGTGACTTCATCATTATCTTTGTCTGTATCTTCATCAACAAACTCAGCACAATCACCGTATGTATTCCCATGATCCATCACGAGGCGACTAGATACACATAGACGTAAAACATGCATTCTACTTAACTCAATCAAGTTGCGAACTTGCCTATCATTTGTGACATGCATAAGAGGTGTATCCGGAGCCATCTGTTGCAACAATGAATCGGGTAATGAGTACGTTAACTCCAAGGTGTTGGTATCATTTTCTAGCATATAATGGTCATGTGCCATTTCAACGAGATCACCATGTGTACAATCATCACTAAAAAAAAACATTCTTCCTCCTATATGATTATCCACCTTAAAGTGCCATAACTTGTCTTTCACAACCAATCTCCATAGACAACAGGTAAATGAACCATTCTCTGTACAAATGCATATCAAAGATACATTAGCATCAATCGTAACTGAGATGTAGACTTTAAATAATATCTGCATAATATACGTAGACGTCTAAGAACGTCTACACAAATAACCTAAGTACTAACCAAACATGAAAATCGATTAATCCTATAAATGTTAGACCTAAACATGTCCAAGTCGCACATAAGTAAGAACAATAACGAACACACATGTGTGAACCAAAATATATGGAAAATTCGCTATAGATAAGGTTTAAATGCATACTTTATGAATTTTAAAATGTAGACTTCATATGACGCCTAAACAAATAAGCTAAGTAATAACTAAACATGAAAATTGATTCATCCCATAAATATTGACTTTTACGATTTGAAACTCACTTATAAGTACAAACAATAACTAACACACATGTGTGAACAAAGAAATCTTAAAAACTCATTTTAAATGCATTTTTAGTGAATTTCAAATTATAGAGTTCTTCCGAAGTCAACAACGTAGACATCAAAAGGAATCTAAAAATTCAGGTTACTTTTGCAATTACGATAAACCATAAATTAGACTACGAGGGAAATCTACTAAGGTTTGTAGATTGTTAGAGAAGTCTATGCATAAAAAAACAGGTTAGTTCTGCATTTGACCATATGTTGACTTTTTCAATGTAGACTTCTGGAGAAACCTACAAAATAAATTGGGTTAGATTTGCATTTGACTAAATTTTGACTTTTCAAAATATATTTCTCCTGAAATCTACACACTTATGCGGAAAACCGTAAAAATGTAGTAGATTTCTATGGACGTCTACACTCTGATGTAGACTTCAGATGCAGCCTACGCCAAAATAGACAAGATTAGATTTGCAATTGACATGTAGACATAGTTTGAAGTCTACGCGTAAAAAAGTTTTAGTTTTGTCGTTGACCAAAGTTTCGAATTAAATCAAGTGTAGACTTCCACAGACGTCTAACATTAAAACAAATAAATAGTAGACGTCTGCAGAATTCTAAAACTTAATATTGTTCCTGTTCAAATATTCGAGATTTTGGTCAAATGCAAAATTAACTTGTCCGTACATAGTAGACTTCTTCGTCAGTCTACTAAGAAAAGTCAAAATTACGGTCAAATGTAAATATGACCTCTTTTTTTGTAAAGTAGACGTCATCCGAAATCTATGATACATAGACTACAAATGAAGTCTCCAGTAAAAAGTCAAAGTAACGGTCAAATGCAAAACTAACCTCATTGTTTACGTAGCCTTCAGATGAAGCCTACATCTGATTTTTTGTTTCCAAAGGAGACCGCGTAGACTACGTCTGAAGTCTACTTCAGATATTTTCAATAAAAGTCAATTGCAAATCTGACTTCTATGTTGACTTGTAGACTATCTTAGATGTCTACAAACGCGTTACAGAATTTAGATTCGAGAAATTACCATTTTTTCGCCATCAAAACTTGTTTCTAAGCTCGTCAAGCACCGGAAACTTTGATTTTGATGCAGCGCATCTTCAAGTTGGGCCTAACTCATGACGGTGGCCCATAACGTGTTCCTCACGTTTTGTGTTGGTGTTTTTGCTTTAAGTTTATGTCAATTCTGTTATAGATAATTACAAATCTCTTAGTGATTAGGATTAGAATAGATTCTCATTCATCGTTTTCTTAGTATTAATAGGAATTACAACCATTGTAAACACACGTTGAATTTTTAATAAGAACTTATTCAGAGCTTTTACAAGCACTTCGAAGAGTATTCAAAACCCTTTCGTTCTAGTTTATCCATTGAATTCTAGAACAAAACCTTCGAGTTCGAGATCATGTTTGCGTTCTCTCGTCCTCACCGTTACTAAGCTTCCGCATCTCCATCAGTTGGTATCAGTTTAGGACGTTCATGGATTCAATTCTCCTCATCATCATGCCTCCCAAAAAGAATGTTGACGCGATGGCGACGGATTGAGTTGAATTACGCAACACTTTGTTGGCTATGCAAGAGCATATTCAACTTACCATTCATCGATTGATTCATGAGCTCGGGGAAACCTTGAGTCGTGTCCCAGATCGACAAGTTCCAGTGCAGCCTGAGATTGATCATCGTGATCCGGATCCGCGTGCACAACATCGTCGTGACCAGAATCGTAATGCTCTGTTTGATGACGAAGAAACAGAGGATGACACAAATCCTTTTGCTCCATTGGATCAAGAGGATCAACGTGATCCACAAAGACGACAACGTCCGTTTGCAGGTGATCGTTTCGTCCATCAAGACAATAGGTGGGAGTCGAGTTTTCGCGTTGACATACCTGAATTTCATGGAGGACCATGCGGGGAAGCTCTTCTCGACTGGATCGTGGCTGTAGAAGAAATCCTGGAGTTCAAGCGTGTCCCCAATGACCACTGTGTTCCGTTAATCGCAATGAGATTTCGCGCTCACGCGGCGTCATGGTGGAAACAAACCAAGATGACACGTCATCGAACCGGAAAGTCGTCGATACGTTCTTGGTCTAAACTCAAGAAACACTTGAGTGCTGCTTTGCTCCCACAAAACTATGAACGTATCATGTATACGCGGCTTCAAAACTTGCGACAAGGTACTCGGTCAGTTGATGATTACGCCGAAAATTTTTCTCTGCTCCTTACGCGGATTGAGATTTTTGATAGTGAAACGCAACTTGTTTCTCGCTTTATCAGATGACTACAAACTCAGTTACAAACTGCTCTCGCACAATTTGATCCGACATCGATAGCAGAAGCTCATCGCCGTGCTTCCACCTTTGAACAACAACACCGATCGTCGGGTTGGACCTCTCAAACATCACAGATAAGAGTGCAAGAAGCATCTTCTCCAACAGTTGCTAAAGACTCTGAACCGGGGTCACAAACAACTCGCCTTGCTGGAAACACAGAAGATCTTGGAGCGCGTCGATCAAACCGCCATAATGCGCTCAAGTGCTACTCTTGCGGCGAACCAAGACATCGACAAACCGCATGTCCACAAAAAAATCGCAGTGGGCTGTTACTCGTTGATGGGAATGTAGAGCAACCCCCTGTGTATGACTCGTATGAAGATGAAGACAACACAGAGAAAGAGGATGTTCGTCTTACAACTGGTGACAAAGGGCCTCTGCTAGTGGTTCGTCGGTCTTGTATAACTCTGCGGCGTCAAGATGAACAATGGCTTCGAACCAATATCTTTCGCTCTACATGTACAATTAAGGGACTCATTTGTAGCTTTGTAATCGATTCAGGGAGTTGCCGTAACGTAATCTCTGAGGAGGCAGTAGACAAATTGGGATTGCCAAGAGAGATCCACCCCGCTCCATACACTCTTGGGTGGCTTTGTGAAAAGGTTAGTGTGCGTATCACTCAACGTGCATTGGTTCCCTTCTCCATTGGCCAATTCTACCGCGATAGAACGTATTGTGACATAGCCCCTATGGATATTAGCCATCTCTTGCTTGGAAGGCCGTGGGAGTTTGATCGCAAAATCATTCACGATGGTGCTCAAAATACCTATAGTTTTATCTGGGAAACTCATCAGATAGTGCTGACTCCATCTCGGGATGTGGCGTTACCTGCACCACCATCTCCTCCGCGGCAACAACCCATCTCACATACTCCATCTACGTCTACACGTAACCATTCTTTGCTCTGTTCATACTCTGCTTTTCTAACAGAATTTCAAAAGGAAGGTCTTGTGTTAGCTTTGTGTCCAGCATCAATGTCTCGGCTCTTGTCATCATCAGTTGATGACGCGTTTTCTCCACTTCTTCATGAGTTTGAGGATGTGTTTCCGGCCGAACTTCCAAAAGGATTGCCTCCACTTCGCGAAATTCAACACCACATCGATCTCGCTCCGGGGGACTCATGGCCAAATCGTCCGCACTACAGGATGAGCCCGTTAGAGCACGAAGAGCTTCGTCGCCAAGTGGAAGACCTTTTACAAAAAGGACACATCCGCGAAAGCCTCAGTCCGTGCGCTGTACCTGCTTTTTTGATTCCCAAGAAAGATGGGTCATGGCGTATGTGTGTGGATAGCCGTGCTATCAATAGGATAACAACTCGCTATCATTTTCCTATTCCGCGGTTAGATGATCTCCTTGATCAAATCGGCACTGCAAAGATATTCTCCAAGATCGACCTTAAGAGTGGCTATCATCAAATTCGTATACGTCCGGGTGATGAATGGAAGACAGCCTTTAAAACACGTGAAGGCCTCTTTGAATGGTTGGTAATGCCATTTGGCTTGTCGAATGCTCATAGTACCTTTATGCGGATAATGAATCAAGCATTGCGACCATTCATCGGTAAGTTGATTGTGGTGTATTTCGATGACATTTTGATTTTTAGCTCATCCCTTTCGGATCATTTGGAGCACCTTCGCGAAGTCCTGTCGATTCTACGCAAAGAACAACTTTTTGCTGCTAAGCAAAAGTGTGAGTTTGGTGTCTCCAAGGTCTTGTTTTTAGGTTATGTTGTCTCCGACAAGGTCTTGTTTTTAGGTTATGTTGTCTCCGACAAGGTGGAAGCTGTGAAATCAAGGCCGGCTCCTTCCTCAATCTCCGACGTATGTAGTTTCCACGGCTTGGCCTCTTTCTGTCGTCGATTTGTGAGTCATTTTAGTGCTATAATGGCACCTATAACAAATTGTATGAAGGAGGGTCGGTTTCTTTGGACCACAGAAGCAGCAGCAGCATTCAAACTTATTAAAGAGAAGTTGACTACGGCTCCTATTCTTGTGCTCCCAGATTTTACTCTCCTATTTGAACTTCATTGTGATGCCTCTAAGCTCGGCATTGGGGCTGTTCTTAGTCAGCTAGGGCGGCCTATAGCGTTCTATAGCAAAAATATTGCGGGTGCTCGTAGTCGTTATAGTACGTATGATGTGGAATTTTACGCTATTGTACAGGCTATCAAACATTGGAGGCATTATCTTGTCCATCGTGAGTTTGTGTTGTTCACCGACCATGATGCCCTCCGCCATCTTGATCGTCAATCTAAGGTTTCGTCGCGTCATGCCTCTTGGATTTCATATCTGCAGCAGTTTACCTTCTCGATTCGTCATCAATCGGGCAAAACTAATTGTGTGGCTGATGCGCTGAGTCGTCGTTATGGGTTGCTCACAACAATCCACACTTCTGTCCCGGGTTTCGCCATGTTTGCAGATATGTATACAACGGACTCCTTCTTTGCTCGTATCTTTACCGAGACGGCGAATGACGTCAATGGTGATTACTCCATTCAAGAAGGCTTCTTGTTTCGTGGTTTGCGTATATGTGTTCCAGAGTGTAGTTGGCGTTTGAAGATCATTCATGAGCTTCATAATGAAGGCCACGTTGGTAGGGATCGAACTCTACAACTCGTTGCAGCCTCTTATTTTTGGCCAACCTTGCGCCGTGATGTTGAACGTTTTGTGGAGCGTTGTCGCGTGTGTCAATTAGCTAAGGCTAAGGCTACGAATGCTGGTTTATACCTACCCTTGCCCATTCCGACGCAGCCTTGGACGGATGTTAGCATGGATTTTGTGTTGGGCTTACCGCGAACACAAAAGGGTCATGATTCAATTTTCGTGGTGGTTGATAGGGTTTCAAAGATGGCTCATTTTATTCCATGCAAGAAAACTACGGATGCGGTGAGTGTTGCGGGTTTGTTCTTCCGTGAGATTTATCGTCTCCATGGACTCCCTTCTTCGATTGTTTCAGACCGTGACACGCGTTTCTTAAGCCATTTTTGGCGCTCTTTGTGGAAGTTGTTAGGTACGAGTCTCAATATGGGTTCCGCGTATCATCCTCAATCGGATGGTCAAACAGAAGTGACGAATCGTGCCTTGGGAGATTTGTTGCGTTGTCTTGTTGGAGATAATATTAAGTCATGGGATGCTAAATTATGCCAAGCAGAGTTTGCTCACAACCATGCGCTTAATCGGAGTTTGGGTTTTTCACCATTTCGCGTGGTTTATGGTTTGGTTCCACGTTGTCCTCTTGATTTGTCTACATTACCTGACCGTACTCGTTTCCATGGTGATGTTGTGGACTTTGTCACGGAGTTGCAGCAGCTCCATGATACAGCTCGGAGCAATTTGAAGGCCGCAACGACAAAGTATAAGGCTGCCGCAGATGCTAAACGACGTGAACTCTTGTTCGAACCAGGGGACATGGTGTGGGCTGTGTTAACAAAGGATAGGGTGCATGCGGGAGAATATAACAAGCTCACATCTCGCAAGATTGGTCCGGTGGAAGTGCTTGAGCGAATCAATCCTAATGCGTATCGTCTTCGCTTGCCATCTCACATCCGCACTTCCGATGTCTTCAATGTCAAGTACCTTTCTCTCTTTCGTGGCGACAATGACATTCCAGATTCGTGGTCGAATCCTCTCCCACCCGGAGAGACCTGATGCAGCGCATCTTCAAATTGGGCCTAACTCATGACGGTGGCCCATAACGTGTTCCTCACGTTTGGTGTTGGTATTTTTGCTTTTCGTTTATGTCAATTCTGTTATAGATAATTACAAATCTCTTAGTGATTAGGATTAGAATAGATTCTCATTCATTGTTTTCTTAGTATTAATAGGGATCACAACCATTGTAAACACACGTTGAATTTTAATAAGAACTTATTCAGAGCTTTTACAAGCACTTCGAAGAGTATTCGAAACCCTTTCGTTCTAGTTTATCCGTTGAATTATAGAACAAAACCTTCGAGTTCGAGATCACGTTTGCGTTCTCTTGTCCTCACCGTTACTAAGCTTCCGCATCTCCATCAGATTTGCATTGATAGCAAAGAAACCCAACTCTTGTAAATGCAAGAATCACAAGAAAGTAAGAGGTTATGAGAGAAAAATGTTTGAAAACGAAAGTTGGAGAGTTTTTGGATGAATGGGTTGAAGAAGATGAAGATAGAGAGAGTACGAGGATATAGGTGAAGAATTTAGAGCAAAAAGAATCGTTTGGTTGAGCATTTAGAGCTCAAATTGTAAGATTGATGGTAGTTGAAAAATTGAAGAAGATGGCATTATTGTAAATAATGTGATATGTTTGGGTTTTTATATTTTTTGATAAAGCAGATATTTGAAGAAAAAAAAATTATGAACATAATGGCATTTTCGTGATTAGTCATGTGGTTATGGATGAAATTGTGAAAAAATAGTTAAATTTGAAATGGAAGAAAAAATGGGTTAGTTTTGCATTTGACCACAAATTGTGGGTTACTTTTGAAACATTCTCATCTTACTTTGGTGTAAAATACTCCCCACACCTAACGCCAAATCCAATACTAAAATGGTATATTTTTTACACCGTATTTAGTGTAGAAAATGGTGTAACATTATTCTTGCAGGTGAACTTTATAATTTATAAAAAAGTCTTTTTATCTTTTAAGTTGTTTAAAATGAATATTTTATTTATAAGAACAAGAAACAATTAATAAAATTAATTTTGATATATAAATTTAAATTATATAAACTTTTGAATTTATCATTATTTCAAAATGTTATATAAATCATAGTCTTTGTTGTATATACTTCAAAGTTTATATAATTTTAAAATTTAAAATATAAAATTATATAAAATTTTAATACAAAATATAATTATATTGATTAAATAATCAATTTAAAAATACATAGAATAGTGAAATTAAAGAAAAAAAACATCGAATAAATTAGAAATAAACAACAATAATTATTATTGACTTTCTAACTTAATACTTTTATAAATCACTTCTGAATCCACTAAAATCATCAAATAAGAAAAACACCGAAATTGAAATAGTCAAGGATGATAATCTCCGGTTCCAAGAATTTCTTGTTTGGTTTAGAAAAATCAAAAATAAAGACGCTCATTTTTTACTTTAAAATGCATTAGTTGATCATTTATGGGAAAAATATTCAACTGGAGATGAATAACAAAAAAATATTATGTTTTGTTATTTTATATGGTGTAATATATTTTGTTTTAATATAATAAATGTTATAATTTATATAATTTTATATTTTATGAAAATTTAAAATAGAAAGGATTAATTTGTAAATTTTAAATATATAATGTACTATTAACAATTAACAAAGAAATTGAAAAGAGAATATACTTAAAATATTCTTTTTTAGTGTAAAAATTGGTGTAATACATTGGAGTAAAACCCAACACCATTTTGGTGTTACACTATTTTTTACACCAAAATGGTGTAATACAATGGAGATGGCTTAAGGATTGTTATCCAAACTTATGGATCGTTTATTGGCTATTATTGACTATTTCAATTTTAGTTTTATTTGGTAAAAGAAGTTTTCTCAGAGTGAAGGTTGATAAAATCTTATTTTCTCAGAGTGAAAGTTGATAAAATCTTATCTTCATTCGAATATGTTATTTTTGAAAATTTGTTAGTGATTTTGTTGCAAAAAAAGAAAAATATTTATTTTAAAATTAGAAAAAAAATTTACTTTAATTTTGTTTAGACGATATGATTATTTATTTTATATATATTATGGCAAACAAAAATTATAAAAATCTTACTTTCAACTTTCATATTTTAGCCACGGCTCTCTTCGTATCATTATAATCTTCTAATTGTGACTATTCTTATACCGATTTTAGAATTCACGGTTTTGTAACCTTGAATTGAAATTATTATGTAAATGATATATATATATATATATATATATAATCATTTCAAAACAAATTTTGCAATAGACATGTCATAATTTTGCAATAGATACCGATTCGTTGATTTATAATGTATAGTCATACATTATAAATCAACGAATCTCAAAATATAATATAAAAAACTAATAACATATCTACCAAACTGTAATCATTATAGAGTAATTAGGGAGTTTTTCTTCTAGAGGAAGTTAAACAAAACAATCATTTGATTGTCATTAGTCGTTACGTGGTACAAATAATACATAAACATACTTTACCAGTAAATCGAGGCATAATTATAACCACCAATTTTGTTTGCTTGCTTTATTGTTTGTTTTGAGTACAGAATACGACTTTACACTTTCTAAATATTAGTTATGCTGCCGCTTAGTCAGGAGATCTTTTTTTTTTGTTGCTAAAATTTTCATTTCTTTAAAATGAAAATTATTTAGATTTACAAAGCTAGTTTCTAAATTTATTTTATGAATTTATGGCAAAAAAGATAAAAACATGAAAGCATATTACAAAGCGGTTTTCAATCCGTGAATTCGACACTAGCACGAAAACTAATGTAGCAAAACGAAAAAATATCGATGCGCTTGTTATTTCTAAATCTAAAGCAAACCGCATAGGCCGACGAGGCGAAGACCCTTACGACTAGAAGCAATGCAAACGGAAGTCCAAAATTGGGTTGTCAATGGCAAAGTCTCATTGCTTTCGATCACGATTTTCTCTCGCGAGAGCGGCTATTTGAACAGTTCCATGAGTTAAATCAATGGAGAAACCATACAAACCAATACAAATGAACGATGACAGAAAACCATCGATCACAATTGGAAATGCTCCTCCTCTAGCTAACAGGCCTAAGACCACTAAACCCATACACGAGCAAGCAAGAAACATTAATCACCCATGGATTTGCATAACTAATTAAAATGATAAAAAATATATGGAGAATCAAATCATACCAAGACATTATAGTTAACTCAGACTCTTTTAATTGCAACGCCTATAAATTCTAAATATGTAAGTGATTCTTTCTTATTTTATGCTATCGGGTTTTCCTTGGTTGTTTATTGCCTTGATTCGGATTTCATTATCGTGCTAAATCTTGGGTTTTATGACTTAGCCCACCATTTGGATGTTACTGATTCTTGAATATTTCAAGAAATGAATTTGGTGAGTCATAAACTTAAGTCGGCCCATGCATGTGCGAATTGATTCGACCAAAAAGTAATATTGATCTAATGACTTTGGTGATCTGCTTTGAGTTTACTCAACCAAAAACCACTTAGTAAGCTAATGACTAATTAAAAGGCATCCATGTATTCTTTTCTTTTCTTTTGTCAAATTGCATCCATGTATTCTGCTTGCATTTTTGATTACAAAGAGCGCAGACGAACCCAGAGTTGGCATGACAAGGTTGTTCTTGTATGGCAATGCTCTTTTCGGTACTTGGGGGGGATCGTAGGTTTTGTTGTTGTACCGGAGAATCTCTATAAATTAATAAATCATTATTTGACCAAACAAATTTAATAATCACTATAAATCAATAAAATGTTCACTAAACCACCCTCAAGCAATCATGATTGTTCACTAAACCACCCTCAAGCAACGTGAGTTGCAATAGGAGCTAAATGGCCCGTAAATTGGGATATAGAGCCCATTGAAAGACAGAAAACGAAGGGAGAAGAAGAGAAGAGGTTGCATTTTCCTTTTTTTGTGTGTATTAATAGTTACTGCTTCCTTGAGAAACAAATGAATTATGTGATTTTGATGCTTAGTTACTTTCATTATGTGACTGATTTTCGTTGTGTACTTCATTGATGCTCCAGATTCGGGACTATTTTGCCGCAGGAATGATTTCCAAAGCTAAACTCATTGAGAAATCAAGTTATGCAGAAATGAATAAAATATGAGATATTTTGTTTCTTCTTGAAAAAATTGGCTGAGTGGGTAATTTTAAAAACTATAATTGTTGTATTGGACAGTTTACTGTTCATATTTAGAGAAATAGGCAGTTTTGGGTGGGACCCAATTTTTCTCAAGCAAATAATCCTAACATCTATAAATAATTACAAAAGTGCCACCGAAGATTTGTTTCTAGATCTTCTTCTACGGGTTTGATTGACACAAAACTATTCATTAACTGATTTTTCCGGCGATTATTTCTCGTTCTGTTTTTCCGACCCAAATATCTGAATACACAAATTCTGTAATCAAATACAAAATTGACAATCATTGATTTATCTTCAATCGGAGAAATCTTCAAACCAACGATTATTAAGTTTGATGAGTTAGAGAGATGAATTTCTAATCGAAACCTTCAACAGTCTTGATACATCTTTATAACCTCCGATCCGATAAACAACGTCGAGTTTCAGATTCCGAACACCCTACCATTGAGAGAAACTGGAACTCTTGTTCCATAAACTAGCTTTGGATTTGAACTATAGGTCCATAACAGAGACGAAGCATTAATGGCGAAGCATTAATGGCGAAGAAGAGAAACCCAGAAATGGGAATATTACAACGAAACATCAATAATTTGGTTAGGAGGTTTTTTTTTGTCGTGGTTAGGAGTTAAACTAAGTAACAATTTAGTTTAGTAATTATGATTTGTATTATATTAGATAATTATGTAACTTCTGTTTTTTATATTAGATAATTATGATTTTTGTTAGATAAGGGATTTATAAATTTTTGTTATAAGAAAATTAGGCCAAATAACCAAGAAAAAAAAAATTATAATTCAAAATCTAACCAAATTCCCAGGCTAAATCATAACCATTAGATTTAGAGGTTTTTTATTATTTTTTTAGATATAATTTGTTAATGCTAATTTTCGAAAGTTATTTTATTTTTAACTATGTATCGGACGGTATACACGGAGGTGTATCGGAAAAGCGATATGATGATACACCAAACGATCTACAGAATGGTGTATCAGAAGACGTAGACAATGGTGTATCGATGTACACAGTGGTGTATCAAACAGTGTAGACGATGGTGTACCAAAAGACGTGGACGATAGTGTATTGGTGTACACGGTGGTGTATTGAACGGTGTATACGGTGGTGTATCGAACGGTGTAGACGATGGTGCACGGAAAGACGTCGACGATGGTCTATCGGTCTACACGGTGGTGTATCGAACGGTGTATACGGTGGTGTATCGAACGGTGTAGACGATGGTGTACCGAAAGACATCGACGATGGTCTATCGGTGTGCACGGTGGTGTTTTGAACGGTGTACACGGTGGTGTACCGAAAGACGTAGACAATGGTGTACCAACGGTGTATAGAGCTGTGTATCGGACGGTGTACTGAGCGGTGTACAGAACGGTGCACACGGCGGTGTACCAGACGGTGTACAGAACGGTGTATCGGACGGTGTACAGAACGGTGTATCGGACGGTGTATAGAGCGGTGTACCAAACGTGCACACAGCAATGTACATGACAGTGTACCAAACGTGCACACGGCGGTGTACATGACAGTGTACCAAACGGTGTACAGAGCTGTGTATCGGACGGTGTACTAAGCGGTGTACAGAACGGTGCACACGGCGGTGTACAGAACGGTGTATCGGACGGTGTACAGAACGGTGTATCGGACGGTGTACAGAGCGGTGTACCAAACGTGCACACGGCGGTGTACATGACAGTGTACCAGACGGTGTACAGAACGGTGTACCGGAGGATGCACACAGCGGTGTACAAGACGGTGTACCGGAGGGTGTACATGACGATGTACCGGAGACGTACCGGAAGATGGTGTACCGGAGAATGTTCACGGTGGACAATTTCGAAAGATAGTGTACACAATCCTGTACACCTGCGTGTTTTGTCTTTTCTCTCAGGGCATTTCTGTCTTTTCCACCCATTAACTCTATTACACAAACAGTGGAAAACTGCCTATTCTTCAAATTATGAACAGTGAATAGCCCAACTATCCTATTATCTTTTTAAAAACTGCCCATATAGCAAAATTATCCTTTCTTCTTTAGCTTAAAAGCTAGTGGCAAAATCTTGTTGTCAATATTCTTATACTTTAGCAGTTATTACCAGAAAGACTGGTTTTCAATGTATTATTTTCTGTTTTATCAGTTTAATTATTAAATAATTTATCTAACAAATTTTCTCCTTCTCACTAGTTTTTTAAGTATATAGGGGATTTGAAAAAGTTTAATGTTCATATCTATTAAACAAAATTTTCTCTAAAAATGTTTAAAAAATTGTGGTCTGTTTCTAAAACCTCTTTTATAATGATGATTTTTTCTTTTGTATGTGGTTGAAATTGGTTGAATTAACAATAGGTGGCTGATTAACTTGGCATACACAAACACAGTGAAATTAATCAGATATGGCCTAATGTTTTAGCAGAACCACGATGGCTGTTATAGATAAGGAAAAAGCGAGAATACAAAATAAGTCTCAAGATAAACTTAGATAGATAACCAGAGAATCCTAGAAAACAAAAAAACAAGAAACCAAACAAAGTTTAAAATCAAACATGAAATGCTAGAAATATCCGAGAAAACAAAAACCAAGAAACCAAACAAAAGTTGCAAATCAAACATGAAATCAGAGGAAACCAATCCTAAGTAGATGCATTATCCATCTCTGCCAAAGCTTTATACAAGATTCTCATCTCTCGCATCGCAAAGTTAAATTTTTCATCTCCCAAGTTCTTCAACGTCTCTTCAATCTCCTTCCTCTTTTCCACATCAACCATCCTCCATCGACGGATCAAAGACTCTTCGGTCTCTATCTTTAAATTCGATAATGCACGAATAAGAAGGGACTTCTCGAACACCTCCTCTTTATCATCTTCTTCCATCTTCTTCCTCTTCTTCTTACTCATCTCACTCTTCCTAGATTTCTTAACAAGTGCATCAGGTCCCCAAATAACTTTGGCCAGTTCCAAACATTTGAGATCATGAGCACTCGTAAAAGACTTCCCTATGCACAAATACTTGTACTTCATTCTCGAAATCTTTTCGGAAAGTTGCCTCAAACTCCTAACCTCATTGCTAATGGATTCCTCAATAGAACAGTAAAACCCTTCCATGTCTTTCTTAGTAGGAATCTTACCTTTATCATTCTTGAACTTGATCATTCCATGCAACACGAGGAGTTCCTCCTCGTCCTTCCATACTTTTTGATAAAGATGAGGCTTTGACACCGTTTTCTCCTCCTCTTTCTCTGAGCTTCCTCCGTCATGAGACTTGACAGTGGCGGTCTTGGTTCCAGTTTTAACATCCGATTCAGAATCTAAGAGCAGAGAGATTGTAAAAACAGAGGAATTAGTTGTTAGTTTGTTATCATTAGAGTTAGAAAGGATGACGAGATTAGAGGAAGAAGAAGAAGAAAAACCTGATTTAGGTTTATTCTCTATCTCTATCTCCATTTCGTCGTCGCTTGACATCATTGCTTGATATTCCACAGGTGCTAGATCTTCCGCATGCTTCCTCTTCTTGGACTTCCTCTTCTTTGACTTGGAAGTTTCCACGACATGATTGTTTGGAGTGGTGTAGACTGGAGTCGCTGAATTGTTCACTTGAGAAAGGTCGTCCTCGTGGCTTGCATGTTGCATGGCTGGATCTTCTTCAACCGGCGTTGGATCTTTTACTGGCTTCCTCTTCTTGGACTTGGAAGTTTCCACGACTGAATTCTTCACCTGAAAAAAGTCTCCCACAAGAGCTGGATTGTCCACTGGCTTCCTCTTCTTGGACTTGGATGTTCCCACGACTGAAATGTTCACCTGAGAAAGGTCTTCCACAGGGGCTGGATTGTCCACTGGCTTCTTCTTCTTCTCTGAGTTTTTCACCTGCTTGTTCTTCTTAGCCATTTTGAAGCTTTTGATAAGAAACGTATTAGATTGTTTTTTTTTCTGCTATTGTGAAGAAATGATAACGTCCAGGGGTGGTTTTAAAATGATGGGTTTTCTTGGTTTTGACATCAAAGAGTTAAAGCTTTTACGGCGTAATTTAATGTAAAATCATTATTCCATTTTGGAAATCACAATTAGGAGAGAGCTATTACACTTTTTGTTTTTTCCAAAACGTCTATCCCCGTTCTCTTCTTCGTTTGGTTAGAATTTAAATTTTTATATAAAACTAAATTATCACTTTTAGTTGAGGGGAAAAAAAGAGAACTGGAGTAAATTTACAAAGAAACTCAAAAGGTCGCAAACGTTGCATAGTACTACTGTTTTTTTTTTGTTTTTTTTGGTCACGTAACATGTAGTACCATTCATCACGTTAGGCTTCTTTGTTTAGATAAAAGTTAAAAACTATAACACCCTCCAATAATCCCAACTACGTAAAGACTATTTTTTTTTTGACATTTAACCGCAAAAACCAATTATAAATATACATGATTTCATATACAGACTATTTTCTGTGGTAACAATTGAGGCAAATCTTTCCTGTACAGTGACAACTCGCCATGGAAACATTTTACATCCAGAGATAAAGTGAGAAGATTAATAATAAGAAGAAGATTCTGGTTTTTGTATTGGTTACTTGTCTTTCGCGGTTTTAACCAAGGTAAGGCAACATTGGGTCCAAGCCTAGTCCTGACCCTCCCAAGCTACCAGGATCCGCATGCTTTACTCTCCCGAAATACCGTATGTGACGTAACAGTCTTGCAAGGAACGTATTGTGGCAGATTGTAGAGCTATCGCATACCACTGCCACGTGCTTCCGTGCTCTTGTTATGGCTACGTTCATCCGTCTACTATCCCCTAGGAATCCCACTGCACCTAGATTATTTGACCGCACCTACATATGGGTTCACAACACAGGAAACACATGAGTCTTATTTGTTCTACGCAAATTTCACTATCAAGTTCAACCATATAAAAAAGATCATATAAATGGATTCATGTCTTCTCAAAAACCATTTGGCAAATGCTAATTCTAAAACCTAAGTTCCATATATAGTTTAGGGATCTGCTTGTCAAGTTATGAGCAGAAGATGAGAAAGGTAACAAAAGGGGAAAGGAGCAGAACATTATACCATTGAGATGATCACTGCATCAGCCTCCCGCCCTTGAAAACTGTCGATGGTTGCGACCTCAACTCCATCAGCCACTGGAAAATCATCCAGTCTTTCTCTGAGAAGTTGCACCTGTGCAACATATGGGGATTGAACGGCAATAGCCATTGGACTAACACCTACAATCATGTCCAATAGTTGATTATTAGGTTGTCAAGCTTAAATACAGGAAAGACATTATTACGCGTGAAGCATTTGGTTCTTCAGACTCAGCCTGGTTTCTAAGTTACAACAAACTGAACAACTCAGATAGACATTCAATTGAAAAAATATAGCACTCACCTGCATATATCAAAGAAATGACATGATTAACCACAATATCTGCTTCTCCTTCGTTGTATAGTGAGCCTGTACCAGCTGGGTCAAGACGCTCCTCACAGCCCACTGATAAACTGCCATATGGCATTCTTGTGTCAAGGAGAAGCAGTGGACATTGCGTTATCCAAGTAGGCTGCAGTAAATAAAGACAAAAGATGTTACATCTAAGAGTCGTGGGGTCACCACAAAGCTTACAAATCTACAATGGCGTTACACTTTATTAGACATCCAAAGGTAAGTTATTTTGTGACACTGTCAAATTGTGCCCATCACAAGCAAGACAAGAAGCAAATTAACTATTGCAAGCTAGGGAGCAGCACCAATTCAAATGAGGACAAGAAAGCTGTAAACAATCTACGCTACAACTACAAGCAAAGATAGTATCATGATACACAAATTAACGAACTCATTAAAGAACCGAGTTCTACTTTACTGGAAATTTTCTAAAGAGTAAAAGCGTAAAAAGTAAACAGGTGTGTGATTGCATGCCATGTTGCCATCACATATATAACAAAACCAATCAAACAGCAGAAACAATGAGAAGCATTACCTTCACAAAAGGAGAATCGATAAGCAGATGGGAGGCCACACTTGGAGCAGATTTCAACCATCCACCATACATCTCCTTGGATGCCCAACCGGCGATTACATCATTCATACGATACTGAGTTGTTAACTTTGTTGCAAGAACTCCTTCGTGTAAAGATGAAGCTCTTTCCAGTAAGGATACACCAAGCCCACCTTCTAAAGCTTTACGTGATAGAATAACTGGTGCTAATTGGCATGGATCACCGGAAAGAATACAACGTTTCCCTTGCAATATTGGTATCCAGCATGAAGGCTCGATAGACTGACCAGCTTCATCTATAACAACCAAATCAAACGTTTCCAGCCTCCTAATCAGAGGATCAGCTGCTCCAATGTTTGTGGCGAAAACAACCTGTGCATTTGATAGTATTTCCTTTACAGTTTCTTTTTCCTTCTTCTTCAATGTCTTTCCGAGTTGTTTCAAGAGCTGCCGAATGCCAGCTGCAAGAGAATCATCCCTCAGGCATTGTCGAAGGTCTTTTCTTAAATCTGACTTCTTCCTTTCCAGTTCTGCTCGAAAGCTTGCAAGCTTAGAGTTCACAATTTCGCCCAATGACTTTGAAGCAACAGCAGATGATATTCTTGCAGGATTTCCTACTCGGACAATGTTAAGTCCAAGATGTAAGAGCTTCTCAACCATATTATCAACAGCTGCATTGGTAGGTGCTGTTACAAGTACTCTTTCCCCCTGCTGAACAGCAAGGGTAATGACCTCCTTAAGCATTCCAGTCTTTCCCGTACCAGGAGGTCCTTGAACTATCATAACAGGTCTTTTTTTGTTTACTCCCAGAGCTATGGCCCTCCTTTGGGAATCATCAAATAACTTACCGACTGGCTCATCACTCAACTCCGCTTCACTCCAGTCTACATAATCATTCTGCTCCAGCCATGTTATATCTTCCCCATCCCCAAATAAAGTCGCCACTACAGAAATTGATGGATTTTTTTTCTGCAGACCATTCTTCTGCAGAAGCATTAGCGCTTCGCAGTTACGCTGCAACAGAAGACTATAATAAGCAAGTGGCAGAACGTAAATAGTAATGTAAATCATCAGCATTTGAGCAAACACTAGCAATAACAGCCCATGATAAGCATACATGAGTTTCATCAAAAAATGAAAGTTACAGGAATTAAACACAGCATCTTCAACCAATATGGAACAAAGATATACCTCGTAAGTTAGGGCATCGGCCAATCCATGAATACGATCAATTCTCACACTCTTTCCAAAGAGCTTGGAGAAAGTAGGATCTCCATGACGGGATTCTAAAGCCACACCAATGCTACACCCATCATCTCCAAGGTTGTGAACAAACCCCTGCGTACAGGAAGTTGCTCCAGCACCCCTACTGTCACAAATTCTTATGCAAACCATGTCCCCAGGAGAAAGTGTAGTAGGAGGGAGACGGTGGTTGCCCCCAACCTTAAACAACACCAAGTGCATACCTCCGAGTCCTGCATATCCATTACAAATTTCATCAAAACTGAGAGATAACAACATATGACTACAAAATACATTTTAAATATTGACAAACAAATATCTGGTTAAGTCTAACCTATGGAAGTACTAACTGCATACAGATTGCAAATAGTATCGCAAAGTTCTTGTGGAGCTTCACCATGCCTAACCAAGAACTCAATCGGTTTCGAGGAATCAGAGCTCTCATCTGGAGTAGGGATAACATCTAATTCTTCCTGCGTAACTTCAAGTTCTGTATCTCGTTCCACTTGAAGTAACTGAGACATGCTGCTTGTGAACTCATCAATCCTTGCCTGTATAGCCTTCACCTTCTCTGAGTCCATCCCAAAAACTCCTTGAACAGGCTTTGGTTGTGAAGCTTTACGAGCAACCTCCCGATGCTGAGCTGCAAAACACCATATAAGCCAAAAATTTCCAGTCAAACCAAAACAAAGAAAATCATCCCCAAAACTATAAATGGAATGGAATCAAGTCGAATATAAACCTGAGTTAGCTATCTCCTTGAGCAGCTTCCAAGACTCAGTCTCCTTCCAATTCTCAATGATTTTCTTACCCTCGAGGTCTTGAAGAACATCACGCAACTCTCTCTGGAAATGATCGAACAAGGTAGGATAATGGGTACAAGCCTTTAAACAGATGACTTCAAGTCCAAGTGGCATGGGAATTGCGTTGAGATAAGGCTGAGCTTGAATCACAAACGTCAAACCAGAACCAACGTTCTGCCTTATCTCTAAGAACTCACCCTGAACCTCTGCAGTAGCGAAATCAGAAGCCATCGCTTTCATTGCTTGGCTTATCCACTTAACTACATTCCTCCCTAGATCTCTCCTCCCCAATGGATCTCCATTTTGATTCAAAGCTCGAAGACTCAGCTCTTTATCGTTCTTCTTCTGCTCCTCGACGACGGTAACACTCACAGGCTCAGTATCGATTTTCTTAGACTTAAGTTTATCGGAGACATTACTTTTTCTTCGAGGCTTCTTCTTCGTCGCACTCGAACCACTAACGCCGCTGCAAAAGATCTTCCGAGTCGGGAAAACACGAACACAGACGTAATTTACCGGAGGTCTAGTGAAGGTGAACGCCGTCGAGGGAATCCTAATGCTTCTGCAGAAGAAACTTGAAGCTGCGTCCATCAGATTCGAAACTGTAAACTAGAAAGCAGAAGAAGCTATGGACATTTTTCAGGGAAAATGAAGGAATCCGGTGGAGCTATTTAAATAAGAGTTTTCAGATATTTGAGAGAGACGAATATGAAAACTTGAGGCTCTTGTTTTTAATTTTGTTTTTTCAGTTTGGTAAACGAAACTCAACACTCAGAAGAGAGTCGTGATGAGAGATCGTAGAGGAGAGTTGTGATTGGCTAGGATTGATTTTTAGTGGGCAGGTGACGTGTTTAATTACTGTCCAATCCTTCGTTTTTGTTGTTGACTTTATACTCCTTTTCTTTTCAGATTCTTCTTTCGAGACCCCATCACTTATTTATTTTCACTATTGATCCTATTTTGAATAACATCTAACTACAAAGTGTGTATATGTCATGTTATTCACCAAAACGGTTTACTATTGTACCAAATATGATGACAAAGAATTTCGATGATGGCTTGATGACTTTATTTTAATCGTATAGATGCATTAAAGCATGTTTAATTGTTGCGAAAGTTTATATCAAACTTAAAATTTATCATAATTTGAACTACCATAATTATTTGTCATGATTTAAAATGTTGGACATACAACCATGAAATAACATATACAATTGTTGTGTATTTTACTTAAAAACTATAGTTTAATATTACAAAAATATGAGGGTGTAAATTGAAAATTAGACCTTGAGAAGTCTCAAAAAGATATACTATTAATTTAGTTTTTTTATTTGACGGAATATTAGTTTAGTTTTTTTTATTTGACGGAATATTATTTAGTCTTCTAAAGAGTTTTTTGGTCCTATGGAATAATGTGTTGTAGCAACATGTGGCATAGAGGACGCCCTGGAAAGACAACGAACCATCTCGCACATAAGGATTCTACATGTTCATTTTTCCATCACTAAATCACTTTTAGTAATATGGTGAACAAATATAAAAGAATTCTAATTAAATATATTTTTACGATCATTATGCAAACAACAAAAGTATTCTTGTTGTGGATCAAAATCGTTGGGAGATACTAAGAAAAATCTTTGTTTCTAATCGCATGTATTAATCTCGAGGCACTTATATCAACGCTTGGTCAAGTGAAGAATTTGCAGAATCCTACCTGAAATTTCAAACTCGGATAATCATACAGAATTTGATAAGCACATATGAGTCTCTGCAATACAAGAATCTGAACTAACAAATTTAGAATGCAAGTTGGTTTATCCTCGGGTTGTTAACCTTAACAATCTATTAGGATTCTAATTAAATTTCTAATTTTTTTTAAGGGTTTTCATTGCCTTATTAATCAATTTAACTCTCATTATAAAATTTCATATATAGGTTATTGCAAGAATCAAACCACAGATACACAAATTCTTAAAAAACCACAACATGTACACTCAACCATGCGACTTAGATTATACAACCTAAAAATACGACTAAACATTGATGATAAAAACCAATCGAGTTGATTATTTTGTTTGGAAACGAGGTCTTAAAGAGAGGAAGTAAGGAATTAGATCACTTTTTTAATGAAAAAATTGTGATTTTATAATTAAACAATTCTTGGTTGTCATAAACATGTAAGACGGGTTGTCATACTTGCTCTAGTTGTCATTTATATCAACTAATCGATAAACAAACCTCCAGACACGTCAGCTAGTAAAGCTGGTTATTTGTAGAATCGGGTATACATGGCTTCCGATGAATATCAGTTAGGAGGATTAGTGTAAGACCCGAATTTCTACGATTGGGCAACTGATATATAATAAGATAAATTTAAGAACAAATTCAGAATTACAATACCAAATTATAAAGATGAAAAGGAATTGCCGAGGCGAGACAAATCTATTTCCTTAAATCTTTAAACGCCCCGTAGTGTGACGGTTTCATAGCGATAAGATTCTCAGGATACAACTGCGGTTGTTTCTGTCATCCATCACCGAAAAACAGAACCTATCGAACCAAATGCGTGTACTCTCAGACACAAGAAAAGAAAAGATCATGAGGGAATTGTTTATAGAACTTTGTTTGATTTTATTTCCAATGGTATATCATGAGAAAGAACATGACTTGATTATATAGCCAACACCTTAACCTTTACTAAGGTTGAAGCAATAAAAGGAGTCAAAGAGAATTAAATCCTCAACATAATAACATTTGACCAAATAAGCTTTTACCTTAGAGACAAAACCAAAACTGATTTTTCATTAGCTTAATTGTAACATTAACACTCCTTTAACTATAAGAGATTTATATTGATTTAGTCAATATTTTTAGTCAAAAGGAATCTAGACAAAAAAGACTAGGTCTTTTGGATCCTAAGTCCATTTGCACAACTCCGAAGCCCATCATCAAATTCCGGCCCGAATATCTCTTCTCTAGAATACACAAGATTTTAAACCTTGTTATGAGTTCTCCACTTTATATACTTAATAAGCTTTCCAAGTCATCGACTTTGGACCAACATTTCTCATTCAAACGAACGCCGTTTTTGACAAATGAATACACTATCTCATAGTGCTCATTACAATGAATCCAACGATTCTAAGTTCCGGTCATTCCGACAACTAAATTGTTCGAAAAAACTACCGGAATATTGGCCAACGCCATTGTTAAAAAATAAGTTCCAACAATTAATCTTATCCGTTTAGCTGGATTAATCTTACCTTTTTATGACATGTGTGAAAATTTATGTTTATATGGTGATAAAAAACCTAATACGTAAACACGATTTTGAGCTTTAAAGTAAAAGAATGTTATCTCCACAGAGATACAATATCTTGAGATCTCTAAAAGACAAGGGTGAGTTATCTAACATGGTGATACTCATAAAAGATTAGCTCAAACTAGATGGAACGAAATATGTCTTTAAATCTCACGACCACTCATTTGACTATTGTTTTGCGAGTGCTCATATGTTGGATACTCTATCAACATTATCCAATATCCAATATTCAAAATCTCAATTGAAAATAGTTTTTACCCGTTAAATTGTTTGGACGTTTTTTCTTACAACAATTGTTTGAATGTTTGGTAGGATTGTACTTATTTGTACCCAAACACATTTCTAGTCGGTCCAAAAAAGCCAAGATATGATGTTAGTGATTTGCTTAAAATACATTATTAGTGACCATTCATCCAAAAGATACATTATTTAGCTAATACATCCATTAGCAATAAATTATATAACCTTAAAAATAACGCTTTTAAATAATTTTATATTTTGAAAAATCAAATAACACAGTAGTTTTTGACAAAAGTCGAAGTTGATATTAATTATGATCCAATAAATAAGAAAAACTAAAATTTTGGTAATTTTGTTTTGAATGAAAGTAAGAAATACAGATTTAGAGAATAAAAAATAGATATAGAAATTAATAAGGAAAAACATTAATATGTCTACATACATTCAATTAAATCTGTATTGACTAGAGAGAAATTGAAAAAGGGAAGAAGGAGAAGAAAGAACAAAAATCAGGAGTGGCCATTTTCAAGACGAAACACATCGACTCATCATCTTCTTCTTCTTCTTCCTCAAAAACCAAAAATCATCCAAAGCTTCACTTCCTGTCTCTCTGTCTCTTCTCCTTCCTCGCAATTTCCGTACACTCGGCGGTGTCCTCCGATTTCAATCTTGAATCATAGTTGAAATCATCCGGCGTTACCTTCCTGGTTGTTTCCTCCGACGCCATAAAAATCGATTATTTTTTCATGCATTTATGTTGATGCATCGATATCTCTATGAATCGAATTTAGGGTTTCGGGTCCGCTGACTTGGATGAGAAAGGGGTATGGGACTAGAGTCAATCGGGTGTCTCTGTTGATCATTGATTTCTGAGCTCTTAGTGTGGAATTTAAGAGATTGTTTGTTTCCCCTTTTGCTTCGTGTCTGTGCGTTGATGAGAGAGTTGGGCTTGTTCAATTGAGGGTTTTTGGTGCTTTTTACTTGTTTTGTTTCGATCATGGATGACATTTGTTCAAGCGATGGTGGTCGTGAGATGGGTTCTAGAGGCGCATCAACACCGTGGGAGCCAATTCAGCTCGTTTTCAAGCCTTATTTTCCTCATAATGTTTCAGCTACCAAAGCTCACACATTGCGTCCTACCATGAAGAAGAAGCCGGTAGGTTTTGCTCATGTTATCTTTGCATGCATCAAAGCTGCAAGTAAGCTGTAGGCTTGTATGGTTTTCGAGCTGAATAAGCGTTGGTCTAGTAATGCATGACGGTTTTACAAATAGATTAGTATGTCTTCTCTTAGAGTAGTGTGAAAAAGGTCTATGAAAAAGTTGGCTTAGAAGATGTTTTCGCTCTCGAATCGACTGAAACTATACTATATCATTAAGTAGCTAATGCACTGGCAAGTGACCTGGACTCGGGGAAAATAAGTGATGATTGGAATTCTTGCTAGGGTTGCTGTGTGGCTTCGTTGAAGGCTTACAGAAATTATGTGTAATTCTTGTTCTGTATCTTATACCAGTTCTTTGAAGAACTGATTCATAGATCAATATCTCCCTACAGTGGACAAAACTAAATTACCTAGCACATACATTAATGCATTTAGGACATATAGTTTAGCGATTATGTCTTTGGTAATGCAGCGCCGGGTTAGAGTTATCCATGCTTTTTGGTGTCATCCAACCAGAATCAGCTCATTTCTGTATTTGATCCAAACTGTTAGCCCTTCGCATATTGTATGGTTCACGAGGGTCTTGGTTAGTAGATTTGTTATGTGATACTCATACCCAGTATTTTTCACTATTACAATCAAGTCTGCATATTCTTGCATTAACCTTAGCTGGTATGTCAGCTGTTGATAATTATTGGTTCAAGTCTGTTCTGATCTTCGAGTGTGTGTAGGGACTGTTTGTGCATTACTTGAATAGTTAATATCTAAGGAAATTGGCTGGTAGCTTTGTTGTATCATTTGCATGCATAAAAGAGTTCAATTGAAATTAACATGACATATCTAGACCTTGTTTTGTAACTCTATAGTATAGCAAGTATTTTGTCCTAGTATGTATCCCATTAGTTTTCTAGCTGATGTAATTTTGCGTCAGTCTGCTGTAATAGCTGGGCAAGGTTTTGGATTAACTGATATATGTTGTTGTCTTATTGCCTTGACCTCAAGCAAGGTTATACTTGTTTCCCATACTCTATCTACCTCTTTATCTTTTTGGGATCACTGTTATGACAGGACAGCACAATTATATAATAATTACTTAAGGATGGTAGAAGTGAGATTTTTGTCTTTAATGCAATACTTTATAGAGCTCAAACTAGCCTTGATACATTTGTATGTTTACAAATGTTTGCAGTTAGTGGTGAGACTAACTAGGGACTTGGTTGAGACGTACAAAATATGCGACCCCCAATTCAAATATATAGGAGAGTTGAACCCCAAGCGGTACTTGACTACTCCATCAGTTGGTGTGCTCAATGACGGCTTTGATAATGTCAACTCCGATCTAATCCTGGCTGTAAATGATGATTTTTGCAGCTCAGATTCACGGCAGAGGTTTGCTATTGTCTTAATTATATTCAGTTTTCTCTGATACCGTTTCTCCTTTTGTTGTGCTTTTAGAGTCATACAATTTAAACTGATTTCTATCTTCAAAAGACGTCTTTTGATTAAGCTTCACTGGTGCTCTTAGATACATTGTCAAAGATCTTCTTGGCCATGGGACTTTTGGTCAGGTTGCTAAATGCTGGGTTCCTGAGACAAACAGCTTTGTTGCTGTAAAAGTAATAAAAAATCAGCCTGCATACTATCAGCAAGCACTGGTCGAAGTATCTATTTTGACAACGGTATACAATTCTTCTATATTTGAATGATCCTTTGTATTCATACTCTTGGTAGTGGAAATCGTAAATGGGGTCCCACTCTTTTTGCTTGAGTGTGTAGCTAAACAAGAAGTATGATCCAGAGGATAAGAACCATATTGTTCGAATATACGACTACTTCTTACATCAACGTCATTTGTGCATATGCTTTGAACTTCTCGACATGAATCTGTAAGTTGTATAACTGAAGTATTTTTCTCCTATCTTACTATATATCTGTCTTCTGGTTTCCTTCGTGCTAAATGTATACAGTATTTTGTTGTTGTTGATAATTCCACTGTCCTTGGTTATTTATGGTTCTCAGGTATGAGCTCATAAAGATAAATCAATTTAGAGGCCTATCATTAAGCATAGTCCAGCTCTTCTCTAAGCAGGTATTTAGATTTCTAGATCTGTGTTTTTAAAGCTTTGTTTCTTTTAACCGTCTTAATACACGGCATTGACTGTTGTCTTATGATATTCCATAGATTTTACTTGGTCTGGCTCTTTTGAAAGATGCTGGCATAATCCATTGTGATTTGAAGCCAGAGAATATTCTTCTGTGTACGAGGTCTACTTTCTAGCACCAATCCTATACACCCAACTGGAATTAGTTCCCTTAATGTATTCAACTGGAATTAAGTTGATTATTGTTATCAATTGTATCAGTGTGAAGCCAACTGAAATTAAGATAATTGACTTTGGATCAGCGTGCATGGAAGATAGGACTGTGTATTCATATATACAGGTTTTTCTGGCTTCTTATTTATCTCTTTATTCTAGTATGTTATATCAAACAAAAGAATCAATATGGCTGGTCATTTTTTTCTTCTGCAGAGTCGTTATTACAGATCACCTGAAGTCTTACTTGGGTACCAGTATCCTTTTGAATTTCAAGATAATAACTGTACTGATATAGGCTTATTGTTTAGCACTAAGATCATCATAATCTTGTTTGGTTTGTGACTCTTATTGATTTATTTGGTCAACTTTCGTTAATTTTACTGCTATAGTTCCAGTAAATGTTACCGCATTCCCATCCCTCATTAACTGACTGCAAACTAGAATTCATTACTTTTTTTTTCTTCCTATGGTATGACACATGATATCTTAAAATATCTGGGGATTGTATGTGGAGGCTTAACCAATGTTTAGATACACAACAGCTATTGACATGTGGTCTTTTGGCTGCATTGTTGCCGAGCTGTTTCTTGGATTGCCACTGTTTCCAGGAGCTTCAGAATTTGATCTCTTGAGGCGTATGGTTGAAATACTGGGGTATGATCTTTTGTTATAGAATTGGTAAATGTGCATGCAGTCTATGATTGTAGGGGTCAGGGATTCTTGGGGTCTGCACCCTTGATGGTCAATACTCATACTCTTGCATTGTTTGTTTCATATATATTGTACAACAATAATTTTCCTATTAATGCTTATTTTATGTTCTTAGCCTTTCCTTGGTGCTCTACGGTCAACTATCAACTCCGGACTTCTCTTTAAGCAATTAGTGTTGAGATTAGGACCCATGAACTGTTCTTATTTGTTTTCTTGTCTTTTTTCTGTTATGATTATATCAATTTGGTGTCAATTTTTTTCTCTCCAGCAAACAACCATCTGATTATGTGCTCAAGGAAGCAAAAAACACAAATAAGTTCTTTAAATGTGTTGGGAGTGTCCACAATTTAGGGAATGGTGGAACTGATGGTGGCCCCAAAAGCGCTTATATGACACTGACTGAAGAAGAGTTCGAAGCTGTAAGTAATTCTTGCTTGGCCTCGGAACTAAACAAAAATATAAAAAGAGAGGGAGGTCAGGGGAGAAGAGAGCAGATTCAAAAATGAGTATTGAAAACAAGGAAGACAATATATCTAGATTGTTTCATGAGAGGATTAAATTTCTTTTTATATAGTCATTATGATTTGACCTTGTTGATATATTCTTGATAACATTTGCTGTTCGTTATCCTTAACTTCCAGAGAGAAAAGAAAAGGCCAGCAATTGGGAAAGAGTACTTCAAACATAAAAACCTTGAAGAAATTGTAACAGGCTATCCTTACAAGATGAACTTGCCTGAAGACGATGTAGTCAAAGGTAAAGTCAGGATGTTTTGTTGTTCTTAAGTTTGTAGGGATCATCACGGTGGACTATCTTTCATGATGATTTTTTTTTTTCATAAACTATAACAGAAACTCAAATACGGTTAGCTCTTATTGATTTTCTGAGAGGACTTGTTGAATTTGATCCAGCAAAACGTTGGTCACCTTTTCAGGTATTGAACTTACTGGCTAAAGTTATCTATACTTAGTTTGAAAGGCTTCACATTTTCTTGCTAGCCATAATGGATACAAACATCGACTATTTATTTCTTCAGGCAGCAAAGCACCCTTTCATCACTGGGGAACCTTTTACGTGCCCTTACAACCCTCCGCCAGAAACACCTCGTGTGGTGAGTCAGATGAAATTCCTTCCCTGGTCTCAGACTTCTTGTGTGGCCTTGTTGTTATACCAATGGTGTTCATAGCAGTGGGTGTGTTGTCCTGGGTTCATATTTGTTTCACAATGATAGTTTTATTTTCATCATTTTCTAAACCTTATAATCATGAAACGCATGGAAGATACTTTTCCCTCTAGCACATTCATCTGTTGTTTAATTTTTTTTTTTTTGGTTGCTGTGGATACAAATGCTTCTGTTGAAAGATCTTACAGAAAATTAGCTGAAAGACGAATGCATGTTCACTGATCGTTTCTTGTTCCTTTCCATTTTCTTTGTAGCATGTTGCTCAAAATATCAAAGTGGACCATCATCCAGGTGGAGGGCACTGGTTTGCCGCAGGTCTCTCTCCTCATGTATGGCTTTTTGCCCCTTCAAAATATTTGTAATACCTTCAAGTTGTTTTCACACTTATTTTTGAAAGTTGTTTACTTCTTTGACAGGTATCAGGGAGAACCAGAATCCCGATGCACAATAGTCCCCATTTTCAGATGTTACCTTATTCACATGCAAACAGTTATGGGAGTATCGGAAGCTATGGTAGCTACAATGATGGTACTATCCAGGGAAGTAGCTATGGGAGTTATGGAGAAACTGGCAATATGTTTGCCTATTATTCTCCTGTGAATCATTCTGGCATGTACATGCAAAACATAGGTGGTGCCTCAATGCTTGGAACTAGTCCTGATGCCAGACGTAGGGTTATGCAGTACCCACATGGAAGTGGCCTTGGTACAAGTCCATCTGCTGGAAATTTTGCACCACTACCCCTTGGCACTAGTCCGTCACAGTTTACTCCACCAAATACAAATAATCAATTTTTAGTTGGTTCTCCTGGACAACATGGCCCCACATCTCCAGTAAGGAACAGTTGTCATGGTTCTCCTTTAGGAAAGATGGCTGCATTTAGTCAGTTTAACAGAAGAAAAAGCACTGGATATTCTGGTGGTTCTCAGTCGCAAGATTCGTCCTTGTCACAAGCACAAGGGCATGGGATGGATAGTTTTTATCAAAATGAGGGGTATTCTGGACAATTCTCTGGCTCACCTTCACGCCGGCAGTTGGATTCTGGTGTTGCAAACCGTAAACAGACACAAGGATGCACTACATCAAGTCCTGGGTACTCTACTCATAACATTGCCAGCTCATCACTTCGAGCCAATATGTATAACCCCGCCAGTACTGGACCCCGTCTTGAGAATCCAGATACTGCCCTATCGGTGCCTAATCCAGGAGACTGGGACCCAAATTACAGGCAAGTAAACAAGATATACTCTAAATTACAGGTTATAGAATATAAAGGTTCTTTGTCTGCGAGTGTAGGTTATGTACTTGAAAAATTCTGGCAGGCTATTTAGACTATGAGTGATATTAGACCTGATCTCTGATAATGTTCTTGTTGACTGGTAGTTGGGTTTTAAAGCTTAGACAGATTTATGGGAATTGAAGCAATCATATTAAAGTGTCCATTTGAATGGGCAGTCATTCTTTTTTACCTGATGTTTATTCTCTGTTTGGTTAAACGTCTTACTGAAATGATATTAACCTCTCTTCAATCTGACTATTTGCAGTCACATAAGATACTTTTTGTATGTCAAAATTCTGTTTTCAGATTTACATGTTTGCCTCCAATCCTTAAACTGGAAGTTCAAATACGTGTCCATTTTTGTTACATGTATAGTGATGATTTGCTTCTACAAGAGGATAGCGCGGATGAGAGTTTTCTTGCTAATTCATTCAGCAGAGGTATGCAACTTGGTTCAACAGATGCCTCCAGTTTTTCCAGAAGGTTCAGTAATAATGACTCGACCTCATCCTCAAATCCGACAAACCAAAGGTAATCTAGAATCTTGGGAAACTATGCTGAACCCTATTTCTTTGGTGATATTTAGATCTTAGATTGTCCAGGCATACCAACTTATCAGGACAAAGTATGTCGTAGCTTGAGTATCAGATGTTGATGTTGCCTGGATCCGTGGTATTAGCTATTTTGGGTATATTCACCTTGATAGGACTTATTTTCTATATTTGTGCTAAACTGTTGTCCGAGTCTGACTCTTGGTGGACGTGTATCGGAAGCCACTAGGAAGAGTGAAAAAAACATTCGACATTCTATAAACTAGTAGAAAGGAAACTGAACTTGTGAGGTTCCAGGATGTGTTATATACCTCGTGAACGTGCTCTGATAGGGAAATTTGTTCTTCCCGTTATTTTTTCGCTAATTTTTGTTGCACTCTTTTGATAGATCTGATTGGCTCAATGATTGTAAATTATTTAATCTACTGCAGGAGATATGTTCCTCCAAATCAAGCCTTTTCACAAGTAGAGATGGGAAGCCCTCCAAGTAATGATCCTCATGCCAGATTTGGCCAACCTATGCCAGGATCACAATTCACTCATCTTTCCCACACCCCTCCAAGTCGCTTAGGGCAGCAACCTCCTCAACCTCAACGGTTCAACCATGGGAGACCAAATGCAGGAAGAGCTATAGATCGGAATCACGTCAACGCTCAGCTTCCTCCTTCCAACACTAATTCCGGGGGTCAACGCTCACCCAGAAGTGGCTCATATACCAATGGTGTCCCTTGGGGTACTTTTCTTTCACTAATTTTCTCTTTAACATTTTGTTTTTACTTGTTTACATCCTCTGATTGGTCTTTAGCCTACAGATTAATCTTGCCTATTTCATCTTGTAGGACGCAGGACTAACCATCATGTCCCAAATGTTCCATCGACGTCTCATGGAAGGATGGACTACGGAAGTATTGCCTAACTCCGCGGTCTTAACTCTCATTTATATTCTTCTTTCCTTTAGTGTGCAAGTTTCTTTGTTGGGAGTTTGGGAACAAAGTTGTACCGAGAGAGAAACGAAAATAGTTCATGGCTTGTGGGCTTCTCATCAGAAAGTGCTTATTCATTGTGCTTTTTGCACACCAAAAAGAAAAATAGTATGTTGTCATTGATATTGTTTTGTTTTTCTGGTATCTATTTACCAGTATTTCGTATTTGATATTCTCTGATGAATATGTATCTTTAAGTGCACTTAATTGACTTGAAAAAAAAGCTGCTTGAAATTTTTAAGTTAGGTATATAACAATACTATCAAATACCTTATTTGACTCCAATAACAGACATTAGAAACCAAAGTCTCTCACTGACTTGTGCAATATCTTGATTCTCCCTTTCCAACATTGATGTTGGCAATTCAACACCCGTAAACATGTAAAGCGCCTTCAGTTCTTCTGAATATGTCGTGCCCCTCTCGACGCTGTATCCAACTATCTTCCTTAATGCATCCATCTTTGCCCAGAGCTGCTCCTCATTATACAGCACCTTCATCATCTAAACCCAAAAACCTCAATCTCAGTAACACTGTCATTCTCTAACAAGCAAACCCCTTGAGGGATTTGGAATTTAACAATACAATGCATGACCACAACTGAAGACGTCTATATCCATCGAGAAAGAAAAGGAAGAATAAACAAGAAAAGCTGGTTGTACCGCTCAACATACTACACAAATACTGTTAGCTTACGAATAAGAATTGGTTAGAAATATCAGCTAATATGTCCACAAGCTTCTTGAATAAGAAGCTTCACAAGAGAGGAAGAGGATGCACCTACAAAGATCCACCCATGTAACAGAGAACACGTCCAACACAAATGCCATCGAACAAATAACGATACAACATCAAGTACATGGAAACTAGAATGAGGGATGGAAGTACAATATAATGCCATTCAGTTCACCCATAAGAGGCATTCAAATACGACGCTATGTTGTTTGAAGATCAATGAGAATATACTAACCTCATTTGAAGATTTCTCCATATTCTTCCCTCTATATGCTTCAGTTGTAGTGGACCCTAGTTCTCCTGCAAACAAAAAAAGCTTGAAGATTCAAAGCTAATTTCAAGCAATTCACGCATTATTAAAACTTGCAAGCTGCAGAGTCATAACGAACCTTCATGTCTTGTCCCAGACACTTGCTTCTTTCCTGCTAAAACTCCAACTCTTGCTCCAACCTTCTCCGACTTGGCATCACTAGAAGCAATCGACTCTTTGTCCTCCTCTTCGAAACCTTTTTCAAGTGATCGAATAGTTCTACCCTCATCTCTAATACTCTCTAACAAGCTCTTTGACTCTTTTGTCATATCCTCAGGGCTTTGATACACATCAAATACAATGTTAGCCTTACGCATTCTCAAGGGTTCCCGAAAAGCTATTGCAGCAATTCCCTCTTCCTCAGTCTGAACAAGAATCGGCTCACTCAAAGCCACTCGTGCTCTGTGTTGATCATTACCGTGCCCAGTCTTGTCGAAAAGTAGCATCATTTTGTCACCTCTACCGCCAAAAGCAGTAGCAGGAAGCAGTTTTCTCATAAGCTTTTCGGTACAAACATAGCTCGCCAAGAGAAAACAAGAAGGAAGGGACGAGATCAATGCGATTGTGGAGGCAACAACGAGTGGAGGAACAATGAATGGTGCAGAAATCAGTAACAAAACTGCTGCAAGAACCTTCTTTCCCACACTAACTCCTTTCCTCCAAATCCAACCCATCTTCCCATTCACTCTTCTGCCTTCTTCCATCCCAATAACTCTTTAACATACAATAAACTTAATATATGTATAAAGTGAATCAGACATGTTTCTAGAAAGAGCCAAAACCCATAAAATCTCTAAGTTTCTTTATACAATCTGCTACATTTCCAATAATAGCTTCATTAATGATCCTAAGTAAATGATTAGAGACCAATGAAGACGTTTTGACTCATCAAAACACTATATATTGAAAACAAAATTAATCTACGAGCATCAATTTCCAGAAAAAAAAGAAAAGAAGACTCGAACCTGATTAGGCGATAAGAACGAGGGTAAAGCAAAGATGTCGGCGCAGATTCAAAAGAGAAGAAGCATCAGAGAGTAGCGAATACTTCTCGAAAGATGAAAGAAACAGCGTGACACGTGTTGAGATTGGAACAAAACACAACACGAGATTGCATGGTGTTGTTCCTAACGTGGCCGTTCCTCTCTCTACACACTTGTTTCCATTTTCTCAGACTGTGAAAGTCAATGATCGGTTCTGCAACTTGGAGTAAATGCAGATTAAGGATAAGAACATATGACTTCCGTATGTAAAACTATATAAGTGTAAGGATAAAGCTTTTAGAAAAAAATGAAAAACAGTCACCGTCACAAAACCCTAAACCTCTGACCAATCTACCGGTTGTTTTGTTGTCTTCAATAGCTGGTTCGGGAGGAGCGCTTGCTATGCACGACCCGGTCAGAAATGCGGGAATTAACTTCAGCCGTGGTGTAAGTGTTTTTTTTATCAATCCGTGACTAAAAAAAAGGAGATGAGCGATTCCTACAAAAGTTGCAAATAGTTACAAAATCGCAATTTACACTACTTGAGAACTAAAATAAGAGTCGTATTCATGCTAACAAATTTATATATAATTTTTTTATATTTTGATGTAAAACTAATATAACAAATTGGGATCGTGAAAACTGAATTTACATATAAAAATTTATAGAAATTTCCTAAAATACCAGAAGTTTTTTTTCTTGATTTTAAAGTTCAAAATTTAAAATTATTGGGTTTGGGTTAACTATTCTAAAATTAGGGTATAGTTTTACATGGTAGGGTTTGGATTTGAGGTTTAGGATTTGAGGTTTAAATGTTAATAGTGAATTTTAATTTTGTGATATTTTTGAAATTTTGGTTAAAATAAGACATTTTTGGAATTTTTGAAACAGAAAGAGTATTTTTTGAAATTGCCAAAAATTTATATGTATATATGAATTTGGAAAAAAATTCCAGATTTAAAAATATATATAAAAATCTAATATAAATGGAAGTGAATATATTAAACTAAATTTATATTCATATTAGATTTAATATATAAAAATAATTCCAAATGAATGGTGTTACAAGGCTGATTATAATATCAAATATTTTAATAATAAAAACATAATGTATATGATACTATTTGTTTATATTTACGAATCGATCTTTAAAATTAATTCGCCATATTTCAGATTTGTTTCCGGTGGTTTTGCGGGAATTTCGATAATTTTTTGTTGATTTATTATCAGCTTGTCTTTTGATGTTTTTTGTTGACTTTTGTGATCTGTCATTTGGAGGAGTTGGGACGCATGGTAGCGTGAGGAGAAATCGAGTCGGTTTGCTTAGTGGTTTAAGAATTTCTGAAACACTACAAAGTGTTTAAGCACGTGATGTTAGCGTTGCGTTTGCAACAGTTAACGATGATACATAGACACATGTCTGTGTGCATGGTATCGAGTGCCAGCGCGAGATACCTAGTCGGATACGCAGCGTACATGGATAGGATCACCGAGACACGGGCACATCGTAGACACATGTCTCAGCCATGTTCAAGGTCTTAGCCTATATATAGAGATTGATTTTTTCATGGAAAAAGCATCCCTTTCTTAGATCGTACTGCGACCCATGAGAAAGAGTTCCAAGCGCTACCTTTACCAAGCCCTTGTCCGCGAAGATAAGAACTTCGATAATCAGTTTTGTGAGTCATGGTTGTTTTTTACCCCCTTTCCTTCTGTTCTTAGGTTTGGGGTAGATTTGTGTGTGTTCCATCATGGGTGATCATGTAGCTTAGCATTATTTTTCGTGCTAAGTTAATTTTGGTTGTGTTTAAAGGTTTATGGCCGAATTTTCTGTATTTGCTGAATATAGAATTTGTGAATCTCTTGTTGTTATGATGTGGTTTGTTGTTGAGATATATGGTGTGGTGAACGGTTATGTGTCTAACTAATCAAGGTTCATGTGTGTGTGTTGAACGGTCTAGGCATGGCGAGATGCTAGAATTGGTCTTTGGCACATATTTAAAAGTGCTTAGGGACGGTCGATTTTCTTTCACTTGTACGGTAATGACCCTCGCAAGGGTTAGGCCGAGCCACAGGTAGAACCCGGTGAATAGAACGGATCAGTTTGTTTTGGCAGAGATTAAGCAGCTCGGTGACGGAGCAACCTGCTAGGGTGCTTCGGTGACGGAGCAGCGTGCTAGCTTGCTAGCTCTGTGTGCGGCTGGCTTGTTTCCGAAACATGGCCCAGTGTACGGCGGGTGTGCCAGTTTTGCCGGCCACAAGCACCTGTCTTGGCTCCATCACTGCCACATGTCCCGGCAGGAAGCTTTCTCAGTGGATCAGAAGGGCAAGTGTTCAGGGGCTCACCAGTCTGCATTTAGGTGTTTTGCTGAAGTGCTTAAATTTGTATAAGACTTAAGCGTGAAAACATAAGCATGAAAGTATCGTATAAGTTGTAAGTTTGAGAAAACCTAAGTGTTTGGTAAGAAATTACAAACTTATAATGAACGCGGTATGATATTCTCTTGTGGCCGTGACTTCACTGATAAAGATTCTGTTGACACGGAAAAATGGGATTGTAGCTTGTGTATTGCATGACGATGCAGAATTTTCGGTGCGGTTCCTTATACATATCTCTAAGACCGTTGGAACGTGTAGAAGGATTTTAAGTATTTAGTCTTTGTGGTTAGAGATTGTATGATGTCTTGGGTTTGACGTGAAGGGAAAGATCAACACGTAAGGCCTTAAGGAGTAAAACGTTATTGCATATCATGTCATTTCATTTCGTTATGCATATTTGTGTGTTTGTTATTTTGGGTTTGGTTGTGATTGATTATTACTTAAGGGAGCCTTAGACTCACTAAGCAACTAGTGCTCACGACTATACATGTTTTACAGGTAACCATTAGCGGGTAAACAACACGAGAGCAAACGGAATGTTAGGACGATAGTGGTAGTTTTCTTGCTTTTTTGTAAATGACTATGTTTATTATGTACATTATGCTTTTTGGAGTGTCGACTCAAAAACGAATATGTACTTGCATAACATTTGGAAATTTATGTTAAAAATTATATAAAGAAGTTTTTGAAATGATCAGGTTTTATGTGATATTAGTTTTTATCCAGACGAACGAATTGTCAGATATATCTCGGGTTGGCAAGCTTTTTGAGGTGTATGCGATGATGATGGATGCTTAGAAGTCTAATCTAAGAATTTTGGATGTGTTTTGGATTGCATATCTAAGTGTTCATCAGTGGCATTCTGGTTCAGATAGTGAACCTAGACGTTACAAAAATGGTGTGAGAGCGGAGTTTATACGATGCTAAAATCATATTTGGTTTTCAAATGTTTTATCGAGGAATGTGTCGCAAACGGTAATTAGGATAAACTAGTTACGTTCCATGCTTTTTAAATATGATGGGTTAAGACTTACCAAATTCTTTTTTGCAGATGGCACCACCGATACGACGAATACATCCTAGACATCAACGGATTCATGCAGGACCGCCGATGGGTACTAGAGGAGGACGTCTATGGGGCCCACTTTTTCGACCTGGACAACCCGATTATCGTTATCCAGAGCATTACTACGGTAGACCTCCTCCAGATTCATATGGTTTATATACTTCATAAGAGATAGATCCATTAAAAAATTCGTCTGACGAACAAATGAAGGAATAGATTGCAGAGACTCTCCTCATTCGATGGAAAAGTTAGGGTTGAGAGATATTAGTGATCCTGGACCTGAGGGATCACGCCATGCTGCTAGATTGCCATTGAGTCATCATAGTCTATAGAGTATGCCGATACAAGTATATGGACCTAAGGCAAAGGATCGATTGGAATGACGACTCTCGTTCGTATATTTGTATCGGCATAAACTCTGTAGACTTTGATGACTCATATGGCAATCAAGCAGCATGACGTGATCCCTCAGGTCCAGGATCACTAATATCTCTCAACCCTAACTCTTTCATCGAAAGAAGAGAGATTTCTGCAATTTGTTCTTCCATCTGTTCGTCAAACGAACCTCTGATGGGTCTGTCTCTTCTGAAGTATATGAACCATTTGAATATGGAGGAGGTCTACCGTAGTATCGCTCTGGATAACGATAATAGGGCTATCCACGTACAGTAGATGGTCTCCATGGACGTTCTCCTCTAGTACCCATCAGTGAATCTGCATGAATTCGCTACTGTCTAGGATGTATCCATCGTATCGGTAGTGCCATCTGCAATAAGGAATTTGGTAAATCTTAACCCATCGTATTTAAAAAACATAGAACGTTACTAGTTTATCCTAATTGCTTTTTGCGACACATTTACTAGCTATGTTCAATGTTTTATCGAGTAATATGTCGCAAACGGTAATTAGGATAAACTAGCTACGTTCCATGCTTTTTAAATAGGATGGGTTAAGACTTACCAAATTCTTTTTTTAGATGGCACCACCAATACGACGAATACATCCTAGACATCAACGGATTCATGCAGGACCGCCGATGGGTACTAGAGGAGGACGTCCATGGGGACCACCTCCTCGACCTGGACAACCTGATTATCGTTATCTAGAGCATTATTACGGTAGACCTCCTCCAGATTTAGGTGGTTCGTATACTTCAGAAGAGACAAACCCATTAGAAATTTCGTCTAACGAACAAATGGAGGAATATATTGCAGAGAACTCTCCTCATTCGATGGAAGAGTTAGGGTTGAGAGATATTAGTGATCCTGGACTTGAGGGATCACGTATAACGCCCATGTTCATTATCTAAACCGGGGCGCCACTGATGAACGTTCGAGCATCCGATCAGAGGTTCCCGGAACACATCCAAAATCCCTTGACTAGATTTCTAAGTGTTCATCTCCGTCGGATACACCTCTAGGCTTGCCAACCCGAGACATATCCGATGGTTTGTTCGTCCAGACAAAGACTAATATCATATGAAATCCGACTTATTTTAAAAACTTATTTTTATATATCTTTTACATAGAATTTTCAACGGTTTACAAAGTCTAAACGTTACGAGTCTAATACTCCAAAATAATCATTTACATAATAAATATTAATCATTTACCGAAAAGCAAAGAAATCTTCCACTGATTATCCTAATGTTCCTTCGCGTGCTCCCCAAAGGTCTACCCGCTAAAAGTTACCTGCAAAACAAGTTGAGTCGTGAGCACTAATTGCTCAATGAGTCTAGGGTTTTCCTAAACAATTTCATTTTCCATCCAAACCAAAAATAACAATCAACACAAACAACCAAAACAATCAACGATCAGTTATTAACGTTTATAGTTTCATAAGGCCTACGCGTAGACTATTCCCATTACGTGTAACCAAGGGCATCGTTCGGTCCATAACCACAAAAGCTAAAGACTTAGGATCCTTAATCATTCCTGTGGCCTTAAACATAAATAAACCACATCGGGAATATGCATCGTCATGGATTACACGGCCTCAAGCTGCAATCCCTTCTCTCCGTGTCTTCGTGTACTTAACCGAAATCTTTATCGGTTAAGACACGACCTTAAGAAAATATCTTTTCGCGGTCAATAATTTTTATAAGTTTACTAACACTTAAGTTACGAGTAAACTTATACGATTTGATACTTAGCATTCATTAAGTGTTTTCAGCACTTAGGCAAATTTTTAACAAACACAGCATGAACCTCAATCAAATAATATTCAAGAACACTTTAGCAAAATTCTAGATTTTGTGTATAAACCTCTACGATTATAATTCCATATGATCAAGCAAGCAACACGAAACCCACTCAATTGTTTTGCAGTAAAACAAGAAACATTACCAAAGACTCACCGATTACTTGGTGAAAGTATGCGATTCGATTCACTCAATGAATCCTACTCTCGGCTACCTTACGATCGGACTGATGCTCTTTTCCATTCGATCAACGAAAATTACTAAGGCAACACTTAGAATTTTTCTTAAGGAAACCTAGATGGAAATCATTCGGACATTACCTAGATCGGATCAGAATGGACTATTGGACTTCAATGATCTTTTGGAAATCTAACCGGAACTGATCCAACTCCTAGGCGGGTTGAAAACTTCTTGGAAATGGATTGCGATGAACTGCCTGATCAGACGGTTCCCTTACTGATCCCTCAGATACTGACTGATCTGATGGAAAGCGGTGATAAGAAACTTCGGACAGAGTAATACTTAGATTGATCACGGTAAAGGAGCTGATCCTAAGATTCCCAAGTGTTTCCGAGCATCCGATCAAGAATATAAGGTTAGATTTGAGTTTAGAACAAAAAATCAAGTGGAAAGGAACAAGATTCAGTCTCGGATCACTTACCCTAGGTTTCCTCGAAATTGCTTTAGAACGGTTCGCGGTGATTAGCCAACAGACTGATGAACGGACAGAGCAACGATTGATCGCGGTGGACTAGATGATCGGACAGAGTATCCCTTGGATAAACTGATCTGTTCGAAGTGATCAGACAAGGTTTAGGATCGGACAAAATATCCGCGGTGGTATGGACTTATCAGAGCAAAGGTTCGCAGTGGACTAAATTATTTCGGACTGATTTGTTTAGCATAAGACTACGAGTTTCTATGGATAAAACAAGGTCTAAGGCCTTGTATATATAGGCTCGGCCAAGCTGGTGAAGTAGCTGGGCACTTGGCTGATCGGATCCACCAAGATTGAGCTCTTACCGCGACATGTGGCAGTGGACAAAAACTTAGGAGCTGCTTGGCCTTGCTTCGGCTGAGGGAAACAAACACCTCCTGCTTGATGTTGCTTCGGCCAAGGGAAAGCAACACCTCCTACTTGAGCTTGCTTCAGCTGTGGGTAAGCTTGGTGAATCACCAAGCAACCAAACATGCATCTCAGTCACCAAGCAACCACGCATGCACCTTAGTCACCAAGTAACCAAGCAAGCAACTTAGTCACCAAGCAACCAAGCACACTGCTTAGTCATCGAGCAGCTTAACTAGGTCTCAACCAAAATCTATCGGACTGATCCGGCCATCTCATCGGGGCTTTGCCGAGACGCGGCTTAGCGCTAAGCGAGGGTCATTACATTCTCTCCCCCTTAAGAATTCGTCCCGTATTCTCAAGGGTTAGATGGTCCGACTTCCAGAGTTCTATCAGTTTCTAGGAAGAGTTATGGGTTAGACTTCCAGAGTCTCGCTTCATCTTCCCAAGTAACAACATCTCTATGTTGTTTCCTCCTAATAATCTTAATCTGGAAGATTTTTTGTCCCTTCAAAAATCTAGATCGCTTCTCACTGATCCTTATCGGTTCAGGAGAAGGAGGTCTGGGTTCGGTTCTGTAATCGGGTAGCCTTTATAGCTGTGGTACATCCGGTCCACGGACATACTTCCGCAGCATAGATACGTGGAATACATTATGTAATCCTTTATTAGCTGGAAGATCTAACTCATAGGCTACCTCCCCTACTCTCCTCTTAATGCGATAAGGATCCATATTCCGCGGGTTTAACTTACTAGGCTTAGCAAATCTATCATTCCCTGTCTCAGCACCCACTTTTAACTATACCCAATCATCAACCTCATAAACAACAGGTCTCTTATGTTGGTCGGCATACGTCTTTTGTCGATATTGGGCTCTCTTCATATTAGCCCGAACAAGGCTAATTTTCTCTGTGGTTTCTCTTACTATGGCTTGCCCAATTTCTCTTCTTTCTCCTAGTTCGGTATAAATTCCATCCACCTTCTCTGTCTTGCATTAAGATCAGGTTGGGTGTATAGATATTTTAAGCTTTGATGATCTGTCATCATTTCTACTGTCTCCCCGTAGAGATAAGATCGCCAGATCTTAAGGGCATGCACAACAGCAACCAATTCTAAATCATGTACGCGGTAGTTCTCCTCGTGTTTCCTCAACTGCCGTGATGCATAGGCAATGATCTTCTTGCCTTGCATCAAAACACATCTTAATCCTGTTCCACTTGCATCCGCATAAATTATATATGGCTGGTTTGGCTCAGGTAAGGCTATGACCGGTGCGGTGGTCAAAGCCTTCTTTAATAGATTAAACGCCTTCTCCGCTTCTTCGATCCACACAAAGACTACGCCCTTTCCGGTCAGACGAGTCATCGGTTGGATATGCTAGAAAATCCTTTTACAAATTTCCTATAATATCCCGCAAGTCCTAAGAAATTGCGGACCTCTGTAGCGTTTATCGGTTGTGGCCAATCTTGTATAGCAACAATCTTCTCTGGCTCGACCGAAACTACTTGTTCTGATACCCGATGTCCTAAGAATCCTATCTCCCGTTTCCAAAAGCTACACTTGCTAAACTTAGCAAAGAGCTTTTGACTCCTTAAGCGCTCTAACACTTTCCTTAAGTGTATTTCATGCTCCTCAGTGCTCTTAGAGTAGATAAGTATGTCATCAATGAATATGATAACAAACTCATCTAGGTAATCACGGAAGATTTCATTCATCAACCGTATAAATGCTGCTGGAGCATTAGTTAGGCAAAACAGCATGACCACACACTCATAGTGGCCATATCGTGTCCTAAATGCGGTTTTTGCGACATCCTTCTCAGAAATTCTAATTTGATGATAGCCTGATGCTAAATCAATCTTCAAAAACTAATTAGCTCCTTGTAGGTTATCTAGCAACTCGTCTATCCTCGGCAATGGATACTTATCTTTGATGGTAACGTTGTTGATTCCTCGATAATCTAAACACAATCTCATGCTACCATCATTCTTCTTAACAAATAACACCGGTGCTCCCCACGGCGATGAACTGGGTCTAATGAATCTTTTTTCCATTAGATCCTCTAAGTGTTTCTTTAATTCTGCTAGTTCTGCTGGAGCCATCCAGAAGGTGCCTTACCTATTGGAGCTGCTCCTGATTCAAAAGAAATTGAAAAAAGGATCATTATGAGATGGTGGTAACCCTTCTAAAGGTTTGAACACATCATCGTATCCTTGGACTACAGGAATCTCCTCTAGCTTAGGTTTCCACGATACACTATCACTCTTGATGCTAAGGGTGACAAGGTAAACTTCACCTTCAACAAAGTCCTTTTTTGCTCTTAAGACCGTTACGAATGACACACTGGGATTGGTTTGAATTCCGTGGTAGTCCCGGCTATCTCAAAGGTTACCCTTCCTCGACCACAATCTAAATGTGCCATGTACGCTGATAACCAGTCCATTCCTAAAATGATCTCAGAATGATCTAAAGGTGTGACTAAAAGATTGGTTAGAAATGTGTGGTTTTGAATGATAATCAGAACTCCTATATAGCAACTCGTTGCTATAAGGATCTGATCACCAGATGTTAGGATAGGAACATCAATCTTTACTATTGTAAAGATCCCCTTAAAACGCGAGGTGACCTTGGGTGATGCAAAACTATGCGTCGCTCCCATGTCAAACAAAACGTGTGGGAATACCATAAACTCGTAATGTTCCTAGATATAAGTGCAATAAACTCTTGTTCAAAAACGTTCATATATATATTAAACAAAGTTTTATACTATATCACATTATATACAATACAAAACGTTTCGACTTAAAACCCCTATTTACCTGAAATTGGACCATTAGAAGGTCAAGATGGTTCAGGTTTATCTAAGGAATACACGCGTCCTGCGATGGCTTGACGCTTGGGTGGTGACTCGATTGCTGGCTGAACCTCTAACGCATGTGCAGTCGCTGGTCGGCTGGTCTTGACAGGATATGAGGTTCAGTACTGCCCGGATTGGTAGCAAGTAAAGCATACGACATTAGCCGGTACAGGCCGTGGCTATCCCTCGTTGGGGCATGCTCTCAAGTAATGGCCACGTTAGCCACACTTATAGCATTCCGGTAGGGTTTCTATCGCTGGTGTCCCTCTACCAGCGGGTTCCCTACCGCGACCCCGACCAAAGGCTCCAAAACCTTGACCTTGCCCTCGGTCCGGATTTCCAGGTCATGCCACTTGGTTGTTTGGCCCCGACCTCTGTGCTTGCTGGTGCGGTACTTGCAGTGTTGGAGGTTTGTCGTAGAAGGCTCGCTCAATCTCAATGCCTTCCTTAACATTTACTGCCCGCTCCACAAGCTGAAACAAACTATGATACTCTACTGCTAACAGTCAGTTCATAATTTCCGGTCTCAACCCACGCAAAAACTTCCTAACAACCGCCGCTTCACTATTGTGGAAGCCGGAATTCGCACAATTAGATTTGTAAGGGTTTCGAAAGGAAGCAGAGATTTCTGAAGATAAGCTATGAAGAAAAATGATGAGCAGAGAGAAATTAGGGTTTGTAATTGCTTTGTATTGCTTGTGTGATAAAAAGTGTGAATGAATCTTTACAAGTGTTTCTGCATTCCTATATATAACCCCCTAAGTCGGCTAAGCCTTTTTCCTAAACCCTTAGGGATTGCCTTTTTCGCCTATGTCGGTCGAGCCTACGTGGGCTTCGCTGCTGGGCTTTGACATGCTGAACCTTCTGGAACCCTTGCTGAAGTTCTGACGGGCGTTGAAGGACCTGAAGCCGATGGAAAGGCTCAGGCGCCGATGTCAACTGCCTGGATGCCGATGAGGCCAGGCACATCGGCGTCACTGGGCAGTGACGTCGGCACCACTGCCTGTCATCGGTGTCACTGCTCAGTGACATCGGTGCCAGGCAGTCTTCGTCTCTGCAGCGCCTTCTGCTGGCTCTGTGACCTCTCCGACGCTGCATCATGGCTCCTCCCGAGACGAAGACCATTTCGAAGGTTCCTTCAACAGGTAGAAGGTTCAAAGGATTTAGGGGTTTTCAGGAGGTCTTCACCTTCTTTTGTGGGTGAAATGACCTAGGGGTTATATTACCTCTTGCTTGCTTGAAACATGCGCGTTGCTCATCATAACTTTGGAGGTCGAGGCTCAGCGGGTGAAATCCGACCCCAACAGTTAGCCCCCCAGCTCGGTAGTGTTAATGATAACAGTGTCGAGTTTAAGGACCATTGGGTGTCGAGTTTAGCTATTCAAAGTTATGATGTCGTAGGCTTGAGTCGTTAGTGTTGATAACACTGTAAACGTTGTTTTCCGTTTTTTGAAGATTTTAAGACTTCGTGCTCTGCTTGAAGACGACGACGACGTCGAGGAAGACGACGACGACATCGACGTCGAGGCAGGCGACGACGTCGAGGAAGACGACGATGACGAGGCAGACGACGACGACGTCGAGGCAGACGACGACGACGTCAAGACCGACGAAGACGACGTCGAGGCAGACGACGACGACGTCGAGGCAGATGACGATGACGTCGAGGCAGACGAGGACGACGTCGAGGCACGACGACGACGATGTCGAGGAAGACGACGACGACGACGTCGAGGAAGACGACGACGACGACGTCGAAGAAGACGACGACGACGACGTCGAGGAAGACGACGACGACGTCGAGGCAGACGACGACGACGTCGAGGCAGACGACGACGACGTCGAGGAAGACGATGACGACGACGACGTCAAGACAGACGACGATGTCGAGGAAGACGACGACGACGTTGAGGAAGACGACGACGTCAAGGAAGATGACGTCGAGACAGACGAAGACGTCGAGGCAGGCGACGACGTCGAGGCAGACGACGATGTCGAGGCAGACGACGACGTCGAGGCAGACGACGACGACATCGAGGCAGACGACGACGACGTCGAGGCAGACGACGATGGCGTCGAGGCAGATGACGACGACGTCGAGGCAGACGACGACGACGATGATGTCGAGGCGGACGACGACGACGTCGAGGAAGACGACGACGACGTCAAGACAGACGAAGACGACGTCAAGGCAGACGACGACCTTGAGACAGACAAAGACGACGTCGAGGCAGACGACGATGAGGATGGTGACGAGGAAATCGATGACTGATTGACTTTCTCGTTTTATGCCTTTTTTGTTTTGTCTTTGATAGATCATAAGAGTAATGGTAATTGTTTTGCTGACCAAGCCTTTAGTATAAGTTGATGGTCGTTTACACTTGAAACGCCTTTGGCTGTTTGTACCAACGTCGTTGTTGGGTTTTTGATTGTAGAGTAGCAAAATCGTAAGTGCGCTTGTGGTCCTTTCCTACCAACGCTTGTTGTTGGGTTTCCATTTTTACCAACGTTGTTGTTGGGTTTTGTAGAATGGCGGTGCTTTCCGAACACGTCTGTTCAGAAGCGATCACACCTTTTGACTTGACCAACGTGTTGTTGGGTTTTTTGAATGATTATTCGGTGTATAAACCTAAGTAATCATTGGCAGCTGATTTTTACCAACGCTGTTGTTGGGTTTTTGAATGAACGTCCAGGGTCAACAGCTCAGGATCTGAACATTAGAATCAGCCGGGGTCAAAAGCCCAGAAACTGATCGTTATAACTTATATAGCGCGCTTAGGATCCGATGATGGATGTCAATGTGTTCAGGTTCACACATTGTTGCTGTGGCCAACAGCAACGACAGTGGATTGAACTTGCTTGAAAAAGGCTTTGAATAATCCATAGAGGATGTAGCTGATGAAATTGCTTGAAAAAGGCTTTGAATAATCCATGGAGGATGTAAGTGATGAAGTCTATGAGACTTGTGTCAAGTGAATCCTGAGAAGTACGTAGACGAAGTGCTCGAGACTTGTCTAATAAATCCAGAAAAGGATGTTTGATGTTTTCAGCATGGTGGAAGTAAAGGATGGGAGTATACGAGTATACGTACCCCATTCCCCCCTCCTTTTACGGAGGAGGGCAACTGAACTCGTCCAGAGACAAGCTGCCTACGTACCCTTTTGCAGGGATCAAGTCGCCTCGTAGTTCGTTCCAGAGGCCTCAAGAGGAACTAGTGGCAGTACCTTTCGAGTGCCTTGCAAACCACTAGGGAGTGGTGTGGGAGGTTTTTCGGTGACGTAGGCTCGCGGTGGTGACATGCTGCAGACCTTGCTACTTGCAGACGCGTTGGCTCTGCGTTTTCAGTAGCTTCTGCGAGCTGTAACTGCTATAGAAGGTCGGTCAAATCATTGACATGTTCGGAACTGGTCCTTCTCCTCTTTCGTGATTCTTGAGGTGAAGATTCCTCCTTCTTTTTCTCGGTGTTCCTCAGCTTGTGCTCTGCCATGAAACACATACGAGACTCCTTCTGGTTGCCCCATATCGTTTTTACGCCGATGGGTGTAGGAAACTTGAGGCATAAATGGTATGTTGAAGGCACCGCTCGCATCTGGTTGAGCCAGGGAGTTCCCATGATCATGTTGTAGATGGCTGGGTGATCCGAGACTGTAAAATCGACCATCGTTTTAACGTTGCCAGCTTGGACGGGTAGGCGAACAGTTCCCATCATCACGATTATCTCTCCGGAGAAACCTATTATAAGCTTAGGCTGCCCTTTGATTGTGGACAAATCAATCGTCATTCGCTCCAGCGTCTTTTTGAAGATGACATCCATCGAGCTTCGTGTATCAATGAGAACGCGAGCGACGTTGAAGTCGTAAACAGTCAAGTTGATTACCAGAGGATCGTTGTGTGGTTGATCGAGACCCTCAGTGTCTTGCTCGTCAAAGGTAATAGGGTCGCTGGAAAGCCTTGGCTTTGCAGGTGCTAATATGTTCGCGCAGACGTCAGCGCGGCGTTGGTAAGCTTCGATCGCAGTCTCATTGTCAGCACAGTACTGCGAGCCTCCCATTATCATGTTGATAACTTCGTGCTGGTCCTCGTTTTCCATGCCATAATCGCGACGTTGGCCCCTGGGAGTATCCACTTGTTGTTCGGTGTTGGCAGGAGCTTTCTCCTCGGGTTTGAAGTCTGACAGGCTGACGTTGCCTTTCAAAGTGCCTTCAGTCAGTTTGGCTATGAGCTGCTGCCCCAACTCCCAACACTTTGCAGTTGAGTGTCCATTTGCCTTGTGGAAGTCGCAATATAACTCCTCGTCGTACTCCTTTGGTCCTTCGTAACCCAATGACTCCACTTGGTAGTTATGGACCCCTCCGGATCCTCCTTCGTATTGGATGTAGACGTGATTCGAAGCGTGAGCTGGCTCACTTGCCTGTTTTTTCTTTCCGCCCTTCCTGGCTTGGACTTCTTCCTCTGTTCGAGCGAAGTCAGCAGCACGGTGGAGGGCGTCTTGGATTGTTGTTGGCGTGTTGAGGCTCATCTCTTGCCAGAATGGAGATGGACACTGAAGTGCTCCTCGCAAAGCTTCCAATGCTGACTTGTTGCTGATACCTTCGACCTTTGACAGCGTGTTCTTGAACCTTGTCATGAAAGACCGAAGACTCTCGGTCTCGCCTTGTTTGTTATTCCATAGTTCCGAGTCGTAGATCTTCCGTTCCATGAAGATGTTGTAATGCTGCACGAATAACTCGGAAAGCTGAAGAAAGGTGTGAACTGAGTTCTTCTCCAGGTTGTAGAACCATTGTAGCGCAGGACCCTTGAGACTTTCCACAAACAGCTTGCAGTAGACGATGTCTTTTTCCGTTTCCTTGAAGTTCGCTCTCCCCAAGGAAACTTCGAATTCCATCAGATGATCCGAAGGGTCAGTGGTTCCTTCGTAGATGGGTAACTTGATCCTCCCGGGATCGGAGATTTTTGTCTTCGCGATTCGTTCGTCGAAGGGTGTATTCCTCGCCTTTTCTAGAACCTGGGCGATGGCAGGAGCCTTTCCCGTTCCCTGATGCATCTGCGATTGGGTGTACTTTAGGTCTGAGGTCACCCGATCCATCTGAGCTTTAACTGCAGCAAGCTCTGCAGCGTAAGAGCGTTTGAATGCTCTGCGCTCATGCTCCTTCTTGTACCTCTCTTCGCTAGAGTAGTTGGAGTATTCCGCGGTGTCCCCCGCAATCTCTGTCTTGGAAGAACTTGACGTGCTTTTAGTGTCAGGGGCGCATGGTTCCTGTCGGTTTCCTTCTGGACCTTCCGCCCGTGTACGCTTTGCGGGAGCTGGTTCTTCTCCGTCGGAGACGTCTACGACGCGTTCGGGAGACTTGTCCGTTTCTCGACGCGGAGGTGGTGGTGGTAAATCCTCTGGGTTCCCCCGAGTAGTGCGAGGCGCTGAGAAGTCGAGGCGTTGAGGGTCGACGCGCGCTCGGAGTCTCGTCGTGTTAGGTCTTTCGCGTTTTCTTCGCGAAAGAGCTTTCAGTTCCTTCGAGTTCTCTTCGATCATCTTGGCTTGCTTCTTCTGCTCAGTGAAGAAGTCTTCTAGCATCTTCTTCACCTCTGTTAGGTCATCACGAGCAGGGGTCTTTGCAGCGGTAGCCTCGATCGGAGGTTCTCTTTCCCGGTTGTCTCTGCGGGACGTGTTCTCTTCGCCACTCACCATCTTTGAGTTGTTACGTAGCTTTTTGGTGTAAGAAATTCTCTAAATCCCCTTAGTCGGCGCCAAATTGTGGAAGCCGGAATTCGCACAATTAGATTTGTAAGGGTTTCGAAAGGAAGCAGAGATTTCTGAAGATAAGCTATGAAGAAAAATGATGAGCAGAGAGAAATTAGGGTTTGTAATTGCTTTGTATTGCTTGTGTGATAAAAAGTGTGAATGAATCTTTACAAGTGTTTCTGCATTCCTATATATAACCCCCTAAGTCGGCTAAGCCTTTTTCCTAAACCCTTAGGGATTGCCTTTTTCGCCTATGTCGGTCGAGCCTACGTGGGCTTCGCTGCTGGGCTTTGACATGCTGAACCTTCTGGAACCCTTGCTGAAGTTCTGACGGGCGTTGAAGGACCTGAAGCCGATGGAAAGGCTCAGGCGCCGATGTCAACTGCCTGGATGCCGATGAGGCCAGGCACATCGGCGTCACTGGGCAGTGACGTCGGCACCACTGCCTGTCATCGGTGTCACTGCTCAGTGACATCGGTGCCAGGCAGTCTTCGTCTCTGCAGCGCCTTCTGCTGGCTCTGTGACCTCTCCGACGCTGCATCATGGCTCCTCCCGAGACGAAGACCACTTCGAAGGTTCCTTCAACAGGTAGAAGGTTCAAAGGATTTAGGGGTTTTCAGGAGGTCTTCACCTTCTTTTGTGGGTGAAATGACCTAGGGGTTATATTACCTCTTGCTTGCTTGAAACATGCGCGTTGCTCATCATAACTTTGGAGGTCGAGGCTCAGCGGGTGAAATCCGACCCCAACAACTATCTACACCATAATGTGCGTAACGTCGAAGCAGAGTAAACTCAGCTTCATACTCTCGCACTGAACGCTATCCTTAATTCAACTCTAGGAACTTCCTCTCCAATTTATCCTTAGCTTCTCGTGTGAAATACTTCCTTTCAAATTCTTGTCGAAAAGTATCCTATGAGAGTTCCACACTCATTTAATGATCTTTCACACTACTCCACCAGTTGCTTGCATCTGCCATCATGTAATGTGCTGCTACGTCTGACTTAAAATCATCTAGACATCGGATCGCTGCAAAATTCCTCTCGATATGCTGCATCTATGAGTCCGCATCAAACGGATCCGTATTACCAAAGAACCTTCTTGTTTCTAGGTTCTTCATCATCATCACCATTTTTAGAAAATCTGGTGGTGATGGTGGAGAATCCTGTTGATGTCCACGAGGAATTTGTCGCCGATCTCCTAGACGTTCCGCCAATTTATGGATCACACTCATTAGACGATCCTTGGTACCTCTTCCTTTGCGTCTCGATCCAGTGGGCTTCATCCTACTTGATCCCGCTCCCTCTGGATTAGAACGGTTAGGACGATTCCGTCCATGACTCTCCGGTTTGATCGGTTCTTCATGTCCTGGATACCTACGACGGGAGGTAACCGATCCGCCGGGACTCTCTAATGGTGATCCCCTATAACCCGATCTACTGAGCCCTTCAAAGCTTGTCTCCTCCTGATAAACAATGGGCCAGGACTCTGATGACTCAGAGGATATCCATCCACCATGTGAGGGGGATATTCATCCTCCAACATGTGATCCCTCAGGTTCAGGATCACGAATGTCATGAAGTCCTAACTCCGCCATGGAATGTGGGGAGTTTTCATCGGTATATTCGCGGTACTGAATTCACAGTATATACTCCGACATCCTCTGAAAGTTCTGAATCCAAAATATATCCCAACATAGGGGGTCCACTGTATTGTCCCGGATAGCACTCGTTTGGGACGATATGTGGCATCACTGACCAATCTCTATACACGGGAATGTGACGGTGTGGTGGAGTACCCATCTGCCACAAAGAAAAAGGTAAGTCTTATCTCATCTTATATAAACCCAATAGCACAAAAACGTAATCTGTTTATCCTAATTCCCTTTTAGCGACATTTTGACTCAAGAAAACGTTTGAAAACCAAGTCCCATTCAAGCATCGTAAAACAATGCTCTGATACCACTTTTGTTTAAGGCCAATGATGAATACTCAAAATATGAATATAGATATTTTTTCTAGATTACTTATCTTTGATGGTAACGTTGTTGATTCCTCGATAATCTATACACAATCTCATGCTACCATCTTTCTTCTTAACAAATAACACAGGTGCTCCCCACGACAATGAAGTGGGTCTAATGAATCCTTTTTCCGTTAGATCTTCCAACTGTTTCTTTAATTCTGCTAGTTCTGCTGGAGCTATCCGGTAAGGTGCCTTAGCTATTGGAGTTGCTCCTAGTTCCAAAGAAATTGAAAAATGATCATTACGAGATGGTGGTAACCCTTCTAAAGGTTGGAACACATCATCGTATCATTGGACTACCAGAATCTCCTATAGCTTAGGTTCCTCCGATGCACTATCACACTTGATGCTAAGAGTGACAAGGTAAAATTCACCTTCAACAAGGTCCTTTTCTGCTCTTAAGGCCGTTACGAAAGATACACAGGGATTGGTTTGAATTTTGTGGTAGGTTAAGGAAGGTTTCCCGGCTATCTCAAAGGTTACCCTTCCTCAACCACAATCTAAATGTGCCATGTACGCTGATAACCAGTCCATTCCTAAAATGATCTCAGAATGATCTAAAGGTATGACTAAGAGATTGGTTAAGAATGTGTGGTTTTGAATGATAATCGCAACTCCTATATAACAACTAGTTGCTATAAGGATCTGATCACCGGGTGTTAGGATAGGAACATAAACCTTTACTATCGTAAAGATCCCCTTAAAACGCGAGGTGACTTTGGGAAATACTTCTTTTCAAATTCTTGTCGAAAAGTATCCATGACAGTTGCTTGCATCAAGATAACCCGACAAGAATTTGAATAAAAGTATTTCCCAAGGTCACCTCGCGTTTTAAGGGTATCTTTACGATAGTAAAGGTTCATGTTCCTATTCTAACACCTGATGATCAAATCCTTATAGCAACGAGTTGCTATATAGGAGTTCCGATTATCATTCAAAACCACACATTCCTAACCAATCTCTTAGTCACACCTTTAGATCATTCTGAGATCATTTTAGGAATGGACTAGTTATCAGCATACATGACACATTTAGATTGTGGTCAAGGAAGGGTAACCTTTGAGATAGCCGGGAAACCTTCCTTAACATACCACATAATTCAAACCAATCCCAGTGTATCCTTCGTAACGGCCTTAAGAGCAGAAAAGGACCTTGTTGAAGGTGAAGTTTACCTTGTCACCCTTAGCATCAAGAGTGATAGTGCATCGGAGGAACCTAAGCTAGAGGAGATTCCGGTAGACCAAGGATACGATGATGTGTTCAAACCTTTAAAAGGGTTACCACCATCTCGTAATGATCCTTTTTCAATTTCTTTGGAACTGGGAGAATCTCCAATAGCTAAGGCACCTTACCGGATGGCTCCAGCAGAACTGGCAGAATTAAAGAAACAGTTAGAGGATCTAATGGAAAAAAGATTCATTAGACCCAGTTCATTGCCGTGGGGAGCACCGGTGTTATTTGTTAAAACAAGGATAGTAATATGATATTGTGTATAGATTATGGAGAAATCAACAACGTTACCATCAAGGATAAGTAATCTAGAAAAATATCTAGATTAATATTTCGAGCGTTCATTAGTGGCCTTAAACAAAAGTGGTATCAGAGCATTGTTTTACGATGCTTGAATGGTATTTGGTTTTGAAACGTTTTATCGAGTCAAAATGTCGCTCAAAGGCAATTAGGATAAGCTGATTACGTTCCTGTGCTATGGGGTTTATATAAGATGGGATAAGACTTACCTTGTTCTTTGTGGCAGATGGGTACTCCACCATACCATCACATTCCCGTGTATAGAGATTGGCCAGTGATGTCACATATCGTTCCAAACGAGTGCTATCCGGGACGATACAGTGGACCCCCTATGTTGGGATATATTTCGGATTCGGAACCATCAGAGGATTTGTCGGAGTATATACCAGAGTAAATACCGCGGATTCAGTACCGCGAATATACCGATGAAACTCCCCACATTCATGGCAGAGTTAGGACTTTGTGACATTAGTGATCCTGGATCCGAGGGATCACATGTTGGATGGTGGATATCCCCCTCACATGGTGGATGGATATCCTCTGAGTCATCAGAGTCCTGGCCCATTGTTCATCGGGAGGACACAAGCTTTGAAGGGCCCAATAGATCGGGTTATAGAGGATCACCATTAGAGAGTCCCGGCGGATTGGTTACTTCCCGTCGTAGGTATCCAGGACATGATGAACCGGTCGAACCGGAGAGTCATGGACGGAATCGTCCTAACCGTCCTAATCCTCAGGGAGCAGGACCAAGTAGGATGAGACCCACTGGATCAATACGCAGAGGGAGAGGTACCGAGGATCGTCTAATGAGTGTGATCCATGAATTGGCGGGACGTCTAGGAGATCAGCGACAAACTCCTCGTGGACATCAACAGGATCCTCCACCATCACCACCAGATTTTCTAAAAATGGTGATGATGATGAAGAACCTAGAAACAAGAAGGTTCATTGGTAATACGGATCCATTTGATGCGGACTCATGGATGCAGCATATCGAGAGGAATTTTGCAGCGATCCGATGTCCATATGATTTTAAGTCAGACGTAGCAGCACATTACTTGATGGCAGATGCAAGCAACTGGTGGAGTAGTGTGGAAGATCACTACATGAGTGTGAAACTCTCATGGGATACTTTTCGACAAGAATTTGAAAGGAAGTATTTCACACGAGAAGCTAAGGATAGATTGGAGAAGAAGTTCCTAGAGTTGAATCAGGGACAACATTCGGTGCGAGAGTATGAAGCTGAGTTTACTCTGCTTCGACGTTATGCACATTATGGTGTAGATAATGAAGCGGCGGTTGTAAGGAAGTTTTTGCGTGGGTTGAGACCGGAAATTATGAACCGACTGTTAGAAGTAGAGTACCATAGTCTGTTTCAGCTTGTGGAGCGGGCAGTGAATGTTGAGGAAGGCATTGAGATTGAGCGAGTTTTCTACGACAAACCGCCAACACTGCAAGTACCGCAGCAGCAAGCATAGAGGCCGGGGTCAAGCAACCAAGTGGCATGACCTGGAAATGCGGGCCGAAGGCAAGGTCAAGGTTTTGGAGCCTTTGGTAGGGGTCGGGGTAGGGGACCCGCTGGTAGAGGGACACCAGCGATAGAAACCCTACCGAAATGCTATAAGTGTGGCCGACGTGGCCATTACTCGAGAGCATGCCCCAATGAGGGAAATCCACGGCCTGTGCCGGCTATTGTCGTATGTTTTACTTGTAACCAACCCGGGCAGTACTCAACCTCATGTCCTGTCAAGACCAGCCGACCAGCGGCTGCACATGCGTTAGAGGTTGAGCCAGCAGTCGAGTCACCACCCAAGCGTCAAGCCATCGCAGGACGCGTGTATTCCATATATAAACCTGAACCATCTCGACCTTCTAAAGGTCCAATTTCAAGTAAATAAGGGTTTTAACTCGAAACTTTTTGTATTGTATATAATGTGATATAGTGTAAAACTTTGTTTAATATATATATGAACACTTTTGAACATGAGTTTATTGCACTTATATCTAGGAACATTACGAGTTTGTGGTATTCCCACACACGTTTTGTTTGACACGGGAGCGACGCATAGTTTTGCATCACCCAAGGTCACCTCGCGTATTAAGGGGATCTTTACGATAGTAAAGGTTCATGTTCCTATTCTAACACCTGATGATCAAATCCTTATAGCAACGAGTTGCTATATAAGAGTTCCGATTATCATTCAAAACCACACATTTCTAACCATTCTCTTAGTCACACATTTAGATCATTCTGAGATCATTTTAGGAATGGACTGGTTATCAGCGTACATGGCACATTTAGATTGTGGTCGAGGAAGAGTAACCTTTGAGATAGCCGGGAAACCTTCCTTAACCTACCACGAAATTCAAACCAATCCCAGTGTGTCCTTCGTAACGGCCTTAAGAGAAGAAAAGGACCTTGTTGAAGGTGAAGTTTACCTTGTCACCCTTAGCATCAAGAGTGATAGTGCATCGGAGGAACCTAAGCTAGAAGAGATTCTGGTAGTCCAGGGATACGATGATGTGTTCAAACCTTTAGAAGGGTTACCACCATCTCGTAATGATCCTTTTTCAATTTCTTTGGAATCGGGTGCAGCTCCAATTGCTAAGGCACCTTCTGGATGGCTCCAGCAGAACTAGCAGAATTAAAGAAACACTTAGAGGATCTAATGGAAAAATGATTCATTAGATCCAGTTCATCGCCGTGGGGAGCACCAGTGTTATTTGTTAAGAAGAAGGATGGTAGCATGAGATTGTGTTTAGATTATTGAGGAATCAACAACGTTACCATCAATGATAAGTATCCATTGCTGAGTAAGACGAGTTGCAAGATCAACTACAAGGAGCTATTTAGTTTTCGAAGATTGATTTAGCATCAGGCTATCATCAAATTAGAATTTATGTGAAGGATGTCGTAAAAACCGTATTTAGGACACGATACGGCCACTATGAGTTTGTGGTCATGCCGTTTGGCCTAACTAATGCTCCGGCAACATTATTACGGTTGATGAATGAAATCTTCTGTGATTTCCTAGATGAGTTTGTTATCATATTCATTGATGACATACTTATCTACTCTAAGAACGCTGAGGAGCATGAAATATACTTAAGGAAAGTGTTAGAGCACCTAAGGAGTCAAAAGCTATTTGCTAAGATTAGCAAGTGTAGCTTTTGGAAACGGGAGATAAGATTCTTAGGACATCGGGTATCGAAACAAAGAGTTTTGGTCGACCCAGAGAAGATTGTTGCTATACAAGATTGGCCACAACCGATAAACGCTACAGAGGTCCGCAGTTTCTTAGGACTTGCGGGATATTATAAGAAATTTGTAAAATGATTTTTTAGCATATCAAAGCTGATGACTAGGATGTGTTTTGATGCAAGGCAAGTAGGTCATTGCGTATGCATCACCGCAGTTGAGGAAACACGAGGAAAACTACCGCGTACATGATTTGAAATTGGCTGCAGTTGTACATGCCCTTAAGATCTGGCGATCTTATCTCTACGGGGAGACGGTAGAAATGATGATAGATCATCAAAGCTTAAAATATCTATACACCCAACTTGATCTTAATGCAAGACATAGAAGGTGGATGAAATTTATAGCGGATTATGATCTGAAATTTGCTTACCATCCAGGAAACGCAAATGTGGTTGCAGATGCCTTGAACCGCCGTAGGGTAAAGATTGATGTTGAGAAGGACTTGATGAGCCTAACCGCAAAAATCAAAATGGTTAGCTTATCAACATTAGAGGGCGAGAGTAGGTTTACAGGCGGTAAACTAAGCGGGTTTACTACAGCGTATTTGACAAGTAGCTGCTCAGCCTTAGAATCGCGCCTGGAATCAGTCTCGGTGGCTGGGTAAAGCCATCTGCCGAGCTCCTTCACCAGCCTACTAGGCTGCTCACTTTCCACCTATATAAGCAAGGCTTTGTCCTTGTCTTTAACCCATAATCGATCTCAATGTTTAAGGGCAGTGATGAACGCTCAGGCATCCGATCAAGGCTTGCCAACCCGAGACATACCTGATGGTTTGTTTGTCCAGACAAAGACTAATATCATATGAAACCCGAGTTATGTTAAAAACTTATTTTTATATATCTTTTACATAGAATTTTCAACGGTTTATAAAGTATAAACTTTACGAGTCCAATAATCCAAAATGATCATTTACATAATAAATATTAATCATTTACCTAAAGGCAAATAAATCTACTACTGATTTTCCTAACGTTCTTTCGCATGCTCCCCAAAGGTCTACCCGCTAAAGGTTACCTGCAAAACAAGTTGAGTCGTGAGCACTAATTGCTCAATGAGTCTAGGGTTTCCCTAAACAATTTCATTTCCCATCCAAACCCAAAATAACAATCAACACACAAGCAAGCAAAACAATAACCGATCGGTTATTAACGTTTGTACATAAGGCCTACGCGTAGACTATTCCCATTACGTGTAACCAAAAGCATCGTTCGGTCCATAACCACAAAGGGTAAAGGCTTAGGATCCTTAATCATTCATGTGGCCTGAAACATAAGGAAACCACTTCGGGAATATGCATCGTCATGCATTACACGGCCCCAGGCTGCAATCCCGTCTCTCCGTGTTTTTGTGTACTTAACCTAAATCTTTATCGGTCAAGACACGGCCTCAAGGGAATATCTTTCCGCGTTCAATAGTTTTTATAAGTTTTACTAACACTTAAGTTATGAGTAAACTTATACGATTTCATACTTAGCATTCATTAAGTGTTTTCAGCACTTAGGTAAATTCTTAACAAACGCAGCATGAACCTCAATCAAATAATATTCAAGAACACTTAGCAAAATTCTAGATTTCGTGTATAAACCTCTATGATTATAATTCCATATGATCAAGCAAGCAACACGAAACCCACTCGATTGTTTTGCAGTAAAACAACAAACATAACAACTCATTGATTACTTGGTGAAAGTATGCGATTCGATTCACTCAATGAATCTTACTCTCGGCTGCCTTACGATTGGACTGATGAACTTTCGAAGTGATGATCTGTTCCATTAGATCACACGAAAATTACTAAGGTAACACTCATAGTTTTCTTAAGGAAACATTATGGAAAGGTCACTCGGACATTACCTAAATCGGATCAGAATGGACTATTGGACTTCTGTGATCTTCTGGAAATCTAACCGGAACTGATTCAACGCCTAAGCGGTTCGGAAACTGCTTGGAAATGGATCGCAATAAACTGCCTGATTAGACGGTTCACGTACTGATCCCTCGGACACAGACTGATCTGATGGATCGCGGTGACAAGAAAATTCGGACAGAGTAACACTTAGACTGATCACGGTAAAATGAGTTGATCCTAAGATTCCCAAGTGTTTCCGAGCATCCGATCAAGAATCTAAGGTTAGATTCGAGTTTAGAATGAAAAATCAAGTAGAAAGGAACAATATTCGGTGTCGGATCACTTACCGTAGGTTTCCTCGAAATTGCTCTAGAACGGTTCGCGGTGATTAGCCAACGGACTGATGAACGGACAGAGCAACGATTGATCGTGGTGGACTAGATGATCGGACAGAGTATCCCTTGGATAAACTGATCTAATCGAAGTGATCGGACAAGGTTTAGGATCGGACAACGTATCCGCGGTGGTATGGACTTTTCGGAACAAAGGTTCGCGGTGGACTAGATTATTTTGGACTGATTTGTTTAGCATAAGGCTGCGAGTTTCTATGGATAAAACAAGGTCTAATGCCTTCTATATATAGGCTCGGCCAAGCTGTGAAGTAGCTGGGCGCTTGGCTGATCGGATCCACCGAGATGAGCTCTTGCCGCGACATTGTGGCAGTGGACAAAAACTTAGGAGCTGCTTGGCCTTGCTGCGGCTGAGGGAAACAAACACCTCCTGCTTGATGTTGCTTTGGCCAAGGGAAAGCAACACCTCTTACTTAAGCTTGCTTCAGCCGTGGGTAAGTTTGGTGAATCACCAAGCAACCAGGCAGGCAACTCAGTCATCAAGCAACCGCATACAGCTTAGTCACCGAGTAACCAAGCAAGCAGCTTAGTCACCAAGCAACCAAGCACACTGCATAGTCATCGAGCAACTTAACTAGGTCTCGGCCAAAAATCTATCGAACTGATCCGGCCATCGCATCGGGGCTTTGCCGAGACGCGGCTTAGCCCTAAGCGAGGGTCATTACATCACGCCATGCTACTAGATTGCCATTAAGTCATCAGAGTCTATAGAGTCTATGCCGATACCAATATATGGACGTAAGGCAAAGGATCGATTGGAATGGCGGCTCTTGTTCGTGATCCCTCAGGTCCAGGATCACTAATATCGCCCAACCCTAACTCTTCCATCGAATGAAAAGAGATTTCTGCAATTTGTTCTTCCATCTGTTCGTCAGACGAACCTCTGATGGGTCTGTCTCTTCTGAAGTATATAAACCATCTGAAACTGGAGGAGTCTACCGTAGTAACGCTCAAGATAATGATAATTGAACTATCCACGTCTAGTAGATGGTCTCCATGGACGTTCTCCTCTAGTACCCATCGGCGAATCTGCAGGAATTCGCTGATGTCCAGGATGTATCCGTCGTATCGGTGGTGCCATCTGTAATAAGGAATTTGATAAATTTTAACCCATCGGATTTAAAAAGCATGGAACGTTACTAGTTTATCCTAATTGCCTTTTGCGACACATTTACTCAATAAAACATTTGAAAACCAAATCCCATTTGGGCATCGTATAAACTCTGTTCTGATACTACTTTTGTAATGCCTAGGTTCAATATCTGAACCGGAACGCCACTGATGAACGCTTAGGCATCCGATTTGAGGTTTTGGAAAACATCTAAAATTCCTAGACCAGACTTCTAAGCATCCATCTCCATCGGATACACCGCAAGGCTTGCCAACCCGAGACATATCCGACGGTTCGTTCATCCGGACAAGGATGAATATCACATGAAACCTGATAATTTCAAAAAACATAATGTACATTATGTACATTAACATAGGTTTCCAAATGTTACACAAGCACATATTCCTTTTTGAGTCTAACACTCCAAAAAACATAATGTACATTATAAACATAGTCATTTACAACAAGGCAAGAAAACTATCACTAGCGTCCTAACGTTCCGATTGCTCCCGTGTGGTCTACCCGTTAATGGTTACTTGCAAAACAAGTAGAGTCGTGAGCACTAGTTGCTCTGAGTCTAAGGCTCCCCTAAGCAATAATCAATCCCAATCAAACCCAAAATAACAAACACACACAAGTATGCATAACGAAATGAAACGACATGATATGCTATAACGTTTCAATCCTTCAGGCTTTATGCGTTGATCATTCTCTTCACGTCAAACCCAAGGCATCTTACAATCTGTAACCACAAAGGCTAAAGACTTTAGATCTTTCTACACGTTCCAATGGCCTTATAGATATGTATAAGGAACCGCATCGGAAATTCTGCATCGTCATGCGGTACACAGCCATAGGCTGTAATCTGTTTCTCCATGTCTTCGTGCACTTAACCAAAATTTTTATCGGTCAAGTCACGGGCACAAGAGAATATCATACCGCGTTCATTATAAGTTTATAAGTTTTTACCAACTCTTGGATTTTCTGCAAACTTACAACCTATACCATACTTTCATGCTTATGTTTTCACACTTAAGTCTTATACAAATTTAAGCACTTAAGCAAAACTTGTTAATTATTAATTTCACGCCGCATGAACCATATTTAATATTAGCACTCAAACAAGCATCACCGAGACTCACCTTTACTTAGTGAATAACTCGAAACTTGCTTAACGATTTCTACTCTCGATTTCGCCTTAACTCAAACTGGATATCTGTTCCAAAGGTTCACAAAATTAACTAAGGCAAAACTTAAGATTTCTTTAAGGAAAAATCGATGACAAAGCCCACTGATTTTACCTAGAGCGCAACAGAACCTGCCGTAGACTTTATCTCGGTTTTCATGGAAATAGCCAAAACTGAACCCTTAGAATTTCGATAATGTGCTCGATAACAGTTCGCAAGAAACAAAGAAACGAACTGATCTAGATGAACCGATTGGACCACAATACTCTAGTAAATATACTAATCGTGAACTGGTGCAGACAAACTAATCGCAGTGTACTCGATAATCGGACAGAGCTTAGCTGTAGATTTCTTTACTTTAAACTAGATTTAGACCTTGATATATATAGGCTGGACCAAGCTAGTAGGCAGGCTGGTGAGCACCTGACCACTTGCCCTTCTGATCCACCGAGAAGGGCTTCTGCTGCGGCATGTGGCAGTGATGGAGCCAGGGCAGGTGCTTGTGGCCGGCACAAACTGGCACACCCGTCGCACACACTGTGCCAAGTTCTGGACACAAAGCTAGCAAGCTAGCAGGTTGCTTCATTACCAAAGCACCCTAACAGGCTGCTCCGTCACCGAAGCAAGTAGGCTCCTTAGTCACCGAGCTGCTTAGGGTTAGTCTCGGCCAAAACAGTCTGATCCGATTTATCCATCGGGTCCTGGCTATGGCTCGGCCTAGCCCTTGCGAGGGTCATTAGCCCTTGCGATGGTCATTACATTCTCTGCCCCTTAAAAGAAATCGTCAGAATTCTCAAGGATTAGACGGTCCGGCCTCCTTGGTTCTATTAGGTTCTAAGAAGAATTCTGGATGAGACTTTCACAACTTCTCTTCATCTTCCCAAATATTAACCTTTATGTTCTGCTTTCTCCGAATTACTTGGATTTGATGAATCTCCCTATTCTTCAACTTTTTATTTCTTCTCTTACCAATCCCTAACGTCCTTTGAGGATAAATGATAGTAATCTCGGTATCGATTGTTGGTTTTAGTTCTGGTTCTATGGCATTTGGGTCTCGGCTATACTTACGCATCAAAGAGACATAAAATACATGATACAATCCCATACTCTATGGAAGGTTTAATTTATAGGCCACCTTTTCTAACCTCTCAATGATGCGGAAAGGTCCTTTAAACCGCAAGCCTAACTTAGTGGATTAAACCTATTTTTCCCTTTCTCAACGGCTGCTTTTAACATTACCATATCAACAACTTGAAAACAACATTTTTTCTATTCCGATAAGCATATATCTTTTGTTGTCTTGAGCCTTCTTCATATTCTTTCGAACCGGGTTGATTTTCTCCATGGTTTCCTTAACAAATTCTGGACCAAATTCCTGCCGTTTTCCAACCTCTGTCCAACAAATAGGTAAGCGACAAGGTCTTCCGTACAAAACTTCATAGGGTGACATACCAATACTAGCATGATAACTATTATTATATACAAACTTTACCAAGTTTACGTGTTTTTCCCAACTTACTTTCCAATTTAAAACACACATTCGAAGCAGGTTTTCAAGTGTTCGTTTAGTTCTTTCTGTCGGTCCATCCGTCTCAGGGTGAAAAATTGTATTCATATGCAAAGCCGGGCAGTGATCACGATCTGACACGATATTGGCTGGAACTCCATGTAGTTTTACAATATCTCTTAAGTATATCTCAGCCATGATCTCCACGTTATCGTCGATCCTCATAGGTAAGAAAAGAGCGCTTTTTGTCAAACAATCTACATTTACCCAAATCGTATCGGTTCCTCTGTCTGGCGCTTGAGGCAAACCCTGAAATAAATCCATCGAAACTGCATCACATTTCCATTTTTGGATTGGTAAACTCTGTAAGAATCCTGCCGGTACTTGATGCTCTATCTTGACTTGTTGACATGTCTGACACTGCGCAACCCATTGTGCAACAGACTGTTTCATTCTTGGCCAATGATAATATTGATGTATATCTTGATACATCTTAGTACTCCCCGAATGTATACTAAGGAGGGTCGTTTTCAGAATCTCTTCCCTCAGGCCTTGTCCTTTCGACACTGTATCCTTTTATTCATAAGCAACGTTCCATCTATTGCTAAATGATATCCACTCGGGTTGGTTCCTTCCTTTAACCCCTCAATAATCTTCTTGAAGTTTTCATCCTCTTGTTGCTCTAACCGAATGCGTTGAATTAAACTTGTCAGGTCTACTGTTTGTAAACCCAAAGGTTCAGTGGTCTCACCTTCCAAAGCTGATAAACTTATCATCTTGAGCTGAGCGGTTATGCTCATCATATTTTTTTTTAACATCGACTCTTACCTTACGGCGGCTCAAGGCATCTGGCGGCTCAAGGCATGTGCAACTACATTTGCCTTTCCCGGATGGTAAGTGAAATTCAAATCATTATTGGCTACAAATTTCATCTACCTTTTCTATCTTACATTAAGATCAGGTTGGATGAATAAGTATTTTAAGCTTTGATGATCAGTCATTACTTGCACCGTTCCACCGTAAAGATCAAATCGCCAAATCTTAAGGGCAAAAATAACTGCAACCAATTCTAAATCATGTGTGCGATAATTCTCCTTATGTTTTCTCAACTGCCGAGATGTATAAGCAATGCCCTTTTTGCCTTACATTTAAACACATCCTAATGGAATGACAGTTTCAAGATCTTTTACAAGGAGATAGGGGTGTGTGGAACTACGAAGCAAAGTTTACTCGGCTCCGCCGTTACGTACAATACGGACCAGATGGGGAAGCCGCAGTAATAAGGAAGTTTCTGAGAGGGTTGAGACCAGATATTAGGAACCGTCTGATGGTAGTAGAGTACTACCGTCTATATGAGTTTGTAGAGCGTACATTGAATGTGGAAGATGGTATAGATGAGGAGCGAGCTTTCTATACTTAGGAGATCAACCGGTTTCAGGCATAGGGATCGACATCGAGATATTCCGAAAACTCACTAGCGAACCACGAACATGCTTCAGGATGAGGCCGTGGCTCGACTAGTGGGAGGGGCCGTGGCCGAGGTCCAGGACAGGGCGGTGGCCGAGGTCCAGGACAGGCCGGTGGCCGAGGTCCAGGACAGGCCGGTGGCCGAGGTCCAGGACAGGCCGGTGGCCGAGGTCCAGGACAGGCCGGTGGCCGAGGTCCAGGACAGGCCGGTGGCCGAGGTCCAGGTAGTGGTAGAGGGAGAGAAAGTAGGGGCACGCTAGGGATGAAGACCTTACCTCAGTTTTATTAGTTTAGTGGGCGAGGACATTATTCCTGAGTCTGCCCTAGCCAAGATCAGGCGAGATGGAATGGAGGATATTACATATTTTACTTGCGGATAGTAGGGATACTATGCGACATTATGTCCAGTGAGATACCCACCATGTCAGCCTTCGAGACCACCAACTGTACATGCTTTGGCTATAGAGCTGATGACAGAGCCCGAACCTAAGCGACAAGCTACTACAAGACGTGTTTACACTAGGGATATGCCTGAACCTTCACGACCTTCTAAAGGTCCCATTTAAGGTACCTATGGGTTTTAACTCAAGTTATACATTGTTGGTTGAGTGTTTAAATTATTTAATGATTGATTGCATTATAAATATAAGAAGTATAAAAGAAAATTTTAATGCATATCTAGGAACATTAGATGTTGGTGGTGTACCCACACATGTTCTGTTTGACTTGGGAGCGACTCATAGTTTTGTATCTCGCGATATCTCAGGCGATTTAAGGGAACCTTATCGTAAAGGTATGTGTGCCCATTCTAACACCTGGTGACCAAATTCTTCATGCCACTAGTTGTTACTTAGGGGTTCCAATTTCTATTTAAAACCATTCTTTCTTAACAAACCTCTTAGTTACGCAACTAGACCATTCCAAAGTCATTTAGAGATGTACTGGTTGGCGGCAAACATGGTTCATATTGATTGTGGATGTGGAAGAATCACCTTTAAGGAAAATGAGAAACCTTCCATAGTTTATCACTGGATAAACCCAAGTTCGAGAATATCCTTTGTTACAGCTATGCGAGTGGAGAACCTTCTCATCAAAGGTGAAGTCTTCCTCGTGACTCTAAGTATTGTGGAAGGAGACTCTGGAGAAGAATCAAAGCTTGAGGATATTCCTTTAGTTAGTGAATACGGTGATGTGTTCAAACCTTTGGAAGGATTACCTCCATCCGTAGTGATCCTTTTTCCATTACCTTAGAACCTGGAGCAGCTCCAATCGCTAAAGCACCGTATCGGATAGCCCCAGCATAATTGGCAGAGTTATAGAAACAGTGAGAGGATCTCACAGAGAAGGGATTCATACATCCGAGTTCTTCACCATGGGGAGTTCCAATCTTATTTGTTAAGAAGAAGGATGGAAGTATGCGGTTGTGTATAGATTATAGAGGGATCAACAATGTGACCATCAGGGACAAGTACCCATTACCGAGAATTGATGAGTTGTTAGATCAACTCCAAGGAGCGAGTTGGTTTTCAAAGATTGACTTAGCATCAAGATACCATCAAATCCCTATAGTTAAAGCAGATGTTATGAAGTCCGCATTCAGGACGCGTTATGGCTATTACGAGTTTGTGGTCATGACGTTCAGATGAACCAATGCCCCAACGGCATTTATCCGGTTAATGAATGAGATCTTTCGAGATTACATAGATGAGTTTGTTATCATATTCATTGATGACATTCTTATCTATTCTAAGACCGGGGAAGATGATGAGTCATTTTCCAATGCATGCAAGAACAAATAGAAATCAAGGTCACAAATAAGACTATGCAATGCCAACAAATTAACTCTTGACTCAATTGTAGCAGAGATGGAATCGAACTCAGGGAGCATGGTTACATAATAACAGACCATGGAACATTCAAAACAAGCTAAAGAAATCGATAAGAAGTAACAAAGCTATAAACTAAGAAAATGCAAGAACTTTAAAAGCTAATAATACGATTTCAAGATGCAAATATGATTAAAACAGTTGAGCTTTCGGGGTAGCTGTAATGACCCTCCCTTAGGGCTAAGCCATGCCTTAGCAAAGCCCAGATGAGATAGCCAGACTAGTCCGTGAGTCTTGGCCAAGACTTAGTTTAAGCACCTCAATGACTCACCTAACAGCCTGCTTGCTTGGGTGACTAAGCAGCGTGCTAGCTAGACGCGGTGACTAAGCTGTGTGCTAGCCACCGTGACTAACATATGGACAAGCTTCGGCCATGGGTTGGCCATGAGTTAGCGTTGTTGGCCACAATCTGGTGCTAAGCTCCCTTATGATTTCCCACTTGTCGCGGCCAGAATGATTTCGGTGACTGAGCTGAGTGCTTGTGCTTCTGGTGAGTCACAACCTTACCCTTGGCCGAAGTAAGCTAAACATGAGCTGCCATGCTTAACCACGAACGAAGCAATGATAAGCAACTGCAAAGCTTGTCCTATCCAAGTGTCAGGGCTAGAAACAGTCTCGGTGGAGCAGATCAACCATCTGCCCAACTGCTTCAATAGCCTTCTTGCCTGCTTGCTTTAACCCTATAAATACAAGGCTTTTACCTTTGTTTTATACATAAGAACACACACATACTTACGCTACAATCAGATCAGTCCGCGATATCAGTCCACTGTGATCATTTCTTTCAGTTAGGCCGAGTTGCTTTGTTCACCGCGAACCCTTGTCCGATCATCTAGTCCACCGTGACCAGTCCATTTATCAGTCTATTGGCTAGCCACCGTGGACCGTTCTAGAGCAGTTTCGAAAAACTTAGGGTAAGTAATCCGAGTCTGAATCTTATTCCTTTTAACTTGATTTTTCATTCTGAACTCGAATCTAACTTTGGTTTCTTGATATGATACTCGAAAACACTTGGGAATCATGGGATCAGTTCCGGATAATTATCGAAAGATCGAGGGAAATCCGCGACCAAGATCTATTCCGATTTAAGTAATGTCTGAGTGATTTCCATCTAGTATTCTTAAGAGAACTCTAAGTGTTGCCTTAGTAATTTTCGTATGATAGTAATTTTTGTATGATCTAATGGAACATATCATCAATTCTCAATAGTCCAAATCAAAGGAAGCCGAGATCAAAACTCGTTGATTAGAATCACATACTTTCACCAAGCAATAGGTGAGTCTTTGCGTTTATTTGTTGCCTTACTGCAAAATAATTTAGTGAGTTTCGTGTTGCTTGCTTAATCATTTATATTTATAATCGTAGAGGTTCTTGTGAAAATAATTCGTTGATGCGAAAATGTGTACACTTATTAAAATTGCCTAAGTGCTTTAACTCGAATACATTGTATGTATGAAAATGTATAAGTATACTTGTAATTTAAGTGTTAGTAAACTTATTAAAATAATTATTGAACATGGAAAGATATTTCTTTGAGGCCGTGTCTTAAGCGATAAAGATTTCGGTTAAGTACACGAAGGCATAGAAAGATGGAATTGCAGCCTGGGATCATGTAATGCATGACGATGCATATTACCGATGTGGTTTCCTTATGATATAAGGCCGCAAGATTGACAAAGGATCTTAAGTATTTGGCCTTTCTGGTTATGGACCGAGCGATGCCTTTGGTTTCACGTGATGGGAATAGTCTACGCCTAGGCCTTATGGAGCTAAAAATGATAACGCACATAATAACATGTTGTTCATTGTTATGCATGCTTGTGTGTTGATTGTTATTTTGGGTTTGGATGGGAAACAATATTGTTTAGGGAATCCCTAGACTCATTGAGCAATTAGTGCTCACGACTAACCTTGTTTTTCAGGTAATCTTTCGCGGGTAGACCTTTGGGGAGCACGCGAAGGAATGTTAGGATAATCAGTGGTAGATTTCCTTGCCTTTCTGTAAATGATTAATACTTAATATGCAAATGATCGTTTTGGAGTGTTAGACTCGTAACGTTTAAACTTTGTAAACTGTTGAAAATCCTATGTAAAAAGATATATAAAATAAATTTTTAAAATAACTGAGGTTTCATATGGTATTAGTCCTTGTCTAGACAAACGAACCATCATGTATGACTCGGGTTGGCAAGCCTTGAGGTGTATCCGACGGGGATGAACACTTAGAAGTCTAGTCTAGGGATTATGGATTGGCAAGCCTTGAGGTGTATCCGACGGGGATGAACACTTAAAATTCTTAACAAACGTAACATGTGTGGTGGTGGAAACCTACACAGTTGAAATAGTCAATGGTCTAGGTCTGAAAGCTCTGAGATGAGAAACACTTAGCGAAGATCTCAAGAGAGTTTGTTATTAAGCTTTTGCAATCGTTTCTGTGTAAAATTGCGGATCCCCTTTTTGGAGGTATCCGCCGTCTATTTATACAAGTCTAAGTCGGCCTAAGTCTACGCCTAAAGAGATAATCTCAAATCCCTAAATCTTCGGGATTCTCTCTCAGCATAGTCGGCGCCGCCTTTAGGTTTCGACCTTGTCCTCGTCATGGGCCCAAATCCGAGAGCTCGCCTTCCAGGCCCAGATTTGCTATAGAGGTCGGCATGACTTGTTACTCGTGGGCTACCGACTCGTTTTCTCCAATGCGGGCCTTCTGACCTCGGCCCATTCCCTGTCTTGAAGTGAAATGGTCCCAACGGTCTCTCGGAGTCTAAATGACTACTACAGACGTCGTCCTCGAAAGGTGCCGAGGTCCTAGTCCTAGTCATTCTGGAGAGTCGGTCCCTGAGACAGAGCTGGTCCTTGAGACAGAGCTGGTCTAGATAACTGCGCGCCTACCTCTGGTACTTAGTCATTTTCTTGCTGATCTCTACCGGAGTGAGATCTGACCCCAACAGTTAGCCCCCCAGCTCGGTAGTATCAGTTCTGATGATGCCGAGGTAAAAGTCGTAGTGAGGTTTTTTCGAGAAAATGTACTGCTTGGCCTGCGTCTGACGAGACGAGATTGTGAAAACTTGTTCCGAGGACCTGTCGATGTTACTGAGCCTTCGTGTTCTTGTTTAACGTACAGCCCATTAAGGATTTTCAATAGACTTGTGTTTCTGAATTTGCGTTTAGAGGAACTGGTCCTGTAAAGTTTGTAGAGCTTGTTCTCGTTAAAGCTCGTAAAACTTGTTTTATCTCGCCCAACTCTCACATGTTCACGTTAATGCTGAGTTGGACGTTATGTCTCTGTTTAGTTGCTTTCCGGACTCAGTAAAGATACTGTTTTCCGGAAGTTGAAAATTTAATTCCCGCAGAAAATTGGAAATATAAATTTCCTTTAGAAGTTGGGGTTGTTAATTTCCGCTGGAAATCAAACGCTTGACTCATTTCAGAAATCAAAATTGTCCCTGCTGACTACTGAAACGTGCCACTCCAGGGTTTGACAGTAACACTATAAATACTCTTTCTCCTTTTCTTTTCTCCACAACTTCACTCCTCCACAAGAAAGGTAGCCTCTCTTCTCTCTCAATTTTCTGTTTTAGATCTAGGGTTTTGGAAAACAAAAAGATTTTTTTTTTCTTTTTTTTTTTGTGTTGTAACGCCGCCGTCATCGCACACAGCCGTCTCTACCTCCGGTGACGGTTCATCTCCCCTTTCCTGGTGAGCCCTCGTTCTCTGGCTCAACTCATCGTCGTTCTGAGGAAGACCCACCGGAGGACGAAGGCTTCGAGTTCCGGCCACGGTTTTCCGACGCAAGACCGACGTTGTCTCCATTTTTTCCGATGGACTCCTCCGTTTCTTGTTTCCGGGACTCGTTCTCTGTTTCTTTTGGTTTTGTGACCGACGAGTTTCAAGATTACCGTATTCGTCGACTTCACCGGAGATCTCACCGCCGTCTTCGAAGGTCCACCATTTTTCCTGGCTTGATGCTTGTTGCTGGAAGTGGAGCTCGCCGTCGACGCGACTCGAGGTGAGAGTAGAGCTCGCCGCCGGATCTGCTCAGACTTGACCCCGCCATCGTTGTTACGTCAAACTGAAGGGTTGGTCAGTGAGAGAGCTCGTCGTGGTGAGACTTGAGCACCGTCGTCGTGGAGAGAGAGAGCTCTGCTTTCCGGTGACGGAATCGAGATCTCCGTGAGCTTCGCCGCTTCGATTTACCGAGATCTGTTCTTGGTTGTAGCCGTCGTTACTGTTTCCGTATTTAATTCCCGGTGAAACTTACCGTCGTCACTGCTCCGCCGGTTCTCTTGGCTCTCCGACGAGGATTCACCATTGCTAACTCACCATCTGCTAGCTTCGTCATCAATTCGTGAAGACTCTCGTTTCGGCTTGGCCTCGATCTAAGGGGACGTTACCGGAAACGGAGCTCGGCGTTACTAAAACAGACCGACCATGAGAGCTTCCTCCTCCGTTTGACCCACGCCGCGTCCTTGCTGCGGGCAAGATTCCGACTTTGAGAGGACTCGGCTCCTTGCTTGACTTTGTGGAAGGAGGATCGTCGTTACAAAGAAAACGACCATTACTTGGTTATTCCGTGATGTCTTGGACGCAATCTGAGTCTAAACACACCGTGAATACCTCACTTGCTGGGGACGTCGGTACCAAAAGTTTCCCATGACCGTGACGACTCGATAACTCGTGCGCATTTCGGATACTAGCGACAGTTCTTAGGTTTTAAAACGTTACGTCCTAAAACCAGTTTTGTCACCGTCGTCGTGGCTTTAGTACTTTAGTGTTCCCGAACGTTGACTCGATGTTAAGTCCCACGTAATCTTTTGAAAGATTACTGGAATCCATTTCGAAGCTAAAGACCACCAGTTTGGAGAGCCTAGGACAGAGCTTCGAAATAAACTGTTCTGACGCGGAGTCCAGCTCCTGGCTTCATCCTTGCAAGGACAAAGAAGCGACTCGAGCCCCGGTCTCAGATGCGAGTGATGCAGCGAATGCACAGAGTCCATATCTTGTCGATGAGCGAGTCGTCGATGGTGGTATTTCTCTAGACGTAAAGATGGAACATGACGAGGACGAGATAAACGAAAGATTTGACTTAGCTTCGTTCCTTCGAAAACAAAAATCTTCGACACATGGAAAGCGTCGTGCTAGAAAGTTCAGACCTCCGGATCCGCCAGGATCTACTCTATCAACGGAAAGATCACTTTCTCTTCTGAGAAAGAAACTTAACATCCCTGATGAAATAGAGCTGGTGTTCACGAACGGGCTGACGATCCTCCAGAGGGGTATTTTACCTTATATGAGAGCTTTCTCGAGGCGTGCTTCCTGTGGTTTCCCGTTCCGTATGTGATTCTCGAGCTCCTAGCAAAGTATAGACTTTCAATTTTGCAAATCACCCCTCGAGGAATTTGTCACTTAGTAGGAACCCTCGTTCGGAGTTATGAGTGCGGGGAAACTTGATGTGTTCATCACCTGATGCGCTTCGTGGATATTCGGCGGTCTTCTCCCTTCTCCGAGCTTGTATACTTTGCTGTAAACTGGAGGAATCTTAGACTTATCCACGGATTTGGCAGCAAAGACCGGCAATGGATGGATTTTTTCTTTTTCGTGCCGATATGCGAAGAGACTTTGGGAGATGGACTAGGCCTAATCCAATCGAAATGGCTTACAAAGGGTAGCCGGTCCCGTTGTCTATCTTTGGGAGTCGGCTAGTTCTACTTTTATTGCTTGTGATGCGTTTGTCTTTTTGTATTGATCCTAACTTCTTTGTTTTCGTTCATGTCTTTTTTGCAGTGACAGGCCCAGCACCGAAGGTTCCGAGCAATTGGAAGGCAGTTTGGGATTTGCTCAGCGTTCGAGGGTGCAATTGGAAGAAAAACTTCTCATTGCGACGTGTCGAGAAAGCGAGAGCTTTCCTTGGGGGTTCTTCGGTCTCAAGTTTTCGCTTTTCAGATTGTTCAGGAGGCATTCAGTCAGAGATGGAGCGTCCATGATCTTTCAGGAGTTTAGCGCGTAGGACTACGGGGAGTGGCAAGCCTCCGATGCCGACTACTGCGACCACTTCTGCGGCGCCGACTACTGTGCCAGCTCCGGCCGTGCCTACTACTGCACCACCTTCTGTTACGCCGACTACTGCTACACCTTCCGTCACGCCGACTACTGCGCCAGCTTTTGCCAGGCCGACTACCGTGCCCGCTTCTGCCAGGCCGACTACTGCGTCGGCTTCTGCTGAGCCGACTACTGTGCCTCCTTCTGAGACATGTGACACTTCTGCCAGGAAGACCACCACTGCTGCTAAGGGATCGCGTCTCCCTTCTTCGACTAGGACTGAGATTGTAGCCGCTCTGCTTGCTGTGCCCGCTCCTCTTCCTTCCTACTACGATGCCAAGAAGGCGGCCAAAGGGAAGGGTCATGCGGGCGACGACCGCAAGAGATCATCCGACAGGGACGACCTGATTGACGTGGACCGAGAGCCGAAGAGGGCTCGGGCGAGATCCGCCTCGCCTCCCCGTTGTGTTTCCAGTAGCGTCTTTGAGAGCAAGGCTTCCGCTAGAAGCCTCTTCTCTACTCTGGTTTTCGATGACGACAACGTGGCTCCGATCAACACGAAGTCTTCCGGAGACATGATGCGCCAGGGACTGAACGTAGGTTATCCTTTCTTTCTGCTTATCGTCCTTTAACACTTAGTGTTTTTTCTTTCTTTTGACGCTTTTCTGTCTCTAATTATATATATTTTTTTTCTTTTGACAGTTTCTAGCCCTTGTGAACAAGGTGGGACACGAACTCGAGGCCAAGATCGAAGACTTGAACGAGAAGCTGGAGGATGAGATGCGTCGTACTGAGACCGCGCGTTCCGCGGCTGCGGGCTTTCTAGCTGAGCGTACAGCGGCCTGGGCATCGATAGATAAGAAGAATGCCGAGCTTGATAGCAAATCCAGAGAGATAATCCAGCTTAGGGCCGCGGCGAAGAAGTCTGCGAAGGCCCTACTCACCAAGGCGGAGAGGTCCGTGACGGCTCTTGCCGCCGCGGAGGAGAGAGAGCAATGTTCGGCCGCGATCTTGACGAAGCGTAGCGGTGAGCTTGTCGCAGTTACGGAGAAGCTGAGACAGGCGGACGAGCACATCCAGAGTCTCCAGGGAAAGTTCACTCGTGCCAGGAATAAGTTCGATGAGCTCCAGGGCGATCCATGGGGCAACATGGTCTACCAGGTGCAGAGAGTAGCCAACCTCGACTTTGCCAGATTGTTGCTGGAAATTATTGACGGTCAGGAGCCCCCCAGACTAGAGGACGAGCTTACTTTTCTTACCGCCGACGTAGCGGAGCACGCCGGGGACGAAGAGCGTTTCGAGCGGTTGATGAAGAACCTTCACGGACTTTTGCACGTTCTTGATCCGCGGGTTAGTGGTCCTCCCTTAATAAACGTAGTTACTCCCTCGGGTAAATGCAGTTATTTCTCCTTTTCACAGTCTAACTCCTTTCTCTCATTTTCTTGTAGGCTAAGGCGCCCAACGCGGCCGTCCAGGACCGGACACTCGAGACGTACGCGGCGAGTGTTGGTGTAGCCGATCCATCGGGGTCCCTCCTTGGAGGCACCAGCTCTTGCAAGGCCGCGATAGTTGGCGTAGATGGGAAGTTCTCCTTAATCGGCGGAGTTGGGGGCGAGGTGACCAAGACCAGGATCGACGATGTCGCCGAGGGCGCTGGGACTGTTGGGGCTCTTGAGGAGATGAGGACGGACGAGGATTTCCAGGCGCCGAGGATCGACGCGCTTACCGAGGACCTGAGGCTTGACGATGTCTTTGGAGAGACGGAGGCCGAGGGGGCGCCGGTCACTCAGGTTGCTCCTCCCGGAGGGACGAGAAGACCGTTGCTTAGTTGTGTTTCGCGCATCTGTTAGCGCTTTTTTTTTTAGATATTGACTTTGATTTTGCGCCTAGGAGGCTGCCTTATGTTTTTCGGCTTTAGGTTTTCTGGATTTGATGTTTTACCGTCTGGACGGGTTTTATCCATGGATGATTTTACCTTGTATGTTTGCAAGATGATAATGACTGCGGTTTTTATCTTATCGATGATCTTCTTTTCAACATTTTTTGCTTAGTCTTTCAAAGAAAATCTTAGTAACGACGAACCGTACTTTGTTGTAGATGTTTGACCAGCGGAACATACATTCCTTTTATCGTGGTCGTTACCAGTGTAAGTATAATTGGATTTTCTGAACGAACGACTTGGCTTACGATCATGTTCGCTTTTTTATCATGACCGCTCCTGTGACGATCGTCGCTTTTGACCAACGATGTTGTTGGGTTTTGAACTGGTCACTTCGGTTACATGTGCGCTTCTCTCTAAACGCACCTGCTCCTATAATGAACCACTTTTATTTATATAGCGCGCTTTATCCGATGGTGGATGTTGTCGTATTTATTCTGCAGAGTTGCTTGTGAGAAGTCGTCGCTGTGGCCAGCAGCGGCGGTTTGAGATGGTCGTTTAAGTTAGACCTTGAGTTATCCGTAACGGATGTAATAGAGATAGTTGTTTTGATAAGTCTTTGTAGCAGATGTTTATTCTCATAAAGGTTTGCTACAAAGAGAGGTGGGAGTATACAAGTATACGTACCCCACTCCCCCCCCTTTTTTGGGAGGGGGGCAACTGAACCCATCCGAAAATGGGCTGCCTACGTACCCTTTGTAGGGATCAAGTCACCCGTAGTTCATGGTAAGTTGTTTGATGTATGGATGATTGAGTGTGATGATGATTTTTGAGGTAGCGGGACGGATTTTAGTGGTAGTACTTCTTGAGGTGTCGTGCGTTCCACGACCGTGGGATAGCTTCTCCTTGCATGTTTGCGAGTTTATATACGCCCGGGCGGACGACCTTAGTGACGACGTATGGTCCTTCCCAATGTGCTCCAAGTTTACCGGCGTTCCGCTCTGCTGTGTTTTGGAAGACTTCGCGTAAGACCAAGTCTCCCTCGTAGAATCGCCGGGTGCGGACCTTGGAATTGTAGTACTTGGACGCAGCCAATTGGTAGCGAGTGATGTTAAGTAGTGCTCGGTCACGCCGTTCGTTGACTAGGTCCAGCTCATCTAGGAGCAGCAGGTGGTTGAGTCCTTCTTGTTCGGGGAGAAGTCTACGGCGGACTCCTGGGATGTGTACCTCTGGTGGGATGACGCATTCTGTTCCGTAGACGAGGGTAAACGGGGTTTCGCCTGTAGCGCGCCTTGGAGTCGTTCGATAGGACCATAGAACGCCTTCGAGTTCATCTGCCCAGCGTCCCTTCTTTTCGTCCAAATGCGTTTTGAGTCCTGCAATAAGGGTCTTATAAGTGGATTCGGCTTGTCCGTTTCCTTGAGGACATCGTGGCGTAGATTTGCTCAGGCGGATCTTCCACTTATCGCAGAAAAGGTCGAACTTGGCGGAGATGAACTGCGAGCCGTTGTCAGTGACGATTTCATAAGGCACGCCGTCGACCCACTTGGAGAAGTAATCTGTCAGCACCAGGAGATAGCGCTTCTGTCGCGAAGGGTGGAGAGGCCCGATGATGTCCATGGCCCAGCGCATAAACGGATAAGGCGAAGTAATAGATGAGAGCAGCTCTGTGGGCTGATGAATCATTGGAGCGTGTCGCTGGCATTTCTCGCAGTGTGAGGAGAACTTCTCGCAATCTTAGATCATAGTGGGCCAAAAGTAACCATGGCGTTTGATTCGGATTGCTAGTGCTCGTCCTCCAGAGTGGTTGCCGCAAGATCCGCTGTGAATTTCCTCCATTACTTGCCTAGCCTTTTTCTCTTCAACGCAAGCGAGCAAAGGCCCGGAAAATTACCATTTGTAGACATTGCCGTCGAGTAAAACGTAACGAGCTGCTTGTGCTCGTAGTTTGCGAGCTGCCCACTTATCCTTTGGTAACTCGCCATCGGCTATGTATCCTCGAATTTGGTCCATCCATGGCGTGTCGCAACCGTATTCCTTTTCCTCTGCCTCTCCCTTAGTTAGAGTTTCTTTATCGCTCTGAGCGGGCTGGCCGTCCGCTTCTGTTGGTTGAGTACTGGTCGTTATGGCAGGTGTAGAGGGGTATGTTGGTGAAGGTGGAATACGTGCTGTTTCTTCAACCTCAAAATGGGCTGGCTCTGGTAAGGCAGGATCTGACGTACTCGTCTCCATTGGTAGTGGACCATCTGGCTTGGAAGGGGCTGTTGTAGCCGTTTCAGGATTTGACGCTGCATTCTGGTCTTAGTCGGTTGACTCCGAAGCATCGGGAGGAGATGGTGTTTCAGTTTCGGTGCTAATCGTCCTGTTGAGTTCAGGCCGAGCCGTCTCTGGTGAGGGATTTCCAGGGTGAGCTGTCTCGGGGGGAGTCGTCACGATCGGAGGTGAGCAGGCCAGCTCGGCTGGTTTGGGATTGGTCGGCTCTGCTTGAGTGCCACGAGCCTTCTTTGTCGGACGGGATGCCTTAGCAGGTTCGAGGTGGACGGTTTCTGTCAAGTCCCCTTGTGCTTTATGCTTAGCTGCCTGGAAGCGGGTTACCACATTTACCAAGTCGCGCAAGCGAATGCTTGGTTTCTTGATAAACTCGACGGGAATGACTCGGCGAACATCTTCGTCTGTTTTAGATGCGACGACTGCTAGGGCTTCGGCGTCTGTATTCTCTTCTCTAGGAATACGTGTTACCGTGCACTCTTCGAACTGCGTTGCTAGTTCCTTGGCTATTTGGAGATAAGCAATCTTTGGGGCAGGCCTTGTTTAGATCTGTGAAATCTACGCAAGTCCGCCACTTGCCGTTCTTCTTCTTGACCACGACTGGATTTGCCAGCCAATCAGGGTACTTGACTTCCATTATTGATCCCACTTTCAAGAGTCTCTCGACTTCGTCGTTAACTGCCTTTGCTATTTCAGGTCCTAGTTTCCTTCGCTTCTGCTTAATTGGTTTGAATGACGGATCGACATTCAATTCGTGGCAGGCCACGTCGATATCGATACCGGGCATGTCGTCGGCTGCCCAAGCGAAGGTGCCTATGTTCTGCTTCAGAAACGTGACTAGTCTCTTCTTGATTGTACTGTTCAAATAAGCGCCGATCTCGACGCATCGTTCTGGGTTCTCGTCGTCGATGCAAACCGATACAACTGGTTCGCAGGTAGGTACCGCTCTCAACTCGCAGTCCTCCTCGATCTGTAATTGCTACAACTTCTCGGAAATCTCTTTGGCGGGGTCTCTGTTTTTCTTTATCTTTTTTCGTTCGGCTTTCGAGACCGGATCAGTAACGGGATTCCGAATTTTGTGTTCGGTACGGGTGCATACGCGAGACTCCTTCTGACTTCCGTAGATCGTCTTGACGCCTTGCTTTGTTGGAAACTTGACGCATAAGTGGTAAGTGGATGCTACGGCGCGCATCGCGTTAAGCCATGGAGTTCCTAGGATGACGATGTATATCGCTGGGTGGTCCGCTACTGAAAATTCGACTACTTTGACGATTCCTCCAGCTTCTACGGGCAACCTGATTACTCCGAGAGTCATCGTGGTCTCTCCTGAGAAACCGGTTAGGGGTTTTGGTTGTTCTTTGATTTCGTCGAAGCTGATATCCATTCGCCTCAGCGTGTCTTTGAAAATTACGTCGACGGTGCTTCCCGTGTCAATCAAGACCCGGGACACGTCGATGTTGCTGATAGCGATTTCGATGACAAGTGGATCGTCATGTGGTTTGTCGATTCCGATCGTTTCTCTTTCTTCAAAAGTGATTGTGTCGTTAGGGAAACTAGACGGGGCAGACCAGTTGATGCTAGCTTCAGCTCGGCATTGAAATACTTTAATCGAGGAAATCGTATCTGAGCAGTAGTGGGATCCTCCCATATCACGAATAATTTCCTTCTTGGGCCACCTTGAGTATTGTTTTCGTTTTGTCTACCGCGTTTGGGTGGTTCCTCCTCGGTGGGTACAGGCTCAGACGCGGGCGCCTGATCTGTTTTAACCTCAAAATCTTCGAGCTTGAGGTCCTCCTTAAGCTTGCCGTCCAGCAGTCTCTGGGCGAGGGCCGAGCCGAGGGATCGGCAGTTTACTGTCGAGTGCCCATGGGTGTGATGAATGTCGCAGTATAGCGACCCGTCGTAGGTTGAGTTTCCGGTCCACACATTAGAAAAACCTCTTCCTCGGCCACGACCGTGGCCTCTACCTCGGCCAACGCCGGGTGAGTCCACTTGGTAATTGTGGGCTCCTTTTGAGCCACCTTCGTGCTGGACATAACCTCTACCGTGGGTTTTTTGCGACTGACTCGGCTGGAGGTCGCTGTCATTCTTCTGTTTTGACTTCCCATACTTCTTTGCAAGTTTCTTTGCTTCTTCCTCGCTTTTGGCGTAGTTCGTTGCTCGATGTAGGGCATCCTAGATAGTTGAAGGCTCGTTGAGAGACATCTCCTTCCAAAAGTCAGATTCGTGCCATATGGCTCTTTTCAGCGCTCGGAGTGCATCCGAGTCCTCTATCCCCTTCACTTGTGATAGTACAAGCTTGAAACGTTCGATGAAAGTTTTGAGGGACTCGGTTGGTCCTTGGTTCATGGACCATAAATCGGCGCCTGACGTTTGAGTCTCAATGAAGATGGAGTAGTGTTTGATGAAGGCCTCGGTCAATTGTTTGAACGTATCGATAGAATTAATTTCGAGCCCTTTAAACCATTTGAGAGCTGGTCCTTTGAGGTTTTCTACGAAAAGCAAGCACTTCCCGACGTCCATCTCTTCCTCTTTGAATTCGATCTTGTCATAGCCACACTGAATTCGTTGAGGTGGTCAGCTGGATCTTCGGTCCCGTCGTAGGTTGGCACTCTAATCTTGCCTGGGTCTGATACTCGAGCTTTAGTGATGCGTGCCGAGAAAGGAGTGTGCTGGGCTTGCTCTAATATCAGATAGAGTTCTGGTGCCTTGCTAGTGGCACGATGCATCTGCGAACGAATAGTCTTCAACTCGGCAGTAGTCTTGCTTAACGAAGCTCGAAATTCGGCCATCTGGTCATGCTGGGCTTGAAACGCAGCTTATTTCGCTTCAGCATCCTCTGCCTGTTTTACCCACTCAACGTTTTCCTCTTCTTCCGAAACATGTCTGGCATATCCACGACCGGTCTCCTCATTGAAAGCGGAGGAACGTCGTTAAGTCGTCCTTTGTGGGTCGGCATGCTTTTGCCTCGTAGTGGTTCGCCGTGCCACTTCTTCATCTGGGAGATCAGTGTTACGTGTGACTCTCCTCACGGGGCCATCGTCTGACGGCGGAGAATTGCTGCGAAGCAATGTGTTGAGGATCATCGTTCCTTGCTTTGGCCATTCCCTGCCGATCTCTCGATGTCTCAGTGAAGATTGTTTCAGGGACGACTCTTCTAGCCAGGTCATCGTCGTCGTTGTCGAGGTCTATCGGCTCGTCGCCGACTTTCGCTTTCTCTCGTCGTGCCTGGGCTAAAAGAGCGGACCGTTCATCGTTTGCAGCGGTTGATGGATTCTGTTGCCGAGGTCGGCTCGACGATCCTATCGGTGTGGTGAAGTTGAGAGCCACTGGATCGATTTGTGCCGCCGGTTTTCTGAACAGACTTGGCTCGAGGGGTCGCGCGCGGACGTCTGCTCCTATGGATCTGAGCTCGTCGGTTATTGTCCCGTTGGCTCTGTTTTGCCGCTCGGCGCTCTCCAGCAATCCGTCCAGTGTCGCGCTCATCTTCTGCAGCAACTCAGGGAGAAGCGAGCTCGCTCTCGGGGTTTCCTTCGATTTCTCGCCAGGGAGATCGGCGCGAGCTGTTCCTGCTGGTGGCAGATCGTCACAAGCGGCCTGGTCCTCGTTGGTACCTCCTTCAGCCTGGATCACGCCCTCTTCCAGATCTCTCGGCGCGGTGTCTTTCGGATCAGCGATACGTCGTTCGTCAGTCATCGTGTTCTGGATCTCTTCGCGGTGGTTCTTCGGAGTAAGAAGCTTTCAAGGCCCCTCCTTCTAGCGCCAAACTGTGGTGGTGGAAACCTGCACAGTTGAAATAGTCAATGGTCTAGGTCTGAAAGCTCTGAGATGAGAAACACTTAGCGAAGATCTCAAGAGAGTTTGTTATTAAGCTTTTGCAATCGTTTCTGTGTAAAATTGCGGATCCCCTTTTTGGAGGTATCCTCCGTCTATTTATACAAGTCTAAGTCGGCCTAAGTCTACGCCTAAAGAGATAATCTCAAATCCCTAAATCTTCGGGATTCTCTCTCAGCATAGTCGGCGCCGCCTTTAGGTTTCGACCTTGTCCTCGTCATGGGCCCAAATCCGAGAGCTCGCCTTCCAGGCCCAGTCTTGTAGTAGAGGTCGGCGTGACTTGTTACTCGTGGGCTTCCGACTCGTTTTCTCCAATGCGGGCCTTCTGACCTCGGCCCATTCCCTGTCTTGAAGTGAAATGGTCCCAACGGTCTCTCGGAGTCTAAATGACTACTACAGACGTCGTCCTCAAAAGGTGCCGAGGTCCTAGTCCTAGTCATTCTGGAGAGCCGGTCCCTGAGACAGAGTTGGTCCTTGAGACAGCTGGTCCAGATAACTGCGCGCCTACCTCTGGTACTTAGTCATTTTCTTGCTGATCTCTACCGGAGTGAGATCTGACCCCAACAACATGAACCTCAATCAAATAATATTCAAGAACACTTAGCAAAATTCTACGATTATAATTCCATAGGATCAAGCAAGCAACACGAAACCAACTCAATTGTTTTGCAGTAAAACAACAAACATAACCAAGACTCACCGATTACTTGGTGAAAGTATGCGATTCGATTCACTCAATGAATCCTACTCTCGGCTGCCTTACGATCGGACTGATGATCTTTCGGAGTGATGATCTGTTCCATTAGATCACACAAAAATTACTAAGGCAACACTTATAGTTTTCTTAAGGAAACATTATGGAAATCGTTCGGACATTACCTAGATCGAAATAGAACTTGATCGTGGATTTCCCTCGTTCTTTAGGAAATTATCCGGAACTGATCCTACATGTTTGAGATGGATCCGGCCATCGGATCAAGAAACTAAGGTTAGATTCAAGATCAGCATAGAATTGGATCAAGAGACTTACCCTAAGTTTTTCCCGAAATTGCTCTAGAACGGATTGCGGTGATTAGCCAACGGACTGATGAACAGACAGAGCAACGATTGATCGTAGTGGACTAGATGATCGGACAGAGTATCGCTGGGATAAACTGATCTGATTGAAGTGATCATACAAGGTTTAGGTTTGGACAAAGTATTTGCGGTGGTCTGGACTGATTGGAACAAAGGTTCACGGTGGAATGATTTTATCGGACTGATCTTTAGTAATGTAAGGCTGAGGGTTCTGATGAATAAAACAAGACTAAGACCTTGTATATATAGAGTGGAAACAAGCAGCCTAGAAGGCAGGTGAAGCAGCTGGACATTAAGCTGATCAGATCCACCGAGAAGGCTTCCTGCCGCGACATGTGGCAGTGACAAAAACTTAGGGAGCTGCTTGGCCTTGCTTCGGCGGAGGGAAACAAACACCTCCTACTTGATGTTGCTTCGGCCAAGGGAAAGCAACACCTCCTACTTGAGCTTGCTTTAGCCGTGGGTAAGCTTGGTGAGTCACCAAGCAACCTAGCATGCAGCTTAGTCACCGAGTAACCAAGCAAGAAGCTTAGCCACGAAGTACCCAAGCACACTGCTTAGTTAGTGACGCAGCCTAGCAGGCAGCTTACTCACCAAGCACCCAAGCACACAGCTTAGTCATCGAGGTGCTTGGCTAGGTTTCGGCCAAAATATATCGGACTGATCCGGCCATAGCATCGGGGCTTTGCCGAGACGCGGCTTAACCCTAAGCGAGGGTCATTACATCCACCCTTATTGGGTTGTGTCAGATTCCGAATCTGATCCTTCAGAGGATGTCTCTGAGTATATACCAGAGTATGTACCACAAATTCAGTATCCCGAATACACCGATGAAACTCACCACATTCTATGGCTGAGTTAGGACTTCACGATATCGGTGATCCCGGACCTGAGGTATCACATATTGGAGGATGGATATCCCCTGAGTCATCAGAGTCAAGTCCAATTGTTCATTGAGAGGATACGAACTTTGAGGGACCCAATAGATCGGAATATAGAGGATCACCAATGGAGAGTCTAGACGGATTGGTTACCTCCCGTCGTAGATATCTATGACATGACAAACCAGTAGAACCGGAGGGTCATGGTCGGAATCGTCCTAACCCTGAGGGAGTGGGACCGAGTAGGACGAGACCAGGACCAACTAGATCGAGACATAAAGGGAGAGGTATCGAGGACCGTTTGATGAGTGTAATCCATGACTTGGCGGGACGTTCAGGAGATCAGTGACAAACTCCTCGTAGACATCAACATGATCCTCCACCATCACCACCAATATGTGCATACTCTCGCACAGTAAACTCAGCTTCATACTCTCGCACAGTATGCTGCACATGATTCAACTCTAAAAACTTCCTCTCCAACCTATCCTTAGCTTCTGGTAAAATATATTTCCTTTCAAATTCAAGTCGAAAAATATCCCATAAGAGTTCCATACTCATGTACTACTCCACCAGTTACTTGCATCCGCCATTAAGTAGTGTGCTGCTACATCCGATTATAAATCATTTGGACATCGTTTCGCTCCAAAATTCCTATCGATATGCTGCATCCATAAGTTTGCATCAAATGGATTCGTATTTCTAAAGAACCTCCTTGTTCTTAGGTTCTTCATCATCATCACCATTTTCATAAAATTTGGTGGTGATGGTGGAGGATCCTGTTGATGTCTACGAGTAGTTTGTCACTGATCTCCTAAACGTCCCGCTAAGTCATGGATTACACTCATCAAACGGTCCTCGATACTTCTCTCTTTATGTCTCGATCCAGTTGGTCCTTGTCTTGTCCTACTCGGTCCCGCTCCCTCAAGGTTACGACGATTAGGACAATTCCCACCATGACCCTCCGGTTCAACAGGTTAGTCATGTCCTGGATATCTTCGATGGGAGGTAACCGATCCGTCTAGACTCTCCATTGGTGATCCTCTATATTCTGATTTACTGGGTCCCTCAAAATTCGTATCCTCTTGATGATTGACCAGGACTCCGATGACTCGGGGGATATCCATCCTCCAATATGTGATCCCTCAGGTTTGAGATCACTGATATCGCAAAGTCCTAAATCAGCCATAGAATGTGGTGAGTTTCATCAGTGTACTCGCGATACTGAATTTGTGGTACATACTTTGATATATACTGAGACACATCCGCTGACGGATCAGACTAGGAATCTGACACATAACCCAATAAGGGTGGACCACTGTATCGTCCGGGATAACGCTCGTCCGGAACAAAATGGGCCAACGCTGGCCAATCTCGATATACTAGAATGTAACAGTGTGGTGGAGTACCCATATGCTACAAAGAACAAGGTAAGTCTTAACCCACTTAAACCCAATAACACGAATGGTAATTAGTTTATCCTAGTCGCCTTTTTGCGATATTTTGACTCGATAAAACGTTAGAAAACCAAGTCCCATTCAAGCATCGTAAAAAAATGCTTTGATACCACTTTTTGTAACGCCCGAGTTCATTATCTAAACCGAGGCGCCACTGATGAACGCTTAGGCATCCGTTCAGAGGTTTCCAAAACACATCCATAATCCCTAGACTAGACTTCTAAGTGTTCATCCCCGTCGAATACACCTCGGGACTTGCCAACCCGAGTCATACCTGATGGTTCGTTCGTCCAGATAAAGACTAATACCACATGAAACCCGAGTTATTTTAAAAACTTATTTTATATATCTTTTTACATAGGATTTTCACCAGTTTACAAAGTATAAATGTTACGAGTTTAACACTCCAAAATGATCATTTACATATTAAGTATTAATCATTTACAGAAAGGCAAGGAAATCTACCACTGATTATCATAACATTCCTTCGCGTGCTCCCCAAAGGTCTACCCGCTAAAGGTTACCTGCAAAACAAGTTGAGTCGTGAGCACTAATTGCTCAATGAGTCTAGGGTTTCCCTAAACAATTTTGTTTCCTATCCAAATCCAAAATAACAATCAACACACAAGCATGCGTAACAATCAACGACATGTTATTATGTACGTTAACGTTTTTAGCTCCATAAGGCCTAGGTGTAGACTATTCCCATCACGTGAAACCAAAGGCATCGCTCGGTCCATAACCACAAAGGCCAAAGACTTAGGATCCTTTATCATTCTTGTGGCCTTAAATCATAAGGAAACCACACGGGAATATGCATCGTCATGCATTACACGATCCCAGGCTGCGATCCCGTCTTTCTATGCCTTCGTGTACTTAATCAAAATCTTTATCACTCAAGACATGACTTCAAAGGAATATCTTTCCCCGTTCAATAATTTTTTAAAGTTTTACTAACACTTAAGTTACAAGTATACTTTTACATTTTCATACACACATATTTCGAGTTAAAGCACTTAGGCAATTTTAGTAACTGTAAACATTTTCGCATCAACAAACCTCGATTGCATAATTATCAAAACACTTAGCAATTTTTTAAGATTTTCACGAGAACCTCTACGATTACAAATCTAAATGATTAAGTAAGCAACACGAAACTCACTTAATTGTTTTGCAGTAAGGCATCAAATAAACGCAAAGACTCACCTATTACTTGGTGAAAGTATGTGATTCTAATCAACGAGTTTCGATCTCGGCTTCCTTTGATTCGGACTATTGAGAATTGATGATATGTTCCATTAGATCATATGAAAATTACTAAGGCAACGCTTAGAGTTCTCTTAAGAAAACTAGATGGAAAATCACTCGGACATTACCTAGATCGGAATAGATCTTGGTCGCGGATTTCCCTCGGTCTTTCGATAATTATCCGGAACTGATCCTATGATTCCCAAGTGTTTTCGAGTATCATATCAAGAAACCAAGGTTAGATTCGAGTTCAAAATGAAAAATCAAGTCAAAAGGAACAAGATTCAGACTCGGATTACTTACCCTAAGTTTTCTCAAAACTGCTCTAGAACGGTCCACGGTGGCTAGCCAATAGACTGATCAATGGACTAATCAACGATTGATCGCGGTGGACTAGATGATCGGACAAGGGTTCGCGGTGAACAAAGCAACTCGGCCTAATCGAAAGAAATGATCACGGTGGACTGATATCGCGGACTGATATGATTGTAGCGTAAGTATGTGTGTGTTCTTATGTATAAAACAAAGGTAAAGGCCTTGTATTTATAGGGTGAAAGCAAGCATGCAAGAAGGCTGGTGAAGCAGCTGGGCAGATGGTTGATCAGCTCCACCGAGACTGTTTCTAGCCTTGACACTTTGATAGGACAAGCTTTGCAGCTGCTTATCATTGCTTCGTCCGTGGTTAAGCATGGTAAGTCAATTCTTTTGCAGTAAGGCAACAAATAAACGCAAAGACTCACCTATTACTTGGTGAAAGTATGTGATTCTAATCAACGAGTTTCGATCCCGGTTCCTTAGATTCGGAATGTTGATCTTTCGAATTGATGATTTGTTCCATTAGATCATAAAAAAATTACTAAGACAACACTTAGAGTTTTCTTAAGGAAACAAGATGAAAAATCACTTGGACATTACCTAGATCGGAATAGATCTTGGTCGTGGATTTCCCTCGGTCTTTCGATAATTATCTGGAAGTGACCCTATGATTCCCAAGTGTTTTCGAGCACCATATCAAGAAACCATGGCTAGTCTCAAGTTCAGGATGAAAAATCAAGTCGAAAGGAACAAGATTTGGACTCGGATCACTTACCCTAAGTTTTCTCGAAACTGCTCTAGAACGGTCTGTGGTGGCTAGCTAACAGACTGATGAATGGACTGATCAACGATTGATCGTGGTTGACTAGATGATCGGACAAGGGTTTGGAGTGAACAAAGCAACTCAGACTGATCAAAACAAATGATCACATTGGACAGATATCATAGAGACTAAGCAGATTACAGAAGAGATCCATGAAACAGCCCATCATTCTTTTTTAGTATCCATCCGGGGAGTACTAAGATGTACTAGGACATTCACAAGTACTATCATTGGCCGGGAATGAAGCGGTCTGTTGCAAAGTGGGTAGCACAGTGCCAAACATGTCAACAAATTAAGATAGAGCATCAAGTGTCAGGCTAATTATTACATTGCTTACCGATCCCAGAGTGGAAATGGGATGCGATAGCTATGGACTTTGTTAAGGGAATACCGGTAACTCCAGAACAGGGAAACAATTCGATTTGGATAATCGTGGATCGTTTAACCAAGAGTGCTTACTTTTTACCAATGAGGGTTGATGATGATATAGAAACATTGGCTAAGCTATATGTGAATGAAATCGTTAAGCTACATGGGGTTCCAGCCAATATAGTGTCTGACTGTGATTCTAGATTCACGGCTAGACTTTGGCAAGGTATACAAAAAACACTTGGGACTAATCTGCATATGAGTATAGCATTTCATCCTGAGACGGATGGTCAGACATAACGGACCATCAAGATTCTCGAGGATGTACTTCATATGTGTATGTTAGATTGAAAAAAGATTTAGGACGTCCACTTACCGTTAGTGGAATTTGCATACAGTAATAGCTATTATGTTAGTATTGGTATGTCGCCGTAAGAAGCCTTATACGAACGCCCTTGTCAATCACCTATGTGTTGGACCGAATTAGGCAAATGAAGAGAAATTGGACCAGACATGCTAAAGGAAACCACAGAGAAAATTAGCCTTGTTCGGACTAATATGAAAAGAGCCCAAGATCGACAAAAGACATATGCCGACCATCATAGAAGAACCAGCATAGAAGAAATGTTATTTTTGAGGTGGATGATTGGGTATGGTTAAAAGCGGCTGCTGAGAAAGGAAATGATAGATTTGCTAAGCCTAGTAATTTGAATCCGCGATCTAAAGGCCCTTATCGCGTTAAAAGGAGAGTAGGAGAGGTAGCCTACGAGTTAGATCTTCCAACTGATAAGGGACTACATAATGTGTTCCACGTCTCTATGCTGCGGAAGTATGTCAGTGGACCGGATAAACCACCACTAGAAAGGGTACCCGATCCCCAAACCAAACCCAGACGTCCTTCTTCGGAACCGATTAGGATCGGTGATAGACGATCTAGATTTATGAAGAGACGAGAAATCTTCCAGATTAAGGTTATTAGGAGGAAACAACATATAGATGTTATTACCTGGGAAGATGAATCGAGACTTCAAAAGTCTAACCAAGAACTCTTCCTAGAAACCGATAGAACCCATGAGGCTGGACCGTCTAAAACTTGAGAATTCGGGATGATGAACGCTTAGACATCCGATCAGAGGTCCCCGAAACACATCCAAAACCCCTAGACTAGACTTTTAAGTGTTCATCCCCGTCGGATACACCTTAAGCCTTGACAACCCGAGTCGTACCGATGGTTCGTTCGTCCGGACAAGGACTAATACCACATGAAACCCGAGATATTTTAAAAACTTATTTTATATATCTTTTTACATAAGATTTTCAACGGGTTAAAAGTATAAACGTTACGAATCTAATACTCTAAAACAATCATTTACATATTAAGTATTAATCATTTACATAAAGGCAAGGAAATCTACCACTGATTATCCTATCGTTCCTTCGCGTGCTCCCCAAAGGTCTACCCGCTAAAGGTTTCATGCAAAACAAGTTGAGTCGTGAGCACTAATTGCTTAATGAGTCTAGGGTTTCCCTAAGAAATTTCGTTTCCCATCCAAACCCAAAATAACAATAACCACACAAGCATGTATAACCATCAACGACATGTTATTATTTGTGTTACCGTTTTTAGTTCCATAAGGCTAACGCGTAGACTATTCCCATCACGTGAAATCAAAGGCATCGTTCGGTCCATACCACAAAGGCTAAAGACTTATGATCCTTTATCATTCCTGTGGCATTAAATCATAAGGAAACCTCATCGGGAATATGCATCGTCATGCCTTACACGGCCCCAGGTGATGCGCACAAAATGATCAATGCTAAATGCAAGTGCTCAAGATTTGCTATGAGTTCTAATACCTCAATCAACTAACCACAAGTGCATGGTGCAATCAATGTAGTAATCAAAGGTCATTCTTCCACAAAGACAAAGTAGGATTAAGCAATTGGAATGCAAGAAACTAATGAAGCTAGGTGAATGCAAATTCAAGGTGGATTTCGATTTTTACCAAGTGTAAATGACAATATGAAATGATGCAATAAGCGAAATGCAAAGCTTTAACAAAGTAAAAGACTAAAGTGAAGTAAAACAATGCATAAGTAAAAGTAAAAACAAGTTTAAGATTCAATTTAAGAAAAGTCAACAAAAGTCAATGCAAAAGTCAACAAAATTAAGCAAGATGATCTATATGATTAAAACATGGATCTTTAGTAAAGGTGATTAATTTAGGTTGAGACAAGCTAAGATAGTGATGCACAACAACTAAAGATAGCTAATTTCAAAGCATGAATCTATTTAATCTAGATTAATCCACTTCCATGGTACTAATCCATTTCTTAATCAATAACTAACACAAACTTCCATTTTGTTAAAGACTAATCAAGAATCATTAATTAACATGTTCATAAAAGCTTACAAAACTCTTTAGACATCAACTTCCATTGGCTACGATGAGAAATGCATCATTAAAGTCTCCTAAACATTTTCACAAACACCTTCCGGGCATGAAAAGACCATGATCTACATTTGGGGTAATTATTTCCAATCTAGCATTAATAGCTCTTTAATCAATGAAATATGAAAGACTAACAACCTAGCATCACTAATCTAACACGAATCAACCTTAATCTTCCCTACTCAAGATCCATTAAGGAAACTACTCACTAATCATATCTAAAACACATAAAACATGAATATAAAGATGTATAATGAAAAGACTTAAAGAAATAAACAAGAAAACTTCGCTAAATCATAAAAAGTGAAGTCTTTTCACCTCAAATCCCTCAAAAACACATTAAGTTTAGAGTTTACACAATGGATAAGAGGAGAGGCAAAAAGCATAGGGTTTTTATGCTAATAAGAGTATTTATAGGAAAAGCAGAAGTGTACCTGGGTCGGGTCAAACCCAGTCAAACTGTAAACTTGACATTGGAGAGGGCTGTTAGATCGGCATGGGCACCGGCTTGCTAGCCGGTCCAGAGGCTGACTTTTGGGCAGTGACTTTTGGCAGTTTGGAGCACCGTATGGATCGGCTAGGCGACCAGATTGCTAGCTGATCCATAGCCTTCAGCAGTCTTCAACTCCTTGTTCTTCATTCTTCCATCTTGATTCTTCTCTTCATTTGTTCCACAATTGTTCCAAGACTCCATTTGCACCTAAAATAGACAAAATATGCATGCAAATGCAGTAAAACAAGAACTTGGACTTTAAACTCAATCTAATCTAAAATGAACAAGATGTCATTAAAACATGTAAAAACCTAAGCTAAATGTCTCAAAATATTACTAAAATGCATGCTAAGAAAGGGCAAATTACGCACTTATCAAAATCAAACTCAATTTCATCTAAAGATTCCAAATTAAAGAAATTCCATTAATCAAGAACTCGTAAAAGGATAGAAACTCAAATTCAACCATCATTATTCTAAATTTTCAAATGAAATCAACTACCCATACAATTATAAAACTCATATCAAACACAAAGCAACTCAATTCATAACCCAAAGATGGTGAATTCCACAAGATTCTCATGTATGCATCCATGAGTTTCAAGAATAATTGAAATGGGTAAAGGAAAGAGAGCATACCTTGTGATAATCAAAGATTATGGTAGAGGAGATCTAAAAGAAATGGTGAATCTAAAGTTCTTGCAAAGTTTTAGAGAAAAAGAAGATCTTGATTTGATTTTGAAAAGTATAGATTTTCTTTAGAGAAAGAGTAAAGTAAGAGAGAAAGAGTTGCTAAAGATTCTCTAAATAATTCAAAATAATTTGAAAATGAAGGAGAAGGGTCTTAAAGGGGCTATACCGGCCAAAATTGATTGAAAATACTTGAAATAAGCCGGTTTAGACCAAAATTGGACCAAGTCAACGCGCAGAAAAAGTTAAACCTGGCTGTTAGAGACCTCATATGGATCGGCCAGGCAGACCAGCTTGCCAGCCGGTGTAAATGGCAAATTTGGGGCAGTGGGATATTTACTTTCTGGACCTTCTATAGATCGGCCCCGGGATCGGCTAGCAAGTCGATCCATCAAACTTCTCCTTCCAAACTTGCTTCAAGACCTCTCCAATCTTCTCTCTTAGTTCCTACACCAAATCAATTTCCAAAAACATACTAAACATAGATAACACGCATAAGAAATATGTATAAACGATACGATGGGAATGCCTCCCAAGCGCGCTTGTTTTACGTTTCTAAGCTTGACGGTTTGTAAAGGCGCTAGTTGGAGATCAATGGAGAACCATCAGTCTTGCTTGGTTCCCAATCCACCAAATCAATGTCAAAGGCTTCTTTCATTACCTTCTTAGACTTATCTATCTCTTCTTGGTTCATATCGGTGAAAAAACGATTTTAGCTTTAGAGAAAAATCGAACACCGCCATTCTAAATGACTTTATACTCAAGTCCCTCTTCAATCTTCTTGATAGGTTATAGTATGAGCTTGTTCTAGACCTTTCTTTTAGACATCTTGGAGCTCTTACCATTGGCTCCCTTAGGCTCACTAGTTATGGCCGTAATTGTCTCATCAACCGTTTCAAACGTCGAATCAATACCGCTACCATCAAACATATCTAAGCTCTCCTTATAATCATCTATCTTGGGAGCTTCTTTCTCAAACTTAATGAACTCTTCACTAGTCTCTAGACTCATCATTTCTTCAACAACAACCTCACTAGAGACCATACCACAAATATCAACTCCAATGGGCTCAATGGTGTAGTAAGTGTAAGAGTCAACATTCATCAATAGCGGTTTCATGTGGAGAAAGTCTAGACTAGCTCCGGTGGTAGCCAAAAAAGGCGTAGCAAGAATAAGCGGAAGCGAATTAGACGTCTCCATCTCCATAACCATAAAATCCGTCGGTATCTACAAGAAATATGGCTATTCTTAGCACACGAAAAACGCTATAATATCGTTTTAATAACGTTTTTTGTTACGCTATGATAGAAGGTGCTATAATAGGGTGACCACATACCATAGCGTTTTTTTATCTTGTGCTATTAAATGTAAAAATATCATAGCACATATTTTAATGCTCTCTGTTTACTTATTATAACATATTTTAATGCTATTTTACATTCTGTTGTAACTTTATTTCGTAGCTACGATACATATATTTGAAGCGTTTGTTTAGTACTACAATCTACGTTGTAATAGCAAAAATTGTTTGTTATTATATAGTCTTTTAGTAGCCATGTTTTGTTCTAGTGCTTTGTGATATCTGGTAACACAAATGCAAATAACGTATTTGTTTTCAGAAATGCAAAAATTCTATGTATAAGTCTCAATCCTCAACATAGAATGCAACCATTAATCCTCAACACAACATATAAGTCTCAATTCAAGTATAAACTACAAGTGATTAGTTCCCATCAAACCAAGTACTAAACTCAAGAAGCTAGAGCTTTCATAAATCAGTTCAAACCATGACCACTTTGTCCTATGGCCATGCTATAGATGTACCTAATGCATCTTCCATACTTTCTATGGCAGAAGAAGGTCTCCAAACCGCAGCATCATTGACCTTCACTACTTCTATCCAGATACGAATTGCATTTGGTCCTAAGCGAACAAAGTGGACCATCGCTTCTGGATCATTTGTAGACCAACGGCCTTCGGCGACAACTCTTTTCCTTCCCGCAATATCCATCAACATGCACTTCTTATTTTCGTTGGCAACAACTTGTGGAGTGCTTTGCTGCCATATTGAAAACAAATTAAGTTTATCAAAGGAAACAATACAAAAATAACCTGCAAAACCTCATCAATAGGAGCAGCTATTACCTGATATGTCACAAGGGAATGTGAAAGGGATTGTGAAGGTCGTTGAGATTTCTTAATAAGAGCAACTGAAGTTGGTACATATTCATCAGTAGGAGAGGTTGAACGATATGTATCTGTCTACTGCGAAGAGTACAACTCTCCTGATAGGCCATGCTAGGAAAGCCTTCAAAGAGTCTCCAAGGTTTGCAAGTTGTGATGTGGGCCTCCATAGAAATGTGTCTGGTTCTAGTACTTTGTCGACAAAAACCGTTGCTGCATTTGGTCCAAGAGGAAGTCCATTTACCAATGCTTTGGGGTATTCAGTCTGAAACTGGCCTAGAGCAACAACTTCTTCATTATTTTTAGCCCAACCTAGTAGTCTGCAACTATTGATAGAATTTGGGCTTGGACTCTGTGAGAAACACATCCAGAAAACAACTTGATTTTGTTAAGCCTAGACTTAGTGTCATCAAGGTGGCTATTATGTCCAATCCAAACATTCTAAACAATCCAAAATAGCGAGGCTAATTTTATTTATCTTTTGCTAATCTAAACTAATGAGAGACCAACTATCATGTTAAGTTAATGAAAAATACGGTAAGGAGCTGTAAAAGAAATGCTAATCTTAGGTGAAATATCTTCTGCTTCAACATGTTGTATAGCAACACAGTACGTGTCAGGCCATGCAATAATTTCTCCAACAGCCTCCTCAATGGTGAACATGCCAGGTGCAGGTCTCCAGAGAAAGGCATCTGCTTTGGTTGCATCTTGAACCAAAACTTTAACAGAGTTAGGCCCTAATGGAACATCGTTCACAAAGTCGGTAGGATCAGAAGACAGAATACGTCCCTCGGCAACTTTACCATCAGTACGAGACCAATCAAATAACATACAAAGAGGCTGTGATTTTTGGTTCACACTCTACAAAATGTAGATTACAATAGTATTCAGAATTTAGATTTAACATATTTAAACACATAAACTATCACTAATTAATCAAAACTCAGTACTTACTCTAGGATCGGAGTTTTCACCTACTTCAGGTTCTGATGATCTCTGTAAAACAAAATGAACTTGTTCAAAGATTTTTAGAGTCTATCACTTAACCAGTGTAAGACTTAACTAGTAATGAAATATGGCTGACCTGGTTCTTCATCTTTGCCAGTGCATCTTTTAATTCTTCCACCTCACTACAAGAAAATTGGACATTGATAGCATATTAGGATAGCACGGTTTCCGTAAGTGCTATGAAAGATAAGTTTGAGATTTTGTTTACTATGTAATAGCGTTAAAACAATGCTAAAATAAAAATTCAGTAATCGGGAAGGTATAATCACTTAAGCGCCAACACTTAGCCAAAAAAAATCATTTTCCCCTTTTCCACCAAACTTATTGAATCAAGCTCAAACCTTAACAAAATCCCTTAGACCCACCGTTAAATCTCTCTGTCGCCACGTCTAAGCTTGTCGCCGGCCATAATTTCGTCCTTTGCACCGTCTATTGCTCCATCTCAGTTCAATAGGGAGGCGTAATCGAATGTAATTTGTTCTTATTCATAATTTCTTTCATAGATTTGTTTTCTTATCACTGCAATCTTCCATCTACCTTCGACAATTTCTGTATCACTGCAACATTGAGAAGATTCGATTTGAGGGTTTATTTACATAGATCTGTTTTCTTAAAGTTGGGATTTTGTCAGCTATGTATGTTCTTTGCCATTGTGGAGTAGTTTATTCTTATTAGGGTTTTGGGATTTTGATTTAGATTTAGATTTAGAAAAGAAACAATTTTGGTTTTGAAAGTTTGAATTTGAGTTTCATCTATTTTCTTGATTTCATCTTTTGAGGATCTTGAGAATAAACAAAACTGGGTCGGATTTAGTGTTATAGCATTGAAATTGGACTATGTTTAGTGAGTATTGCTAATCATATGCACTTGAAAATCATATTCTGTGATTTGGGTATTGAAAAATTTGGAGTTTTTTGGAGATGTTTTCATGCTAATTCTCGATGTAAAGTTTGTCATTTTTATTAGATTCTCGATGTAAAGTTTTTATTAAATTTGGTTTTCAAAATTTCTCTCAAGTGTTTTCTTTTATAATTACTCTTCTCTTTTGATTGAAAGAAGCAGAACAAGTTATTGGTTAAATCCTCTGTTATTGTGTCTCTTCTAACTCCACTTCATTACATTTCAGTGAACAATTTGGAGTTTGGACTGGAGACAGAAGACTATCTGACTGGTATTTTTCTAAGAAAGAACTCTCATTCGATCTAGGAGTCCAATTTATAGATCAAAAGCTTCACAACATTATATGAATCTGTACATTACTTTATCTCTCAATACTTTGCCGGAATTTGTTTCATGTCAAACGATTTGGTATGTTCATTTTTATCCCTACAATAAATCATTTTCAATATCTTTGAGCAACTAATGAATATACAATAAATCATATTCAATATGTTTGAGTAGCCTAGATGTAAAGTTTGCCATTTTTATTAGATTCTCGATGTAGTTTTATTCGTTTTTATTTTGCAAGTATCATTTTGAAGTTTTAATATCATAGGGTAATCAAAATGGCTGCTTCAGAAACAGTTTTACGGGTTCCATTAGGATCTTTATCTACATCTTGAGTTTTATAAACTATAAAATTTGACACACAACTCTTGATTTTGATTGTCTACTTCTATTTCATCAACTTTGACATATTTCTTTTAATGCTTCAAGTTCTTCTTAAACTTATACTAATTTTGTTATTGTTTTGCAAGTGTTGGCGATTGCAGTATTGTGGAACTAAAGCTTCTCTTCTCGTTGCAATCACACTACAGGTTAGTCCCATATAACCTGAAACTCAAAAAAAATTCATCCATCATAGTTAGTTTAGTTTTTACGAGAAGCTTTTGTTTGAAAGATATGTGCAAAAGTATTTGTGCGGTTCGCTGATCTTGATCTTCTTTGTTCTTGTTAAGTATTATAATTGATTCAGTTAGTACATTATTGTGGATATGATTCTTCTGTTTTGTGGGTTAGTGATTGATTGGTTAAAGTACTGCATTATTGTGCCTTTTGTTGTTCTGTTTGGTGGGTTAATTATGTTTGGTTTTAAAAAAGAATTGGACACACTATATTTTGCTAATGTTAACTTGATATGATAGGCTGGCTAATTGGTATGATATTGAGCTATTGTCTGATCTTGAACCATCTTTTATAACTTTGGTATTGTTTACGAGTTTGAATTGTTTTACAAAATGTTTTAATTAAGGTTAGAACATATAATGTTGGACAAGACATGGGTGCATCTTAGCAGGTATGAAAATTAATTATGTAGATTAGGTTTTAGAGGAGAATGAAAACTTTAAGAGTTTTTTCCCTTTACTTCTACATTCAAGAGCCGATCCTGCTTATGAGAGAGGCGCTTGGAGTTTTGTACGGGCTGTGGCTGCGAAGTTAGGAGACATTGATATGATAGTATGTCCTTGCAATGATTGTCGTAATGTAGTTCGTCAATCAAGCGATGATGTAGTTGATCATCTGATAAGAAAGGGAATGGATGAAGGATACAAGTTGCGGAGTGATTGGTATCTTTATGAAGAAGTGAACTCAAACGCTGGCGACGAGAGCGCATCAAACCAGTGGAATGATGAGATTTTTGGGTTATATAAAGCTGTTAACTTTTTAGATGAAGAGTTTGTTAATGAGGATAACATAGGTGAGGTTGGAGAGGATGAAGACAAAAAAGAAGATGAGTTCCATGCAAAGCTTGCAGATGCTGAAACACCACTATATCCATGCTGTGTAAACCATAGCAAGCTATCAGCTATTGTGTCGCTGTTTAGACTTAAGACACAAAATGGCTGGTCGGATAAGAGCTTCAGTGATCTGCTTGAAACATTGTCGACCATGTTACTTGAGGATAATGTGCTTCACACATCATTATATGATGTGAAAAAATTTCTGAAATCTTTTGATATGGGTTATCAAAAGATTCATGCATTGTAAATGACTGCTGCCTTTACAGAAAGAAATACAAGATGCTGGACAATTGTCCAAAATGCAAAGCTTCACGATGGAAGATTAACATGCAAACTGGTGAAGTAAAGAAGGGTGTCCCACATAAAGTATTACGGTACTTTCCTATTATTCCACGGCTGAAGAGAATGTTCAGGTGTCAGGAAATGGCCAAGAACTTAAGGTGGCATTTTACTAACTAGAGCAACGATGGAAAACTTCGTCACCCTGTAGATTCTGTCACGTGGGATCAAATGAATTACAAATATCCTTCATTTGCTACTGAAGAGAGGAACATACGGCTAAGACTTTCCACAAATGGCTTTAACCTGTTCAACATGAAAAATACTAGGTACAATTGTTGGCCTGTTATGTTAGTAAACTATAATTTGCCTCCTAATCTATGTATGAAGAAGGAAAACATCATGCTTACCTTGCTGATTCCTGGTCCACAACAACCTGGTAATAGTATTGATGTGTACTTAGAACCCCTTATAGAAGATCTAAGCCAGCTTTGGAACAAAGGAGAGGTCACATATGATGCGTGTAGTGAAACTACTTTTACGCTTAAGGCAATGCTTCTCTGGACCATTAGTAATTTTCCTGCGTATGGAAATCTTGCGGGATGCAAAGTAAAGGGTAAAATGGCCTGCCCTTTGTGTGGGAAAAACACAGATAATATGTGGCTGAAGTTTAGTAGAAAACATGTTTATATGTGTCATAGAAAGGGTCTATCACCAACACATAGTTACCGGGGAAAGAAGTCATGGTTTGATGGTAAAGTTGAACACGGAAGAAGAGGTCGGATATTATCTGGTCATGATATATCCCAAAACCTGAAAAACTTAAAAAATGATTTTGGAAATGTTAAAGAATCTAGAAGGAAGAGAAAAAGGACTGACTGTGTTGGTTGAGGCCCGGATAGTGATGAGTCAGAGGAACAGGAAGAGGAAGAGGAAGAAGTCGAAGTAGATGTAGAGAAGTTATCAAGATGGAAAAAAAGTCTATCTTTTTCAAACTGCCTTATTGGGAGGTATAAACTCTTGTGATATAGTTGTTTTGTTTTCAAGAATTGATTGCTTAAGGTTCCTTTAGCTAATTTTGTTTTCTTAATTGTATTGGTTAGGAACTTCCGGTTAGGAGTAATTTGGATGTAATGCATGTAGAGAGCAATGTGGCTAAAAGCATTGTCTCTACATTGTTGCATTGTGGAAAATCTAAGGATGGCCTTAATGCTCGTAAAGATCTTGAGATACTTGGTATTAGGAAGGATTTGCACCCAAAAACCCAAGGAAAAAGAACCTATCTTCCACCAGCACCTTGGTCTTTGTCCAAGATAGAGAAGAAAATCTTCTGTAAGCGACTTACTGACTTTGAAGGTCCGGATAGATACTGTTCATATACTGTTCATATATAGGACTCAAATCACACGATTATCATGTGTTGATGCAGCAACTTCTCCCTATTGCACTAAGAGGTTTATTACCTAAAGGTCCAAGAATAGCAATTTTTCGCTTATGCGCATTCTTCAACCACTTGTGTCAGCGAGTTATTGATAGGGATCAACTTTTAATAATGGAAGCTTAAATTGTTCAAACTCTTTGCATGTTTGAAAGATTTTTTGCCCCAAGCTTCTTTGATATCATGGTGCACTTAACAGTACACTTACGAAGAGAAGCCAGACTTGGTGGACCAGTCCATTTTCGATGGATGTATCCGTTTGAAAGATACATGAAAGTTCTGAAAGATTTTGTTAGAAACCCTGCAAGACCAGAGGGTTGTATTGCTGAAAACTATCTTGCGGAAGAATGCATGCAATTCTGTAATGATTTTCTGGAAAAAAACAACAAAAGTGGAGGAAAAAGTAGATAGGAATACTGAGTATGAGAGTAGCTCTATCCTAGAAGGTCGTCCAATATCCGCAGCCACCTCAATTACTCTTAATGAAATGGAGAAGAAGATAGCTCATCTTGCTGTCATTTAAAATATGGCTATTGTTGATCCTTATGTGGAGTAAGTTCCATGAAATTTTTGTTATTTCATTCTTTTTTTCCATTGTGAATAGCAATCAGATGCCTTTCATTCTCTTTACAAGCATGCACCTACAACATCTACAAGACTCAAATGCACGATGTAGATGTGATGCAACAATGTTATGGAGTATGCATACTCAGAATTTTGCAGCTTGGTTAAAAGAACATGCAAGTTATAACTTTTGTGAAATTAGTCGTATTGAGGTTTAACATTCTCTCTATAAGTGTCTGAGTTTTGTTTATATTTGTTAGATACCTATTGGTTCAAAAGAACATGATAAAACTCTTCAGTGGCTGACATATGGTCCATGTAGTAGTGCGCAATCGTACACTGGTTACATTGTGAATGGACAACGGTTCCACACAAGCTCAGTTCATAGGAAAAGTCAGAATAGTGGAATTTCTTATGAGGCAACGGCAATGTGTAGAGCTAGTGCCAAAGACACTTCTCAAGTGGCTGATTTGGTATCATATTACGGCCAAGTAACTGACATTATATTATTGGATTACAATACTTTTTATGTTCCTCTATTCCGGTGTCAATGGGCAGTAAGAGGCAATGGAGTTGAAATAGAAGACGGGTTCACACTTGTTAACTTGAAACAAAGTCAGATATCCTTTATGAGAGATCCATACATATTAGCCTCTCAAGCCAAGCAAGTGTTTTTCTCAAGGGAAGATGATTCATCAAGTTGGTATGCTGTCATGAGAGGTCCATCGAGAAGATACAAAGAGGACAATGTGGAAGAAGGACATGCTGATATAGGGCCATTACCATCAAATGTGGACATGGATGTTGACATGGATGTTGAAATGGATGAGTCTTTAAATGCTCGAACTGACTGTGAAGGAATATACGTGTAAAATGTACAATCTTAATCATTATAATTGCTTGTTGTGCTTAGCGAAATAATCATGTCTAGTCAAATTGTTTTGTGTGTTGTCTGATTGTGCATTGTGTTTGTTTTGGTAATCATTTTCATTGGTTATTATGTTTTATAGAATTATCTTATAACTCAGTTTACAATTGTTTCAGGTGAACTAAGATGGGTAAACAAAAGACGGTTAGAAGGAATAAGAAGAAGAATGACCAGATTGTAGAAGCAACAGAGCCACAAAGGACAACTGCCACTGAAGTGAATGATAATGAAAGTCAGCATGAGGAAGGTGTGAATGACGAAGAGCCTGAAGATGAGATTAAAATGTCTGAAGAGCAGGTCCAACCTAAGCGTAAGAGACAGCGAGGACCAACAATTATGAAAAACATCTCCAAAGATCCAAATACTCGAGAACGAGTTGACTTCCCTGACATGGGAGAACCTTGTGGTCCAGGATCAGTTAAGTTGCCATCATACCTAGGTACGTTGGTACGCGAACACATTCCGGTGACAATTGATGATTGGAGGAAGATTAGCGAAGAAGTCAAAACTGTTCTATGGAAATGTGTTCACGTGACCTTTAGTTTAATCAACTTTTAATAAATGAAATCAGTTTTAGTTTAATCTTCTATCTTTATGATTCTTAAATATTGTAGGCACGGTTTGAACTTGATGAAGACTACCAAAAGGCAGCTTTGATTTAGCATATGGGAGCTTTATGGAGGGCTTACTAATGAGATCCTCCTTGATCGATACTCTAAGGTTGAGAAAAGACTAAAAACGTGATGATTGAATCTGTGATGGTGAATGGAAGTTGAATGGTTGAAGGATAGCACAGAAGCTTGCGGAAGAACTTCTGGATATCAACTCGAAATCTATGGATATTACACACCAAAGAATTCAAGGGTTTTGCTGGATATTACACACCAACAAGATGAACTACTTAGAAATGATTTTGATAAAAAAAGGTAGATAATCTGATTAAAGACAAAGTCTGAATACTTATACAAGAGATGAGCCTAAAAACACGTTTTAGGGCCTCTTGGAAAACAGAAAATTAAATATAAGCATTAAACATTGTTTGACCAACTTAAAATTCAAAAATAAGCTCCTTAGCATGCCTTTTGTTGTTGGTCTTCAAAGAGTTGGTAAAAGGCAATGATAAGGTAATTCTCCTTGCCTCATTAAAATCTTAATGCGAAAACCACTTGGGAAAAACACATTGAAGGAAAAAGAGTACAATTCGAATTACCAACCTTAATTACCATGGGAAGAAACAACTTGTATCACAACCAATGCGATTGGATTAGCCAATGTTTCCAACCCACTCTTTACTTGTGTGAGAAGCATGAAAAGGGCATGGTTGAGCACCTTAGCTCTTGATCTGGTCATAGGTCCGGTTGGAACCATTAACACGTCTTCAATTCCAACTGATTCCTCGGTAACAAGCTTCTCTCCTTCTGGTACAAGTTCAGGTTCAAGCTCCGGTTCATTCTCCCTGTCTATGATCATATCATCCCCTCCTTAGAGACCAAACAAACACTAAAGTGATCACCCCGTGAGTGATCAACTCACGTACCGCGCTATGTCTAACGCCTAGGTGTCGCGACTTACCATTATACACTTGGCTATATGCCTTAGCCAATGTAGATTGACTATCACACCGGATAGAAATGACTGACACTAGTTTTGGCCACAATGGAATCTCGGAAACTAAGTTTCGCAGCCACTCTGCTTCTCTTCCCGCAGCCACTAATGCTACAAATTCCGATTCCATAGTCGAGCTTGTAATACAAGTTTGTTTCTTGGAAGCCCACGAAATGGCACCTCCCCCCAAGCAAGAACACCCAACCACTTGTAGAAGAATGATCTTCTACCTTGGTGATCCAACTTGCATCCAAATATCCCTCTAGGACCGAAGGAAATCCAACATAAGATAAACCATAATTTATGGTTCTTTTCAAGTATTTAAGCACACGTCTTAAAGCTTGCCAATGGTGGGTACTCGGGTTACTAGTGTACCTACTTAACCTTCCTACCGCATAAGCTATATCCGGCCTAGTGCTCGTCATGGCATACATTAAGCAACCAATTATTTGAGAATACTGGAGTTGTGAAATTGCGTGTCTCGTATTGGGCATAAGCTTCACACTCGCATCCATGGGAGTACTCATTGGAGAACAATTCTCACAATTAAACCTCTTAAGCACTTTCTCAATGTAATGAGAATGTGTTAAAGATAGTTCATTATTATTATGTTTGATTTGAATTCCAAGGATCACGTCCGCCTCCCCCATGTCTTTCATGGCAAAATTTGATGACAAAAAATCTTTTGTAATTTCAACTTGTCTAAGATCAGTACCAAAGATCAACATGTCATCAACATACAAGCAAATGATTACACCATTTCCGGACTCATCAAATTTGTTGTATAGGCACTTATCCGATTGATTTAACTTGAATCCACTTGATAAGACAGCCTCATCAAACCTTTGATGCCACTGTTTTGGTGCTTGCTTTAGCCCATACAATGACTTTATCAACTTACACACCTTATGCTCATTACCGGGCATAACAAATCCTTCTGGTTGTTTCATATAAACCTTTTCTTCTAAAACACCATTTAAAAATGTCGTTTTAACATCCATTTGGTGAATCACAAGATTATGAATGTCTGCCAAACCAATTAATAATCTTATAGAAGAGATTCTAACAACGGGAGCATATGTATCAAATTAATCAATACCTTCCCTTTGTCTAAAGCCTTGGATAACCAAACGAGCCTTAAACTTATCGATCTTTCCATCGACTTTCATATTCTTTTTGAAGATCCATTTGGAACCCAAAGCCTTGCAACCGGGTGGAAGATCCGTCAAGACCCACGTATTATTTCCTATGACTGAGTCCATTTCATCATTCACTGCTTCTTTCCAAAAAGCAACGTCATGAGACGTCATAGCCTCACTAAAAGTCCTAGGTTCATCATCAATATAATAACAATATGAGTATTGAAACTCAATCTCATCTCTTGAACCTTCAACTAAATAAAGTTGAAAATCAGGACCGAATGATTTTTCAATCCTCCCTCGTTTGCTCTTACGAAGCATTGGTGACTCGTTAGGAGGAACGCACGTGTCGTCTCCTTTATTTGTTACACTTGAATTTGAAACTAAATCCTTTGGCTTAGGTATTGATGAGAAATGATTCTCATCGGATATTGCATCTCTTGACTCAATTATGGTGTGAACCGGTATAGAGTCATTAGGTTTTATGACATAAAACCTATAAGCCTTAGAATGTGAGGCTTATCCAATAAATATGCAATCAACACCTCTTTCCCCCAAAGTTTTAATCTTTGGTTGAGGTAGTCTAACAACCGCCCTACATCCCTAAACTCGAAAGGGGTAACCTTGTTTCTTTTGTTAGGAACTCTATTCAATAGATAACAAGCCGTTAACATGGCTTCACCCCAAAATCCGCCACTCAATCCCGAGTAAGATAACATGGAATTAACCATTTCTTTTAGGACTCTATTTTTCCTCTCGGATACACCATTTTGTTGTGGTGTATACGGAGCCGTAGTCTCATGTATAATGCCTACGGACTGAAAATAAGTAGGATCATATTATTCTCCACCTCTATCGGTGCGTAACTTCTTGATCAAGCCACTATGTTCTAGTTCAACCTCGGTTTTATAAACCTTGAACTTTTCTAGTGCCTCATCTTTAGCATGTAATAAATACACATAACAAAAACGAGAATAATCATCAGTGAATGTGATGAAATATTTCTTGTTTCCTAAAGATGGTGTAGCATGCAAATCACATAAATCACTATGTATCAGTCCAAGCACCTTGGCAGTTTTATCTATACTCTTCAACGGTTGTCTAACTATCTTAGTCAACATGCATGTTCCACACTTATCTATATTCACGTCAAAAGTCGAAATTAATCCTTCTTTAGACATTTCAAGCATACGTTTATAATGTACATGACTTAATCTTGCATACCATAGAGAAGTAACATTTTTGCTAGAACACATCATATAAATAGAATTGATAACTTTATTAATATTAAGCATAAACATGCCATTACAAAAATATCCAAATCCAACAAAGACACCACACTTGGATAAAACATACTTATCCGACTCATACACTTGTTTAAATCCACACTTATTTAAAACACTACCGGAGACTAAGTTTTTCCTAATTCCGGGTACATGAATTACATCATTAAGATCAATAGTTTTCCCGGAACTAAATTCTAACACCACTTTTCCACGACCTAGGATAGGAGCGGTTGACTCGTTGCCCATATGAAGTACGGACCCATCTTGAACCGGCTCGTAAGTCTTGAACCAGCCACGATCCTTGCAAACATGTGTTGTTGCACCCGAGTCAATCCACCACGTCACCTCATCATCCTGCACATAAAAGGCCTCAGCAATTTTTGATACATAATTCACTTTCAAATATGAATCAAAAACAGAAATCTGACCTTGATGAGAGGACGGGCCTTGATCCTTAGATCCTTGCCCAAAACGGTTTTGTTGCGTCTTATTCTTATCTTTGCTGCCCGACAATCACGTTTGAAGTGACCAGGCTTGTTGCAAATCACGTTAGATCCATCGTTAGTGTTGTTATTAAAGGGACGCTTCTTCCCCTTATTCTTCATCTTAGAACTCCCACTTTCCTCCATCATGTTGATAGTTTCAGCCTCTTTGGGTTTTCCTCCCTCTTGCACCCTTAGAGATTCTTCTATGCGCAAATGGCTACCAAGCTGTACAAGAGACAACTCTTCCTTTTTGTGTTTTAACATACGCCTAAAATCCTTCCATGAAGGCGGTAACTTGTCGATGATGCTCGACACCGAGATAGATTCATCCATCTTCATGTTGTGTTGAGCGAATTGCCCTAGGAGGCGAAGCAATTCATTGTATTGCTCCATAACTGGCCTTGAATCACACATCTTGTAATTATTAAAATTACTCACAAGGAACTTCTTACGAGAAGCATCCTCGGCCATGTACTTTGATTCCAACGCATCCCATAATTCCTTTGCGGATTCGACATTTTGGTAAACATCAAAGAGAGGATCAGACATACCGTTGAGAATGTGGCCACGACATATGTAGTCATCATTCTCCCATTTAAGTTGCTTCCTTGTCTCCTCCAGTCTTCTCCGCATCGGCATCCTTCGACACGGTGGGCATTGGCATACTTAGAATGTACACCACATTGAGTGTTGTTAGGAGAAAGTGCATCTTCTTTTGCCATCTTCGAAAATCAATTCCTTCAAACTTATCTAACTTGCCAAACTTTGGTGTCATCTCACGAACCGAAACATTAGCCATCGTTCATGAAAATACTCTTTAAGAATGTTGTATATACGTTGTATCTCCGGGATCGTGACGAACGGTGAACTTGGATAATGATTGAATCGTACTCGGGAGCACTTTCCTTAAAGAGTATTTAGACCCTTATCAATGCCTTGAGTTACACGAAATCCCTTGTAGGATAAGACAATCAAAGAATACTCTTGTTCTAGGCAAAGATACAAGAGAGACAAAAAGAGTTTGTGTTTTGTTTTTGTGTTTTTTAACCAAAGATAGAAAACCTTTGGTCTTGTGAATCTCTCTTCCTTCTCACGTTCTTCTCTTACTCTGTTTTTGGGCCAAAGAAACAGAGTTTTATATTAGTTTAAAGGTTGTGATGATTCATCCGTACGTTTGCAACCGTACGTATAAAACAACCATAAACCGAATAGTTGCATTGTTTGATTTTACCACTTGCACCTATTCACCAATTGAACATATTCACTTAAATATCCAACATAATCCCTAAACATTCCTTTCTATGTTAGATCACTGCAAGGAATAGAATGCTCACAAAAGACAAGCTCATAAGTTGGGGTTTAGCGGTTTCTCCTCGTTGTTTGTTGTGTAATAGAGAGGTGGAAACTCGATAACACATGTTTTTCGATTGCTCTTTCAGTAAGGAGATCTGGTTTGTTTTCTAATCGGCTGCAAAATTATCTCCTCCTACGGATTTTGAACAATGTCTCTTCTGGATTATCTACCCAACGAGAGATATCAACACAAATATCATATTGCAGTTAGCTTTCCAAGTCACCTTATACGGGATCTAGAGGGAGCGGAATGCTAGAATTCACTCTTCAATTTTAACTCCAACAACTGGCATCATCAAGGGAATCAAACTAATAATTTGTTGTCGTCTCGACCCTCTCTCTCGACAAATTATTAGCACTCTTTCAACAATCACCTTACTTACAACGTGATTTTCTCTATTTTAAGTTTAGGTAGATGGTTCGCTAGGCATTAACCATTTCTTCATTTTTTGGGATGCAGATCAAACACGAATTTGATTTGAATATTTTCATAATTGTACTTTGAGGAGCAAAGTGTATCATTGCTTCAACTCATGGAAATAGAGAGAGAGAGAGATATAGAGAGAGAAAATCGATTTTAAGTTTTAAGGTGTATTAAAATCTCTTTTGTTTTATTGGTTTCATTGCTCTTTTTCTATTCTCTTCTGAATCCATTTATTTTATGTTGTTCTCTGATATTGTCATTTTGCGTTTTGGGCCTAAACTCTGAAGCTGCAGCTAAGAGTGTTATTGAGCTAAGCAAAAGAGAAAGAGGAAGCAAGACTGGGCTTATTCGAAAGGCCCATCGAGTTATGATTCCTGGTCAAAGGTGGAGTCAACAAGCAAAGGATAAGGTTTGTTTAAGTTTAAACAAACCTTATCTTCTTCCTCAAGCTATTATAATTTCTCTCTTCCTAATCTATAAATCTCTCTGTGAAATCTGTCTTTCGTGTACAAGAAGCTTCTCCGATTAGTGGATGTTGTGGACCACCGTCTTCCACCCGAGACGTACCCATGCAAGGGGAACTCGGTGATCATTGTGTTGTTCTTTATCGCTTTCTTAGTTTCTGCAAATCACCATTGAAACAAAGATTAGCAAGTACAGAGAACGATATCGGAGAAGGAAACGGAGTGTGATCGAGGTTTTTAAATCCCTACAAGTGGTATCAGAGTTCGAGGTTATCGATTTTTAGGAATTGAAAGAGAGATCAGAAACTTACCGGTCAGATCCAGTGGTGTTTTTTTTAGTTCGGCGAGCAAAATCGTATCAGATCAGAAGATCTTGAGGTTGTTCTTCGGCATTGCAGAGATCTGTTCTTCAGAGTTGTTTCCTTGTGATTTAGGAACATGCATCAACAAAAGCAACAAGATCGAGTGAAAGATATCACAGAAAACATAGAGCCAACTCATGGGAGGTTTGAGATGGAAAGATTTGATGGTAAAGGGGATTTTGGACTATGGAAGTTCAAGATCATGGGACAGTTGGAGATTCAAGGACTCACATCAGTTATGTGAGAGGATTTCATCACTGTTCACAGTACAGGTAAAGAGAAGGTAAAAGTGTCTGTCTCTAACTACTCGGCCTGATAATACTAGCTCAGAGGTCAAAGATGAATCAAGAGGTGTTCTTGAAGGTGTAGAGACTAAGGTTGATCCTCTTAGGGCTGAGAAAGATTTTCGAGTTAGAAATCTGTTAGCTACTTGTCTCAGTGACCAGATTCTAAGGAAGGTCATGAATGAGACCTTAGCTCTAGGCATGTGGAAAGCTCTTGAGAGAGATTATCAAACCAAGACTCTTCCAAATATAATCTATCTTAACCAGAAGTTTGTAGGGTTTAAGATGGAGGAATGTAAGACTATAGAAGAGAACTTTGATTCTTTCTTGAAGCTTGTTGCTGATCTTGCAAGTCTTAACATAAATGTTAATGAAGAAGATCAAGCAATTCAGATTCTCACAAGCTTGCCTTCTTTGTATGAGCCGTTTATACATACTCGGAAGTATGGTACAGGCAAGGATACATTGACTGTGAGAGAGGTCACTCAGGCAGCTTATGCAAAGAGGTGGAGCTCAGACAGAAAGGTATGCTCAATAGGTCTAAGGGTTCAGCTGCAGGGTTGTTCATTGGAGACAGAGGCAGGCCTTGTAACGTCCCCGATCCGCGATAAGCTCGCGGAGATCGGACCATGTCGGAAATGGGGTAAGGCTTCGGGAAAATCTTAAGGAAGTTCGGCCAATGGTCCACGAAAGGACTAAGTCTAGTTTTTGGGAGGACTTAGTCAGAATAAGGAAGAAATAAGCTGGAATAGCAAGTTGGGTCAGCTGGAGTAGTTGTCGGGAAGCTGGACTAGCTGCCGGGAAACTCAACTCAGCTGGACCAGCTGCCAGGAAGCTCAACTTAGCTGAAAAGAGTGTTCGACAGCTGAGTTAGCTAACTGGTTGATCGGGCGGTTGAGCGGTTATGGGCAGTTGAGCGGTTAAGGCCGAAAGGGTTCATAGACTCACTCGCACCCATTCGCTGGTTTTGGCGAACGGTTGCCTTAGGGTAACTGCCTTTCAACCATCGCCTATATAAGAAGGCCTTGGGGTTGGATTTTGAGGATTACGCATACAAGGGAAAATTCCCAGAAAACTCTAAGGAAAGAACTCGAAAGAGAGAAACACCGAGAGAAACACCGAGAAAATCATCAAGGTAGAAGGTTTACCGAGAGATCTTACAAAGACTAAGGATTGGTGGTCATTCAGGAGAGATCTCACCGGGTTACCTAGTCGCTAGAAGAGGAGACGCGGTAAAGCGCCCCTTTGGTACGCATTGCTAAGGTTGGTGCGGATCTTTGGCTTGATGTTCGGAGTCGAGACCACCGGTGATTCGGGGAAGTCTCGCTTGGGCAAAGGCTCTCTTAAAATAGACTCGATGATATCTTAGATCGGCTTAGTCTTGGGTCGGATTCGGACTTAGGCTTGAGGATGATCTGTGGTAAGGCGAGTCGCTTGGGGATCTTAACGAATTCGGTGACTCGACCCAACCGGATGCGGTGAACCTCGGTGCCAAGTCTTGGATTCGTCTAAGTTATTAGACCGCATGATATAGGCATCTCGGCATATGCATTGATTTGATTGCTTAAGCGAGCGATGGGTTACTTATGTTCCTTTGATTTCAAGAAACGATGGTGATCGTGGGAAGGATCATACTTAGTCTTGTGAAGACTCGTGGCCGGATCGATGGGTGGTGCTATCGGATAGAATAGGATCGATTACTTATAATAGCATAATGCAAACTTATCTTGTATCGAATCCTTGGTTATTTCTTAATAAAGATCCGGTTTTATCCTAGCTTTGACTCTATTTATTGTCGCATTTTTACAAAGGAATCATAAAACGAACCTCGAAAATGGATTGTCTAAGGAATGGGCCCTAAAATGAACTAAGTGGCTCGGAATCACTTAGTGATTCGAGTGGGAACGCCCATCGCGGACTTACTGTCCGAGTTGGGGTGTTTCAGGTCTCAACAGAGAAATGGTAAGCAGTACAAAGGCAGATCACAGATTAAGGGAAGGTCTAAGTCTCAGCCCAAGAATGTTAAAGGTTGCTGGTTATGTGGCAAGGAAGGCCACTGGAAACGTAATTGTCCTGAAAGGAAAGGGACTGATAACCAGCACAAAACTATGGACTCTACAAATGTAGCTGCTCTCAAGCCAAGGTCTATAGTTCTCTGTGCCAAGTATGATCCAGCAAACCCATCAGCCTTGATGGCTACAATCACAGAAGAAGGTCACTGTGAAAGGGATGAGTGGATTCTGGACTCAGGTGCTACCTTTCACATCACTCCATGCAAGGAGGTGTTGTTTGATCTACAAGAGTTTGATGGTCAATAGGTTCAGATGGCAAACAATACTTTCTGCTGCGTCAAAGGTATGGGTAAGGTAAAGGTAATAAACTCAGAAGGTATTGAAGTGGTTCTGTCAGAGGTAAGGTACATGCCAGAGGCAGGTAAGGTACATGCCAGAGGCAGGTAAGAACCTCATTTCTCATGGATTACTTGAGAGATTTGGGTGTTGGTATGAAGGCAGAAACTTCAGGATTCAGTTCTACAAAGAAGATCAGAAGGTACTAGCTGGTGACTACAGAAATGGTTTGTACCACTTGGATGGAACAGTGGCTAAGGGCTTGGCTCTAGCAGTTAGCTCAGACAGAGATAGAATAGCTCTATGGCACTCCAGGCTTGGACACATTAGTCAAAAGGGTTTGAAGATCCTGGTTAGGATGGTTACACCAGTGGTAAAGAGGTCACAGACTTAGAGTTATGTGAAAACTATGTACTAGGGAAGTCACAAAAGCAGAGGTTTCCTAAAGGAAAACACATCTCCAAGGAGGTTCTAGAGTATGTTCACTCAGACTTATGGGGTTCACCTTCAGCACCTATGAGTCTTAGTGAGTGTACTTATTTCCTAACCTTCATTGATGACTTGTCTAGAAAGGTCTGGATATACTTCCTAAGAGCAAAGAGTGAGGTGTTTGAGAACTTCAAAGAGTGGACGGCTGAGGTCGAAACTGATTCAGGTAAGAAACTAAAGTGTTTGAGGACTGATAACGGACTAGAGTTTTGCAACAACCAGATGGATCAGCTGTGTTCAGAAGCAGGATTCAAGAGACACAGAACCTGCAACTACACTCCTCAACAAAATGGAGTCTCAAAACGCATGAACAGAACTATTATAGATAAGTCAGGTGTATGCTTTCTGAAGTAGGATTGGAGCAGAGGTTCTGGGCTGAAGCTGCTTCAACTGCTGTATATATGATAAACAGATCACCTAGCTCAGCTATTGAGTTTCAACTTCTAGATGAAGTATGGTCAGGAAGAAAACCAAATTTATCTTACCTTAAGAGATTTGGATGCTCTGCGTATGTTCATACTGTGCAGGCAAAGACTGAGCCTAGATCTGTTAAAGGTGTATTCATGGGAGATCTTAAAGGTGTTAAGGGATACAAGATTTGGGTTCCAGAGACTGAGCAATGAATTGTCAATAGAGATGTGGTATTCTACAAGGATCTGGTCTACAAGGATATGCCAAAGCCTAAGGGAAAAGGTTCCAAGTCTACAGGAAGTAAAAGGATAACATTCAGCTCATCTCTGATTCAAGGTCCTTCAAATGGTGTTGATGAAGCAGATGACTCAGAGGAGAACACTCCAGAGTCATCAGAGCAAGGTGGAGTCTCAGATTCCGATTTTGAGGTCACTCCAGACAAGTCTGTTTCTCAGTCACCTCAGTCAGACAGAGGAAGGAGTGCTTCTCGAGGTGGAGCTAGCTCAAATAGCCATACCAGTCATGAGGAGGCTACTGGCTTAGAGTTTTATGAAGAGAATAGTGAGTCAGACTCAGAAGACTTGTCTGCTCCAGTGATTTCCAGAGGCATTGCAAAGGACAAGCAAAAAAGGAAGGTAAAGAAACCTGCTAAGTATTCAGATTCGAATGTTGTTTACTATGCTTTTACAGGTGCAGCAGCTGTAGACCTTGATGAGCCACTCACGTATGCTAAGCTAAAGCAAGCTTAGACTGGAAGAGGTGGCTAGAAGGCATGAAGGAAGAGATGGACTCGTTACACAAGAATGAGACTTGGGCATTAGTAAACACACCAGAGAACAAGAGGGTCATTGGTAACAAATGGATTTACAAGAGGAAGCAAGGAATTCCAGGCGTGGAAGATCCAAGGTTCAAAGCCAGGCTAGTAGCTAAAGGGTTCTCTCAAATAGAGGGCATTGACTACAATGAGGTATTTGCTCATGTTGTAAAACATGTTTCTATTAGACTAATGTTGTCTCTAGTGGTTGCAGAGGATATGGAAATAGAACAAATGGACGTCAAACGGCTTTCCTAAATGGTGTACTTGAAGAGGAAATCTATGTGGAACAGCCTAAGGGTTTTGAGGTTAAGGGTAAATAAAAGAAGGTCTGCTTGCTGAAAAAGTCCTTGTATGGACTGAAGAAGAGTCCCAGACAGTGGAACAAAAGGTTTGATGAGTTGATGCAGGTACAGGAATTCTACAGGTGTCAGAGGGATCCTTGCGTGTACGTAAAAGCAGAAGGTGTTGAAGACCAGGTATATCTGCTCATCTATGTCGATGACATGTTGATTGCCTCAAAGATGTTGCTGGTATTGCTAAGCTTAAGAGAAGCTTGGAACAAGAGTTCGAGATGAAGGATCTAGGGCCAGCTAGCAAGATATTACGTATGGAGATCATCAGGGATAAGAAATAAGGTGTGCTCAAGCTTTCGCATGAGAAATACTTGACACAAGTCTTAAATACTTTCAACATGTTCGAGTCAAAGCCTGTGACAACTCCCATAGTTGCTCATTTCAAACTCAAGAGTCTTACTGAAGCTGAGAGTATCACGGAGGCTACTCAAATGGAAGATATTCCTTATGCCAGTGTAGTAGGGAGTTTTATGTATGCCATGGTAGGCACAAAACCAGATTTGGCCTATGCAGTAGGCTTGGTAAGTCGATTTATGGGTAATCCAGGAAGGTCTCACTGGCAAGCAGTTAAATGGATTATGAGATATCTTAAGGGAGTGTCATATTTGTGTATGGCATTTACTAAAAGGGATCATTTCAACATTGAAGGGTTTTCTGATGCAGATTTTGTTGCGGATCTCGATAAGCGAAGATCAATTACAGGCTATGTTTTTCAGATTGGAGGTAATACTATCAATTGGCGATCAGGGTTACAACATATAACAACTCTATCTACAACAGAAGCAGAGTATGTATCTGTAACAAAAGAAGTAAAGGAAGCTATGTGGTTAAAAGGATTTTGCACAAAGCTCAGAATTTCAAGCAGCGATGTTAAACTCTATTGCGATTCACAGAGTGCGATATGGGTTCACCACGAGAGGACTAAACATATTGACACAAGGTTGAACTTTATCAGAGATGTTATTGCACAGGGTGAAATTTTAGTTCACAAGATTCACACTAAGGTTAATCCCGCTGATCTAATGACTAAGTCATTACCTGGACCAATGTTTAAGGAAGGTCTGGGTCAACTCAGGATCACCTAAGTGGTTGTGACTTTGCTCAGGTACTGGTGTTAGCCTCGCAAAACAAATAAGAAGGAAAGGTCAGTTTATCATTTCTGGAGAATATCAAGGTGAGAAAATATTGTGTACTGAGGACTTGGTCAGAGAGTTTTCAAGTAATACCTAAACGAAAGAACAGATCTGACGGGTTACAAGGGCAGTGTCGTAGTGGGTTCATCAGGTTTTTCCAAGTCAAGTAAGCGTCGGTTTTGTGCAGGTGAAGATGAAGAATCAGATTGAATCGTCGGTTTCTCCAGGGTTCTCAGGTCACGGTGGAGTCTGAGTAATAGAGAGAAAATGATGAAGGAAGTGTTGGTTCGTCTGTGCGCAGGTTGTTCCGGTTAGTATCGACTTGAAGCGGAAAGAGGATATGTTGAAGAGAAGACAAAGAATCATTAAAGGTGTTTCTGGTTGCGTCAAAGCTGCGAAGACTGAGATCTCGGTGAAGGTCTCAGGGAGCTGATAAGTTCGATGTGGAAGAGTGGAGCGGTCATCTGACTAATAAGCCGAGTGGTAAGGCTTATCAGAGATGACCACAACGGTGATGGTGCAGTCAGATCACCGGTGAGACATCCACAGCGTTTGGTGATTGTGAATCGCCAGAGATCGGAAAAGCAAGGTTGCGGAGCATACGGAGGAGAGAAGACAGAGGGAAGATTAGGGTTTCACGAAATGAAAAAGGTGGAGATCGTTGTTCTCTGATCTTGTCATTTTGCGTTTTGGGCCTAAACTCTTAAGCTGCAACTAAAAGTGTTATTGTGCTAAGATATTAAGAGAGAAAGAGGAAGCAAGACTGGGCTTATTCGGAAGGCCCATCGAATTCTGATTCGTGGTCAAAGGTGGAGTCAACAAGCAAAGGATAAGGTTTGTTATAAGTTGAAACAAACCTTATCTTCTTCCTCAAGCTATTACAATTTATCTCTTCCTAATCTATAAATCTCTTTGGTAAAATCTCTTTTTCGTGTACAAGAACTCGATGCCATTGTTGTAAGGCTCAAGCTCCGCAACTCTTGTAAGCTTCTCCGATTATTGGATATTGTGGATCACCGTCTTCCACCCGAAATGTACCCAAGCAAGAGAAACTCGGTGATCATTGTGTTGTTCTTTATTGCTTCCTTAGTTTCTGCAAATCACCATTGAAACAAAGCTTAGCAAGTACAGAGAACGATATCGGAGAAAGAAACGGAGTGTGATCGAGGTTTTAAATCCCAACATTTTCTTTGACTACACAAATTTTCTTACTTCCACACCAAAACGATTATTTTGGTTATTATTTAGTTCTCACGATTATCATTTTCTTTTCCAATAAGCAATCTAAAAATTACCTATTTTACTGCCAGTATATTATTAATTACATACTATTGGGATTCATGCCTACTTTTCTTTGTTAATGCATCTGCCATACTATTTGTTTCCCTGATCAAAGGTACGTCGCAATATCCTGCAAATAAACTCCTAAAGGATGATGACTCCAACATTTAACTTTCATGGTTGCCTTTCGTTGTTGAAGAAAACTATATACCAACTGCAAATCACCACAGAAGGTGACATTCTCATAGCCAAGTCTACCAAGACTTGTTGGGCTATAGCCGCTATACACAAAGCATTGCGTCAACTAGAGTGTTGAATACGAGGTAAGACTCCAGATGCTATGAGCAGTGACGGGCCCATATTATATTTTATCTAGTACAAAAATAAGTAATTTATAAATTATAAAACTATATACTTGTTGTAATAAAGAAGAGAATAGGAATTGATATGTGTTATTCCATGAGATATACAAAGTATATATAGGGTTACAAAGCTTGGGGATGAAGTACTACCTGGTGAACAAGTATCTTGGTGAGCAAGCTAGAAGGTTCTAGAACATGAGCCTATAATGGGCATCCATCTAAATAGGTTTATAACACTCCCCCGATGCCATTATAGTAAAATATTCCTAATGTGCATAGAATGTTGCCTCATTAAAAACCTTACCAGGAAAACTCAATTGAGACAAAACCATGGTTAAGGGAAAAAGAGTGTAACGCGCTTTTACTCCCCTGATGAGTGCATAACTTGAGATCTTCGTGATGCTGCAAACTTGCTTCTTGAAAGTAGTAGTTGGAAGTGTCTTGGAAAATAAGTCCGCCAAAGTTTCGCTTGAACAACCTCTAGAGCATGTACATCACATTTCTTCTGCAGCTCATCGGTCTTCAAGATGATTCATCTAGATCATTCTCTTTGTTTCTCTCGATATCATTCATGGTTGACATTCTTATGAGAAATTGATAGATTTTCATATATCATTATAATGATAACATTATTCTATAAGTGTCTATCATTTGCGTGTTCTTTGATGTCTCGTTAAAAACCTTGTCATAGAAAAACCCTATGGGATAAAAACTATGATAAGGAAAAAAGAGTATATCCACGCACATCATTATATTTCTCCCCCTCAGAAACATCTTCTTCAAAAGATGAATTCCAATCAAATATGCTATCTCTTTTGAATTATCATAAGCATAACATGAAAGTACAACCTCATATTGTTGATATATGATATCTCAAATCATTGGAATTCTGGTCCATAACAGCCTTTCCTTATAGAACATATTTTGGTCTATTTGGACTTCAAAGTTTAAATCTCATATATGTACAACTCTCTAAACATTTCTCTTGTATACATAACATTCATGCTCTTCTAAAAGCTATTGTATTTGACTTTCCCTTTTGCCAAACACATATTTCAATCATGAAATAAATCACTGAATTGATCTAATCTCATTTTATGTATGGTACTTCATGACCAAATACATATGAGCATTTTCTGTAATATCATGCAAGGATCTTTTAAGTTAACATCTTTTTCGCTGGATATTCAACTTAAGATATCTGAAGATAATTTTATATTTCCAAGATTATTTTCTCAAATCCTTTCTTATGATATTTCACTGTATATAGGTCTTTTTAGGAGTTATAATAATGTTCAACCATCAACATACATTATAACAAATCCTTTTCCAAATTTCGTTAAGAATGTATAAACTCTTAAAATCCAAAATGAGTTTGCTTGTAGCAATTGAAATCCTTCTGGGATTTCTATATAAATGTCACTATATGGTGATTTTTTATCATATATTATTATCATCGTACTACTTATGATAAACTCTGCCAGAGTTTCGCTGATCTTCAAATTGAGGATCCATTCGATCCATAATCTTTTGATAGATATACATGGGTACATTGGTTAACCTTATGAAATACACTTTCATGTTATACCTTATGCAACATATTTGCTTTAATTCGATCGAATAACTACAGTTCCGGATAACAAACTTTTGATATCATTAATTCTCCACGGATATATCCTTTAGGGATTTTAATAAATTTCATTATAAATAAAATATGGACTATATCCATTAAACATAAATCAAGTCATTCTTTTTCTTGCCATATTGATAAAGAACTTGAAAGTATTTGCATCCACCACAAGAGAGTAAATCTCTTCATAATAATTTCAAGATCTTGTGAAATTTTCATTATTCTTTCACATAAAGACTTGTTTATCTTCCACTGGTTTTACACTTCAGGTGTATGGACTACTGATCCAATATTCTCTATAAGAGATTATAATTATAAGTTTATTTCTTCCGTTCCATCTTGGCCAATCATACTTTGTGTACACTTTTTATAGACTTTCTTGATCCTCGTTCCCATAATATCAACTGCTTTCTCAATGCATGCAAAAATATTACGACGTCGATTTGTTTTTTAATTCCAATTTATTCAGACATGACATGACTTAACAATTTGAGGTCTCTTTATTCTCAGGTACCTGAAATTTTTTTTTCTATGTCATGTTTCTCTTCTAGAGATCTTTCGTATAATTGTTTCCTCAATCTAACCATTGTGAATTATGTTCCATTTCTTTATGAGGATTCTTACATTTGGAACCAAATAGATCTATCACGCTTTATGCGATCTTTAGACTCACTAGCAGTTTCATATTGTTCTTCAGGGACATCCATTTTAATTGGAGCATTATAGCAGGTATGTGACTTTATCACTCTATGGGTCATCAAAAGCATCTGGCAAATAATGCTATGATCTCTGCAAATGAATTATCCTTTAGGACTTCTAATTCACATTCTTTAGTCCGAGGATTCAATGATAATTCATTCCAGCTTATTTTCTTTTCCAGCTGTTTATTTTCTACTCCTTATGTTCGAAAGACTGACTTAATACAGTCTGCAAACTAATCCTTACTTAAATCCTTCATGGATGGCTCTAGATTTCTTAAATATCAATGGAGATATATATCCAACATATATCATATATTCCCATCCTCTTTTGAGGATTAATCTTAACACTTTGTGGTGGAGCAACTCGAATGTATATTGTACATCTAAAATCATAGATGGGAAATATTTGGTTATGACCCAAAAACCAGTTATAATAGGGGACAAATATTTATTTGGCATGATGCGAATTATGTATTAACATGTGCTACTGGATGTTCAACATTTATCCCAATGGATGTTGTAATCATTAAAGGCTCATGAATTCACTAGAGTTATTAAGATGCACGATGGGTCATCAGCCCTGCAACATCTCAACATTCTAGAAAATTCATAGATTCTAATTCTATTAGCCTCATGAAAACAATATATTAATTTATTTATGAACAAACAACACATGAAAAATCATTATGAAGAATCTTCTGGTTCTTCAATGATTTTTTAGATTTATTACTTTTCGCATCGGTATTGAATTGTAATGGTCTAACCGATTCATGCCAAATAAATGATTTACTATATCTTTTCATCTCCATTCTACGAATCTTTGTGTAGTACAAAATACAAGTAGTTTCATGAAATACTTTTGCTCTTGGAAAATACTTATAATTTAAAGGAATTTTAACCCCCCCCCCCCCCCTCTTTACTTATTGTCTCAACATGACCTTTTTCAAAAAATCTCATGAATTTATGTTATGAAGGATCCCAATGGATGTTGTAATCATTAAAGGCTCATGAATTCACTAGAGTTATTAAGATGCACGATGGGTCATCAGCCCTGCAACATCTCAACATTCTAGAAAATTCATAGATTCTAATTCTATTAGCCTCATGAAAACAATATATTAATTTATTTATGAACAAACAACACATGAAAAATCATTATGAAGAATCTTCTGGTTCTTCAATGATTTTTTAGATTTATTACTTTTCGCATCGGTATTGAATTGTAATGGTCTAACCGATTCATGCCAAATAAATGATTTACTATATCTTTTCATCTCCATTCTACGAATCTTTGTGTAGTACAAAATACAAGTAGTTTCATGAAATACTTTTGCTCTTGGAAAATACTTATAATTTAAAGGAATTTTAACCCCCCACCCCCCCTTCTTTACTTATTGTCTCAACATGACCTTTTTCAAAAAATCTCATGAATTTATGTTATGAAGGATTCGTATGAACATAGGCTAATGAATCTTCTGGATTCATAACTTTTGGATGTTTCACTTATTATGGTATGTAGGATTCTTTAACCCCCCCCCCCCCCCCCCCCCCCTCGAAATGATAACACTGATTTTATCAATAACATTCCCTACTCGAGACATGTATTCTATCTTAGATCCTTCTAACTTTTGAGACTTATGAGAATAAATGCATAAATATGTCAAATACATTCCCATATGCAATAATATCCATGCTCTTCTGGAGCATTCATATATATGCTATTCTGGAGCATTCAGTAAGCTTTATACTACATTTTATTATATTCTCACTATATTCTTTCATTTTTAGATGATTTAAATATCTTTGGCTTATTAGCATCTTTATTTTCTCACTTCTGGTGAAAATATAAGTTCATAGAGACTCTTCAATCTCGATCTTGATCTTGACCATGACCACATTCATATTCACTTTCACATTTACGACCAATACTATAGCAATTTCTTCCACAAACACTATTGATGTTATCTTTTTCTTCCATATTATATGATATCGCATTCGCTTCGGGGAATGGAGTTTAACAACCAATACACTTTATGATTTTTATCAATAGTCTATTATTTTGTTCAATGTCATTGAGATACGATATAAGTTCTGGAAACTTCTTAAATCTCTCTTCACGATATTGCGTATGTAAGACAACATTAAGTAAATATATCTCTCTAGCATATATACACTAGTGATATTATTTCCACCTAATATAAACTCAATTACATTCACTTACAGACTTCAAGTCTTATAACTTACTAACCAATCATATTGATCTTTAGAAAATATTACATTCTCATGATCATTCATTTCTTTAAGAATTGTCCTGACTAACTTATAAGTCTTTATGGACAAGGAGTGAGCTTTCATAATCAAAGAGTGATCATAATCTTCTGGATTTGTCACTTATGGTCTATGTGAGATTCTATATTTCTTTCCCTCGATTTAGGTTCATCCATCTCAAATTAAATCTTACGGTGAACAAAATATTATTATGATCATCTGATTCAATCAAGATTAAGTAATAGTCTAAAATTCATTATAAAAAAAATTAATATGTATAAATATGACTTGTGAGAATTACTCGATCGATAGACATACATGCTCATAATCCAACATGTGTATGTGATCGAATCATGAAGTCAAAATAGTTTAAATAAAACCATAAAGTAAATTAAAAAAAAATCATCAAACCAAAAACCTTTATAATAAGATATGCTTAAAGCTTGTTTAGTATTCATCCATATATTATTTAATAATTATCGATACATCATATATGTTTTCATTATGATTGGGTCAATGCTTCATTATGGTCAAGACCCATTACTTAAACCAGTGTAAACCAATAACTTGTACCAGATCAAACAATAGAGCAATGATCGATAAGTCTTTTTTTTTAAAGAACATGTGATTTTAGATTCTGTTACAAATCATAAATCTTTTTATAAAACATCTTTTAGAAACACATGTGACTTTATTCATTAGGACGAAAGAATATAATGAATTAGCAACACTTATCTCGATGGTGGAGTTGGGATAAAGAGCATCCGAAATTGGAGAAAGCGACAGTTTGGTTTTTATGCAGATTTTCTTTTTACTCAGATGGAAATCCTTGAATCATGCATATCAGATTAAGCAAAAGTCAATATCTAAACAAATAGCAGAACATGCTTTATCAAATCATTAAACCATATCGATAGTAAAACAAGCATGGGATGAGATAAACTTATCTTGATGAAAACGTAGTGAAAGTTGGAGACGTCGGAGAACAAAGATGAGAGGACGTTGGTTAGAGATTTTGATTTCTGTTTGTTTATAGAGTGTTTAGGTAGCTAGGGTTTTACTTAGTGGCTAGGGTTTTCTGCTCAGACGATTAGGGCTCGTGCTGATAACGTGTTGTAGTAAAAAAGAGAATAGAAATTGATGTGTGTTATTCCATGAGATATACAAAATATATATAGGGTTACAAATTTTGGAGATAAAGTATTACTTGGTAACAAGTATCTTGGTGAGTAAGCTAGAAGGTTCTAGAACATGGATAATGGGCGTCCGTCTAAATTGGTTTATAACAATAGTTAAGAAACACTATAAAGATAAAATAAAACTCAGCATTATTGTATTAGACTCACCCAACATGAGGAAAACAATCTTAAAATGTAGAAACATTGGAGGTTTACGAGGCTTGAACCTATGTTGGGTTCCAAAATAAAGTATATCCCCTCTGTTTCATAATATAAGTTGTTTTGGCTAAAAGCACAAAGTTTAAGAAAAAAAAATTATTTTTGTTAAATAGTATATAATAAAAACAAGTCAACCAATTAAAAATAAGAATGCATAATACTATTGGTCACACAATATCCAATAAAAATAAAAAGTGTAGAAATCTGAAAACAACTTATATTATGAAACAAAACTAAATATCTAAAACAACTTATATTATAAAACGGATAGAGTATAATTTAAGGTGGGTCATCTGACCTCCTTCTCCACAACGTGGGTCTGCCCGAGTAACCGTCTCCCATTCTTCGAATACAAAAGCTTATGCTATGCAAACTTCAAGAGATGGTGAAACCCAATAGACATCTACAAAACAACAATATTGACTAGCTGGAGATAGAGCTTGTTGTAAAGTAGATAGAACAACAGTAGGCTCAACTCTCCTATTATGGCATGCCTGCTCCTTTGTTAACTGAAGATGTTGATGATTCATAGCTAAGACTTCCTGCGATAATCTAAGATCAACTAAAACTTTAATTATCAACATTAGTAATGAACCATGTTTGACTCTGGAAAATCAATGAATTTTCAGAGACTGAATGAGAGATGAGACTTTCAATTGGAGGGTTAACTAGTAAAGCCAATTCCCAAACTTGAAACAATTCGGTCTATATACGCAAAATAACCCATCAGACAGTTACACGTATATAATTCAACTAGTCAGGGTATTAAACAAAATGCATAAACCAGAACATAACCAATACAAACACTGGCTAATTGTTTTACATTATTTGACGTTTGAAATAGACATAAAAAACACTGGATAGAGAGAGCAGATGAGCATCCTAATTATTTTACAAATTCTCCGTTATTTAATAGACATAATAAAGCTAAACCATCTCTTCTTCTTCGTATTCATCCTTCCTGCAACCAAAGAAAAAAAAAAGGAACAATGGATTCTTCAGTTCAAATCCAAAAGGTGAAAGACCGAAACCAGGCCAGATCAGAATTCTAAGAATTCAATTCTTCAACAAATGAGATCATGTCTCTGCAGTATTTGTTCAAGAGTTTTTACCCTAAATCCTGTCAAGCCTTTACAAGGCTCTTCGATTATGGAGAGTATGTAAATTTAAACCAGTACATTGCATATATAAGCTCTACACGAAGACCAGTTTCGACTAAAGAAGATGAAAATCATACCTTCAGTTTCTTTTGCGTTTCAGAGTTTTGATGTCATTCGCAATGAAAGCAATCACTTCCTTTAAAGTTGCTTTCCTTCCTTCTTTGAAGTTCCAAAGTTCTGGGGTTGTGTACCGGCCACTTGGATTATACTCATTCATTTCCTCGAGAGCTGTTTTGACTTCGTTATGCACATCTCCTCCCCACTCTCCTTTAAGCTTCTTCAGCTGCTCATCCTCTTCGTCTACCACTTCCTGTAACAATAACCACCTAACACCATTACATCAAACTCACAGAATACTTGTACCCACATAAAGATACATGCGTCAACATTCACAGGTTTCTCCTACATATTTAACTAAAACAGTGGTTGTCCAGAAAGGGTAGAGAAAGAAGGACCAGACCAGACCCTTTTCAAAGTCATAAAGGCATCAACCTATATCAGTAATTCAGTGAGATAGAAGACTCGTAAAGCGCCCGTGGGAAAGATCATACCTTCACCTGGTCCCCTGTTCCTTCACGTTTGAACGGTTGCCATGCTGGATCCTTGAGGTTCTCCTGCCATGTAGAGCAAAGGGTGGCAGCTTTAACCATAGCTTCATCTGCTGAATATCTCAGCTTGCAAACATTCAGGAAGGGCTTTTCATCAAGTTCCCCCATCCTTTTTATCCCGATATCGGTTTTGGCACCCAACCGGCCTGTCAAACCCTGAAGACAAGAGCTTTCAAACCCCAAACAGCATATAGGAAACAACAAATCACTCACAGATTGGTCCAACTTTTGTTCTTTAGTACAGGTCGCAGCGTATTTTATAGACAAAATAATAGAGTAAGTATCTGTCACTTTTAACACAAGAGATTCCTACATCAGTCAAATTACCAATTAATCAGATGAGAGGTCACCCCATTGACTTCATCATCACCAAACAGGTTTATTAACCAACCAGTTCATTCAACTTGGAGGACCAATTACGAAGTGAATATATCCAATAAACTAGTGTTTGACCATGTCTGTGGCATTTCAGACGCAGGGAAAACAATTATTCAGGAACTGCTACACAAGGGTCAAATGCAAGTATATCAGTACCAAAAAAACCTTAAAGCATGAGAAGTATGTACCGAAATCAATCTTTTCCGTGCGGCTTGTATTTCATTATTGCTTTGACGTTCTTTTGTCATCAGTACTGAGTTCATCTGCTCTAGCTCTTCTAACTCAGACTTCTTGTCATCCAGCTCATCATTCATTTCCTTGATTTTCAGCTTGACCCCATCGTTATCATCATCACCCAAATGCTTCATAACTTGCAATTTGCCTTTCAGCTCTTGAATCTGCATTTCCAGTGTCTGTTTGGTATCCAGCTGCGTCTCAAGCTGAAGGATCTTCTTCAAAGCCTCTTCTTTTTGCCTCTGGAGTTCAAGGAGGGAGTTTCAAAATCAAGACACAAATGAGGGGAACGCTTTTTTCCCTCGACTTTGGGATTAACTTGTTATACAGTTTGAATTGTGTATTCGAAATATACCTTATGCTCTTCTACAAGTCTGAACACGCTCTCATCAGTCTTTTGTTGCTCATGGTAGGCCGACAGGAGGGAAGTGTTCATAGCATTACTCTGCCATAGCAAGAAAACATAAAATGCTCTGAAAAGATAAATGCAAACATTACTATGTATCATACTGACTATGGATATTACCTTCTGCTTCTCTTCATCAAGCTTTTGTCTCTCCAGTTCAGTAAGTGCTTCCTTTTTGTCCAACTCTTTGGACCATTCCTGCATTTCCTTCAACTTTTTGTCCACTTCATTGCTTAGCCTATCTTTGTCTGCTAGGATCCTCTCGATATTGTGAAGCGAAATTTGCTGCATCTTCTTTGTTTCTGACGAGATAAAAAAAAACATTAGTTAGATACCCCAACATATGCTATACAAATCTTAAACATATCAGTGTCTTAGTAATAACCGTTTGCATAAGCTTCGTGCAAGTTTTTTTTCTCGTATAGGACCCTCATCAGTGACATTGCTGTCTTGTGGTAACTGTATTGGACTTTGTTCAGATCTTCGTTTGTCATTTCAATTATATTTGACAGTTCTTCCAGAACGTTGTTTCTATCCTGCGCAATTTCCTTAGAAATATCAGACACGGTTTTTAGCTGTCCCTCCTTGGAGAGGTACTGACCTATTGGCCCTTCAGAGTTATAGTCTTCTGCACGTGCACACCAACCATAGGCCTTGGACTCTGAATCTCCTCTCTTCTCAGTCCACTCCTTTTTGCCGCAACCTTTGTTCTCAAACTCCTTCTCAAGCTCTGTTGCACTGGCAAACCCACTCCAGTCGCTGTTAAACTTAGCAATAACCCCAATAATGGAATCTTCTTCAACCCAAAAGGCATTCACCTCAACAGGTTTGAATCTCGAAAGCCTATTCAACCAATAAGCTGAATGAAGTATAACTTCCTTGCCATCAGTTTGTTTCAGAGGATTGATGACAATGCCCATCCATGGCCAGACATAGATTTCACCAGGTTTTGTTTCTGAGTCATTTAACTGAGGAAGTGGAGGGCGTGGAAGAGGCTCGGCGTCACCAGCAAGGTCATTCTCTAAATACTTAGCGAGAGCGAGATGATGAGCCTTTTGTTTGGCACTTCTGCTGGCAGATCCTTTGGAAACTCCAATAGCATGTGCCATTAACTCCTTGTACTTGTAATCTTGTTTTTTCTTGCCTGTACAAAACGGGCATCTCAGAGTTCCTTTCACCTTAACCTTGTATGTCCCGTTCTGCAATTCCTGGTAGGGTGTTTCATAATACTCATCAATCTCTGAGTCACTGATCGCAAAGTCTTCATCAGATGATGAACTATCCATCCTACCTGCTTTACCTGGAAAACATTTGGTGACTACGGTGAGATAGGAACTTCACACAATCAATAGATTCACCAAAACAAGCTAAAGAACACAGTAGAAACATTCGGTGACTATGGTGAGATAGGAACTTCACAATCAATAGATTCACCAAAACAAGCTAAAGAATACTTTAGACTTCAAAATGAGAATGTCACATGAGCAAACAAAACTTCACTCAAGAGATTCACCAAACGAGCTAAAGAAAATACTTTAAGACTTCAAAATGAGTATGTCACATGAGCAAGCAAAACTTCACTGGACAGTTAAATGCAGCAAAATTTGGTGATAATCGTGAACATGCAGCACAAAAGAGACTCAATTTGTGAAAAAACTAAGTAGATTAAATCGAAATCCCAAGAAGAAGAGAAACCCTAGGCAAGAAGTGAGCTTCAAAAACCCTAACAATTTAGCATCGGAGCGAGAAAAAGAGAAGAGATTGATAAAGGATCTGTAAAAGAAGAGCTTACGTGAGAGAGACGGTGAAGAAAGGGAAGGAGGTGAGTCGCCGTTTGATGAAGACAAGAGTAGAGAGACGAGACTGAAGAGGAACTGACGAGTCCCACCAAATTTCTAAGCAAAATAATATGTGCTTTGGGCCTTCAATATCTTTTTTTTTGGGCCTTGAATCCAAGCCCATATTGACTTTATGTTTGACAAAAATCGATCAAGTTTTTGAGGAAAATGAAGAAAAACAAGAATTTGATAGGATACCTTCCAAACTCAAATCCTAATCATGTCAATATATCGACTTCTCTTAGAATTTCCACTATCAAAAAGAAAACTGAGGATTTAAGCTTGTTTACTTCTACATCCGAAGCTGATTTGAAGTCACCAAAAATATAGTAAGGGAATTTTCAGTATCATCGATGAAGTCCAAATTTTTTTCTGTTTTTACTTTATTCATAAAATCCCTTCATAACCCAACAAAAAAAAAATTCATACATAATCTTAAATAAATTATGGTAATTCTTTCACTAGTCTCTTATGTATATTTAGCATTCTGCAAGTGCATATAAATACAAAATGTAGGACCAGAATTTGGCACACTATGTGATTGGAGATGAATCGCGATAAGAAAGACGTTAAGGGAAGAGATCAGAGACGAGAGTGGAGTCGAGATACGAAATCTCTTTCCTTAACTCTAAAAATCTCCCGCAGTGTGACGGGTTTATGAGATTCCGAGTCCCAGGATAAAACCACTAACAATCGAGTTCGCAAACACTCGAACAACGATTCTAACGAACTGATTACTACGATACTCTAGACGAAAACTTACTGATAAACAGAGAGAGATTGTTGATAGAATTTTGATAGAACTTTTGAATGTTTCTGTGAGTTTTTTGGTGTGTCAGAACGTAAGGAGAAAGGAAGAAGACGACTTCCTTTTAAAACTGACGGAGAGGCAGTTTTAAAACCGTAGAGAAGTTTTCTCCGGTTGGTTTTAAAAACTGACTCTGGTTTAGCGAAACCGCAGAGGTTGGTTTTTAAAACTGCCGCCGGTTTAGCCAAACCGCAGAGGTAACCGACGCAGCGTTTTGGGTCAAGGCATTTTACTGCTAATGGGCCAACGAGATGGGCTTTTATCTGCTCATTTAGTTGGTCCAAAAAGATATTTAATTGGGCCGGCAACAGCCCTTTAGCCAAAGCTAAAGCCCGAGCCCGGCTCGGTTCGGTCGGTCGGTCGCGCGTGTGGGGATTCCCCTCCTCTCTTTCATGGTATATAGCCTTTGTTGTGTTTTGAACAAAGGTATATGTGTAGCTCCTTATATACCACTTGAAAAATTCCAAACTTTAGATGTGGGATATTTTACATGTCACTCACTTAAACCAAAAGGCTTTTCTCATTCACTTTTCTACCAAATTTGGATTAGACAAATGCCCAATACAAGGCCCATTTGTTTAACCAATAAATTGGTTCCAACAATCCCCTACATGAATAGAAATGACTCTAAACAAATGAAGATTCGACTTAACTTAACTAGACATGACTGGACTAGACTAGACTTGACTGGACTAGACTAGACAGACATTCGAGAGTATGCGAAAATGTAGCTATATTTGAGAGGTAGCGTTTTCCAGTTTTGAACCAATCATCTTTGATATATGTCGGGATTACTTGGCCAGTTGGTGAACATGGTGTCTTGAACCAACCGGATTTTTATGTAAACCTAGACAACAGAGATCGCATAGCTACATTTTCTCGTAGAGCTCAGTTCTCTATTGTGTTCATTTTGGCCTTGAACATGTCCTGGTTATCATGAGTGAACTTGGAGAATATAGCATGACCTTCATTCGCCTAGAAACGGCCCCATTTCACACTCACTAGGTGATCTGCCATTAACTTTGTTCTAAGAAGTTTTTCTGTATCATGCCACAGATATCTAAAAGTTAATGAATCATTAAAAGCCACAGCTAACCTAATTACACACACACGTAACACTGTTCATTATCCTAGGAACTAGGTATAGACATAGTCTTTACAGTGTACAGTTCTGAATCAGTTTGATTTTGTTGTCCCTTTTGAACCTAGATCTTGGGATCTCCAGTCACATAGGTGAGGTATCCATCAAACGTCATCTTAAGTTATAGGCTTTAAACCCATTCCTTTTAATAATTTAACAACTTGATCTCGAGGCAAACTTTTGATGAACGGATCAGCTAAGTTTTCTGCCGATTTGATATAGTCTATTGTGAGTACTCCAGTTGAGATCAGTTGCCGAATGGTTTTGTGTCGCCTTCGGATGTGACGAGATTTACCATTGTATTAGGGGTTTCTTACATGTAGAGATACTTTCTAAAAATTCTCTTACAATAAACATACTTTCCAAACATGCCATACTTTTTCCACTGTTTGATTTTTTTCAATACTATTTTACCCTCAAACAAGAATGAATCATTTAGTCAGAAAAATTAGATTTAGTTAGATTAGAGTTGATATGCACCATTCATTAAAATAAGATATAAGATCTTGTGGTGCATAACAAAACAAATTAGTGATCTGATTTTATTTTATCGTCACCTCCCTCTTCCTCTCTCCCCCTCTCTCCTCTCAACTCTCTTTTTCCCTTTAATCACCATCAATCTATGTTTCCTCACAAAGAATCAGATATTTCCTCCACCAAATTGAAGAGAGTGAGGCCACGGATCGAGCTCTTGATGGTTCCTTGCGGATTTGGGTTCTTGTTTGAAAAGCTAATAAGTCTTTTTCTCCATCTCGCTATGATTTCTTTGATTTTGTATTTGTTAGAAAATTGATTTTGTATTTGATTTCTTTATGCTTCATTGTTTTGTTTTAGAGGTTTATGGAGTTTTGTGGTTTTGGGTTTATCTTCATATGATTCTTTATAGAATATTTTTTTATTAATAATGACTTGTCCCATTTTTTTTATTTTTAGATTGAATTGGTGTTTGGATAGATCGATTTGAAGAAATTGAATCAAGTATCAGTTTGTGATTGGATTTATTCAGTCTAGTTTTTGTTATCTTAAAGTCTTAAAATGTGAAAATGAGATAAAAGTGGAATCATGATATAGACACGACGTATGATATTGTCTAGTGTACAAGTTTTTGTGGATATATTATCATGGATACTTATCACTGTTAAGGTATGACCTGTGATGAAAGTGAGATCATTCAGTGGACATGGTCTGGTGGATGATATATTATCATGTTTACTTATCATTCTTAAGTTATGAACAAACTTTTTGTCGTTTTCATTTATTTGAATGGAAAACGATTCAAAACTAAAATGTGGGATGGATCCCTATAAACAAGGAGGCAAATCAAACATGAAAGAAAACATGATTTAACATACTCCTTCTTTCTAGGGATAAAGTATTACTTCGTTATTGGCTAAAGATAAACAAAGATAATTGGAATGCACATTGAGTTTTTTATCTTGGTTTGATGTTCGGTTAGATTTATGGTTTAATCCATTGGCCAAATAACTCAACATAGATCAACCATAGAGAGATGATAGATCAACCGCAAACTGATCATATGATTTGAAGAAAAGTTTACAAAACCATAGAAAGAGGATAGATTTCTTTTTCGTTTTTGAACATAGAAATATTTTTTAACACAAAGATGTTCGCTGTTTAGTGGACAGAACATAGCTCATCCACACATCACATCCATATCAATTCATCCATAAATCAATATCCGGAAAAAAAACATGAAATTAATAGCAGAGAAATGAGCTAGCCTTTGAAATGTATTTAATCCTTCGTAGGGAGCCTAAAACTTTATTCATTCCATATACTAGTAGATGCGGAACAAGTTAAGAAGAAGAACACACCATATTGGTTCATGATCACTTTAAAAACTTTGATCTTTTAGACATAATGAGAATCATGTAAGATTCTCTCATTCATTGTTTATAATAAAGAAGATTTCTTCATCAACTACTTTAAAAATGCAATCAAATAAAAACCAATTATGTCTTCTTTCCTCACAATCTCCAACACGATTCCCATAGAGCCAAGTTGGTGTGCACCATCAGCAGCCGATCCTTAACCATGAAGTTGCATTCTGGTCTTGGTGAGATCAATCGGAAACGTGACCGTCTCTCCAAGATCATCGTTAGAACAAAATATGTTATCCACGCTAATTTGTCCACAATACTTTGGCTATGCTAAATTATACATGATACGATGTCAACTAATTATTGGTAATGTTAGATTCTTAATGTTCAAATCCAGAGGATTAGAAGAAGACGAAACATCAACACCACCATAAGAAGAAGAACAACCACAATTTGGTCTCACTCTCCTCAATCCTCATTAACGACATCATTCCACGATCCGTCTCTATCTACCTCCTGAGCCAAAGCTAATACTATTGTTGCTATCTGATTCGAGTGTCTCGTGCTATAATCAAACCCATGAGTTCCATCTAGACCTGTGGCTATTGCCAATTCCACTACCATCCAATTCTGTCAAAACCACATGAAAAACTCGCATTCCGTTGAACCTACCAACGGCGAAACCACCGATGAATCCACCTCGCGTTAAATCTACAGACCATCGATTATAGTTGTTGGTGTCAATTCTTAATTTTGTGTTCTTGTTTTTAATTGGTTTTTGAGATAAGCAAGGTAAAGAGAGAAGTTGGTGAGCGGTGACAAAAGGGAAAGAGGAGAGAGATGTTTTTTTTTGTTGGTTCAGTTAGAATAAACAAGTGGTCATTAAGGGTAGAATAGACTTTTATAATAGAAAAAATATGGCATGGAAACAAAGTACCTATACATGAAATAAGTTTTCCAAAAAGTACCTTTGAGTGTAAATTTCTCTTGTATTAGTTATTCAGTGTCCTTGATATCGCTGATTGACTATCACAGTGTACACGTAATGCTGGCACTAGTTTTTCCCACATTGGGATATCTTCCAAGAAGTTGCGAAGCCACTCTGCTTCTTCTCCAGCTTTGTCTAAAGCTATGAACTCGGACTCCATGGTTGATCTAGCCAGTAGAGTTTGTTTAGAAGATTTCCAGGATACGACTCCACCACCAAGCGTAAAGATATATCTGCTTGTTGATTTCGAGTTTCTAGAATCCGAAATCCAATTGGCATCACTATAGCCTTCTAGAACCGCTGGTTCTTTACCATAGTGTATGCCGTAATTTTTGGTGTATCGAAGGTAATTCAATACCCTCGTGATAGCCTTCCAATGATTATGGCTGGGATTACTCGTAACGACTGAGGACGTTTATAGAGTGTGCTAAATCGGTCTAGTACAGTTAGTCAAGTACATTAGACTTCCAATTATTCTTGCATACTCCACTTGGGACACTGGTTCACCTGAATTCTTGATCAGATGAATTTGAGAGTCCATTGGAGTTTTTGCAGTTCCAGTTGAATAAGTCTTGAACCTTTCTAGAATCTTTTCAGCATAATGATCTTGGGATAATGTAATTCCTTCAGAAGTTCTTATGATTCGTATTCCTAGAATTACCTCTGCCAATCCCATATTTTTCATGTCAAATTTCTCTTTGAGCATGTTTTTTGTTATATTGATGATATCGTTGTTGCTTCCAACGATAAGCATATCATCTACATATAAGCACAACAAGATATAATCGGTCGGAATACTCTTGTAATATATGCATTTATCACATTCATTTATGCTGAAGCCATCTGACATCATTACGTTGTCAAACTTTTCATGCCATTGTTTAGGAGCTTGTTTAAGACCATATAGAGATTTCACAAGTCGACACACTTTGTGTTCTTGTCCGGGGATAATGAACCCTTCTGGTTGTTTCATGTAAATTTCTTCTTCTAACTCACCGTTTAGAAAAGCAGTTTTTACATCCATTTGGTGAATTTCAAGATCTCGTAATGCAGCAATACTTATGATCATTCTGATAGAGGTTATTCTCGTGACCGGAGAATAAGTGTCAAAGAAATCCAAGCCTTCTGTTTGCCTGAATCCTTGCACCACAAGTCTAGCTTTGTACTTGTCTATAGCTCCATCATATTTCATTTTGGTTCGAAAAATCTATCTGTTTCCAAGAGCTTTGCACCCTTGTGGTAGATCAGTTGTTTCATAAGTATTGTTTTGCATGATGGAATTCATCTCACTATTGACTGCTTCTTTCCAAGAAGGCGCGTCGGGAGTGGACATCGCTTCCATATATGTTTTTGGCTCGTTTTCTGCTAGAAATACTACCAAGAATTCTGAGCCAAAATCTTTCTCTTTACGAGCTCTTTTACTGCGTCTAGGTTCGTCTGCTTCTTCAATTTTGTCATTGAGAGCAGTACCTGAGCTACTTGCTTCGTTTCCAGGGATATCCGCATCACGTTGTTCACGAGTCCGTTTATTACTTTGCCTATCTTTACAAGGAAACACATTTTCAAAGAATGAAACATTTCGTGACTCCATTATAGTGTTGACCTTGATAGTTGATATATCAGACTTATGAACAAGAAACCGATAGGCATTACTATTATGCGCGTATCCGATGAAAATGCAATCTACCGTATTTGGGCCTATTGTAACCTTCTTTGGAAGTGGTATTGCTACTTTTGCCAAGCACCCCCCACACTTTCAGGTATTTGTACGAAGGTACATTACCTTTCCAAAGTTCATATGGAGTTTTTCCAGTTAATTATGAGGTATTTTGTTGAGAATATAATTTGTGGTAAGCAAAGTTTCCCCCCACATGTTCTGGGCTAACCCAGATTGCTGCAATATTGCATTCATCATTTCTTTAAGAGTTCGGTTTTTCGTTCCGCAACTCCATTAGATTCCGGTGAATAAGGAGCAGTTGTCTGGTGAATAATTCCGTGTTCTCGACAAAATGAATTGAACGGTTCACCATATTCTCTTCCTCTATCATTGCAGATCATCTTTATTGTTTTCCAAGTTGATTTTCGACTTCCAACTTGTATTCTTTGAATTTCTCCAAAGCTTCGTCTTTACTATGTAACAGATATACATAGCAGAATCTTGTACAATCATCAATGAAAGTTACAAAATATTTCTTTCCGCCTCTAGATTGAAGAAATTTTAAATCACACAAGTTGATGTGAATCAATCCTAGAGGTTCGGTTGTTCTTTCAAAGCTTGGTGATGGAGTTTTAGTGAGTTTGGCTTGAACACAAATCTCACATTTATCTTTGCTTATTTTCTATTTTGGAATCAAGTTCATGTTCATTAATCTACTCATAGATTTAAAGTTAACATGTCCTAATCGTTCGTGTCATAAATTAAAAGACTCCGCAACATAAGCAAAAGGATTGTTATTAAACTTGTTCTTCGAGGTGGAAGCCTCGGTTACAACACTGACACCAACGTCAGAAGAGCGAATTACATTTTCAACAGACATTTTGAACAAACCATCACAAACAAATCCCTTACCCAGAAACATTCCATTCGTGGACAGCACAAGCTTATCAGCATCCAGCTTGACAGTGAATCCGTGCTTGCTCAGGAGAGATCCCGAAATCATATTCTTACGTATGTCCGGCACGTGGACCACATTGGTCAAGCTCAGCTCACGTTCCGAGGTAAGTTTCAGAACAACCTTTCCATATCCAGCGATCTTCGAAGTAGCAGAATTACCCATGCAGAGCTTCTCATTCCCTTTGTTCTTCTTGTAGGTGGAGAACATTTCCCTATCCATGCATATGTGCCTGGTTGCACCGGTGTCAAACCACCAAGTCTTTGGGTGGCTTTTAGCAACATTTGCCTCAGTGACCACCGCACACATGTCAGCATCAATGATGGTGGAAGTGAGATTAGCTTCAAACTTAGCATTGTTTTGGTCCGCCTTCTTACTGCGACACTCAAAGGCCTTGTGTCCCACCTTGTTACAGTAGTTACAGGTTCCAGAAAATCTCGGCTTTGAAGGTTCACCACCAGTCTTCTTCTTGAACTTTTGAGTGTTCTGAGGAGCAACCTTTCCCTTGCCTTTGTCTTGGTTCCCTTTGTTCTGCCACTTTCCTTTCTTAGCAGTCTGATGCTCACCCAAATTCGCATTGTTCTCACGATTCTGAGCACTTGCAGCTTCGAGGTTCATGCGGTTTGTGGATTCAATCCAAAGTTGCATGATCAGGTTCTCCATGCTCATCCACTTCCTCTTCAACTTGAGGTAGTTCTTGAAATCTGTGAATCCTGGCGGAAGCTTCTCGATCATACAAGCAACCTGATAGGTTTCACACAGCCTCATGCCCTCGGCATGAATCTCATGGAGAAGGTTATGCACCTCGTCAACTCGTTCCATCAGGGGACGAGAATCCACCAACTTGTAGTTCTCGAATTTTGCCACAGCATTCTTCTGGGATCCAGCATCTTCTGAACGATACTTCTTATCCAGAGAGTCCCACAGTTCCTTAGACGTGGCAGCGTTACTGAACACGTTGAACAACTGGTCAACCAGACGACTCTGGATGTACCCCTTACACAGAAAGTCACCGTGTCTCCACGCATCAACACTTGCAAGTGCCCGGAAACCAGTGTTGTCCGCTGGGAGGGAAGGACAGTCCTCACGGATGTACTTTTCCAGATTGAGCGTGGTCAGATAGAAATGCATCTTCTTTTGCCACATCTTGAAGGATCTTCCATCGAACTTATCAGGAAGCATTCCAGCAGAGTTTGCAGATGGCATCTGCACTGGTGGAAACTGAGCAGTGGTTGCGGTTACAGTTTCAGACTGTGTGCAACGGGAATTGCAACAGTCACAGGCGGTTGATTCCCAAACTGCACTTGAGCAGTAGGCGTCTCAGAAGATTCAGCCCGGAGGGTAACGTTAGCCGCAGCATCAACATTGACATTGGTGTTTTCGTTTTCGTTTTCCATTTCTGAAAAACCAAGAAAAACAAAGAAAACAAAAAATTTGTTAGACGGTTTAGTGTATGAACACAAATAAATCAGAAAGCTTTCGATAATAATTAGAATCGCAATTCAGAAACTATTATCGAAAAACAGAGATGTTTAAACGTTCGCAAACGCTAAACGATTATATCCCGACAGAAACCAATCAGTGAGAATGTGTTGAAACGATCGCGATACAAGGTTTCTGTTAAAAACGTTTATATTATCGCAATCCAATCCGTGAGGATTGTCTTAGAGTTAAGATTGTAGGACCAGAATTTGGCCCACTACGTGATTGGAGATGAATCGCGATAAGAAAGACGTTAAGGGAAGAGATCAGAGACGAGAGTGGAGTCGAGATACGAAATCTCTTTCCTTAACTCTAAGAATCTCCCGCAGTGTGACATGTTTATGAAATTCCGAGTCCCAGGATAAAACCACTAACAATCGAGTTCGCAAACACTCGAACAACGATTCCAGCGAACCGATTACTACGATACTCTCGACGAAAACTTACTGGTAAACAGAGAGAGATTGTTGATAGAATTTTGATAAAACTTTTGAATGTTTCTGTGATTTTTTTGGTGTGTCATAACGTAAGGAGAAAGGAAGAAGACGACTTCCTTTTAAAACTGACGGAGAGGCAGTTTTAAAACCGTAGAGAAGTTTTCTTCGGTTGGTTTTAAAAACTGACTCCGGTTTAGCGAAACCGCAGAGGTTGGTTTTAAAAACTGCCGCCGGTTTAGCGAAACCAGAGCCCGGCCCGGGTCGGTCGGTCGCGCGTGTGGGGATTCCCCTCCTCTCTTTCATTGGTATATAACATTTATTATGTTTTGAATAAAGGTATATGTGTAGCTCCTTATATACCACTTGAAAAATTCTCAAATTTTAGATGTGGGATATTTTACATGTCACTCAGTTAAACCAAAAGACTTTTCTCATTTACTTTTCTACCAAATTTGGATTAGACAAATGTCCGATACAAAGCCTATTTGTTTAACCAATAAATTGGTTCCAACACAAAAGCCTACCACTGTAAATCCCTATCACGGAGCTAGTGATTAGTAGACGTAACTTAATAATATAAATACAAATGCGTTTAGTGATTATTATTTCTCACCTTCCAACTTTAATTTGATGAATGAACATTTATTGCAAAACTAGTCGGTTGAATCAGCTTGGTGTACAAACATATGTCAGTTTTGTAGAGTGGAAACTTGAAAGTAATCAAAAGCATTTTTACTATACCGCAAAACCAAACTCACGTACGTCTATAAATTGTCTACCCAACAACATAGAAAACCTCAAGAAAACAAAAGTAAAATATGTATCTTACAATCATATTCCTCTTCATCAGCTCCATTCTTTTTTCTCTCTTATTCCCTCTTAAGAAACACTTATCACATTTCTCGTATCCCAAACTCCCTCCGGGAAAGATCGGCTTTCCCTTGGTCGGAGAGAGTTTCTCTTTCCTCTCTGCCGGCCGTAAAGGCCATCAAGAGAAGTTCATCACCGACCGAGTTAGTCGCTTCTCCTCAGATGTCTTCAAGACCCACATCTTTGGGTCTCCCACTGCGGTGGTTACTGGTGCTTCCGGTAACAAGTTTCTATTCACCAACGAGAACAAGCTCGTGGTCTCGTGGTGGCCGGATTCCGTGAATAAGATCTTCCCTTCTTCAATGGAGACGAGTTCCAAGGAGGAGGCCAAAAAGATGAGGACGCTTCTTTTGCCGTTCTTGAAGCCGGAGGGTTTGAGGAGTTATGTAGGTGTTATGGATGAGATTGCTCGTAGACATTTTGAGACGGAATGGGCCAATCAAGATCAACTTATTGTCTTACCTCTTACCAAAAAGTATGTAATGTGCATCCCATCTTCTTTTATATAATAAGATTTGTGATGCCTCTTGCATATGTGTTTTTGTGCGTAAATATTTTTAACTATATCTCTATTTTATCAAATTAAACTATCTTTTTTTTGTTTTAAACCCAGTTTTTATATTTGTGGATGCAAGGATATGGAAAGTGAAAATATTAGAGTTTTCTTTTTTTAAATGTTAAATACAATTGATAATACAGAAATTGACAATAAAATCTCAAGCAGGTTCACGTTTTCCATAGCATGCCGTTTGTTTCTGAGCATGGACGACCCGGAAAGAGTAAGGAAACTAGAAGAACCATTCAATACGGTGGCCATAGGTGTCTTCTCAATCCCAATAAACTTTCCAGGAACACGGTTTAACCGAGCCATCAAGGCGTCTAGGTTACTCAGAAAAGAGGTTTCCGCGATCATGAGGAAAAGGAAAGAAGAGGTGAAGGCCGGGAAAGTATTAGCAGAACAAGACATTCTATCTCATATGTTAATGAATATAGGAGAGACCAAAGACGATCATGTTGCGGATAAGATTATTGGATTGTTAATCGGAGGATATGACACAGCAAGTATCGTGTGTACTTTCATTGTTAGCTTCCTTGCTGACTTCCCTGACGTCTACAAACGTGTGCTACACGGTACGCGTCTCCCTCTACATCTTGTGTTATTTCTTTAGAATACATTAATAAGTTTAGGTGCAATGCTTTTCATTTTGGACTTTCCTTCACGACAGCTTATTCAATTGTCAAAGTAAACAACTAAACATATTTTATGACCTTTCTTTAGGATAATGTATCGTGGGTTTATATATAGTTGTATATCATTGAGTGGAGTTTAGAAGATATTGATAAACCAATTTTACAACGAAACGTATCTGATGATTTTGTCCCCGATAATGAATCGTTGATAGATATAGTTAAACCATATTCTTGTCATTGATCAATACTCAATAGTGCATGACTTTGACCCTGCACAAAATATATACAACATACTCCCTCCTATTTATAATAAATGCCATGTTAGACCAAATTTTTTTTTTTCATTTTATAATTTCAATGTAAATTTGTAATATAATATATATAAATTTTACTGATTTAAAAAATAAATAAATTTAATAAAAGTCTAAAATTCAATATGTTATAAGTTGTGTAATTATAAATGTTAAATTGTTTTTAAATTCGTGTGAAATGTGTATAAACGACATTTATACTTAAACGGATGGAGTATATCATCAAAATAGTTTCACCTATTTTTATTTTTGACATTAATGATTAACTGAAATTAGGAGTTTGAAGCTTTATGTTTATGAGAGCTAGTATAAATTCTGTGAGTTAAGTTTATATATATTTACAAGAAAAGCAAAAACAAAATCTCAAACTGAGCGTGTGCAGAGCAACAAGAGATACTAACGGAAAAGGAAGGAAACGAAGGATTAAGGTGGGAGGACATTGAGAAAATGAGATATTCATGGAATGTTGCATGTGAAGTAATGAGGATTGTTCCTCCTCTTTCTGGCACATTTCGTGAGGCCATCGAGCACTTTTCTTTTAAGGGTTTTTACATCCCCAAAGGATGGAAGGTACGTAAGCTTAATCCAAACCTTTTAAATAGATATACAAACATATATCATTCTCATAATTATGCTTATGCACTAATTCATATATGTTGTGATAAAACATAGTTATATTGGAGTGCCACCGCGACACATAAAAATCCAGACTACTTTCCGGAACCCGAGAGATTTGAGCCAAATCGATTTGAAGGAAGTGGTCCGAAGCCATACACATATGTTCCATTTGGAGGAGGACCTAGGATGTGTCCAGGGAGAGAGTATGCTCGTCTTGAGATTCTTATATTTATGCACCATCTTGTTACGAGATATAAGTGGGAAAAAGTGTTTCCAAAAGAAAATAAAATAGTGGTTGATCCCTTACCATTACCAGCCAAGGGTCTCCCTGTTAGAATTTCTCCTCAATCTTGAGTCAAAGTTTGAAGCTGAGGGATCACTGCTTATAGCTACATTAATAATGTAATCACTTATTTATGAATTAAAAGTGTCTTGATATAAAGTCGTCATTGTAGTTGTTGAATCATGTTCTTCACAATCGAGAGTGTATTACTACATTAATTGATGAGAATAAGAACGCTAAACGAAACGTGTAATTTATATGTTCACAAAAATACCAATGAATGTCGAATTTTGATCTTGGTTCGTAACCTCAGCACATAATATCGGTCGGTGTCAGTCGATCTCCCAACAATAACTTGAAGACTTAGCCTACGAGGTCTTAGGAGCAATAAATAAGTTTTCCATATGTCTTTATATTAGTGGGGGTATCTGACAGTAGAAATTAAGATTTTAGTGGTTTGGCATAAAGTTTTGAGTCCGATGCAAAACATTTTGCTAGTTGAACGTCATAGTACTACCTTAATTTTCCACGACAATGTATGACACCATGATAGAAAATTGGTTTTAAGCAACAAAGTTGCATGATGTGTATTCTTCTGAGCTTTGTATTCATTCTTAGGGTGCCTTCGTTTAGTATCCAACAATATAACAATGCTGGTTTATCAATCTAAATTTTGCACATAGAGCTTAAACAATATTTGCCTTCTGAATTGAATAATATTTGCTACTTGGGTTCTTCCATTTGCTTGCCAATAACTGTCATCAATCTATAGCTTTGTTATGACAATTTCATATGGTATAAAATCCAATCAATAAGATGTGTGAGGGTTGTGGCCATTGATAAGATTGATCCAAGTGGACTCTTCTTCACTAGAAGAAAAACTCCAAAAATCCTCCTCAAGTCTCAAACACCAATCATACACTCTTCGAATCAGAATTCAAAGATCCTGGCTTTCATGCTGTTGTGTTCACAGGATATCTAGATGAACATTGATACAGTTAATTGCGTAAACCGGACCGAGGAAAGTATACATAAAACACACATATTTTCTATGCCAAAAGAGACTATAATGCGGAAAAAAAAGACTCAATCTAGCTAACTTGTTGTTGAGAAACAAGAACAAGAAGTCCCTGTGGACCAACCAAAATCTCACTAAGGAAACTCACAAGCCCAAACCAGACCACAGGAGTGACATCGACCCCAGCAAGTGGAGGAATCACTTTCCTGGTCTGAACAAGGATTGGTTCGGTCGGAGCGTAAGCTAATACATAAGGGAACTTATCAACAGGAAGTTTTGGATACCAAGACATAACAATCCTCACAATGAAGAGAAACCCAAAAGCTGATAACGCCGGACCTAAGATACCAATTGCAAGCTTGGCGGTTCCTGGATCCAAATCTGCAAGATACATGTTATGCAAAACCTCGGAAATAGCTTCTTTTGAGACCAAACCAGTGTTGGAACAGAGGCTTGTTGTTGTGTGGCTTAAGGACGCTGAAACCACGGGAAGATATGGAGATCGATTTCGAAGATTAGGAAACCCACGTCGAGATTTCGCCTGAAATCATCAAATAGAGAGGATGTTAGAGATAACAAGGTCATGATTGATAAGTGGATGAATAAAATGTTCGACTCACAGGAAGAAACGCCGGCGAGAAAGAGACGAGCCCGGAGGCTATGGATGTCATCTCTGCCTTTGTGAAACAAACAAACAAAATGTGGATTTTCGTGGTTAGGAATTACAAGTCACAAAAATCTGGTTTTTCTCGAGGATGATCTTGATAATGCAAATGTGCTGACGTGGTAGATGGAATATCAGTATATATTGGATTTTCAAAAAATAATTAAATGTTACATTTTGTTTTTGGTTATCTGAATTTTAATTATAAACTTGGAATTACATATTTGAAGAGATTCACTATCAAAATTAATTTTTAATCACTTACTATACCAAGGATAAAGTAGATGTCCGAAATGTCAAGTTCACGATCATGGTGCTCAATACTTGAGATTTCTCGCAATACACGCTCCCATCACCTATTTCTCTTTGACCGATCAGGCCATTATAGTATCCTTTGACAAACTAGTGGCACCAAAAAATGAGAAGAAACGACTAGAACCCATTAAGTTGCATGTTTTTAACCCATTAAAAATTTTGAAGTAGTTTGAGCTCATCTTGACGGGATGTGTTCTCAACACGGAGGTGTATGTTTATCGAGTCCAAGCCCTCTTGACTTTTCTTCGGCCGACATGGAAGTGCGAACATCAGTTCCAAGGCCTAGATCTTGAAAGAAAAATATTCTTTTTCAAGTTTCAAGAGGAGTATGATCTCTTTAAGATCCTCGACAAATGACCATACCATTTCAATGGATGGATGAATGCTCTTAAATGATGGGTTCAAACTAAAAGAGGCGATTTCCTCTTCACGATTCCTTTTTGGGTCAAGATTATGGACTTTCCATTCACTGCTACTACGAGGATGGTGTGAAATAGATTGGAAAGAAGTTCGGTGAATTGGTGGCGTGGGAAGTTAAGCCATAACCAAAACCATGACAAACAATATTGCCATGAATGAATTTTACGTTTATATCTTTAGTTTATTTATGATATTTTGATAAATTCAAATGAAAGAAGTTAGTTTTCAAAATTTTAAAAACATAGGTTAGTTTTCAAATTACACAAAATTTTGGGAATGTTTGTACAAATTTCCTTCAAATTTTATTGTTACGTAGTTTTTGAAAAATAAAAGATTTTATTATTATACATCCCCTCTTTTAAATTTCATTTCTAAAATCGAGGATAAGCAACGCCATTGTTTTTATTTAAATGAGAAAGTTGTGGTCCAATCAATTAAATAGACTCAAGGCCGACCCAATGATTTGTAACCCAAAATAGTTACAATAAACGCGTGAACATGAACAATTGTAATCGTCATCCCCAATCATTCGTCAGGTAAGGATCATTCGATTTGAGATTGTGTTTGCTTGGTTTCTTTTACTTTTACTTTTAGCAATTCGTTACCGATTGATTTTCGTTAGTAATTTTCAAAACGTTGTTGCTATACCTGATTGAAGTTAGGGCAATGGTAAAATGTCAATCCAAAGTAAAGCTTGCTCAACATTCCACTTTAGTTATTCATAGTCATGGAACCTTAGAATCATATATATAATTAGGGAGTCCTCTCTTCATCTAAGGTATCCACATAGGCAAATCATTTTTTTACAATTAATTTTAATTTTAAGTGTCATTTAATTCATGTTTATGTATATTTATTCTTGCTTATAGGTAAAAAAAAATCTAATTAAATATAAAATACGAAAATAAGTCAATAAATAGCTAAAAGTAGTACATGTAAAATTAATGGATTTTATAATAACAATATTCAGTTTCAAAAATTGGAAATATGTACATTAAATATACATATACGAAAAAATGAATAAAAATATAAACAACATCAAAGAATCAAATAAAACAAATCTAAATAATTTGAATGTCAAACGATTGTTAAGATGTTGTTGATCTAAAGAGAAATAATATATATTGTTTCACTACAAAGATATTGAACCATCTCACTAAAGATGATGTCGTTTATGTATATTTATTGTTACTAATAACTACTACACTTTTTAATTAAATTAAAAAAACGAAAAAATCAGTAAATATATGTAGAGTTTAAACAAGTAAAATAAATATAATGTTAAATTCTAAACAACAGGTTGACATTCTTGCTTAAAAGTTTTTATATACATAATCAGTTTAAGAAATTGGAAATATGTAAAATAAATATACATATAAGAACAAATGGATAAAATTATAAACGGCATCAAAGAATCAAAGAAAAAAAACCTAAATAATTTCAGTGTCAAACAATTGTTAAGGAGTTGTCAATCTACAAAAAAATATATATTATTTCACTAAAAAGCTACTAAACCATCTTAGTAAAGATGAGATAATAAGATGAAAATTTGGAATATACAATTTTTTCATTATGTTATATTTGAATTTTATGAAAGGATGAAAGACAAATTTGAAAGTGTTATAATACCATTATTTGAAAGATAAGAGGTATACACTTTAAATGGTAAAATCAAAAAAAATTCGTTAAGTTAATAAAATTGTAAAACTCATTTATCACGCGAACGATGTTTTAGGATTATTTGGGTATTTTATTTTCTAAACTAAAAATACAATAATGAATATATATCATTTATAATAAAATTCATTAGAAAATAATCAAAACATTATGAGTTTACATATAAGAGCAATGAATAAAAATGTAAATAAATGACATGAGATATAATCAAATAAAAATAGATTAAATGATTCAATTATTAAGGCATGATAATTGAGCTTCCGCCGATTGCTATGAGGTTGAAGGTTTAATGAGAAATAGGATATATGATTTCACCAAAGGATATTAAAAAAATTCAGGAGAAAGTAAAGTAAAAATTTGGAATATAAGATTTGTCCAAAATAAAAAAAATAAAAAAAGAATTTATTCAATATATTTGAGTTTTTGGAAGTATAAAAGAAAAAATTGAAAACGTTGCAATACCATAATTTAAAATAAATAAATAATCTTGAGTTTTTATATATATAAATTTAAAAAATGAATGGTCGTGTTATTCATGAAATATACAACAAAATATAGGGAGAATGACATATGATTTTTATGTAAAAGTGTACGCAGTTATACACCATGATCCAAAAGAATTATCTATTTGATAATTCAATAATTGAATCAATGCTTTTAACACTAAAATGTAGGAAAAAATATTTTTAAAGTGTTTAAGAAAAAGTAAATATATTATTATGCATGTTACGCAATTATGGTTAATATATGTTTAAAGATTAGATAGAAGAAACTAAAAATAAAATAATAAGTTTTTAGAAACTAAAAATTATTTATTTAAAATCAAATGCCAAACTAGAAGAATTTAAAATAAAAAAAATTCACACTCAAATTAATGATTGAACATATGATATTATAATATGTTAATGAATGTAAAAGATATATACTAACATAAATACTTTGCAGTACACGTTATATAAGATAAGAAAATAACATAAAAACATCAAAAGAAACAAAACTCGCCCAATGGGCGAGTCCAACCCTAGTTTAACTAAGTTAGGCATTAGTATATAAGCTATTGTGTTCATGAGTCGCATTTAGAGGGGTTATTGGTTTGTGTATTTTAATGGATTTTAAAATCCATTTGGATTTTAGAAATCTGAGATGAATCCATGGATTTTAAAATCCATAATAATAGATAACGTGGATTTCAAAATCAAATAAAATGGATTTACAAATCAACTAAATGGATTTCATTGACTAACCAATAAAGTAATATCAACATCTAACTCATTATTTTCATGTGATATATGTCTTTCTCGTTCTTCAAGGATTTCTTGTTCTCCCGTATTTGTTGAATCCATGTTTGAGTATACTTTTAACAAATAAAAGTTAACCCATCAAAAACGAACACTAACACATACACCTTTGTATCTTTATATATATTATTTACGATGATTAGTATATGATTTCACAATAATATTCACTAAAATCCTTATTGTGAAGAATCATAGAGAAATTGATCACGTGAATAGCAAGAAAAATGAAAAAGCCTATAAAAAGAAAGAAGCAAGAAAAACATATATAAGATGATGAAGAAGAGACGAAAAGTACATACGTGACACAATTTTTCTATTATTTTGTTTGATGGTGTTTTATTTATTGGTTTGATTATTTTAGTTGATTTGTGGATTTATAAATCTGTGTTATTTGATTTGCAAATCTTATAAAATTTAGAAATCTTTGTAAATCCGAAGGTTTCCCCTCGGATTTGATCCTTTGTATTTTTGACATGAATTCCTTTCAAATCCATTAAAATCCTAAGTGAAATAAAATCCATAAGTAAATCCGTAAGATTGAATAACACGTGATTTTAATTAGGATTTATAAATCATAGAACCAATAACACCGGATTTTAATATGGATTTTAAAATCATAGAACCAATAACACTAGATTTTGTTTGGATTTCCAAATCCATTAAAATCCATAAACCAATAACCCCCTCTTAGAGCTGTCAATTGGTCTTTCAGACCATGGACTAGCCCAGTCCAAATGAATTTGGACAGGTTATGGTCATGCCCAAATAGATAATGGTCCAATTGGGCTTAAGACCAATTTGGCCCACAGCCCAAATGGGCAAAACCATATGGACAATGGACGAATCATGGGATTAAAATACCTTCTTTATATTTTTTCCAATTTGAAAAATATTTTTATTTTTATATTTTTAAACTAATTCTTTTATATACAAAAAACGTAATGATTCTAATTTAAATTTAAATTACATATTATTATAAATAATTATTAAATTCGTAATTATTATTATTAATAATATTTACTTTTAATTTATCATAAATATTTATTGATTTAAAATTTAAAATTATTATTAAATTTAAAATTTAAAATTATTATTAAATTTATTATTAAATTTATTATTTTAATTTATCATAAATATTTATTGATTTAAAGTTTATCTTAACAAATTTAAATAAAGGAACTTTTCTTGGTAAGATAGCTGAGTTCTGGCATGAGATCACACTTCGGCAAGGAGTGGGGCGTTTTTTGAAGAGGAAGTCTAAGTGGTTTAAAAACAGCAAGTAAGAAACCCTAGTCCCTAGCTAAATCGTGATTTTACTTTTGGTTTTACTAGTTTTTTGTGCATATCTGAATGAGGATATATTTGTGTGTTTTTGTAGTTTCGTGGCAGAGTTTGAAGAGATTTGGAACCATTATGGGTGGGAAAGGACACATGGTGCGGCTGAAAAAGTCATGAGTAAGCTGGCCAGAGCCTACGATGAAGCAGATGGGGTTAGTTTCGAGGATTTCGCCATGCCATGGGTCTTTGACGAAAAGTATTGGAAGAGAAAGAAGATGATGGAAGAGGAGGAATAGAAGAAGAGGGTAGCGAGTGAAAGGGCGAGAGAGAAGAACAAGGTTGAGGCAAGAGTGAAGCGTATGGTGCTGAAAACCGGAGGGAAGAAGAATGCACGTGACAAGGCTACTAATCCAAATCCGCATAAGCCAAAATCCGTTGGTGGCTCTCGCCGTTAATGTCTCCGTCTGGGTTTGTTTGTTCGCCGTTAATTCAAGAATCAAAATTAATTCTCAATCACTTAAGTAGATTTGAGATATGTCAAGTTCATTTTCATGGTGTTCAATACTTGAGATTTCTGGCGATACAAACTCCCCTCACCTATTTATCCTTCACCGATACGGCCATTATGGTATCCTTTAACAAATTGGTGGCACCAAAAGATGAGAAAAAGCGACTAGAACCCATTATGATGCATATCTTTGACCCACTAAAGATTTTGAAGTAGTTTGAGCTCACCTTGGATGGGTGTGAATCCCATTTTAAGAGACCATTTCTTCTACGATTTTTTTTTTGTCAAGATTTAGGGACTATCCATTCACTGCTATGAGGTTGGCGTGAAGGAGAATGGAATGAATCTAGGTGAATTAGTGGCGTGGGAAGTTAAGCCATAACCAAAAGTCCATATAGTTGTCGAGTATGAACTTCTCCTAGTTTTCGAGAGATCTCGTATTTCAGAATATTGATATAATTACCGCGAATTGAATTACGTCTACGAAAATTTATACTGACTTTGCAAAAGATTTTGTATAACCCATGAAAACAATATTGTAATGAATGGTTATTGTACGTTTATATCTTTAATTTGTTTATGGTAGTTTTATTTTTATAAATTCAAATGAAAGAAGTTAGTTTTCAAAATATACAAAATTTTGGCAATATTTGTACAAATTTCTTCCAAAATTAATTGTTTTGTAGTCTTCAAAAAATAAAAAGTTAATTATTATACATCCCCTCTTTTAAACTTCATTTTTAAAATCAAGGATAAACAAAACCGTCGTTTTTATTTAAATAAGTAATAAGTTGTGGCCCAAACAATTAAATAACTTCAAGGTCGTTCCAATGATTTGTGACCCAATTTAGTTTCAGTAAACGCGTGAACATGAACAATTGTCATTGTTGTCTCCAATCTTCTTAAATGATGGGTTCAAACTAAAAGAGGCGATTTCCTCTCCACGATTCCTTTTTGGGTCAAGATTATGGACTTTCCATTCACTGCTACTACGAGGATGGTGTGAAATATATTGGAAAGAAGTTCGGTGAATTGGTGGCGTGGGAAGTTAAGCCATAACCAAAACCATGACAAACAATATTGCCATGAATGAATTTTACGTTTATATCTTTAGTTTATTTATGATATTTTGATAAATTCAAATGAAAGAAGTTAGTTTTCAAAATTTTAAAAACATAGGTTAGTTTTCAAATTACACAAAATTTTGGGAATGTTTGTACAAATTTCCTTCAAATTTTATTGTTACGTAGTCTTTGAAAAATAAAAGATTTTATTATTATACATCCCCTCTTTTAAATTTCATTTCTAAAATCGAGGATAAGCAACGCCATTGTTTTTATTTAAATGAGTAAGTTGTGGTCCAATCAATTAAATAGACTCAAGGCCGACCCAATGATTTGTAACCCAAAATAGCTACAATAAACGCGTGAACATGAACAATTGTAATCGTCATCCCCAATCATTCGTCAGGTAAGGATCATTCGATTTGAGATTGTGTTTGCTTGGTTTCTTTTACTTTTACTTTTAGCAATTCGTTACCGATTGATTTTCGTTAGTAATTTTCAAAATGCCGTTGCTATACCTGATTGAAGTTAGGGCAATGGTAAAATGTCAATCCAAAGTAAAGCTTGCTCAACATTCTACTTTAGTTATTCATAGTCATGGAACCTTAGAATCATATATATAATTAGGGAGTCCTCTCTTCATCTACGGTGACCACATAGGCAAATCATTTTTTTACAATTAATTTTAATTTTAAGTGTCATTTAATTCATGTTTATGTATATTTATTCTTGCTTATAGGTAAAAAAAATCTAATTAAATATAAAATACGAAAATAAGTCAATAAATATCTAAAAGTAGTACATGTAAAATTAATGGATTTTATAATAACAATATTCAGTTTCAAAAATTGGAAATATGTACATTAAATATACATATAAGAAAAAATGAATAAAAATATAAACAACATCAAAGAATCAAATAAAACAAATCTAAATAATTTGAATGTCAAACGATTGTTAAGATCTTGTTGATCTAAAGAGAAATAATATATATTGTTTCACTACAAAGATATTGAATCATCTCACTAAAGATGATGTCGTTTATGTATATTTATTGTTACTAATAACTACTACACTTTTTAATTAAACTAAAAAAACGAAAAAATCAGTAAATATATGTAGAGTTTAAACAAGTAAAATAAATATAATGTTAAATTCTAAACAACAGGTTGACATTCTTGCTTAAAAGTTTTTATATACATAATCAGTTTAAGAAATTGGAAATATGTAAAATAAATATACATATAAGAACAAATGGATAAAATTATAAACGGCATCAAAGAATCAAAGAAAAAAAACCTAAATAATTTCAGTGTCAAACAATTTTAAGGAGTTGTCAATCTACAAAAAAAAATATAGTATTTCACTAAAAAGCTACTAAACCATCTTAGTAAAGATGAGATAATAAGATGAAAATTTGGAATATACAATTTTTTCATTATGTTATATTTGAATTTTATGAAAGGATGAAAGACAAATTTGAAAGTGTTATAATACCATTATTTGAAAGATAAGAGGTATACACTTTAAATGGTAAAATCAAAAAAAATTCGTTAAGTTAATAAAATTGTAAAACTCATTTATCACGCGAACGATGTTTTAGGATTATTTGGGTATTTTATTTTCTAAACTAAAAATACAATAATGAATATATATCATTTATAATAAAATTCATTAGAAAATAATCAAAACATTATGAGTTTACATATAAGAGCAATGAATAAAAATGTAAATAAATGACATGAGATATAATCAAATAAAAATAGATTAAATGATTCAATTATTAAGACATTATAATTGAGCTTCCGCCGATTGCTATGAGGTTGAAGGTTTAACGAGAAATAGGATATATGATTTCACCAAAGGATATTAAAAAAATTTAGGAGAAAGTAAAGTAAAAATTTGGAATATAAGATTTGTCCAAACTAAAAAAAATAAAAAAAAAATTATTCAATATATTTGAGTTTTTGGAAGTATAAAAGAAAAAATTGAAAACGTTGCAATACCATAATTTAAAATAAATAAATAATCTTGAGTTTTTATATATATAAATTTAAAAAATGAATGGTCGTGTTATTCATGAAATATACAACAAAATATAGGGAGAATGACATATGATTTTTATGTAAAAGTGTACGCAGTTATACACCATGATCCAAAAAAATTATCTATTTGATAATTCAATAATTGAATCAATGCTTTTAACACTAAAATGTAGGAAAAAATATTTTTAAAGTGTTTAAGAAAAAGTAAATATATTATTATGCATGTTACGCGATTATGGTTAAAATATATTTAAAGATTAGATAGAAGAAACTAAAAATAAAATAATAAGTTTTTAGAAACTAAAAATTATTTATTTAAAATCAAATGCCAAACTAGAAGAATTAAAAAAAAAAAAAATTCACACTCAAATTAATGATTGAACGTATGATATTATAATATGTTAATGAATGTAAAAGATATATACTAACATAAATACTTTGCAGTACACGTTATATAAGATAAGAAAATAACATAAGAACATCAAAAGAAACAAAACTCGCCCAACGGGCGAGTCCAACCCTAGTTTAACTAAGTTTGGCACTGGTATATAAGCTGTTGTGTTCATGAGTCGCATTTAGAGCTGTCAATTGGTCTTTCAGACCATGGACTAGCCTAGTCCAAATGAATTTGGACAGGTTAAGGTCATGCCCAAATAGATAATGGTCCAATTGGGCTTAAGACCAATTTGGCCCACAGCCCAAATGGGCAAAACCATATGGACAATGGACGAATCATGGGATTAAAATACCTTCTTTATATTTTTTCCAATTTGAAAAATATTTTTATTTTTATATTTTTAAACTAATTCTTGTATATACAAAAAACGTAATGATTCTAATTTAAATTTAAATTACATATTATTATAAATAATTATTAAATTCGTAATTATTATTATTAATAATATTTTCTTTTAATTTATCATAAATATTTATTGATTTAAAATTTAAAATTATTATTAAATTTAAAATTTAAAATTATTATTAAATTTAAAATTTAAATTTATTATTAAATTTATTATTTTAATTTATCATAAATATTTATTGATTTAAAGTTTATCTTAACAAATTTAAATAAGGGAACTTTTCTTGGTAAGATAGCTGAGTTCTGGCATGAGATCACACTTCGGCAAGGAGTGAGGCGTTTTTTGAAGAGGAAGTCTAAGTGGTTTAAAAACAGCAAGTAAAAAACCCTAGTCCCTAGCTAAATCGTGATTTTCCTTTTGGTTTTACTAGTTTTTTGTGCATATCTGAATGAGGATATATTTGTGTGTTTTTGTAGTTTCGTGGCAGAGTTTGAAGAGATTTGGAACCATTATGGGTGGGAAAGGACACATGGTGCGGCTGAAAAAGTCATGAGTAAGCTGGCCAGAGCCTACGATGAAGCAGATGGGGTCAGTTTCGAGGATTTCGCCATGCCATGGGTCTTTGACGAAAAGTATTGGAAGAGAAAGAAGATGATGGAAGAGGAGGAATAGAAGAAGAGGGTAGCGAGTGAAAGGGCGAGAGAGAAGAACAAGGTTGAGGCAAGAGTGAAGCGTATGGTGCTGAAAACCGGAGGGAAGAAGAATGCACGTGACAAGGCTACTAATCCAAATCCGCATAAGCCAAAATCCGTTGGTGGCTCTCGCCGTTAATGTCTCTGTCTGGGTTTGTTTGTTCGCCGTTAATTCAAGAATCAAAATTAATTCTCAATCACTTAAGTAGATTTGAGATATGTCAAGTTCATTTTCATGGTGTTCAATACTTGAGATTTCTGGCGATACAAACTCCCCTCACCTATTTATCCTTCACCGATACGGCCATTATGGTATCCTTTAACAAATTGGTGGCACCAAAAGATGAGAAAAAGCGACTAGAACCCATTAAGATGCATATCTTTGACCCACTAAAGATTTTGAAGTAGTTTGAGCTCACCTTGGATGGGTGTGAATCCCATTTTAAGAGACCATTTCTTCTACGATTTTTTTTTTGTCAAGATTTAGGGACTATCCATTCACTGCTATGAGGTTGGCGTGAAGGAGAATGGAATGAATCTAGGTGAATTAGTGGCGTGGGAAGTTAAGCCATAACCAAAAGTCCATATAGTTGTCGAGTATGAACTTCTCCTAGTTTTCGAGAGATCTCGTATTTCAGAATATTGATATAATTACCGCGAATTGAATTACGTCTACGAAAATTTATACTGACTTTGCAAAAGATTTTGTATAACCCATGAAAACAATATTGTCATGAATGGTTATTGTACGTTTATATCTTTAATTTGTTTATGGTAGTTTTATTTTTATAAATTCAAATGAAAGAAGTTAGTTTTCAAAATATACAAAATTTTGGCAATATTTGTACAAATTTCTTCCAAAATTAATTGTTTTGTAGTCTTCAAAAAATAAAAAGTTAATTATTATACATCCCCTCTTTTAAACTTCATTTTTAAAATCAAGGATAAACAAAACCGTCGTTTTTATTTAAATAAGTAATAAGTTGTGGCCCAAACAATTAAATAAATTCAAGGTCGTTCCAATGATTTGTGACCCAATTTAGTTTCAGTAAACGCGTGAACATGAACAATTGTCATTGTTGTCTCCAATCTTTATAATCTTTCAAAACCTAATTTCTGAAAGTAAACCCCTTTGAAAATAATTCTCACCTTCTAGGTTATTGGTGTGTGCCTCCAGTACTTCCATTACCACCACCTGGTGGAGTCGTGGCTTTCTAATTTCTGCCTAGCGGAGGTTTTACTATCACTCTCCCACCCCAACAAGGTTTTGGGTTTTGGGTTAACTTTGATCGATCACGTGACTATCCCTAGATGGCAATAAGCATTGATCAATCAAACGGTGTGCAAAATATATCTTAAACATCGTGGTATTATAGTAGATTCTCAATGTCAATGTTGCAACTTAGAGGATGAAACATTAGATCATTCTCTTTTTTGGATGTGGTTATGCGCAAGTTATTTGGCAAAGTTATCATGTTATGAATACCTTCAGTTTGAATTTGATAGCTAAATTCATGTCATTATAGATCATCATAACAATCAGAGTTTAACGGATTTGATGAGACAACTTCCTTTATGGATCTTCTAGCAAATTTGGAAAAGTAGAAATACTCTTCTCTTTAAAAAAAAAACAAAGCTCCGATTAGAAACAAGATATTCTTAAAGGAGATGCATAAACGAATGAGTGGATTTTTTTTATTGCCAATCGTCAATATCCAACACAAGACCACAAAATCCAATGAACTCATCTGCTATTGTTCTTTAGAAACGATCACAAGAAGGATTTGTAAAATGCGATTACGACTGTCGTTTCAATAATGATGGATCATATGCAATTCGTTTCTTGGTATCTTTTTTACATTGTGACTATCTTCTTTCTAATGAATGAATGAAAAGTGTTATTGTTAAAATAAAAATAAAAAGAATGGATTGGAAATGATAAATTTCATTTCTCTTGGGACTCGAAAAGAAGCGATACTTGGGACTCGAAAAGGTAATCAAAATATTATCTTATTTCTCTTTCTTTTCACCTTCTAGTTTCGCGTTACTCCCAATGAGTTTCTAGGCTGTAACATTTATTCTCAAAACCCTAGTTTCTTAATTGACTCTTCCCCTTCCTTGATGGCTTCTTTTTCACTGTCCATTCTCCATCTTTAGGGTTTTTTACAGGTCCAATTGGCGTCTGTTATGGCTGTTTTACCAACCAATCGCAAGCGCAAAGCCAAATCCCTTAACTTGGAGGTTTCCAAGAAACGTAGAGTATCCTCTCCGGGAAACCCAGTCTCTTCTTCTGCCATTGAGTGCAGAGAATTTCTTGGATTCAAATCATTGGTTCGTATTCATTGGATATCATGGTTTGATCTGTTACTGAAAGTTGGTTTATTGATTTGATTTGATCAAGGTTTCTTATGAACCATTTGTACGGCTTAACGAGGAGGAAAGAGCTGAAGTCGAAGATGCCTTCTCTAAGAGTAAAAGGTACTTGACAACTCTCAATGTGATTGACTGTTTTAGGAACTTAACTAATCATTGCACTCATCTTTCTTAGTACGAGCGTCTTGGTTTTGCATGAAAGCTCCAACATTGATATCAACGGAACAGCTTTAGGATGCTTAAAACCGACTATGTGTCTTAACGACCAGGTACTTCTTCACATTTCAAATTAGTAGTCATGGTGCTATTTCTGTTTTTTGCATTGTTAAATGCTTTGCTCTGTTTATAGGTCGTCAATTTCTATCTTGAATTGCTTAAAGACAGACAAACCAGAGATCCCCAAAAGTACTTCAATTGTCACTTCTTCAATACCTTCTTTTACACTAGGGTATGTCCCATGAATACTAGTGAAAATTATTAATGTTATTGATGTTTACAGGCTTATGATTCTTCTAATTATATTTGTCCAGCTAGTAGGCAATTCTGGTTCTAGTTACAATTACCAAGCTCTCAAGAGATGGACTACCAAGAAAAAGCTGGGATATCATCTTATTGACTGTGACATAGTGAGCTTTCTCCATAACCTCAATTTTTGGTTTCCTTTTGTAAATTTTATATATTAATCTAAGTTGTGTGCAGATATTTGTTCCAATCCATGAACGTGAGCATTGGACCCTGGTAGTGATTAATATGAGGGAACGCAAGTTGTTGTATCTTGATTCACTATATGAGGCTGATACCACAAAAATGAATGTTCTGGTATAATTTTCTCATCACAATTTTGCTCTCATTTGCATTTTGGAGACGATGTTTATGTGCTTAAAATTGTGTACCTGATGGTTGTAAGTAATGCTCGAACCGGTATTTGCTTCAGGCAAAGTTCTTGGTGGATGAAGTAAAGGACAAGAGTAAAAAAGATATTGATGTTAGTTCATGGGACAGGGAATTTGTCCAAAACCGTCCTAGGCAACAGAATGGGTACGTTATTCAAATTTTGCTATGTTATTGATAAAGTATAAGGATATTTATCGAAATTTCCTGGTGACACTTCTCTTTTGCAATTTTTTGGTCACATTTTCTCCCAGGTACGACTGTGGGATGTTTATGCTTAAATACATCGATTTTTACAGCAGAGGACTGAGTCTAGATTTTAGCCAGGTAATTAAAGATATCAAGATTTGCATATGCTTCTTTTCAAGTAATGAAACATGTGTTAAGACTTGAGACTGATTTGTTAAACATTTTTTTTCTTTTTGTCTTAATCCTATCTTTTGCAGAAGGACATGACATACTTCAGGCTAAGAACAGCAAAGGAGATACTGGGACGGCGAGCCGACTAATTTTTCCTGTTCTTAGTTATCTTAGCTACTATTTAAGAAAAAAGTCAACAAGTGATTAAGTAAGCTTTTGTGCAACTCTAGTTTGCTTTTACTAAAGAATGCTAGAAAATTTTCATGGTCATGGGCCTCCTCATGGCTGCTTTTTGGAAATATTAGTTCAGTTTTTTTGCAAATAGAAATTTAGGTTATCTTATTACAGATAATATTTTCTGAAGCCACCATTTTAAATTTGAGAAGCTTCTGAGAAAAGTCTAATTTGATTCGACAGTTGAGACAGAGAATCTCATGGTCATGACTCATTGCTGGCATTACTTGTTCCTTTTATTGCAACTAATATTAAAGCTGTTTACAACTAATGTTCAATAGATCAAACCGTGTGTTGTAATAAGCCTCTTAGCAAAACCTAATTTGCTTTGACTATGGAGAGAGCATTGACACTCATGGCTGTTTCTTGGAGTGTCTCTGGACAAAGTTATTTAGCCTGGAAAACCCGTCTCTGAGGAGCTCGAGCTCAACCGCAAAGGTGATACGTAGCCAGTTCTTAAGTCCAACAGCTCGCCCTGCAAGAGACGCATTGATTATTTTAATTGCTTATTACTGTCAACAAAGCTTGTTAGCAGGACTGTAACGTTACCTGGTAGGATGATCATGGATTCCTCTTTAGCTAGCTTGTAGCAGAAATCTAAATCATCACTGATATCTTCGAGTAGCGAAAGATTTAACTTCACCTGCACCAACAAACATATTAGCCTATGAGCTTGAGTTTGACGGATGTATATTTGATTCCTGTCAATTCATTACCATTGTGAACATTGACCCCTCTGGTTTGCAGGGGCAAGTGATGCAAGGGATCTTTGTAATCTCCTCATAACAAATCTCTGCGCATTCTCTCACCAATTCGAGTTTCGATGAGAAGAATTCTTCTTTTGTATTCCCAATAATGTCAGGAATCGCTCCCTGACCCGGACAACACAAAAACTCTCCTAGTCAGACATGTCTTATTCCTGCCATGATTCAACAACCAATGCATCCCATCAACATACCTGAATGAACGTTGCAGCATCCGTTGACATGCCGAGGACATTGGCAAGAGACTGAAGAAACTAATATATCAAGAAAACAGATTAATCACATATACATTATCGAGAAGAGATAAACTAACCAAAATGTAACTCAATTGCTAAGCAACAAACCCCAGAATCTTTCATAATGCTATGAGGGTCGAGAGACACCATCCATCCAAGTCTCCAGCCAGGAACAAACCATCTTTTTGATATAGCACCTAACAAGATTATAGGAACTATTTCCGCAAACTCTGCCATAGATACAAACGGTTTGTCCCCAAAGGCATAATGATCATACACTTCATCTGCAATCACAAGTATTCCAAGCTTGCAAGCCGTCTCTGCAATCTTCATCCACCATATAACCAGAACAAAGTCACATACAGCTGAACCAAGTATCCAAAACCGAAAAAGTAGGAAGCAAGTGCATACATACCTTTTGAAGATGTTGGCGAGAAAAAACGTTACCACATGGATTACAAGGATTGATAAGAACAATGGCGACGGTTTTATCATCAGCAAGAGCTTCAACTGCATGGAGATCAACATCCCAACCTTTTTCTGGTAAGAGGTCAAAATAACGAACCTCGAGCTGGCTAAAAGAAGCTCGAGAATCATACATCGGGTAGGTAGGTCTAGGCAACAGTATGTTACTCCCAGGAGTTGCAAGTGCAGAGATTAAAATCTCAATGGCTTGCAAACAACCAACTGTGATATGAACATCATTTGGAGATATCTGGTAAGAGAGATCTCGAGAGAGATACTCTGCAACAGCCCTATTGAGGGGAACAGAATAAGAAACAACAAAAGTCATCAATCCTCTCAAAAGCTTTAGCTACATTCATATTTCATACACATTGCAAATGTGGTCTGAATATGAAGAAAGAAACTACATCTATGTAAGCAAGAACCACAAGATCTCAAAAATGTAACCAAGAAGAAGAAGTGATCTAGAATATCTTTTATCAAAAAAAAAAAGAAGTGATCTATCTTACTTCCTGGCGATAGGAATGCCTGAAGCAGGAGAGTAGTTGTTAAAGTTGGTGGAGCGGACAGAGTCGCAGATGGCTTGGACAGCGACAGGATCGGTACTGAATCTTGGGAAAGGAGAAGGATCGCCGTGTCCGAGAGGGATAACGGGTCTACCGTCGTTGCCGAGATTACTCATTAAGGTTTCAAGATATTGACGAATGCTGAGAGAGCTTGATCGTTCAACGACCTCGTTGGCTCCGAAGTTCCATCGCTTGACTCCGTTGGTTTTTTCCATTTCGTTTTTGTTTACTCAGACGAAGACGAAGAGAAACAGAAGGTGATGATTTGTTTGTTATTTTTGTGAGTGGGACAGGTGTGGTAGTAGTTGGTTAGTTATTTTTTTTATGTGTTTGTTATGACATGAGACAAACGACAAATTTTGTCAGAGTTACTACAACTACAAGTCTTTCTTTACAAATTGATTTTGAACTCTTGTGACGCAATGGTGTGACGTGTATCTACTACAATAAAGGGTTTATTCTGGTTAATTTATTTGGTTGGTAACCACTTAGACTTGGCTTTCAATCACTAATAAAAGTATGGAGGAAATTTGTCCCTGGCTTTTTACTAAGTTAACTAGCAGGAAAGGTGTAATATATTGTTATGTTTGAACACATCCTGTTTGAGTGAGTTAGATATTCGACCTACCATATACATCCCAAGTGGTGGATCTAATGTTTGTTTTGTTATTTATAAGAATGTTTTGATATTAAGATGTTCGGGTAGAGGTTTCAGCCCACTGACTCGACACTTGAAACTTCTCTTAACGTAAATTTACTTGATGCCCTCGATGGTTGTTTGTGTCACAGATTGAAAGTACCATTACAATTTACCAATGAGGTTGTTTTTGTATATATCCCCTCAATGGTGAGTTTGCAAAACCACTATGGGTTTTTGGCACAAACTCCTATTAAATAATCGAGTGCTCTGGAGAGAAGAACATAATTGCTTGTAGCTATAGGTAATACTGAGCAGACCAAAATTTCAAATAATTTCTGCCATTCTCTGATATTGCCTTCATATTTACTGGAAAACTTTGTGTTTCTGTTTTGATAACAATTTATTGTTCCTGAATGCCCGCAGAAAGATAGTATACTAGTTTATCTTTGGGAGGGGAACAACGAAGAGCTAGATAGTTCCTCAGATGGTAGACATTTAGAGTCCGCACTCATAACTTCGAATGAGGAGTAATTCTCACCAAGTGGCGAATTCCACGAGGAGTAATTTGCGAAATCGAGACATAATGCTTTGCCATAAACTCGAGGATCACGTGTGGAATAGGAAACCACAAGAACGATACATAGAAAAAGCTCTCATACAGCATGAAGTATCCTTCTGGAGGCCTATTAGCTCGATCAGAGAGTAATGGAAACATAAGCTCAGTCTCATCAAAAATGGAGAACTTGTGTCTCAAAACACCAAGTGATCTCTCGCTTAAAAGAGTTGAGCCAGGTGGATCCGGAATTCTAAATTTCTTGATGCTCGCTTTCGAGAACCAGATGGCCGATCAAGTCTTCCTCGTTCTCCTAAGTTATCAAATTCCTCCATTTCGGCTTCGACATTAATAAGAACCGGAACATCAACAATTGGCTCATCGACAAGAGGTGGACTCTTTGGATTCTCCGTATTACTTGTACCTGGAGCTTGAATCGCATTTATCTTCTTGGAACAAGGACGCAGCCAAGAGCTGGAACCAGCATATGAACAAGTTTTCTCTGCACACTATCTTGCATCTTCCAAGCGAGTCGTCCTCGGCCTCAAAACATTCTCCAAAAGCTTCTCGAAAGATGATGTTGAGCTAGACATCAAAGCAATCTCGAAAGTTACTAAGTATTGAAGTTGTCACCAACACGAAGTTACTGTGTCACAAATGCAAAGACAAGGCACGATCATGTGCTTGGCTTGCAACGAATCAAAGCTTGGTGCTCGTCTTGGAGGAAATTGAGATTTCACTCAGAGCAAAGCTCCAGTTCCTCGGCAATAAAACACAATCGAATGCTTAGCCCGAGACCGAAACTCTAGAGACAACGAGCAGCAAAGTCAATTAGCTCGGCGACATCTCTTTTCGGCTCCGAAATCAGAGAGACCTCTGCATCTTTCTAACTCCCTTTAACACGAATTCAAATCACCAAGAAACGTTGGCAAAATCATTGACGACGAGCACTCAACCTCAGCACAGTCTGAGTCCTCGGCCTCGGTACAAGGTGAGCTCTCGGAAAATGACGAGGTCATCAAGTGCTCGGTCACGGAGGCGAATCTAGCCTGGCGCGGTTTGCTAGTAGTGCTCGACGATGGCGGAGGTGGTTTAGCCGAGAACAGAGAACGAATAACAAAACTTTAAGCTCGACATTGTCTTTGAGTATTCGCGACGGCGAGGACGAGCTCTCTTCCTCTCCCTCGAATGAAGTCCGGCAGTTCGACAGTAGCAAGCACACAAGAGCTCAGCTCGATTCCGTCGACGGCTGTTGTTCAATCCCGACGACGAGCTTGGCGTAGCACCTAGAACGACGACCCAGCCACAACAAGCTTCTCGACGGTGAGGTACCTTCTCGACAACAAGACGACGACGACTAGTGGATCTCGAATCTCATTGAGAACTTAACATATCTGATCTCTGTCGATAACAAAAGAGAAGTTGGTAAGCTTGTTGTTGGAATTGAACCTTTAATTAAACCTGCAAAAGAGAAAGCTTTTAATGAGAAGAAGAATAACATAATAAAACGTCAAAGAAGAAGAGGCATCAGAGAAGATGAAGTATCCAAGAAGAGAAGTGAGTCGCATGTTGTGGCTGAATAAGGTTATATATATATATATATATATATATAGGAGTGGTGTGGCAATCGTGGAGCCATTATTACGGCCTAGAATCTTGAATGCAAGCGTTAAAAGTGATAAAAGACGAAGGGATCTAAAGTAAATTAATTTGAAAGTTGTGTTGTAAAGGCGTTTGATTTGTCGTTTGAGATTTTCGTAACGGAAATTGTATGTGAAATGCGAAAAAATTAGGTTCCAACATTAGAAAGTGATGAAGAAGAAAAGAGAGAAGATGGATCGTTGGTTGTGGAAGTTTGGACCTTTTGATTTGGGCTTTTGAAATAGGTTTTTGTTAATCTCAAGTTTTTTAATGAGATACAGAAAGTGTAGAAGTAGGTTATTGGGCAAATAATTTGGGGAGGCTTTATTACAGAATGTTATATTATTTTAGAAGTTTGTGGTTGATTAATTGGGCTTCATATGTGATTTTTTAATTCGGCAATTGTTGGGAGGTTAATAAGTGACATGGGTGTTTGATTGGCTGAGAAAATTCGCATTTATTTGCTGATGTGGAGGCCCTAAGAAGCCAGCAATTCTTCTCCTTTTATATAAATGAGACTAGGGCCTTCTCCGCCCTACAGGCGGATTTTGTAATGAATTGTTTAAATTTTGTGTGGATTCTTTTTGTTTTGAGTTATTTATTTTTAAGACTGGTCTTATTTTTTTATATTGATATTTGAATCATCTGTATCTGTATAGTTGTTGAATGGATTTTACTCCTAATGAATTCTCTTTTCTTTCATGGCCTCTAAAACAAATGTTAAGATATGTTTATTTGTTTAAGATCGTATGATATTGTCTTTGTGTTATTTACTGGTGAATATTGTAGATTTTTCGTTTTGGGTGACTAATTTGTCTACTATATATAGTTTAGGAATTTGGTTTTCTTGTTTTAGCTATGTATATTGTTTAGGTTTGTATTGTTTTTCTAGCGGTACAAAAATATTTTCTTTGTACTGCAAGGTTTGGATTGGTGTGTTTTGATTTAGAATCATATTTGTGCTTGGTTTTGATCGGTCAAGAATTAACAAAGCTTCAAGAACCCGATCATCGGATTGGCAAGGAATTCTATTTGGAATCATGCTTGTACTTTGGATTTGTAGTTCATGTTATAATGCAAGCGATAAAAAAAAGGATTGTATGTGTTATCTTCTTTGTTTAATCTTCTTGCTATATTGAAATTTGAATGTATATGATCAAAAAATTGTTGATACTTTCAACTATGGCTCAATTTTTACTATAGAATTTTGTTTATGTGCAAAAGAAACAAAAGAATGATATTATAAGTAGTTTATTGAAAATAAACAATTATTATTTTGCAACATGTGGCGGTACTCTTTGTTCAAATATAAAAGCTTGAAACCAATTTTCTACAAAACCGATTTATAGGGTCCAATTTGTTTTGGAAGCCTAAAATTTACTAAATAATCAAACCTAAAATAAGTAACCGGAACCAATACTGAACCAGATTAGAACCTTGTAGTTGAAATCAAACAAAGAAAATGGTTAAGGGTTATCTTAACCAAACTATCACGAAGAACAACTCCACCAAATCGAATCTTCACATGTTTTGCTATGTGGAGAACCAGAGTTGTAGCGATCGGAGGCAAGGGCATAGTTAGTCTCTCTGAAGCTAGATGCTCTGTTGCGGATCGTCTGGTCGCGATCTGGGAGAAGAGAAGATCAGCTGATTTAAATGTTCCCCGATGAAGTCTAGCGTTTCTTTCAGTCCAAAGGAGGTAGATTGTTGCTTGCCAGCCGATGAGAAGCAATGTTTTCTATTGTTTCGATCCCCGCAAGATACAGAGCGATTGAAGCGATTGAGTCCAATCTCTGGTTGGATGAAATGAACATCATCACAAGCTTACTCTTTTCCAGAGATCCCAGCCGTACTCACACCCCAAGTAAAGATGATCTCGACTTTCAATTAATGTACCACAAAGGAGACAAAGTTGATTTGCAAACCCCAGCCAATAATCTGATCTCTTGTTGGGCAACGATTAAGAACCATTAACCATGTAAGAAAACTATGCTTTCAAAATTCCTTTAGAGCACCAAACTACCTTACCCCCAAGGGACAATAGGGTTGTGTTCCTCGGTAGCAGAATAAATGGTAGAGATTTTGTTTCCATCTTTGTAATCCTCATTTATCCACCAACTATAGGAGTCTGGTTCCGTAGTGATAGAGAGGGAAGAAAGGTAAACCTGGATAAGGAGTTGCTTTTCTGATCCTGCATTCGGTAAATGCCAGCCACCATCTTTCCAAACTCTAGCCATCATTGTATTGCTTGGAATCCCTAGCCTTAGAGTTCGTTCAGATTGTAGAGATGCACGTAATTGCCCATAAGGTGACCAATTGTCAAACCATAACCTACAATCCTTTCCATTTCTTGAAAGCTTAGTTTCCCTACAATGCATTCATGGTGGTTGAATGACATCTTTTCTTTCTCTGAGTGGTTGTAAGCAGATTATCCATTTCTCATTTTGTTCTTCACGGATTCCAACTCTCATTAAAATTTGTAAATCATCTATGAGAATGTTGTCGCTCTCTACTTTCCTTGAGTGCGTGATGACGGCAGAAGAATCTTTGAGTCAATTATGTGGCCTTGTGTTTGGCGATATGGTGGTATATTGCATGAACTCGATGAATCTACTGGTTGTAATGGAACATTGCAAGGTAAGTTAGGGATCGTTGTTTATTTAAAAGGATGATAGAAGAGCATGTAGTTAATGCCATACCTCTTAATCCATGAAGAGTAACTCGAGGTGCCACCTTTGGTTGGGTTTCGTGCCTCTTATAAGTGATGAGTCTAAAGACCAAATACTCCTTATGTTAGCTCGATTCAACCTCGTTGAAGAACATGTGGCCCTGAATTTGGGAGAAAGCACTCGATTTAGGAGATGAGGCAGACTAAAAAGGTGTGAGTGATATGTTGTGGTGAAATCGGATCCTATATAAAGAGAAGAGAGTGGTTGCAGTCTTGAATTCGAGATAGTGGTAGTTAAGAGTAAGAGAAGGTGAGGGGTTTGAGGTTTATGTCATGAATTAGGTTGAGTTGTAAAGACAGTTGATTTGTCGATTGAGTTTCATGTTTCTGTTACAGGTGATTTGGGAATTGGAAAGGCGAGATAGTCCGTCTATGATTATCACCAGGAATTCAGGTCACGTCCTCAAGAAGAATAAATGCAGGAAGATTATATAATAGAATCAATTAAAATAAGGATTAAATTCTCATTATATGAGGAAATGACGTAGTTGGGCTTCATAATTCGAATTTGTGTATTAGCGTGAATTGAATGGGTATATTAACATTAAACTCATGAATAATTAGCGTGTATAAGGTTTTAAGCAATGAATTAGTGACATGACAATTTGATTGGCCACAAAAATTCAGATTTTCATGTTGATGTGGATGCTTTAAGAGCTCTCTAAATCTTCCCCTTTTATATAAATGAGATAATTCTTTACTTTATTTTCATACTTTCTAACAATGAGCCAACCCCTTTCTCGCGTTTTGGGTCTGTCCTCCCCGTCCATGGCCCTCTAATGCATAATGGACTACAACGGGGTAACGTACGCGATCATTCGTAGTTCAACAAGCAAAGTTCTGCAACGGGCTAACGTACGTGATCGTTCGCAGAACTAACATAAACAACAATCACAAACAATACTTTTAACCTTAACATATCTTTCTTTACCAAGCTTTTCACACATCAAACAATATTTTCTATCAACCAACAAGCATCAACCATATCCATAGACTTAGCAAACAAGACCAACAATCATCAAACAAACTATTTCTAAATTTAGCAAGTGTGAAGACATATCGTTAACTAGTACTAAAGTATCATATATCCCACCCTCACCTTTGCCTATTCGGAGAAACTGATTGGATGACGTTAAAAGACTAAGATCCTGCGTTCTGAGTGGTTGAAATCGTGTACAGATCGGAATAAGGAACCAAAACCTGATATAGAATCCTTGGAACGACACCTTTCCAACGATACCAAAAATGCTATGTAACTTCGTCTCGGAATCAAGATCTGTAAACGGCTACGAAATCTATGAAGAATCCTCTATCCAACGGTGTGTAGATCGCCGCCTAACTCTTCACGGTTCGCCGTGAAATCGCCCCGCAAGTGAACTGATTGAATCTCGGAATCAAAATCCGGAAGAAGCCCCGGAAACTAGAATTCGAGATCTTTCCAGAGACACCAAAATCACAATATGATTCTTCCTGAGTCGCTGACAATCTGGCCATCAATCTAACACCGAGATTGGGGCGTTACAGTCTGCATGTTGCTCTTGTCGAGTACGAAGGAGAACAACCCGGTCTTCGCAAGGGTAGGGGGCTTGCATTTACACATTTACAGTAACCAGTCTATAGGATCGTAATAGTAATTAGTACTAATGTCCATGGAGACTGAGGACCTTTGTATCTCCCATTTGATGTTTGCGGATGATGTTATGATTTTCTTTGATGGGGGATCCTCTTCTCTCCATGGAATCAGTGAAACACTTGATGATTTTGCTTCTTGGTCTGGTCTTTAGATGAACAAGGACAAAACTCTATTGTTCCATGCAGGTCTGAACCAGTATGAAGCTTTAGCTATAGAGAGTTTTGGCTTCACAACTAGTTCACTCCCTATCAGGTATCTTGGCCTTTCTTTGATGTCCAGGAAGCTGCGGATCATGGAGTTTGATAGCTTAGTTGAGAAACTGGCAAAAAGATTCAGAGGTTGGGCTGTCAAAACCCTGTCTTTTGCAGGGAAAGCTTAGCTTATTGCTTATGTGATCTCTGGAACAGTTAATTTCTGGATTTCAACTTTCATTCTCCCTAAAGGTTGTATCAAGAAAATTGAGTCTTTGTGTGCAAGATTCTTATGGTCAGGTGATATTGACAAAGGAAGAGGGGCTAAGGTCGCTTGGTCTACAGTTTGCCTGCCAAAAAAGGAAGGAGGATTGGGCCTTAGGCGATTCTCAGTTTGGAACAGAATCCTCTGTATGAGGTATATAGGGCTGATGTTCTCTGGAAAACCCTCCTTGTTGGCCTCTTCGCACAAACACCACCATCTCAGAAACACAAGCTTCTGGGCAGTAGAGGAAAAGCAATCTGATCCTTGGACTTGGAAGTGTATGCTAGCTCTAAGAGGCCAGGCTGAGGGGTTTATCAAGACCTTACTTGGTAATGGTTGCAGGACAAGTTTCTGGTTTGATAATTGGACGCCTCTAGGTCCTTTAATCAGGGCTCTTGGTGTTGATGGCCCAAGAAGCTTAAGACTACCTCTTAATTCCACTGTTTCTGATGCGTGTGACAATGTGGGTTGGAAGCTACCGTCGCCTAGATCGGATGCGCAACTCCTGCTGCATGCTCACCTATCTATTAGGCAGATACCAACTACTTCCACCCAGCAGGATTGTTTTATCTGGGTGATCAAGGATGTGGTCCATGAGGAGTTTAGTTCTGCAAAGACTTGGGAAGTGTTGAGGCCAAGAGACAGCACAAAAGAGTGGTACGATTCGGTGTGGTTCAAAGGTCATGTCCCTAAGCAAGCGTTCACAATGTGGAATGCTACTTTAAACAGACTCCCAACGAGATCAAGATTGGTTAAGTGGGGTTTAAACATCTCTTCTGATTGCTACATGTGCTCTACAGAGGAGGAAACTATAAGCCATTTGTTCCTCTCATGTGAGTTTAGTGCAGAGGTGTGGAGGCTGATCTTGACTCACCTAAACCCTTCTCAGCACCTTCTAAGGTCCTGGCATGAGATGCTATCGTGGACCAGTCTCAATTCGCAGCGAGCTCCATCAATCCTTCGCAAGATTGTTTCTCAAGCTTTGGTCTTCACCATCTAGCGGCAAAGGAATAATGTGCTTCACAACTCCATCATGATTCCTCCCCAAGTCATCTTCAACCTCATCGATCGGGACATCCGGATGATCTTTTTGGCTCGAAGACATAGACGAAGGTTCAAGCATCTCTTGGAGCTTTGGTTAGCTTGATTTCTGTTCCTGCTCTTGTTGTAAATTCCCCTAGGCTTCCCTGTTTTTTATTTCTTTTTTGCCAAGAAAACTTTGTTTAGGGTTCTTTTGTAATCCTCAACCTATATGATTTAACGTTTTAGCAAAAAAAAAAAAAAAAAATGTCCAGTCAGCGTTTATAAAAAAATAATTAGATATTAAAAAATTGATGACGTGGCAGGTGTGGATAACTCGTAAAAGGCAAAAGAGGCAAAGAAATTTGGAGAAAAACTTTGAGAATGTCCATGGAGGTCAGCGTTCTCCGACCTCTCACCGGCCGGAGTTTTGTTATCGCCGGGAAGCCTACGCTTTCACTTCTTCGTCGGACGAATCTCCCTCTGCTTCGTCTCTCACTCCCCAAGTTCTCTTCTTCGACTTGTCGTCTCAGTTCGCCAAGTCAGTTCTCGCTAACTCAATTTCAACACTTGCCTCGAATTTGCCAACAGTTTTCTTCTTTTTCAGTACTATTCGCTGCACAAGAGAGTAACCTAAGTGTTTCAGATGAAAGTGATACGAGTGAATGGGTGATGCAAGGTATCTTCTTCTTACTTGGAATTGAAATTGTTCTACTACTGCTTACTTAGGTTTTTGATTTCCTGTGACAGATTTTTATACATTGAGGAAAGATGTTGAAATAGCAACAGCTCGTGTTGAAGAGATTAGAGCTTCTGCTGGTCTGCAACAGATAGAACTAGACATTGCAAATTTGGAGTCAAAGGCTTCTGATACCTCTTTTTGGGATGATCGTGCTCAAGCTCAAGAAACTCTTTCCTCCTTGAATGATCTCAAAGATCGATTCCGCTTGCTTTCTGACTTCAAATCCATGGTTTGTTCCCTCTTTATGTTAAACATAACATTTCCGTCTTTTGTTTCAAGATCATGTGTTTCTTTCGTGATGGTAGGTTGAAGATGCGGAAACGATTGTTAAACTAACGGAAGAGATGGACTCTACTGATGTTAGCCTACTTGAGGAGGCCATGGGAATCATCAAAGAGTTGAATAAATCATTAGATCGATTTGAGATTACACAGCTTCTGTCGGGACCTTATGACAAAGAAGGTGCTGTTGTCTACATTACGGCTGGAGCTGGAGGAACAGACGCTCAGGTAATTACTGTTTTACGCTATATGAATTTTTCTTAGAGGCTTCTATGTTATGCGATGTTAATTGAACTCCTGCAATAACTTCCAGTGCAGGATTGGGCCGATATGCTGCTTAGGATGTATATGAGATGGGGAGAGAACCAACGGTACAAGACAAAAATTGTTGAAATGTCTGCTGGAGAGGAAGCAGGGATTAAGTCAGCCACACTTGAAATCGAAGGGCGTTATGCATATGGTTACCTTTCAGGGGAGAAAGGAACTCATAGGATTGTACGACAATCACCATTCAATTCCAAAGGCCTTCGCCAGGTAAATTAAGCTGCTCCATACCAAAATTACATACTAAAGTTTACATGCAACGCTTCATGAAACTCCATCTAGTCTTTATCTATAAGTTTGATGAATATTAAGCCTCGAGGGAAGTGGCGTATACACTCACTGTTAAGGTCTATGAAGTCCAAAGGAGTGTGTAGAATAATATTTGATATTGCACGCAGACAAGCTTTTCTGGAGTGGAAGTGATGCCGCTTCTACCCGAGGAAGCAGTGGGAGTTGAAATACCAGAGGAGGACCTTGAGATTACTTTTACGAGGGCAGGTGGGAAAGGAGGGCAGAATGTCAACAAAGTTGAAACTGCTGTTCGGATTACTCACATCCCGACTGGTGTTGCGGTCCGTTGCTCAGGTTTGTCTTTGCATTCTCCACAAATCTACTCTAAGTTGGTCTAGAAAACAACCTGCAGTGCATGATCCGTCAAAATGTTGGATATTGCAGAGGAGAGAAGTCAGTCGGCAAACAAGACGAGAGGTCTGAGCCGACTAAAGGCGAAACTGTTGGTGATTGCGGAGGAGCAACGTGCGACTGAAATCAAGGAAATAAGAGGAGATGTAGTGAAAGCTGAATGGGGACAGCAGATCAGGAACTATGTGTTTCATCCATACAAACTGGTTAAGGATGTCAGAACAAGTCATGAAACTTCTGATATCACATCTGTGATGGATGGTGACTTGGACCCTTTCATCAAAGCATACCTCAAGCATAAGTACACTTTAGCCATGGCTTCTGCTGTAGCCAATTAGAGATGTTGATAGGATTCTTCCTTTTATTTCTCTCAGTTAGATAGAATCACCTCCTCCTTAAAAGGGAGCACCGGCTAACTTACTAAATTTATTACTTGGAATCGTCTGATTCCACAACTTTCTTTTCAAACTTCCTTACTCTTGTCTTTGATTGCCACATTAAAACACAATCTATTATCTTTCCCTTGACTAGTTTTTGTATGTAAGATAAGAGTTATACGATCAGATCCATGCCAAGGAAGAGGTTGTAGGATACATATCTAACCAATCATTTGTTTGTGTAGCCTTATCTATTCTTGTTATAACTACAGTATGTAGGAATATCTCTGGCCCAGTCAAGTATATTGTCCCCAAATGTTTTTATATCATGCAAACCACATAGGATCAGCTTGGTGACCACGTTTAAACAAAATAGTTAATTTTTTGCGGTTTGAAATGAGACGGCTAAAAACCTGACCATTAGGGTGATCAAGTCAACAAAACAAGCAACGCAAAATAAACCCAAGTCTCGTTCAGTTTGACACAAAATCTATCAGACCGGTTAACTAGAAAGGATACCCAAAAATCAAAAGGTTGTTTAAAGAGTATATGAAAGAATCCTCCTACATTTTTTTTCTTCGTCCTCTTTCTCTTCCTCCTGCTCCCAGTAATCCTCCTCCCAGTACTCCTCTTTCTCTTCTTCATCTTCTGTTTTTTGCATCACAAAAAAAATCAGAAGAATAAGAAACTGCAACAAAACTTAGGGGCTCACCGAGAATATAATTAACGAATCAGGTTCATTTTTCACATACAAAAGCACAAGAAACCCAAAATAACTTCATTACAATCTATCAACGCTACAAGTCAAAAGGTCCTATATATACATAAACCACGCAAATCCTAACTCCAATTTGATTCAACTGGTTATCTTTCAGCTATTCTTCTTATGAGTGTCAAGGATTTGTTTTGCGTTGGGACGTACCTGAAACGTCAGGAAGTGGAGGGAGAGGAAACAATGTCGGAACTCCGGAAGCTTCTGGCCAAGCTGATAGCTCCGGGACAGGAGAAAACGTAGACGCATAAGTTTTGTAATAGCGTTCAAGAGTGTAATAGTCGTCCACATACTGCAAGGGATTGATTTTGAGCTTCTCACAGACTGCTAGAGCGTGCGGACATGGATACTTCTTGCTTTGAAACTTCCCACACGTGCAAGTTGAGTCATTCAGCTGAACAATCCATTCCTTTTTCTTTGAAGACTCTGAGACCTGAAATGCATCTCCTTCCAATGGCGTTACAACATAAGTTATAACATAAGTAGTATGAGAATATTTTTCTCTTTTCGGCATGATGAACTCTTGAAGCTTGTCCATAATAACTTTTGAGAACACATCACCGCGGTTAAGAGAACCACGGCTACAGCTAAAAGACTTATTAAAAGCATCTCTCAGACCATCAAACAAAAGCACCAAACCCCCGGTCATTGCAACTTTCGAAAAGCCTCTACAAACTGCGAACAGAGTTTTTTTTTTTATCTTTGTGATTCCGTATCTCAGACCACTGTCATGAGCCAGAGCCCACTGATGTGAGGGATCTGATCTAACCGTTTACGAGCTTCTGGGTACTTCACTTCTATCGCCTTCATGTATGAGTCAAACGTTTCCTTCTGACTCGATGACCCAGCCAGCCTTACAATATCGCCCACCTCGTAGGCGAATTGGGAGGAAAAATGTTCCAAACAAAACCTGTGATAAGCCCAAGGTTCTTTCCACTGAGACCCTGATTCGTTAACAACAGCAAGTATGTCGGGGTGGGGACTGGAGATGAGGCAAAGACCTTGCCTTTGTGTAACCTTCTCTCTGATTCTACTGAGAAACCAGCGCCAACTATCAGTAGATACTGCTTTAGTAACCGCAAAGGCAAGCGGAAAATATTTGTTGGCTGCATCTACCCCTGAGGCAATCATCAGGTTCATGTTGCACTTACCCAAGTTTTTAGTGTCCACTACGATCAGAGGCCTACAATGTTGAAACCCTTGAATAGAGTGTGGAAACGCCCAAAAGACGGTGGGAAAGGATGCAGATTCGGGATTTGGAACATAATCAAATTTCCAGTCCACGAGCAGTCCGTTAGAAGAGTGAAGTGCAGCCATTAACTTGGGTACAAATCTGAAACACTGATCCCAACCTCCAAAGACTCCTTTGATAGCTCTATCTTTGGCATCCTGCATCAGTCCTTGCATATTATACCACGGCTCCCCCATCTCATCGTACACCTCAAGCTTACTGCCAACTTTATCTTTCCACCTCTTGTTCAACTCTGCAAATGAGAGCGTGGGATGTACCCTGAACACACGTTCAATCTCATATGATACAAACTCGTTATTAACACGTTCTAGATAATCAATAAAATCTTCTTCATAACCAGCAACATGTTCCCAATAATCAGTGACGGGGGGACAAGTATGTGGGCCAGAATATTTGGTTATCTCAACAAGTCAAATGTCCATAGTGACCACTTGCATCTCCATCTACCGCACTCATGTCTTTCTTGGTTTCTCTTACTATACACCTTCGTTGCCTTTTAATGGACCACCAATCCACTGCCTTCTTCAGCTCATCTCTATCTTTAAAACACAATCCAACACCAACTGTATCATCGTCAAGCCACATACTAGAATTTTTATCCGCCACTTGTTGTTGTGTCCTCTTCTGTCTTTTCGAGGAACAACCGAGATTTGCCAATGGCGATGAGGGATCAATAACATTATCAGCTTCCAAATAAAACTCCACAGTGTTTATAGAAGGATGAAGGCGTGGAACATGGAGCATTTCATTAAAACTAGTGTCGCTCACCACAGGAAAAAAGTAGATACCTAATCCGTTGTGGTGAAACAACTACAGGGAACCTACCGAATATATCAAGCTTTGATCTTTGCTTATCAAATCCAGTAATTAGATAAAACCCATCCAGAAATTTGATAAAGTCCGTCTTTTGCTTAACGTTGATCTTTTTATGTCTTGATCCTTGAAAGTTTACGCCATCAGGGCCTTCCTTGATACAACCATTCCAGTAACACAACACCGTAACCTTTCTTTCAGCCATGAACACAACAAACCTGCAGAGAATTCAAGTAAAAAAAACTTTGGGATTAAAACCCCCTTGTGGCTGATTCAGTAATCCTAAAGAAAAATCAGTTTAAATTAGAGAAGAGAAAGGGGAGACCAAGCGTCAAAAGCAGATAATTCCACTATTAAAATCTCGAAATATAAAATGATACCCTACACCCTAAAAAATCTCGTGATTAGCAGAAACAACGATCTCGGAGACAACTGAAAGGATAAAAGAAGCAGATCAACCAAGCAAGAAAAAACAAAAAAGTAGTGATCATATCTACGTAACCAAAGATTCTCGGGCAAAGAAGCTTGGATTTTTAGAAATGGAAGTTATTTATGATGCTCACTCTCCCACTCAGTAATTCTGAAGAAGAAATAATCACTGATTGCAGGGCGTACGTGACAAGTCAAGTGCCACTGGGCCTTGACAAGAAAGCCCGAACTTTAAGGCCCGGTTTTAGACGGGAAAACCAAACAACTGAAATTATATTCAAGAAACCGACTCGGTTTGATGAACGTTATTGGTTCAAGCCAAACCAGGGGAAAATGGCTTTCTAGAGACTAGAGAGCCTGAAACAAAAGAACAAATGTCACCGTAGACTCAAAAACATACTATTTGGTTGTCCTCACAAATATCCGAATTTTAAAAGATATCCATCTGCTTTCAGAACATATGCCATTAAATATGCTAATTGGAATACCTCAGTGATCTTTTCTTTCGCCCCAAATCCTGTTGGGCATTCTCGTTCTAGTTGGTTACACACTAGTTTTTCGGAAACAAAAGTTGCGAGATGGTCATATATTATCTCCAACCAAAAGAAAGGCAAACTTTTTTTGAGATTAAAACAAACCATATCTAAGCATCATTGCAAGTGTCAAAGTTGTCAATTTTGAGAGGAGTGATGTCATCCGCAACTTTGAAACCTCCGATGACTCGGGCAAAGAACACCATCTGTTGCTCCAGTGTGTATTTTATGTTCTCCGCCTGTTACATACATATACATTACTAATTACTATTACGACCCTATAGACTTGTTATTGTAAATGCAAGCCCCCCTTACCTTGCGAAAACCGTGCTGTTCTCCTTCGTACTCGACAAGAGCAACAGGCAGACCTTTTTCCTTTAATGCTTGATAGATTTTACGCGCTTGATCTGGCGTTACAATCTGCAATATGGTCACAGCAATTTATACGAGCAATTACTAGACGTAGTAATTAGAAAATGGAAAACCAAATCTAGAATCCAGAAATTGATTTATCTATTTAAGCCTTTAGAGGCATTAAGAAATGCGAAACTGAAAACGCAAGGTCTATTATTCGTTCTTTGAAAATGAGGAAGAGGCGTACAAAGTTCGCAAAGCAAAAAGAATAAGAGTTGGGAACCTTGTCTTCCAGTCCTTGGAATAGGATAATGGGGCAAGAGAACCTATCGACGAAGTTGATTGGTGATCTCTCATAGAAATCCTTTTCATCTCCTGCAATTGCATACCAAATAATTTTGGTAACTGATCAACATAACTAAAGAAAAGATAAAATGCTGTCTTCAAAGCATTTGACTTACCAACAAGATTGTCGATATAGTGAGATTCAAACTTATGACCTTCTTCTTTCAACATTTTTAAGTCAGCGACCTGCATTAAGTCAATCCAAACTAATATGAATTATCAGTTGCTCATAAGGTCTTTCATACAACATGTATTTAAAGCGATATTTTGCTTGTAAGTGTGATATCCTGTCACTATATATAAAAAGTCGGTAAAAGAGGAGGCTAAAGACTTCAAGACATAGAATCTGCAAAAGTGTGATGATATAGAAAATAAAATACGCCTCAAACCAACATTCTAATCCCACCATTGGGATATGTCAAGTTTCCCATTATCTACAAAATTTTCCATAGCATAGCAATGCAATTTGAACTGAACTTATTTATGATCAATGGATTTTTTCGGTATCCCTAAACTTGATAAAGTTCAATATATTTGAATTTCATTGCTGATACTTTTATGTTCAAGAGTTTTCAAGAACTTATTCCAATAAATAACCAAAACTTGGACACCGAAAAACAAATAGTAGTTCGGTACTCACTCCATATAAGGATGCTCCAGCCTTGAATACATCTCTGAACGCCAATGCTGCAAGAGTGGTGTAACCTCCTGCAGAACCTCCAGATATACAGAGCCGTTTAACATCTGCCTTTCCAGAAGACACCTGCCCAAATAAATAGAAATGTTTTGGGATTGCTTCCAAATTCGTTTGACGTAAAATAGGCAAATAAAGAACATACCAAATATTTAGCACAACCACAACAGTCATCAACGTCAACAATCCCCCACCGTTGCAACAACCGCTCCCGATACTCTCGACCATAACCTTTTTTAAAGAAATGTTCACTTTGTCACTTCAGAAAGAGGATGAAGTTACGCCACAGTACAATGTTTTCAATGTGACGCAATACTTTAACAAAACTAATTATTATGACTATAGTATGCAACTGTACAAGTGTAACGAATACCATTGGGGTTATCAAATTGTGGAAGAAATAACTTAGAGCCATAACAACTAACCTGTGCTTCCACCATAATTGACATCAACAAATGCCCACCCTCGACTTGTCCAGTACTGGATATTCAGATTTAAGGATCCGCGTGATTCAGCAGTAGGTCCTCCTGCAGATTCAGAATGTCAACAAAAATTATTTATGTGGCATGTATAGCTGATTGCAATATTCATGCTGTGGCTAAAGTACATACTTGAAACAAAAACATGATCTTACGATGAAGTTTGAAACTAAGGAAGCATTCTGATTAAGTTTAAAAAAAGCGAGAACTGATAATTTAGCATACCATGGCTCTTAACTAGCAATGGAGGTTTCTCTTCCATGCTATCATGGTAGAGCGGATTGGTTGGAGGATAAAAGTAAGCATAAGCGTTCTGATTTGGAACCTCTGTTGGAAATTCAATCAACTCTGGCACGCTAAAGAAAGCCTCGTACTTCAAAACGTCAGGTGAAGAAGACCAAACAATCTCAGAACTGAGTGCTCTCATCTTATGCTGATCCAGTGTTACCTGTTGATAGAGGAAACTATAAATCTACTGCTACTACTTCTCCTTAGACACAACTTATCTCATTTAAAAACTAAAATGGGAATCATTTTAACCTTTGCAACTGATGGTGGATGAACTGCTGAAGCTCCCTCAACATAAAGGCATTGGTTTCCCAGTGTCTGAAAACGGAAGAAGAATTTTCAGTACCTTCGGAATCAATTGGGAATCAAATGCAAGAAAATAAACAAAAAAGCTATATTACAATGCTATCAAAATCAGTCAAAGGAATATCAAGCAGGGAAAATGAACCCTGCGAATCATCCAAAACGCCAAGATATGACCTCCCTTTCTGCCTGCATTTGTTATCAAAACAGAAACAAAAAGTTTTCCAATAAATATCAAGGGAATATCAGAGAATGCGAGATTATTTGAAATTTTGGTCTGCTCAGTATTACCTATAGCTACATGCAATTATGTTCTTCTCTTCAGAGCACTCGATTATTTCATAGGAGTTTGTGCCAAAAACCCATAGTGGTTTTGCAAACTCACCATCGAGGGGATATACGGAAACAACCTCATTGGTACTTTCAATCTGTGAAACGAAGATAAAGAGATAATATTAAGAAGTAAGGTAGCAAACATGTCCGCATAAGCAATTTCTTTCTGCATCAAGTAAATTTACTTTAAGAGGTTTCAAGTGCCAAATGTCAGTGGGCTGAAACCTCTACCCAAACATTCTAAGAACTAAGCAACAATTATAACTAACAAAACGAACATAAGATCTACCTAACTCACTCAAACAGGATGTGTTTAAATATATCAATACATAACGCATTTACTTAAAATTCGCCAAAGGTGTCCCTTTTTTTATTCCTGAAGCATGAGAGCACAGTCTCCTTCGAGAATGAAATTCGAACTTTAGAATCGTGCTAGTTAACATTTTAAAAATCCAAGGACAAATTTCCTCAATACTTTTATCAGCAATTGAAAACTGCTTCTATTTCAAATCTAAAATAAGTTCTCAGCACACTAAATGTAACTATAACTGGCGAGTACAGAGGTTTTTTACCCATTTATGAATATTCCAATATCCGTTGTCTCTGTCAGATACAAAAAAGAGTTCCCCTGCATAATAAATTAAGAAAGACTCAGGTCATTGGTACTATGAAAAATACCAAAGATTGAAAAAGTTCACTACGATATGATAAATATAACTGATTCACCATTTTTGAAAGCTTAAACCAATAAAAAATGCAATGGTTTGGAGAACAATCATGATCACGTGATGCATCCATTGAAAGACTCTAGTTTTAATTGATGTTTCTACAGAGTGGTTAATTGCTAAAATTAATAAAGATTGGGCATCCAAACCACATAAGGATATGGTAAATCAAACTTTCCCCAATAGAATTCACAATCCTTGTTAGAAAAAGAAAGATGATTGTAAAGAGTGGAAACAACAACAGAGCAGAGAGATATCCTTTTATGTAGAAGACCCTAGTTTCGACTAAAACATATGGGAAAAGATCAACTACTAAAAGCGAGAAATAGAAAGTCAAAATTAAAGGTCCATGTCTAGAAATTGCAGATCAATCTTGCCCAGAGACTTTCACAATCCTTGTAAGTTGTAACTGAGTAGAGTAATTTTCTGCCTATGTTTTATTTCAGACAAATACCTCTTGATGACCATTTTGGCTCAGTAGGTGATTCCACAAATTTGGGATCACAACCAGCAACGCATACACGTTTATCAACATCTCTGCAAAAGGTGTAAATCAGATTAATACAATGCAAAAGAAACTATAAAGCATGGACATCAGTGTTGAAGCTCCCCCATAAGACTCTCTCAATATTAAGAAATATGAATTGCATTTCAATAAAAGTAGCACATGCTCACCCGCCCTCAGAAATGTACCCAACCCACAACTCTGCTTTATCCCAAGGCATATTAGGGTGACTCCATTCAATCCAGGCTAATCTCTCACACTTGGGGTCCAAACGTGGAAATGCATAGAAATCATTGCCACTCACGAGTACTTTTGGTTCTGGATCACGAATATCATAAAGAAACTATGCGAGTGTGAATGATCAGCTGTACTAACCAATAAAAGTTGGAAAAATAGACAGCATGACTCCGCTAAACATATATCACACACATCCCCTGTAAACTCTTTTAGTGCAACAAGATCATAACACTACATTCATGATAAATAATTTACCTTCAAGTGCCTCTCCAGTTAGATTGACCTCCACTATCGTTGTAATTGGATTTGATCTGTCCAAGCGACCATCTAAAAACTCCAGCCAAATCAGTTAACATGTAAATCTTAATAAAGAAAAGACCCAAGAATAAAAAGAAGAGACCAACTAACCTTCCCTAACAGTAACGTAACGGTTAAAGCGTGTATCAAAGACTCCATCTGCATAAGTAACAGCTGGTTCACCATAATCTGGAGTAATTGGCTTCGGAGATAAACCTGAATATCAACCATCCAGTACACAGCATCAGAACTTAACATGACTAGAACGTGAAAAGAGTGCTTATCTGACCTTGGTCAGTGATGTGTTGCTTGTAAAGTCGTTGATCCTTGTAATTAGAGAAAACAAGAGTATCATCTGATGAAACCTGGAAAGCACCACCACCATACTCTTGAGTTAAAGTCCTCACAGCGAACTCTTTTGGAGTAATATCGATTGGTTTATCTCCTTGGAGCACCAAAACCCCTCTCCTGAAACCCAAAGCTCTCATCAAATTCGGAGATTGGAATACGAAATCAAGTGGACATTATACCCGGATTCATTAGGGCGAGACTCGAGCAAGACGAGACGGCCATGAGAATCAACGGCGGTGCCACCAAGACGCTTAGAAGCGCCGGAAACGATGTCGGCAGTGATTGGAGACTTCCAGGAGCCAAAAGGAGCGGTGGTTATCGGAGTCTCGGAAGAAGACATTGATGCGGAGGAGCGAGATGGTTTGAGCGAGAAGAGAATGGAGCGAGATGGCTTGAACGAGAAGAGAGTGAATCTTCGGACTGCAGAAGAAGAAGGGAAACGAGTGAGTGAGACAAAGTGATTGAGTGATTTACTCATCATCATCCATCTAGCGACTAGCATAGAGAGGTTTAGAGCAACACAGAAGCAAAGTCAACTTCAGATCATCCGTGTTCAATTAGCCCATTACACAAATTTCGAACCCAATCCAAGCCCATCATGCGACGGTTCCTAGCTGTACAAACCACAAAAATGTTTTCCTATGAGAGAGGCGTCCACTAGTAGTTAGTACTCGGACTCGCTAACGTAGTCTTCCATTGGATGTTTTTATCCCAATATGACTTTTTCCCATTTTTGCTCCTTTCCAATCCGCGTTACGTATAAGGAATTGGTATGTTTCCGGTGCGTAAAACCAATTGGTATAAATTGGGCTAACCCAAAAGCCTACAAAGATGAAAGATCCTTGTGTAGTAGAACTTGCCACAAAAAAACTACATTTAGGAGCTCGGGTGTCATTGGATTTTACTTTGATAAAGTTTCGATTTATTCTTCATCTACCCGGTTTGATATGTTTGCATATCCACCTTTTTGTGGGGGTCATATCCACATTTTTTTCTGGTAATCAACGTTCTAATACCATCTAGTTGTGGAATATTACTCACAACAACAATTTACATATAAGTACATAGAGAATCAAATCTAGATAATGTAAGATTAAAACATGTTGATAATCATAGCTTTGCACATATTCTAATATGTCATACATTTTTTATTACTACTTTAAGAAACCTTATGAGAGAATCTTATATAGAAATGGGCGAGGTTTGCAAATCGCTTGTAACGGAATTGCTTTAGGTACTGTATTTCCAGTTCCTTCCTTCATATCCACTTGCTCTTTTCCAACTCTTTCCCATTCAAAGCATTGTATCAATGACCCGAGGGCAAGCCCCACGATCCGTTGGGCTAAACCCGATCCAGGACACGCCCTTCTCCCTAATCCAAACGCTATAAGCTTTTGCGCCTCCTCTTCTTTCTCAAACCGTTCTGGTTTAAAGCTATCAGGATCATCCCACGTATTTGGATCCCTATGTATTGCCCACGCATTCACCAACAACGTTGTACCACGTGGCATATCATAAGACCCTACCTTGCAATTCTCTGATGCCATGTGTGGGACTAGCAATGGTGTTGCCGGGTGTAGCCGGAGAGTTTCGAGGACGATGTTCTTGAGATATGGTAGCTTGGTGAGATCTGATTCTTCGATAAGCCGGTCTAAACCAACATGGTTATCTATTTCGGTTCTTGCTTTGCAGATCACGTCAGGATGGTTAAGCAAATTGGAAAGTGCCCATTCTAGTGTGACTGCTGATGTGTTGGTCCCTGCTATTACCATAACCTACATTAAAAATTAATTTTAGTAACAATGGCAAACAATTTAACAAAAGATATTGTAATTAATACACAACAAATAAAGGAAGAAGAACTAAACCAGTATGATGCCTTTGATGATTTGATCGGTGTAATACTCGGAATCAGATTTCTGGAGAACAAGCAGATGATCGATCATTGTATTACCAGTTTCTTGTTGTCCACGTTTATCATCAATAAGACCTTGTAAAAACTCATCTGTTTTCTCCCCTAACTTCTTAACCCTTTTCTCATAACTTGAGAACAACCTCAAAATCGGAATGTAGTCAACAGCGTTGCCGGAACTCGTGTTGGCCCCAACATCAGCCACCAAGTCACGGACACGTTTAGCTTCTTCCTCATCCGTTGTTTCTTCGCCGTAGTATCGTTTTCCGGTCATCATTCTCATTATGTTGTTAAATGTCAAGTCCATAAGCATTGGTTTCATTTCCACAACCGTTTCTCCAGTTCCTATAATAAATTCATAAATCCTGAATTTCAGTTGATACACATAAAACAGATAATGAATGGTATGGTAATTTTTATACGACAAAATCTATTCTAACAAGATGGGTTATAATTTTAAACTTTGCAACAAAAAGAAAATCATTCTAATCAACGAAATGAAAGAGGATTTATGGCCAATAGCTATCTCATTGATAAAGTCCACTTCGTTGACCTGAAGTGCAAAGAATTGAATGTTATGATAAAGCACATGGAACAAGTTTATTATTGAGTTTCAATTTATTTTCTTGTTGGTATTTGCAGTTATTAAGGAAGAAGTACAAACGTGAATCTCATTTTTTCAGTTTTCCTGTTATATATTTAGGACTGCATGATTCTAGTTAGTTTTTATTTTCTATTTAAAAAGAAGAAACTAATGAATAAAATCATAGAGAACAAATTAAAAATTTTTATTTTTATTTTCTTAAATGGACCACCAAAATAAATTCAAGTTGAACGGGACATCTATCATATCATCCACTTGTGACATTATTGCATTTGATTAATTGATTTATATTTTATGGTCAATATAACACTAAAATAAATGAAAATGTTGACTATATCAACAAAATTTCTTAGTACAATAAAAACACATGTAGCATATACCTGCGGCACGGAAGAGACGGTTTATGAGGCGGCGCACTTCGTCGGTACGGACATCAAGGAAGCAGTTAAGACGGTGAGTGGAGAAGATCTCGATGGTGCAGATGCGACGGAGGTTGCGCCAGTGATCACCGTAAGGTGCACCGATCATGTTTGTGTTGTTGTACCCAACATGTTTCCCAATGATCACCTGAGGCCTGTTCGCCAGAACGACGTCGTTCTTCCCGAAGCACTCCTCCGCCGCCAGGCTGTATGACGACACCACGTAGACTAGGCGAGACCCGAGGTGGAGGGACATCAGACCACCGCCACCATCCAGAGACTCGGAGAGAGAGCGGAGGGTGCGGTGGATGGGCGGCTTCAAATGGCGGAGGTGGCCTAAAACCGGCAACCATCCCGCTGGTGACGGTGGAAGATTATGCTTGTTTTGCTTCAAGAACTTGAGAGAGGTAATCAAGAAGATGAGAGATAAAATGGAGTAGAGAACTATTCCGATGTAATTTTCTTCCATTCGTTGTTTCTTATTTTTTGTTCTTGTGCTATTGTCTTTTGTGTACAAGTTGTTTTATGAAGTGATGGGAAAGGCATAAAAATATTATATTATTTAAATTTTGGCACGTGGAAAATTAGATTCAGTAATAAGAAGGGTTTTTAATGGAAAATGATCCATTTTAATCCTCAACTATAAGATTAATGTAAAATCCAAAAAAGTCCCTCCGTTAAAAGTTAAGCTACTAGCGTCAAAACTTCAAAGAGTTAGGTTTCTTCTTTGAAAATCAAAACAGGTCAGCACTTGTTTTACCAATTTAAAAAACAATCAAAAAAGCGATTATTACCAAGAAGCTTAGCATAAATTGATTTGACATCGTGAATAAAGACCACATTTGTTTTCCAAACCAAACATAAGTTGAACCTGTTGCAGCATCAAAATCCCAAAAAGACAACATAGTTTACATCTTAAAAGCCAATTTAAGTATAGTTTTTCAAAATCCTAACGTAGACAAAGTTGAGTTCAATCATCCGCATATCGTCTTTTGATTCTTTGAAGGTTTTCTTGGAGGCAGATTTGGTGGTTTAGGCACCGGTGGTAAATTACATCTACGTTTGTTATGTCTGGTTTGTCGACAGTTGCTACATATCTGCAAATAAAAGTGCATGTATTATAAGATTATGGCCAAAAAACTTTTAAGTGATATATAAAAGTTACCACTATAACTTTCGCATGTGCAGAAGGAACTTCTTCTAGATTGGTTGGATTAGACACCGGTGGAAAACTACATTTCCGTTTATTGTGTCCGGGTTGCCGACAATTGCTACAGGTCTGCGGATAAAAGTGTGTTACAAATTTACAATACTATTTTGAAACATGTCTAATGGATCCCACAATATAAAGCATTTGGAATTTACTGATGCTTTCGCATGCGCAGAAGGAGCTTCTTCGTTTGGATCTCGAATTCTGTTATTGTTTTTTGGTCTTCCTGGCATGATCCTGTCTGGAGGAGGCATGACAACAACATCACTATGTTTTTCCCACAACTCACTCCCATTCGAAGGAAAAAGTAATGATAACAAAGTTTCCATTTTTCCACTGAATACCAATCTGAGATTATAGTTTCTGGCAACTTTTTCTCTTTATACTTAGCCCACATCGCAGCCATAATATGACAACAAGGAATACCACTCACTTCATATGCCCTACAAGCGCAAGAAAACTCTTCGCGTACACAAACTCAGTATTTATTTTTTCCATGATCAACTTCATACCACCCTTTTCAATTTGAAAGTGCATGACAATACTTAAGACTCTTATTTCTCTTCTCTAAAATAGCCAACGCCTTGGGTGTAATCAAGCCAGTAGCATTTTGTATCTCTTTGATCTTTACCAGATTACTAGAAAAAATATGGCTCTTTATCTCATCTAGCAAGGCTATCACTGGTTTGCGTCGAGCCTCTTTCAAGACAGCGTTATACGACTCACTAATATTGTTTTCTACAGCGGGTGACTTTGTAATATCACTGAAAAAAGACAAACCAAACTAGATTATAAAACCAAGTAAAAAACAAGATAGTAAACTAAGCAAAACCAAAACCATAGAGAATACCAATAAAAACTGCATTAAAAAATCAAGTAATGGTACAATATATTTCATACCTCTACCAATGGTACGCTCTTCATCTGCTCAAGTCTTCTATCAAATACTTGGCGAAAATGTGTCTATATCTTTTCAAAGGTCCAATGGTACGCTCTTGTACACTTCCAAAATAACTTATGCAAAGGTCCCATTTGTCTATATCTTTTCTTCAAGTTGGCGAAAATGTGTCTAGCACACATTCTATGCTCTGCATATGGGAGTACATTTTTAATTGCATATATCAATCCCTTTTGTTGGTCTGAAGATAGTGCAAGACCATTTCCAAGCTCCAAGTTCAAGTCTTCTTGCAATATTTCCATGAACCACTCCCAAATGACTTTGTTCTCCACGGGAACTATAGCCCATGCAATGATATACATTTGAATATTAGGATTCGTCCCCACGGCAGTTAATAGTTATCCCTTCATGCGTCCTTTTAGAAAAGTTCCATCCAAATGAATTATACGTCGGCATGCACTTTTCCAGCCTGTTTTTTGAGATTCAAAGCAAGTGTAGAACTTCTCAAAGACTTTATCTTTTGTACCTAAAATCACCCTTGAACCAGGATTAGACCTCTTTAGCTCTCCAACATACTCATACATTCTTGTAAACTGCTCAGCATACTCATAACATCATTTGTCTTGCACTTTGACACTTTGTTTTGGGAACCCGAAGACCATTGAGAAGCAACCTCTGCATTATTTGGTCAGCAGTCAAATCCTTATTAGTCCTAAACTCATTCAAAAAATCAGATGCTATCTTTGGTGCGCTGTAGAGATTCACAGCACCTGAAGGGTAACATGTGTGGGCTCCTTTATAAGATCGCACGACCATAATGTCTGACCGACTGTTTATCGATGCATATATCCTTTATTCACAACAACCTTGAACACATGCTGCTGCTACTTTATTCCTTTCTGATTTCGGAAAATAGATATTCACCTTCTAGCTCACAACATACTTCTCAATAGCCTCCTTACAACTCTCTTTGGAAACAAAAGACTTGCCTACATAAAACTCAACTTTATCCCCATCATCATCTGAATCATCAGTCTCAACATAATCATCAGAATAAAAATTAATATGTTCACCATCACTCTCGGGTTCCTCTTCTTCCTCCTCGTCTCCAATAAGAACATCATCTAGATAAGGATCATCAACCCTAACGACATATAGATTCATGCTTTCCAATTCATATGAATAAGTAATCATTTCTTCAACATCACTACACAAGTCTTTTCGATTCTGGTCGATTATTCCAGAAGAAAAGTAAGAAAACTTGCTCATATTTTCAGCAAAACCCTCTCTCAAAACCATATCTACGAGCATTGTTAAACTCGGGTTTTCATATTCAAGCCTACAATGTCTTATAACACCACCGTTGTTTGAACCATCTCCTGCCCAATAGCCTCCAACATGTAACCGGAAGAATATCGTCCTGTATACAAATTAGATAAGAAACTTTTTTTTGTGTGTGCAACCGATAAGAAACTAAAAACCTAATAACATGAAGAATATTGTAAGAAAAGCAATATATAAACCAAATATAGCGAAGCAAGGAGCCATTGAAATTGTTTTCATGACTAATCATTGGAACTAGCAAACCAATATATAATCAAAATCACCGGTAAATGAAAAAATTATGAAATTCATCACTCAAAAGTCAAACCATATGCCATGAATTTTAAATTGAAGGCGTAAACATGAATAAAACAAAATTACCTTGTCATCTTGCAAGCTAAAGAAAAATCAAATTTGGTATCATCAACCAATCCTCCGGGTTTAATCAATTGTTGCAGTTTTCTCGATTTTTTTTTAATCTTCACAACCAATCTATCTTAGTTTCTGCTAGTCGACTTTTGCTACTTTTGCTTTAGGGTTTAGTGTACTAATACTATGCCCTAGTATTAATGCCTTGAAGTTTTAAAGCTAGTAGCTTAATTTTTAACGGAGGGGCTTTTTCATTAACAGACTAATACTTGAGGGAATTTTACATTAATCTTATAGTTGGGGGATTAAAATGGATCAAACTATACTTGAGGGATTTTTCCATTAAAAACCCTAATAAGAAACTAATGTTGATAGTTGTGACATTGATTGCATTACATGTGAAAAATATACATACGTGGAAAACGAAATATTTGAAAACGAACTTTAAGTTTTTTTAGGAATATATAAATGTGTCAAATTCCAAAAAATACTTGGATTGATTGGAAAGTGATCGGCCGTTGAGAGGCGACTCACTCCCAAGACCAAGAACTTAGCGCCGCACTTTAGCCTTTTCCGATCTCCCTTTCCGGTGTATGGTGGTTCTCACCGCCGTCGGAAAAGGAACCCTCTCTTCCTTCTGATTTTCTCTTTCTTTTATCGGCTTTTGATTCTCTTTTTCAAAGGTTTTATGGTCTTGAGTTTTAGATCTGGACTGTTACGAGGCTTGTCCGTTATCTCCTGGCTCTATGTTTGGTTCTAGGTTCCACGAGATGAGTCTTAGGGGTTAGAGTGGGGCTTGAGGCGGTCATTCATTCTTCTCCCGTTGATCCTCTTTCTCTTCGGATAGATTGTCGGTGCCTCTTTGTAGCTTTTTTTGGTCGCTCTTTCCGTCTATCTCCTTTGTGCTTGTGGTTGTCCGGCTGCCTCGCTGGTTCTTGGTGGCTTGTCGGCGTCGCTGCTCGATATCCCCTTGATCCGGTTGTTTTATGGTAGTTTGGCTTGTGTGGTTTGCTTTTGGTTATGGTTATGGTCTTTGCAGTTTCAAGGGTTTTCGGCTTCTTCTTGTTATTCCTCTTGCGGCGGTTGAGGATCTAAGGGATTGAGACTCGATAGGTCTTGTTGTTTGGGCTCGGTTTGGTGATGCTATATTGTTATGGAGGCATCTACCGTCTTTTCCCTATACTTTCGTTTTAGGAAACGGACGTCAAGACGAAGCAGTGGTATCGATTTTCAGTATTCTTGCGAGGAGGTGACTATTGTTTGGTCTGTAGATGGCTTTGGCTAGTTTGCGAGTGACCGCGTGTTAGAGTTGGGGATCTTCCTTGGCGTTTTCCCTTCGGAAGTCAAGGTTGTGCCTTGAGCCTAGAGTTTCTCGATTGTGAGGGTCTTCGATTTTGTCGTTGGGGTGTAGGTCTTGCACTGAGCTTTCTTCGCGCTGCCTTCTTTTCCGACATCTTTATTGTCGGTAGAGTTTGATTTTGAGCAGCTTCGGTTGGTTGGTTGTTCTGCTAACTCTTGGTTTTTGGCATCAAAAGGTTCTATGGTTAGTTGGTTGATGCGCTGGGGTTTTTCGCTTGACATTTGAATTGTTCTTATTCTTCCTCATCTGCCGCTTGTATCTTTTTTGTTCCTTTGATTCTGCCTTTTTTGGCCTTTCTTTGCTTGTAATTGCGGTTTGGATTTAATATTACCATATGACAAAAAAAATGTGTCAAATTCCAAAAAAATATTTGAAAACGAATGGGTTGCATTAAATTTTGTTTGTCACATTTCCAAAAAAAACCAAATTCCCTCACGATTTCTAGGATACAGTTTCGGTCGTGTATCCAAATTAATTCGGTTAGGAAATGAGTTTTCAAATTAAATGTTTTAGAAAACGTGTTTCTATGGAGTTTCTAAGAGTTTTGATTTTTGAAATATTTTTGAAACACGAAACGTACCTCAAACGGAGTTTCCATGCAATGTAGGTTGTGACACTATAAAAAAACCAGAAAAGAGTGGCTATTTTTATTGCTTTTTTCCAGTAAAATATTGTACCTAATTTGTGATATTTTACGAATAATAAACGTTTATAATAAAATTTAGACACAATGACGACGAAATATAATAATTGTATATTTGCAAAACATTTATTTGAAGGTGTAATTGTAGTCACAAAATAGTCCCAAAATAGAACGAAAATACGATTTTTGTATTAGTAAATAAAAAGTAATCGCAAAATTGTTCAAAAATTGTGACTTATTTGCAACTTGTGGTAATCGTAGAATCATTCGATCTTTGTTAGTTGCATTATTCTCTATGAATTACCTTAGTCCTAACGCTTTTCTCCAATTGATTTCAAGTTGCTATTCACATTTACCGGTGCACACGATTTTCCCAATCACAAACGACATCATATTTTGTTCTACCTTAATTTTATTCATTACACTTTGAAGCGTGGTTAAGAAGTCCATGTGGATTCAATCTCGTTTCTATACTAAGTGATTTTTGTGCACTTGTAGGAAGTTAGTTAAGAGGTTAAAACTCGATAGAGGAAAATAATCACATCAGTTTGTCAGATCCATTTATGACATGGTCATTCGTCTCCCCGGTGGCGTAACGCCTAGATTCGCCTTAACTGACCCAAAAATGATGGCATCAGTTGGAGCTAACCGTGACGAAGTCGCTCCGGCGTCCACGGCAAAGCTAGTAGGGTTGACAGTGACCAGAGAAGTCTCGGGGTCAACACCAAGACTTACGGTTCTTTTCAGAAGAGGAAGAAGGAGATCGAGATCTGAAGATTTTTGTCATGGCGGCAAATCAAATACGTATAGATTACAAGATAACCGTGTAAAGTGTAAAAAGAAGAGGAAATAGTAAAAGAGAGAAAATTTTACTTTTTCTGTTTCTCGAATGAAGATAAAAAGAAAAGTGAATGGTTGAAATATCTAACATTTATACTCAAAGGTACATACACCTAGGGTATTGATTAAACCCGGGCGGCATGTGGGAGCAAACCGAGGCATTTCTTCATTGTCTTTTCAGAACGAACAGTCCAGAGCGTGCCAAAGGTAAAGAACGTGTCGATTCAAGAGTCTCACGGGCTTCTTCTATACGCTTTGGTCGACCTCTACTAAAGTAGCGCTCGCCGAACTGAGGGGGGGAACTAGTTGGTGGTACCGGGCTTAGCACCCTTTACCATACCTTACCAAGATCCGACCCGGCATGGAGCTTTAGAAGATACGTCAGAAAATGGGTCAGCGAGGATCTACTAAAGACGACTCGGCCCATGATTGCACAAAGCCGACCTAGGAGAATACAAACAAAAAGGAAAGATTAACTCGAATAAAGGAAAACACTTAGAATGAGGCGATTTTTCTTTATCTTTTAGGAGATTTTCTATTAGTTTTTTAGGGTTTATTCGACCGAAATGTTTTGAATATATTCAACCAAAGCTAAGTTTAAGGCCTTGGTTCATATCATAATGTTTGGTTAGGCGAATGAGTTTTGTATGAGCCCAAAAGATAAACTTAGCTATAACGTGAAAGAAGAAGAAGCGATTAAAGCAAGCTTCCTCTTAACCCAAGTTTCTCTTTGAGAATTAGGTTGATTGTTGGAAGTTAGTTTCTTATTAAGCATAAGAGACTCTTATATGGAGGCTTAAGTACAAAGCAATCTAAACCTAAAAGCCAAAAAGGAAACATACCTTAAATCTAATAAAAATGAAAAACACCAAAATTGAATAACACCAAAACTCATAGAAACTCCTCAAACCATTAAGCGTATCATTACTCCCCTCTTCGACTTGGAGCTTGTCCTCAAGCTCCTACTACGTGTGTGCGTTTTGCAGCTTCTTTATATCCTCTCATAATTTTTTCCAAAACTTACTCCTCAAAGTAGTCGTCACACTTCTGCAACCACTCCAGGGCATTAGTGTTTCCATCATAAGGAGGGAATTCCATCTTGGCTGGTGTTACAGTGTATCCAACCAAGCCACCTCCTCCTCCGTCTCTAAGCTCATCCTCTTTCCCTGCTCCCAGTCCTTCATGCCTGCTGAAATCACATGTTGAGAAGCCAAAATAAGCTTCCTCTCCAAGATGTATGACATGCCAATCTCCACCTCCATCTGTTCGGCGGTCACATGTCTTCTTCCCCACCGAGCGAATTGGCCATGGTTCACTAGAGTAAACATTTATTTGCTCATCTCTTATCATGCCACTATCACCCGTAGGTATGTTTTGCCTAATTCGTGTGGAATAAGACTCATACTTGCTTCGACTTTTGTGATGTCATCTCATTACTTCTCTTGATCGCACTCAACACCACTCCTTCATAAAGCTCATCAATCGACAATTTGATTGACGGTCCATGTTCTTCGGAAAGAATCTTTGCAGATTTTTCTTTTATGTTTGTGAGTTCGTTCTCATTGAAGTGAGTGTTTCAAGAGTAGCTCCATGTTTTTCTAGAGTTTCCGTAAGCTATCGTACGTCTTCTCCTATGGCGTCGATCTTCTCCTATGGCGTCGATCTTCAACATCAAGAGAGTAAGTTGTTGCAACACAAGATTATCTTTTACCATTGAATCGATTGACTCTGATAGCAAATTGATATGAACCAAAGCCTTAAACTTAGTTATAACGTAAAAGAAGAAGAAGAGATTAAATCAATCTTCACAAAGAACAAACTCGATCGGACCTCAAATGACCATCCAAATGGGCCGTAAAAGCAGCTGTGGACTACTATAATCAATTTATGATGATACTTGTGCAGAAAGCAAACCTCACAACGGCCAAGAAACATCTCCGTAACGACGATTGAAAATTCTTTGGCTTTTCTGACATGTCCTTTATCGGAACCAACCATCGGGTTTGTATGAATTGCTATGATATAGTTGGAATCATCCTCCGAAAACCCCAGCTTAAAACAATGTGTTTCTCTATGAATCTAAATTGATTGGAACCACTTTATTCTATTTCTATGCAAATAATGGGGATTTATGTTACGTGAGGAATGTGTTTGACAAATGCCTGAGAGAACCTTTGTTAAATGGTACGCAATGATGGGAGGATATTGTTCACATAAATAAAAAGGGAATCACAATGCGAGACAGACTATGATTCTGTTTCAGAGATTCTTCTGTTGTGGTAATTATGGAGTTAGACCTACTGATACAACTAAGGCTTGCGTTCTTTCAGCCATTTCTCAGACGGATTTCTTCGAAATTGGTTCTCTTGTAAAAGTACTAGTGCATTTATAGTCTTGTTCATGGTTACATTGTAAAACTCAGTTTCCACCCGAAATTGATGTCTTTATTCGTACTGGACTTGTAGATATGAACTTGAATTGCGGCTACCTAAATAACGGTATCTCCGTGTTCCAGCTAATGAGAGTGGAGGATGTCTTGACATGGATTTCAATGGCAAGCTCTCAACAGAAGAGGAAACAAAACACCGAATCTTCTAAACCAAATGGCTGAATCTGGAATTAAACCAAACAAAATAATTTTTACTAGCTAGCTAGCTTTACTCTTATCAGGTTTTTGGTTTCATCTAGTACAATGGTTTACATTATTGAACAAAAACACATGCAGGTTTTAGGTTCTATTAAAGGAATTGTTTTCCCCTGAAGACTCTCTTGTCTTCTTCTTCTTCTTCTTCTTTAAGTAGTTTGATCGCATCAACATCTACACGAAGATAAAGAATTTCAGATCCTAATCTTCATACTCGTAATGTTATTATTAAGAACAAAAGTCTATATTTTTTTTTTTAGTTTCTTACCATCAAGAACTTTCTCAAAGTCAATGTCTCTTGGTCTCTTTTCCGGTTTGTGCACTAAATCACCACCATTAACAGATTGCTCATTTTCCCTTGTACATTGAGCTCCAAGAAACACTTGGTCTGTAAGGTCGATTATCTCGTCATCATCACTGTCACTGATATGAACTGTATCCCGTGGATAATCGATTTCGCAAGCCGAAACATTGAAGATTTTTATATGGAAACTCGAGTTTCCTTTGTATTCGAAGAGGAGAAAGTGGCCTTCACTAATGGAATGAGCCTCTGCAAACTCACTCCAACCCTCTTGAAACCAAATCTCTTCACCAATCCGTTTTAGCTTTATCGAACGCTTGAATCCCAAAGGTGTTTCCAATGTAACAAACTTAGAGAGTTTAGATCCTTTTAGCTTCGCAAATATTGTCGGAATCCTCTGTTAAATAAAAACAATGAGATTATCAAAACAGAAATAACTATATGTCTTAAGAACAATTTGTCAATTTTAGTATCCCTTCCAGATCTATGATCCAAGATATACAAACAATGGACAGTGTCTAGTGGATCTGTTAATGTAATCCTTAGAAATTGCAATAGAAGTCTAAAACAACAAAGAATCAATACATGCAAAGTGATGATCTGTTTTAAAAAGTGTTTTGTTTGTTACCATCATGTTTCTCTTCATTGCTGAGGGTAAAACCAACTGGAAGAACTTGTTCACCGGAGATTTAGGCTCCGGCGGTGGCTGGTGGTGAGAGGCTGTGATGGCTCTGGCCCTAGCTTTCCGAGTAGTAACCATTTTACCTTTTCTTGTTTCTTTCTCACAAAGAAGGAGAGTGAGAAACTGAGAAGTCAATAAAAGGGAAACTGAGAAGGCAGATAAGATATTTGTCGTGATGTTATAACATTTTATCTGACCAAGGACAAGCTACTTCAACTTTTGTAGTTTCCCAACACTCTTTCAATAAAGTTCTCCACTCAAAGGCTACCTCTTGTCCTCTTACTACTTGAAGTAAAAGTTACTCCATTGTTAAAGTTTTTATTTATTTAGTAGTTTTTAGAGTTAGGTGAAACTTGAAACAACCAAGGTTTTTGTAAAAGTTACGACTGTTATTGTAAAAGTTATCGTTAAGATCACAAGCAATCATGCGAGAAATCAATACTATAATAACACAAATGCCTCTCTATAAGAGGATACCTCAACATTTCTATGCATTCTAAAACTGCCACATGTACAAATCAATACTATAATAACACAAATGACACCTCAGCATTTCTATGCATTTTAAAACTGCCACATGTACAAAAAAATTAATGTGAATAACCAATAAAAACAGTTTGTTTATACACATCACCAATTTTTGTTTGACCACTCATATTCTTTTTTTCCAGTCAATGTTCGACATTTAAACCGCTCTCAATCCAATATTAAACTTTTTCTCAACGATACGTTTCCTTGCCAAGGGAAATACATCTTAAAGTATGTTAAATTCAGGTGTGAGGATTCACAATGTAAGACGATTCATTGATGAAGAATCCCTAAATTCTGAGATTGGAGACCGTTTGGAGAAAAGCATTCGAGTCCATGGCAACCATTCACTCAAACAAAACCCACATGAATCTGAAGTCGAAGCATCCTGCGGTTTTCTAATTTCACAACTTAAATTTTCAATCCTTGTCACTTATGTCAATATACATGATCGTTAGAGGCTTAACCTTCTCGGGGATCTTCAGGTTCGTTGATGGTTCTCTCTTTTCTTCATTCTCGATTCCGATATTGTTGTATTTCTATCTCTTTTCATCATGTAATGAAGATGTGACCGTGATTTATCTCATTTAATTGATGGATATAGGTATTCAATTTATATCAAATCTAGGGTTTTCCGTTTTGATTAGTATTTTCACGAAAAGACCTCCTTTTGATGGAACATGTTAAACAAGAAAACATTTTATCCCTTTAACTTGAGATTCGACAATAGCATATCGTTGTTTTGTGTGAATGTTGAAATACTAAAGCTTTCGTTTTACTGGGAACTTGAACAAGAAACAGAAACTAATCAATCTTCTGTTCTGCAACCTAGACCATTGGGAATCATAGAACACAAATTCATAGGTCAAGAGAGATTATGTTGAGCTATCGTTTTGATGTGTGCATAAGTAGTTGTTGATCCTAGCTACACAGTACCCTAGAAGATTAGAACCCTCTAAAGTCACCTAGAACAAAAATTCATGTATTCAAAATCCAATACTCTTCATATACAAGTTTCATGCATATTTTTATTCTTCTAAACACATTATTTTGATATTCTAAGGGGATTGAAGTCTTCTTCAATATAAACTATAAGTTCTATAACCAATTATCTCCTTGAGTGGCTTTTTACAAGAACATAATCTATTAGCATCCATATGTTTTGTCATATTATATATATTTAAAGTCCCAATCGGTGACGAAACATGTGTCATATGATAAACATCAACTTTGTTATGAGAGTGAAGAGAGCACCAAATGTGTGCCTCGGTGCTGAAATCATTGGAACCTTTTTTCTGGTCTACACGGTCTTCTCCGCCACCGACGCCAAGAGATACATCGGTGACTCACACGTTCCGGTAGAGACCTCACTTTTCCGGTTTGCTTGATATAGGCTTTAGGCAGTAGTTAATGAGCCAATTAGTTCAGGTTTATGACGGTTGTGACTAATCTTACTTCTAATGGCTTTTCTTTTGTATGAAATAAAAAAAGCTATGAACTTTGTAGCCACCAAAGAAGAACAAGAATAAGGAGAAACAAGGTCAACGTGAGACTGGTGAACAAAAATCGATTCTTATGGATTTCGAGACATGTGAATTTTAAATTCACTCAGAAATATATTTCTCGTGTAGAACCAAAGACAAGATATGATTCAATTTTCTTTTTGTTATGTTGTATTTATACGTTTTTATAATTTTAAGCTGAAATATTGTATATGTAAATCAATGTACATACGGAAAGTGCAAGACTTATTATCGCAGGCTATAGTACAACGTTTTACTTAACGATATGATATTAGTTAGATAGCGTTTTTTGAAGACTATCAAAATTTATTATCTTGTAGTGATAACATGCAACTAAAATCAATACAAATGAAAAATATATCCGCGGTGTAGCACTGGTTTTTCATCTAGTAATAAAAAAAAGAGAGCCTTACTAGAACAACCTTCTTAGATTTTGGTCTAACTCAAACAACCTTCTTAAATTTTAATTACTGGGGCTATTTTCGAGTCCGTTTTACCCTTTTTTCTTTGATAACAAAAAACGTATTTACGAAAATGCCATTAATGAAACGCGCCGCGTAGGCGCGAAAATTTCCCGCCTAAAAAAAATAAGTCTACCGCTATGTGATGGTAGATTTATTTGAGTTCTGGTAGACTTATTTTTTTGTCCGTAGACTTATTTGAGGAGCGGTAGACTTATTTTTGAGCGGTAGACTTATTGTGTCTCCTTTGGTGGTAGACTTATTTCCGAATGGTAGACTTATTTTCTCTGCGGTAGACTTATTTTCCCATAGCGGTAGACTTATTTTTGCGGTAGAGTTTTGCTTCAAATGGTAGATTTATTTCCGTAGACTTATTTTCAGCGGTAGATTTATTTTTCTTCGATGGTAGATTTATTTTGACTGGTAGATTTGTTTCCTTTGGTGGTAGAGTTTTAGTCATAGTGACGGTAGATTTATAGTGACGGTAGACTTATTTTAGTAGCAGTAGACTTATAGTTTGCGGTAGACTTTTTTATCGTGGTGGTAGATTTATTTTGTGTTTAGTTGTGGTAGACTTATTGTAGTAGTGGTAGACTTATAGTTAGCGGTAGACTTATTTCGTATTTTCGGTCAACGAAACCAACCGTTGACTGGTAGACTTATTTTTTTAGGATCAATGGTGGTAGACTTATGCGTTTTTAGGGATATAAGCGGTAAATTTGTTTTTACCCAGATCTAGTGATGGTAGACTTTTTATCAAACTTAGTGACGGTAGACTTTTTTTCACATTAGACATTTGGTAGACTTATTTGTGATAGCGGTAGACTTATTGTACTTGGTGGTAGACTTATTTCCTGTTTAGGAATTTATAGTGGTGGTAGACTTATTTTCGAACTTAGTGACGGTAGACCTATTTGTGATAGCGGTAGACTTATTGTACTTGGTGGTAGACTTATTTCATGTTTAGGAATTTTAGTGGTGGTAGACTTATTTTGGTAGGTGGTAGAGTTAGTTGCAGGGAACGGGAAATGTCAATTTTACCCTTTAAAAATAGACAAATTTGCACGAAAAACCAGCAACAATGGTGATGAACTAGGGTTCACAGCCGCATAGGTTTGATCTTTGCGAAGTGATTTTTTGAACTTTCCTTGTTTTCTAAAGTTCTTTTCGAACAAGTGAACCTGTTGGAGTGAACTTGAACAAGGTCGAATGGAACAAATTGTTCTTGTCTGTGGTAGATGGAGTGTTTCGAAGAATGGATGGGTGTTCGAGGTTGACAACTCAAAAGGTGGTAGAGTTCTTGGGTTAGATCATGCAACCTCGTTCAACAATTTCCTTCGAATGGTGTATGAAGATTTTGGCGTCAATGAACTAATTTTCGAGGTAAAATTGAGTTACCTGTTACCAAGCTTAGCTCTAGATACACCACCGATTTTCGTTGGAAATTCAAGACAGTTCAAGAGTTTTGTACAACAATATAAGAAGGAAATGATTCGTCTATGCGTCGAGATTAGTGAAAAAGAAAAAAAACAGTTTAAAAGAGAGAGAAGTGGATGCAAGAAGGGAGAAACTATAGATGAAGATGATGAAGATGATGAAGATGATGATTGTAGATTTGACTATTGCGACGATTCAGACGGTGCAAGTTCGGACGATGATGAATACGGGAGGCGTGGTAGACTTTCAGATGATGACGACGACGCCGCCATGGAAAATCTACCACCGAAGAAAAGGGGTCTACCATCGATTCCAGATGGCGTGAAGTTAGAAATGAGGTCGGTAGACTTAGCGGTTGGGCAACGTTATGCCACAAAGGAGGACTTGGAGAGGAGATTGGAGATTATTTCTGTTGCACATCAGTTTGACTTTAACGTCGTACACACAAGTCCAACGTTGTTGACGGTTAGTTGTTGGGTGGAAGGATGTACGTGGAGGGTTCGTGCTTCAACTATTGGAGACAGTCCCAGTTTCCATATCAAGACTTATAATGGAAACCACTCTTGTTCTGTGACTGAGCGTTCAACCCGTGCTCGTAAAGCAACGTATCAGGTGTTAGGTCGTCTCTACAAAGATTTCATTGGTGGTGTTGGACCATCAGTCTTGCCAAGTCATGTTGCCGATGCTATAACGAAACGTTTCAGAATAAAGGTACTTTAAACGATGGTAGACTTATTTTCTGTTTGATGGTAGACTTATTGTTGTTCGATGGTAGACTTATTTTCTGTTTGATGGTAGACCTATTTTCGTTTGATGGTAGACTTATTTTCGTTTGATGGTAGACTTATTTTCGTGTGATGGTAGACTTATTTTCCTTTGATGGTAGACTTATTTTCTGTTTGATGGTAGACTTATTTTCTGTTTGATGGTAGACTTATTTTCGTTTGATGGTAGACTTATTTTCTGTTTGATGGTAGACTTATTTTCCTTTGATGGTAGACTTATTTTCCTTTGACGGTAGACTTATTTTCGTGTGATGGTAGACTTATTTTCTGTTTGATGGTAGACTTATTTTTGTTTGATGGTAGACTTATTTTCTGTTTGACGGTAGACTTATTTTCTGTTTGATGGTAGACTTATTTTTTTGGTTTGACGGTAGACTTATTTTCTGTTTGATGGTAGACTTATTTTCTGTTATATGGTAGACTTATTTTCCTTTGATGGTAGACTTATTTTCTGTTTGATTGTCACATGTAGAGTATTGGAAAGCCCATCGAGCATTAAAGTATGCAAGGCAATTGGTTAGAGGAAGCGCTGAGAATGGGTACGAAGAACTTCCCACGTACTTATACATGATTAGGAGAGCTAATCCAGGGACACTTATAAAGCTGGAAGTCGATGGTCAGAATAGGTTCAAGTTTCTTTTCCTTGAATTTGGCGCAAGCATACATGGTATCAAGTATATGAGGAAGGTAGTTGTGGTGGATGAGACATATTTGAAAGGTAAGTACAAAGGTACTTTACTGATTGCCACGACACAAGATGGAAATTTTAACATATTTCCTATTGCTTTCGGTGTTGTTGATACTGAGAATGATGAGTCTTGGGAGTGGTTCTTTAGACAGTTAAGCCGAGTAATCGCAGATGATGAAGGTCTTGCGATTATCTCAGATAGGCATAGATCAATATCCAAGGCGATTGGGAAGGTATACCCGCGTGCTTCTCGTGGTATTTGCACATATCATCTGCATGAAAACATTTTGCTGAAATTCAAAGGTGGAGAATCATTCGGACTAGTGAAGAAGGCAGCAAAGGCATATAGACTTCAAAAGTTTAATGAGTTATTTGGGCAGATTGAGGCATTGTATCCTGCTCTTCATACTTATTTAGAGGGAGCCGATGTTCGTTTATGGACTCGTGTGCATTTTCCCGGTCATAGATACAACTTCCTGACAAGCAACATAGCGGAATCTATTAATAAGGTCCTATCTCCTGCGTGCGGGTATCCAATAGTGGAACTTCTGGATACTATTAGGTCGATGTTGACAAGGTGGTTTGCTACAAGAAGGAAAAAATCAAGTTTAGTGACCACAACCTTGACCACTGCGGTGGAAAAACAGCTTCAGGTAAAATATTTGTTATGGTAGATTTAATAAGCATGTTGTGGTAGATTTAATTTGCATGTGGTAAAGTAGATTTAATAGGCATGTTATGGTTGATTTATAGACAACTGAGGGTAGATTAATACTTGTTTGCCTTTTTTGTAAACAGGATAGGGTTGAGAACGCCAAGCTTTGGACTATGCAAGAGATAAATGACAACGAACTAGAAGTAACGTTGGGGTCAGCATTGCATGTGGTGAATCTGACATCAAATAGTTGTACTTGCAAAAGGTTTTACAAGGATAGAATTCCTTGTGTTCATGCCATTGCAGCAGCGGAAACAGTGACGAAGTCACGGATCGCCCTTGCACATCCCTACTTCCATACAAAGAACTTGTTCAAGGGTTACTCAAAAAGTATTATGCCACGAGATATTGCGCTTCCAGCGCCGGAAATTGTGGCAACAAAAGTCTGTAAACCTCCGGTTGTGCGGGAACCACTAGGTAGGCCAAGACTTTCCCGGATTAAAAGTGCTTTAGAAATAGCCATGACTCGGAAACGAACTAGGAAAGAACCCAAGTGCTCAAACTGTCTTCATCATGGCCACAATCGTGCGACTTGCAAAGCTTAATCATGTATGTTATGTTATGTAAGGTACTTAATGGTTACGAAACACATAGGAAACAAATAATAAGTCTACCATCAAACAAATATAAGTCTACCATCAAAGGAAAATAAGTCTACCATCAAACAAATATAAGTCTACCATCAAAGGAAAATAGGTCTACCATCAAAGAGAAAAAAAGTCTACCATCAAAGGAAAATAAGTCTACCATCGAACACCAATAAGTCTACCATCAAACAGAGAATACGTCTACCATCATACGACAATAAGTCTACCGTCAAACAAATATAAGTCTACCATCAAAGGAAAATAAGTCTACCATCAAAAGAAAATAAGTCTACCATCAAAGGAAAATAAGTCTACGATCAAACAAAAATAAGTCTACCATCGAACAACTATAAGTCTACCATCAAACATAAAATAAGTCTACCATCAAAGGAAAATAAGTCTACCATCAAACAAAAAATGGTCTGATTGAAGGTTTACCATACCATCAAATGAAATTAAGTCTGAGAATGTTGTCAATACGTTTTCGCTACAGAAGTCTACCAAACTTTCGAAGGACCACCGACTCAAATTACCCGATCCGAATTTATAAAATATCCGATCGGGTTCTATATCCCTAAACCCGAAAACCCGAATCCGAACTCGGACCGAACCGATAACCGAATAGGTATCCGAACTACCACAAATATAAATTAAACTAATGATATTTGAATGTCAGGTTGAATATGTTCATATATTTTAGATAATTTTTTAGTTAATTCGAATATTATGAATTATATTCAGATAAAATAACTAATTTATCAACATAATTTGAATTTTTACAATTTTTTTTTTGATATTTTTTCTCGGGTTTTTTGAATAATTCATATAAAAACTAATAAAATTGAGTTCCTTCTTTGATATCTATATAAATTTGAGTTTTTGTTTTGAAAATTTGATCAATTTGAGTTATGATCAAATTTAGATTTGATGTGTATTTCCAAATAGACGGTACATCGGAGATAACCGAACCCGAAGTCATTTTATCCGAACGCGACCCGATTTTATAAAATATCCAAAGTTTGGCAGAGGCGGAATGTTTAATAACTATCGAATGGGAACCCATTTTTTCAATTCATAAGCTTTAAGAATACGAACGACAGACTTAGAACAACCAGTTCTCAAACCAAGCGTAGAAGAACTTGCGGCAGTTTTTAACACGTGATGTTGATTACTCATTTATGGATTTTGTACATTTCAGCAGGTAAAAGAATTGGTATATGGAATTTTCATACGAATGTGTCGATGAACCATGCAATGGGAACCAAAATTATTTTCTGGACGTTCTTCTTGTTCATCGCTTGGTCAGATAATTTCAAACGCGAGAGAGCAAACGAAAAACATTGACTTATTTCTCAAAAATAAACTCAACCAAGTTCATGTACGATGGAGAAATCATGAAGAACAACTGAATCTCATTTATATCAAAAAAGTCATATCAATTTCTTCAACGTAAAAATTAAACATTGATCCGAATTTAAAACACAAACGATCACAGCATCAAACAATGCAAACAAATTGATAAACCAAAATTCCAAATTTCAGAAAAAAATATATTAACAAGAAAAAGAATCAAAGATGTTTTTCTTTATCAAGTGTAAAGAGGGTAAACATGACCACGCACCAGAACCATGTCCATTCTAACAACTGTTCACCATCATCGTAATATCCAAAAACTCTTATCAAGCTAAATGATGAATGCAAATAATTAAAGTCTCATCCCACTAACAATCCACATATTTAACCCTTTAAGTGTTACTCGTCGATTTTCATTCTTCACACTAAGTTCTTTTGGAACCCTTAAAAATTTCATCATGTCTCATCCCACTAACAGTACACGTATTTAACCCCGTAAGTGTTACTCGTCAATTTTCATTCTTCACCCTAAGTTCTTTTGGAATCCTTAAAAATTCCAGCCTCTAACAAAGTGTACCTCCATTTCTCTTCGACATGAATGCATCTAGGCCAATAATAGATGAGTAAAGACCTTTTCCGCGACATCTTTTCGGGAGAAGTTTGTTTTCTTGTTTATCGCCTAGTACATATCAACGAAGCAAAATTTCATGCAAACTTCTTTTTTTTGCTAAAAATGTAAAATATCATTGCAAGTTTCAGTCTCGGACATTGTATCACCAAGTGTGTTCTTTGTTTCCGGCATCGTCTCACCTCTTAACAACATTGTCGGCAACCTCTTTGACGGCTTTTGTCGTGCAAGCGTTTGGACTGCATCTATCCTTTTCTTCTATGCTTTATGGTTTGCGTTTGTAGTAGTGTATTGGTTCGCCTTGATGGCTTTGGTTTCATGCTTTGCAAACAATTTCTCCTTGGATGGAGAATAATTTGATATATGAAAATCGTGGTTTGTCCAAAAAAAAAAAAATCATTAGAAAATAAAATAATTAAGGTTTACAACTTGTGTTAACACATTGCTAAGCTTATGTAAATGATCTCGTGATAAATAAACATAAAAAAAGCATAGAAGCAAAGTAATAAGTAATCTATAAAAACCTTTAACTATGAGTCTATGAGCCTGTTAATTATATGAAAAAGCCTCCAACATCATCTCTAGATCCTTTCTGTCACCTTTCTCCGTTTTGGATCCAAACTATTCGATAATTTTCTCATGAAAACATTTATTTGATTGCAAATCTCGCAATAAGCACATCTTTGATAGATTGTTCAATATACTTTTGTGAATATACCATTATTACATGCACAACTACAATTCTATTCTAAAACATGAACATGATATTTCACCATAATTAGTTTTTGCAATCCCTTGAATTTACTTTATAAATTGTTCATTATGCTCATTTTGACGAGGTAACTGGTTATATCTCCTGTGAACATAACTGGTTATATCAGATTGAGTAACATCATAATATTTCACCATAATTGTGAACATAACTGGTTATGTCTCCTGGTAATTCAAAAAAAAAAAAAACATAACTGGTGATATCAGATTGAGTAACATCCCAAAATCAGTCCAAAGACTAGAACAATAAGTTTAAAAGTAAAACCATCAAGAAAATAAGCTCAGGCAGCTGTGCATAGAATTTTCTATTAAAATCATTATCTTTATTTTGGAGTAATACATCAAATATTTATACAATGAAAAAGTCGGTCAATTAAACCATAAACAATAATAAAAAATCTCCTAACTCTAAGTTATTTTCTTTTTCTTGAGCTAATTCTTACCTTTTTGTTCGGATGAACCTAGGTTGGCTAAACACGCCTAAACCAATTTTTCCTTTCTTTTTTGATATTTGAATTCCTCGTCAACAAGTGAAAAATCTTTATCTTACTCACAATAGTGTAAAAACAAAAGACTCATGCTATGAATTGCGATTAAAGCATGTTGAACCAAATTAATGAAGCGCCCGGTGGCAAACTAGACGTAACAGACGCTGCCAGCACTACGAAGAGTCAGTACACAATATAGGCGGTCAGATAAATAGCCTGCAAAGTCAGGAGGAACATAAGAAAAGCATTCAAGTGAATCGTAACTATCCGAACCCGAGTATCTATACCCAAAACGAATACGGAACATGGTACCTTGTATCTGAACCCGGATAAGTAAATCTCTATATATATATACCGCTATCTACTACATGAAGGGACTTGGATTCTTTTACTCTATATCTATTTGTGAAGAGTTATATTCAAAGCAAGAGAATTATAGTCTTGAGCCTCTGAACTTCCGGCTGGTTAGGTAGATTTTACCACCAAAACCTTCTTTATTCTATTTCTTCTTTCCCGGTTACGATCAATATTTGACCAAAAACCTCTCTCTACCTCTCTTTCTATTTTCTGACACCTTCTCTTTTTCCTTGCTTAAAAGAGTCGATACTTTGTTGATCAACCTTCCTTTCGGACTCGGAGTCAACCTTTCTACACTCTTGTTTTTCGACTCTTATTTTCATGACTCTTCACGACTCACCGTTGTCTATCTTTCTCCCGTCTCTCTCTGTCCTCTATTTTGGTTTGAGCGTCGGAAAACATCTCTCAATTGTGTTAACCGCGATCTAAACATGTTTGCTTAGTGTGCGGGTTTCCCTAGTGGTTTGTTTTAGATGGGCCAAAATCCTTTGAAATAGATCTTTTGGTTTTCTAAAGTTGTTAAATTTTTTAGCTGTAAGTTAGAGCGATAAATGGTTACTGAACATTGCCAGGATGTAAGAATTAACTATAAAAAAGTTGTACAAATAAAACTTATAAAGTTTTTGGTATCGTTTTTATGATTGGTATAAGAACGGTGTACTTTGTACCGTAGTAGTATAAAGTTATCAATCAAAGTCAATACATCTTAGAAATTTCAGTTAGTTCTGTTTTTTGGTTCAATTTTCTGTAATTCTAGTTTAATTTGAAGAATGTAATATATATTTTTCTATAATGATTTAGACATTATATATTTCGGTTCAAATTCAGATTGGTGAATTTTGATTTGATTAGGTTCATACTTTTTAACTATGTCTTTGTTAAATATATTTATATATAAAATAATCGTAAATCCGAGCATAAACAAAAAGAAAAATATCTGATTTCATATAAATTCAACTAAAATTAATTATCGACAAATATTCTTTAATTTCATTTAATCAAAATTAATTTTTTTTACTAAAATTTTACTAATTTTACATCATACAAATTTCTACCAAATATATAAAAAATTACCATTAAATCTGAACACAAAATATATAATATATTTGGATATATATTTGCACAACTGTGAATAATTTGTATTTTTCTTAAAAAAAAATGTTACTCTTGTTGTTGTTGTTTTTTTTTTTGTCGACAATATTTTTATTAAACAAGCCTAAAGGCTTAAGAGAGGTACATGATTTTACAAGCCCAAAAAGCCCAACCGAGTCTAAAGAGATTTGATACAATGCATACAAAGACACGTGTAAAAGCTAATGGAGCTTCATCAGCTACGTGGCAAGCAGTAGAACATTCTCGAAGAAGATCGGACACCACCGATGAAACACAACAACCCACTGTCACCAAGCTCCTGATCTCATGCCACAATACACCGTTACTAATTGATCGGAATTCGCTTTCAACTTAACAAAATTAAATCAGAGAATCTCCAAAGAGGAGAACAAAATTTAGGCATAACACGCCACTTCAATTTTGTCTATGATCTCTCTGAAAACTCCCAAACGCACAACAATAGGGGGCAAAGATTTACTCTATTACGGAAGGAGAATCATGGACACGAAGAAAACGAATTGGATACAAGAAGTAAACGGATTATTTACCGGAGAGGAGGAGACCACGATGCAAATTTTGTTTGGCAGAGGATTTTAGAGAGAGAGAAGGGATTTATTGTTTACATTTAAAAAAAAAAAAAACAAATCTTCAAAAAAGGAAAACGCAGTGAGTTATCTAAAAAATAAAGTGAGAAAAACGGACTTTAATCTGAGAAACCCCAAAAATTAGAATTTTAATCTAACTACCCTCTTGTAATCTAACTAACCCCAATAATTTGTTATCCTCAACTTTGCCCTTCACTTATATCAATTTATATATATAATTTAATTAAATAAATAATTAAATTACCAACAACCTAAAACTACCTTAACCACTCATAACCCTCCACCTAACCTTCCTCTTCTACGTTTTCTCTTTGATACGTTAATGAAACAGAGCAGGGGCAGCTCTACATCAATTATGGTCCATCAATTCTTCTCTTTTCTTCTAATTTAATTTTGAATTCATTAGGCAACAACCAAACACTAACTCTCTTCCTCTTTTCTCTTATCTCTCTCTATTTCTCTCTCTCAATTTCTCTCTCTCTCTCTCTGCTACAAACGAAAGAAACAGAGAAGCTAAAAAACGAAATTGATTCTTCTTCTCTTCCTCTTATTTCTCTCTTAATCGAACGATGTTGGTTCAATTATTTTCATCGTCATTCTCTTCTTCTCTTTCCTCTCCTTAAGTGGCAAAGAACAACCTAACAAAAAACAGAGGAAGCTTCGAATTGGACAGATTTGGAAGCTTCCTCATCACTTGATTCTTCCTCAAGTCGTCGCTAGTCTTCTTCTCTCACTCTCGATCGTCGTCGTCATTCTTCTTTGGTTCTTCATTTCGTTAACAAAAACAGAGGCAATTAGAAGGTATAATAAAAGTACGGCATGTTCTTTGTTAGACAATTAGAGGATACGTGTATGATATTAAGGTATTTCCAATTTTAGTGTTTAGGGTTACATTAGGGTTTTAGGGTTTTAGGATTTTACGGTTTTGGTATAACTGATATAACTGATATAACTAATATTCTTGATATAACTGTTAATACTGACCAGAACCATAATTACGAAATTTGTTAATTTCTTACTCTTTTGTAGGGTACAATGACAAAGAATTGCACAATCATATGTTTTGATCATGGAGGATATTATTTAACGGAAGGGGGTTGCACAAGATGGATCTTAGGACAAGATGAAACTCTCATTTTACCGATACGGACCGCACCGGAGGAGATGACTTATTCAGAGTTGGTCGAAAGAATTGGCAGAAAGATCATGATAGATCCATCTACAACTCGTCTAAGACTCAGTTTTTTTCCGATGATTCTCAATGTTACAAAACCATCATCTATCTCGAATGATGATGACGTTTTTAGTTACCTAATGCAAATGAATGGAGATGGTCAACGAAATCTTTTGAATGTGGAGCTGGTCGAACATGAACATGTGGAGCTGGTCGAACATGAACATGTGGAGCTCCTCGAACATGAACATGTGGAGCTCGTCGAACATGAACATGTGGATCAAGGTGAGAGAGATGTGCACGTGCTTATACAGAGGTTGAGTTCATAAAACTTTATAGTGCTTTCAGGTTAAGGTATCCTACTGCAGCCGCATATCTCGATAAGAGTAGTGTGGTCGATAAATGGGCAAGATGTCATTTTCCAGGAGATAGGTATAACATAGTGACAACCAACAATGTAGAATCGGTCAATGGCGTTTTTACGGAAGCTAGGAAGTACACGTTATTACCAATGATTGATATGATCCTTGAAAAAGTAGCAGAATGGTTCAACACTCAACGAAAGGCATCTTCCAGAATACCCGAGTCACAAAAGTTGGTGCCTCGCGTTCACGAAGTGATAGAGAGTAATGTAACGATTGGAAGGAAGTTATTGTCGCAAGAGATCAACAGCTCGTCCCACGAGTACAATGTGATTGGCGTTGATGGGAAGAATTATATAGTTAATTTGAGCGACAAAACTTGCAGTTGCAAGTATTTTGATATAGACATGTACCCATGCGTGCATGCAATACAAGCTATCATTCAATTAAGCGGAGAGGAGAATGTCCATCATTATGAGTTTGCCTCCCGCTTTTATTGGGTGGAGATGTGGGCAATGGGATATACAAGGACGATATATCCTGTACCCCATTTCACAGCTTGGCATATACCTTTGGAAGAACTCAACGAGATCCACTACGGTTTGCCTCCGGTCCACGTGGTGAAGAAAGGAAGAACTCAAGAAAAACGGGCCGCATCAGTTGGAGAACATGGACATAGAGGAACAGGTCGGGGAGGTATGTGGGGGACCTTTACAGCTGGAGATGGAGTGCACGAACCAAACGTGCAGGAAGAAAACTAGATAGAAATGGTAATTCTTTCTGTCTGATAACTATTACTACTGCGTATAACTTATGAATATGTATAACTGGTATGAATGATTATGACTATGTTGAATAATTTGTGTTTTTCCCTTTACGTCTTGTTTCTTTAGTATAAGACTTATTTACGTATTACTTATTGGCACATCTTTTTCTACTTGATCGTGAGGAACTACTCAAAATATTTTGAAATTAGAAAAAACATAAGTATTTATCTAACACTATAGCTTATACACATGGTTAATGTATGAGAATATACCTCATGTTATGTAAAATAAGCAAAAAGAGAGTTTTTTCACATTTGAATACATGAAACAATAGTAAATACGTTTAAATGGTTAAATTGGATCATTACTACTAGAAAAATTGTAATTTTACCAAAATATGACTAACAATATGTGAAAAGTAAATGTGTGTAGAATAATACTACTATATAACTGATATAACTGTGATGCATTTTAATATTTTTTTAATACAAAAGACGGCGCATGTGTTCAATATGGGACAAAAATATTCAATTTTTTAATGACCAATACACATTTCACACGTTTTTGAGAATATGTATACATAATTGGCAAACATTTTGAACGACTAGTTATATCAGTTATATCAGTAGTACGAAAATATATTTTTAAGTCTTAGTCATATTTATAAGTACCATTCCTACCAAATTGTTCCAAACACCTAAAGTAAATAAAAACCACTCTAAAACAACATTTCAACGTTCACAAACCCTAAAAAACATCATTCCAACATTCACAAAAGCCTAAAAAACTCCATTCCAACATTCACAAAAACATTACTTCTTCTTCGGTTTCTTCGTGGTCTTCGTACTCTTTTCGGTGAATTTTCTTTTCCGCACATTCGCCTTCTTCGTATGTTTACCTTCTGCGGTATATGGATGCTTATTGTAAACTGATGGATGTGATACCCTCTTCGATGGACTCGCAGCAACAACAATATCTTCTTCTTCGATTTCTGTAAATTCAACAAAGAGAACAACCATTACTATGATGACATACATGTGAAGCCTTTAAAAAAAAACGAGAAACGTACCTTCATCAATTTGTCCTTCGTCTTCTTTCTCAGCTTCTGCTTTCTCAGCTTCTTCTTCTTCTTCTTCTTCTTCTTAATTACTACATTTATCTTAGTTTATACTAAGAGATGTGGAGGATTGGTTACATACATTTGATGGCAATGGATCGGTTGGCGAAGGAGCTGATGGCGATGGAGCAAGTGGTGATGGAGCTGATGGCGATGGAGCCGGTGGGGATGCGGCTGCTGGTTCATTTTCAACCACATTTTCAGGTTCCGAATCACTCAAATCATATCTCATATGTTCAGGGTTTTCCCTCACAGGATATCTACCAGCTGCCTTCTTAGTACGAACCATTTCTGCAACATCCACAACAAAACAACAATGCAAATAGTCAATAAACTTTCCAAAACTGTTCAATACATTCGATCAATACAATAGTCATATATATATAAAACAAAATCTCAAATCAGCGGAGCTTATTATATTTATTTGGTCAATCTACAAAATCGTTCATTGAGTCCCAAAATTAGTATGTATCTAAGTTAATCATGAACTCAATTACAACAAAACAAGAAACTATTTTAACCTAACAAAGTTTGAAACCAAAAAAAGCTCACGAACTCGTCAAGTTTCTATATATCAAGATCCATGATCCTTTTGGTTTTAGCAAAACTTATGTAAACTGATTTATAATGATATGAAAAAAATAACATTTTACCTGGTTTACACAGGAAACTAACTGTATAGTTTTTGTATAGTTTTTGTTTATTTGTGATATGGAAATTAAACAAGTGAGTCAAGTACTCATACAACTCTCTTTAATTACAAGATGATAATTAAGTTTATGTATTTTAGTAACAGATAAAGAAAATAATGCTTCACTAACTGCGCATTGTATTAAGTTCATCTCCAAAACAGTAAGAAAAGAAATCTCTGTTAGAGATGCTGAGCATTTCCACCACTTTAAAGATGGAGAATGTTCATGTGGAGATTAAACAAAAAGGAATACATACATCAAGGGATTGTTACATGAAAGCTTTGTTTTGTCTGTAATGTTTTTTTATAAAATAGGAATTGTATTGTATGTAAACAGTAGCTAGAGATTCAATCTAATCCAGTGTCGTTATATGATCACACTTTAATTGATATCAACAATATACTACCTTGTTTAGAATTCTATTGCAATAAAATTATACAATCCGATAGTTTCCACAAACTTGATCACAAGACGAAGGCAAACATCGGATTTGTTTATACTAATCTCAAATTATCCATTCACAGTACAAATCAAATTCATCTTAAAACGCTAACTAACAAGATCTAATGAACAATTGAACCAGAAACGAATTAAACATAACCAGAAACGAATCAAACCGATGATCAGAGAATATAGATTATAAACTGCAGTAATCAAAATCGATTCATTTACACTATAAAACGTTGAATACCTAAATCAATAAACTGTAAACTACGGATCACAAATCTAACCATGAATCAAAGAGACGAAGAACAAACAAACGACGATCAATACGAGAGTAAGAAATCAAATTGGAGAACATGAGTTTACCTCAGAGATATCGGAGAAGAGAGTAGCAGCTAGGTTGGACTTTAACGACGACACGGCGAAGTACGACGGTTCTCTCGGATTCGAACTCGAACAAAACAGTCGGGGAAGGAGATTTTGCAAAGGATTGAACGGTGAAAGAAATGATTACGGCGAAGACGAGGATTACGCCGCCGTTCGGATTATCTCTTTTCTTCTTTGATTCGTAAGAGAAAGAGAAAGGGACTTCAAAGAGAAAGAAACAAGAACAAAAAGGGTTAGGGATTGGACTCTCTGATTTGGGGAAAAAGAGTCGTGAAAGGGTTAGGGGTTGGTTCTGTTTTTTCCCTATCCTTTTTGTCTTTTCGCAACATTCATTAAGGATAAATCCGTATTTCACTCGCTTTTTAATTAAAAATAAATCAACACATAAATTAAAATAAGAAATGGGGCATACAAGGTTAGAAACTGACTTGAGGGGGCATTGAAGGTTAAAACCCGAGAAAAACTGACAAGTAGAGCGGCATTATCGGGAAGAAGCTGTGGTTATTCCTTGAAATTCGATTCTGATTCTTCCCCCAAAATTCTCTTTTGGATCCGATTCTATCTCCTCCTTCACGCAAATATTCGTCTCTCTCTCTCCTTCTCATTCCTAAAAGATTCTCTCTGGATAAATCCATTATTATCTTTTCTTATTCTCTCTCAAAATCTAAAACTCTGCTTGAGGAAACTTGTGTTCTGTCTTGTGAAATCTCTCTAGTTTGTGTTTGGTCTGAGAACTGGCTATAACAACGAATGATGTTTGAAGCCTGTCGTTGAGACATATTCACTCATTGAGAGGTCAAAATTGTTGCTTTTTTTGTTTCATAATCAAATCGGTGTTTGTGTTGAATCACCAAGCAATCCTGGCGGTGGTGAGTGAAGGGTCGAGACTGAAAAGGGTTACTTCACCTGAAAACCGTGGTTTTGATTGTGTACGTGGTTTGGATTGCCTGGTAAGCCTAATCAGGGCCCTTGACATGGGGTCCTGTTTATCATCAGGAGGAAGAAGGAGATCTGTCCATGGATCTTCTCATGTTCGGAGGAGGAGGAAGAGTTCCAAGAGGAGACCAAGGTCTTGTACTTCTTCTTTCGACAGCATTGGGGAAGATGAGCCACTTCTCCACAGGATCCCTGGAAGGTTGTTCTTGAATGGCTCTACCGACACTGCCTCCCTCTTCTCTCAACAGGGCAAGAAAGGTCCTAATCAGGACGCCATGATTCTCTGGGAGGTCAGTTTTCTGTTAATTGTCACTATGACCAATTGATTCACTTGCTATTTGAACGTAATTATCGCCTGTGGAATGGATGTATGTAGAGCATAGTGTTTACTTATGGTATAGATATTTAGTAATCATGTTTTTAAATGTTCAGAATTTCGGGTCTATGGAGGACACGGTTTTTTGTGGTGTTTTTGATGGCCATGGTCCAAATGGTCACATTGTGGCAAAGAGAGTGAGGGATTTGCTTCCACTCAAATTGGGGTCTCATTTGGAGTCCTATGTTTCCTGTGAGGAAGTCCTTCAAGAGATTAGCATCAACACTTGTGATAGGAAAAACCTTGTGCATATATCTGCCGGTGGAGAATCTCGAGTCTACAACAAGGATTCCGTAAAGGATGAGGATGTGATTGAAACACTATTAGCCTCAATTGTGAAAGCCTACAGATTCATGGACAAGGAATTGAAGATGCAAAAGGATGTTGATTGTTTTTGTAGTGGAACAACTGCAGTAACCATGGTCAAGCAGGTAGTTACTCCAAAACTTCTGAGTTTGTTGCATAGCATCAATCTTTTTGTCTTGATTGTTTTTTTTTTTTAATTTTCCATAGGGTCAACATCTTGTTTTCGGAAATATTGGGGATTCAAGAGCAGTATTGGGTACGAGGAACAAAGAAAATAAACTTGTTCCTTTTCAGTTAACTGAAGATCTCAAACCAGATGTTCCAGGTGAGCAAGTTTACGCCATTGACGTTGTAGCCTTTAACTATCTTCAATAAGTGTTAAGTTCTCCAGGAACTACTCTATGAGACGTATAATAAAAACTTTGTTTGTAGCTAGCTTCTCATGCTTAAGAACTCTTTTAGTGGTAATGTGTGCTATCATATTTAGCTGCCTGCACATTTGAAAAGAAAATCTGATTTATATTTTAAAGATCGAGTTTTCTTGTTCACAGCGGAAGCAGAAAGGATAAAAAAATGCAGAGGACGTATATTTGCGCTTCGGGATGAGCCGGGTGTTTCCCGCCTCTGGCTTCCTAACCACAACTCGCCTGGTCTCGCCATGGCACGAGCTTTTGGAGATTTTTGCCTCAAGGACTTTGGTCTCATTTCTGTGCCTGATGTGTCCTACCGACTTCTCACTGAGAAGGATGAATTTGTTGTCTTGGCGACTGATGGGGTAAGAAATATCCTAGTGTTTCTGATCTCAGAATAGTTTTGGACTAGTGAGCTCATTCTCTAAGAAACCTAGACGTTTTAATATATAAATCTTATTATAGAGAAAATCTTATTATACAGTACATTTGTTTCATGTAGATTTGGGATGCATTGACGAATGAAGAGGTTATAGAGATTGTAGCGAAAGCCCCCACACGTTCATCAGCAGGCCGAGCCTTGGTGGAAGCTGCGGTGCGGAATTGGAGATGGAAGTTCCCAACATCAAAAGTCGATGATTGTGCTGTAGTTTGCCTCTTCCTTGAGTCGGAACCAAACTACAAACTGTCAACGGCTTCTTTCTCAGAGGACAAACAGATCAACAACAATGGCGTGACTGAAACGGAACCAGACACAGCATCATCATCATCATCATCAACTCCAGACTCAGGACTCAAATCGCCTGATCTCAACAGAATCGAGACACTTGTGAATCTCCCGATGTATGTGCTGTTGAAAGAGTAGGAGGAAGATAGAACAGAGGCAGTAGGTGAAGATGTGAGATTAGTCTCAATGTCTTTTATGCTCTATGTTTCTGTCAACAGCTACTGTTTTGGCTATTTTGGTTGGGTAAATTTGTGTTAGACACACTCTTGTGAGTGTTAACTGTTGGTGTACATATCTAACTCTGCCAATACTACAACCTCTCTTCTCTTTTTTCTTTTGTTTGTAAATTTCGAAAGCTACAACTTGAGGTTATTCGAGCATTTTAGAAACCGAATGACAATGCTTTTCCTTGCTGTTCACGGTGTTTTTGGTTGTGATTAAACAAAAACCAAAATCAGATTAAGAAAAAAAAACAGATTACTACTAGACTAACCAAAAGCTAAACGTCCCATAGCGGAAACAGAAACACACAAAAGCAGAAAACACAAGAAAAAACCAGAAATTCGCAAATTGAGAAAAACATAGAGTGACAAGAAAAGAACAAAAGAGGTAGCCTCAAGGATGAGTTCCTTCTTGAGATGACCATGCGTGATAGCTCCATCTCCAAGACCCTAAACTTCTCTTCCATCTTCTGCTTCCTCGCCTTCGAACCACTCGTCTTTTCCGGTAACCAACACCACTGGTTTCTTGTCTTTATCTTTCACTTTCCTCTCAACGGGAAGGATGCCATTAGGTCCCCAGATTGCTTGGGACTTTTCAAAACATGTACGATCATGGAGTTTCGAGAAACTCACTACACTCTTGTGCGCTTTACGTAGAAACTTCATTCTCATATTCCGTATCTTGGTATCAAGTTGAGAATTAGTCACCTCAACTTGAATCAATGGCCTGACCAAGTCGTGAAACGCAGCCATCTCTCTTAAAGGATTCCTCTCAAACGTGATTACTGAATCAAGTAAGACGATTTCATCGGCTTGGGACCACATCCTCTGAAACATTTTCTTCTCTTCCGTCTCCCTCACTTCGCTTGAGCTTTAGAGAGAGAGAGAGAGAGAGAAAGAGATGAAAGAACGTTACTAAGGACTAATTTTATTTAGGCATTTGCATAATTGATTCACCTTCTTTGCCAACTTGTCTCAGTAAATGCAATTTATCATCAGTAAATGCAATTTATTATCATACAATACGAAATAGTAAGCTTTGGCATTTATTGTTGTTGGGAAGCCAAACATCATATTTTGGAACTCGATGATATGTCTAAATTATCGTATCCCACTTTTCTACTAATTTAATGAAACCAAGCTAATGAACTCAAGAAAAACCACAAAAGAGAATAAAACCAGGATATCAAAATACTTTAACGAATAGACATTCTAAAATGTAAGAGAACAGACTATACTTTAAGTAATATTGTGCTGCAATGAAGGGGATTTACTATACGACTAGGGGAGAGGGAAGATATTACGTTAACGAAAAGCAGTGTTATTTCTTGTAAATTCTTGTTAGACATCGATGGCATCCATACTAAATAATGTCTTATTACTATTTGTGAGCCCAAAAAGGTTGCAAAGAAGTACTCCATCTATATTTGAAAGAATGATGTTTTAGATTTTTTTCTTGTTTCTGGAAGATTGATTTTCTATCTTTTAATTATTATTTTTTTGCTTTACCACGGAAATTAATGGCAAATATTTTAGAAAAGTGATGTGTTGATATTAATATATTTATTGGAAAACAAAAAAGTAAGTAGAAATAAATAAATTTTTTATTAATAAACACAAATATTTATTGCATTTTAATATACGTGAAAAATTCTAAACATCAATCTTTCAAATACAGAGGGAATATATTTTTTCATATCGTGAATAAAGTACCTATTTAAGTTTCGTAAACTCTCTAGTTCTCAAATTTTTCATATTTTATTGAGGAGATGTTCGTAAATTTTTACCACTAAAAGTTAGTTGAAAACAAAAATCATACAATGGTGTTATATTGCAAATTTTGATTTTTAGTATCTTTTCACAATTTTCATCTAATATTATTACTTTGAGAAATTTTAGAAATTAAACATGACTTTAAAATCAATTAAAATAGTACCATATAGTACGCAGTCTAACATTAAATGTTCGGAATAAATGTTTGCTTCACCGTAAAATGTTAATTTGTAATATACAGTAGAACCTCCATAAATTAATACTCGGTAAATTAATATTCACCAGAAATTAATAAAATCTTCCGGTCCCGACTCGGGCCAATGTAAAAATTAGCGAAATTTGATAAAATGATAAGATAATAATATTTTTGAAACTCCTATGTAAAATATGGTCCCAATAATAGTATAAATTAATAATCATATATAATTATATATATGAATATATATATATATAAGATAATGTACCGAACATGGTTTTAATGATTTTTTTTTTACTTCAAAATAAAAATCTCATTAGACCTTATCTTTAAGTTTACAAATTACATCAAAAACTTTTATAATTGTTTTCTCAATCTTTACCATAAACTTTTGGAAAATTCTAGGCAAAATAATTGATTATTTATACATAACCTTTTCTAAATGTATCGACATTAGGGATAATAACCATGATATCTTCTAAATTTTATACATAATATACAATTTTAATTTGATTGTCTATTATGATAATAAAAAACAAATTAAGAAAAATCTTACCTAAAATGGATTTCTCTCTATAAATTAATATCTCTCTAAAATAATAAATTTTCATGGTCCCAACATTATTCATCTAGAGGAATTCCCTCATATACCACTCTTTGAAGTTTTTTTTCCAAAAATACCACCTTGAAGTTTTTTTTCCAAAAATACCACATTTTTTCCAAAGTTCCAAAAATACCACTTTTTAAAAAATTGATTTTTAATGTTTAGAGTTTAAATTTTTTGGGTTTGGGTTAACTATTCCAAAATTAGGGTATAATTTTAGGGGGTAGGGTTTGAGTTTGGGGTTTAGGGTTTAGTTTTCAATGTTAAAAATGAATTTAAAAAATTGGTATTTTTGGAACTTTAGAAAAAATGTGGTATTTTTGGAAAAAAACCTTCAAGGTGGTATTTTTGGAAAAAAAAACTTTAAAAAGTAGTATTTTTGAAAATTGTCCATTAATTTATAGAGGTTTTACTGTATATATACACCACTGTGTTTATTTACCTTTTGAATGATGTAGAATAAAGATGACAAATCCATAAACTTATAAAATGCAAATAAGATTTCGATTATAGAATTTTGACACTGACGATTACCTTTATCAAAAATTCACCAATATAACCTCAAATAGTTAAAAGCAAATAAAATATCAGTAGTTTTGGTATACTCGTCACCAGATTATTAATAAATAATTTTATATGTGGAAAATTATCATGAAATCATGTACTCCACATATCTTTTATATAATTATTAAATAAAAGTGATATTAACAAACTCCCAAAAAAAATATATATATTTGGTCTAACACAAGTAAAACCAAAATTACTTTTCTGGACACATCATAATGCTACCATTTTTATGGTATTCTTTCTAGTTGGTCGAAGTTTCTTCATCACTTTCACCATGAGAATATCATTGGGATTAATCATCGTTTTCATCATCATTCTGAAAATAATCATCTTTTACGGGATGTTCATGAGAGTTTGCAACCTAGTGCTAACTGAATCCTTAGAATGGATATATGCTTTGCTTGGGAGTGATAAGACACCATTGTAAGTGATAGAGAAAAAAAAAAGAAAAAAAACCAATGATTATTATTAGGGCTTTCTGCAAATAAACTCTTGAAGTAGTTAGATTTTGTAATTTTACCCTCCAAGTCAAAAACTCATAGATCAACCCTTAAAGTATGAGTTAACCCACAATGTAACCCTCGACCATATATAGATTTTTCTACCGTATGTTACAAACATGTTTATTTAGAAACTTATTATAAAGAATGGTTTTCTCTTAGAAGAAAATGCAATCGCTTATATACGGACTGAAAAAATTCATATATGACCGAAGGTTATATTGCGGGTTAACTCATACTTTAAGGGTTGTTCTGTGGGTTTTTGACTTCGAGGGTAAAGTCGCAAAATCTAGCCACTTTGAAGGTTTATTTGCAGAAAACCCTTATTATTATTATTATTTTTAATTTTTTTGGTCGAAAAACCAATGATTATCCAATTATACAAACTACGAATCAAAACCAAACCATTTTAAAAGGCCAGAGTCTTCGTAAAACTTTTATATGGCATATCAAAATCCAAAAGTGGAAAACACTAATCTAAAGAAAAAGAAATCAATATCAATATCGAACGACCAATCCAGATTTGCAATGCCAAATCATTCTTCCCTTTTTCATGTACCTCTCCAACCATTCAGCACCCGATTCAGCACCATCATCAAAGTCACTATATTAATCACTTTGTTGCATAGATAGTGACTCACCAATTCATCGGTGGTTACAAGATCAACAGATATACAAATTCATCACACACCACAACATAAAAAAATCAAAAGCTGAAAAAACAAAACCAAATAAATTATATATCTAAAACACGTTAAAAACCTATGTATTCCAGCAACCAAGACTTGCATCAGAAATTCCAAACAAAAGAACGGGAAACTATTGCACCAAGCTCTGTATAATCCAAGCAATTCACTTATATAATATGATTAGTAAAATTCAGTAGCAACAAACCAATTCGTTCACAAAACAGAGAACGATTCTGATAATAAATTACAAACAAAAAAAGTCCAAGCACGGTAAAGACATTAGTTAAAAACAAAACAAAAACAGAAACAAAAATAGTAAATCTATATATATAAAAAGACATTTTCTCTCTTCTCCTTAAGACACATCATTACCATATCATATTTTTACAATAATTTTTCTAATTTTAAATTAAATACACATATTAATTATACATTAGCTCTTAACATTATGAGAAGAATATGAAAAGTTATCATTCATCATATCATAAATTGGTTTTAACATGCTAACAATAATGTGATAAGTTATTATTCATATTCTAAATTAAACAAAAATAATATAACTTATATGAATATAATTTGTTTCCAAAAATTTAAATTGTATTGTAATTATTTTAAAAACTAAAGTATTAAACAAAACCTAATAACTAAACAGAAAATCTAAGTTCGTAAGTTTCGGTACTCGGAATCAACCTCTAAATATTCTGATTTAAAGAATAACATTCTATCTCAAATGGGGTTTGAACCCGGGGCACAAAGAAAGATAGGAAACATAATAAATCAAAGTTGGAGAATGGATCAGAGTATTTTTCAAAATACTATTGTTATGATAGTGTGATTCCGACTGGAATGGAAATTAGAAAAATAATTGTATGGTCCATTAAACAGAAAATAGATATGAAGATTATATAGTTATAAATGATGATGCCATCTCATGTATCATTTTCTTCGATAACACAAAAGAATGCTACATAATTTGTTTACCAAAATATCATCTTTGTATTGATATATCCTATCAAATGAATTGAGTTATATTATATTATCATGATTTTGAGACTATAATCTATTTATTCACTTAACTAGAGAGTTTTCTTTATTTTTATTTTTTGCTAAAGGGAGACTTCTCTTTATCAATGATCATGGTACGTTTTTTGTGATTAAGATTTCATAGTTCACGGATAATATAGCAATGAGAATTAAGATTGACCATCATGGTAATGTGGTACAGTTATGTGGTGTTTTGAAGGTAACTAATTTTTCTAAAAATGTATACATATACACATACACCTACCTATGTTAATTAATATCATTCTTTGTACTACTTTTCTTTTAATATACGTATAACTTTTACTGTCTAATTTTCTTTACATTCTCCTACACTTTCGTCATACAACGCATTGTTGGATTGTACGTTTGTGAAGTTTCTTTGCATATTACTTTTAGTTTCAAACATTTTTTTAGTCCGGTTAATTGGAGACAAATGGAACGTTTCAAACATTTGACATTGATATTTTTCTTGTGAGAGCTTCTTTGACTCTTCAATAATGAAGATGTATGTTTGGTTTCAACAATGATATCTTTATCTGAATTAAATCATGCTCCATATATTGTCGTAATAAAAAAACAAGATAAGTTTTTAAAGTGAATGATAGTGAAAAATAAAGTTGGACACTGAGTTTCATCATATTTGACTAAGGAGCAGAGCCAAATATGCAAGGGAAAAAAACTATAGACAAGTCAGGGTCCATGGTCTTTGAGAGTAGAAGACCGTATAAGAAAACTTGGAATGGAAAAGAGAATTAATGAGTGACTGCTCAACCATTTGTAGAAGTTTAGAAGATTAACTTACACTTAATGTTATTTGTTTTTCATTATTTGTTACATGCAAAATGGGAAGAAATCAAAACTTTTTTTTTGTCACAACCTTTAAACATAGAAATATATGAAAATATCAAAGCCTTTAAAGTTTAAACATATAAGTATATGACTCAATCACCAAAATTGAAATCGTAACTAAAGATTAAGGACGGGAGTTATATTCTTCATCACAAAAAACTTTCAATCGTCAATAGTCAGTATTAAGTAGTGTTCAAACTTAAAATAATTAATTATAGACTGCTGAATATTCTATAGACACCAAGAAACATTTGGTAAAATATTTGAAGAGTTTAGCCATTCCATCGTACCCATAATATATTTCCTAAAATTTTACTTCTTATTATAATTTCATAAACATGTAAAGAACATACACGGGTGTAGCCCGGGACATCCCCTAGTATACAATAAAAAATCATAAATATAAACTCTTAGTATTTACAAAAGAAAAACATACCTTGTGAAAGACCACCAGAAACATCAATAATTGATCATACGAATATAAGAACAAATCAGAAAACGGGACATAATAAATTATTAGAAGAACATAATCTAAAATTGATTATATGAATAGAAGACCAAATAAGAAAATCCATAAAACATATACCGATCAACCTTCAAACGTATAATAGGCGTTATACGATTATTAGAAGAATGAAGCACTATTAAATATAAACAAACACTACAAAAAAATAGATCTATGGTATCATTTATTTAATTAGTTAACTTCATTTTTTGATTGATACAATTAAAAGTACATCATTTTTATGAGTGATTTATCTATAGGTGACTCTAGTCTTTTGCATCAATAAAAAAGACCGACGTAAATACTTTCATAATTTATTACAAATGATGTTAATATATATCACTTATTAAAAATGAAGCTAAACCTTACATCAATCTGTATAAGTGATGTTAAATATTTGTGTTGGTTATAACAATTGATGTTGAATATTTATATCAATTGTCTAGTTGATACTATAATTACATCAATTACAAATAATTGATGCCATGTTTAGCAAATACACGTTAAAGTATAAAGACTATGTTTAATTCAATGTTAATTTTATAAGTGATTTAAATAAATATTTCGCTTAAGAATTAAAAAATTTACCCAAATTACCCACGTAAACCTCACTAATATTAATAAACTACCAAAAAAATCTAAGTCAATCTTTAAATATTATCTTTTGATTTTACTGGCCCAATTAAATTTGGAAATGGGAGATAAGTGTTACTCCTTCCGTTTCATATTAGTTGTCATTCTACGTTTTTGTTTTATTTCAAATTAGTTGTCGTTCTACATTTTCAATGCATATTTATGATTAATTTTCTATTTTTACTCATACTCTTTTAGCTTATTAATTACATATATCAAACAAAAACCACATTAATTAGGGGTAAAACAGAATTTTTAAATATTTTTTTAATTGATGTGCAATCACCTAAAACGACAACTAATATGAAACGGAGGGAGTAATATCTATACAAGAGAATTCTCTTCCCTACTTTTCTTGATAATCGATGTGGGACAATTCGTTAAAAGAATAACTAAAACACATTAACTAATAAAAATTTATTTGTATCAGTTTTTTAATGACATAAGTTTTGTATCACATCTTTAGGTGATGTTAATAAAATTTAATAGTTAAATCGATTATCTAATTGATGTGAATGTATACATTTGCATTAATTTTTCTGAAATGATGCAAACTAGTAAAGTTTTGTATCAATTTTTGATTAATCGATACCAAACAAATCAAAAACAATATCATTTATTATAATTGATGTAAAACCACATATTTTATATCACTTGTTGATAAGTAATTTAAAATAAAATCATTTGATTTTGTGATACAAATTAAGTGATGGAGTTCACCCTTTTTTTGTAGTGTACTTCAGAGCATTTTATAGATCTTGTTATGTCTGCAAGATCTTTGCCTGGAAAACAGTGACATTGAGCCAAAAACAGGTGCACATATGCCCTATCTGATGATTGTTTACTTAAGACAGTAAATAACTTGGTGTGTCCATTGGTATCGGAAAGCGAGGATGAGATTTACAGGCTAAGGAAAGGAAGCAAGTCATCATGCTTTGAAGTGAAACTGAAACACGCAAAAGTCTCCTGTACCATGTGCAGTTTCACCAGTTGCCGAGCAGTAATCTATAAACAACAAATACCATGTCAGGGTTGTGATTACAAACTAGAAACAAAGAGTTGATAAAGAGTTTCACCTTTCCAATTAGTGAGCTGTATAGAGTTTGTGATAAGTAAGCTAAAGTTGTACCACTATCAATTATGGTTCCTCCATTCCCGTCAAAACTAGCTAGACTTGGTGGAAGGTCAACAGGGTCACCATCCACATCTATTGTAGACCCGAATTTCTACAATTGTGCAACTGATATATGAAAAGATAATTTAAGAACAAATTCAAGAATTACAATACTAAATTACAAAGATGAAAAGGAATTGCAGAGGCGAGACAAATCTCTTTCTATAAATCTTTAAACGCCCCGTAGTATGACGGTTTCATAGCGGTAAGATTCCCAGGATACAACTGCGTTGTTTCTGTCTTCCATCACCGAAGAACAGAACCTATCGAACCAAAATTCTGCGTGTACTCTCAGACACAAAAACCAAAGGAAAAGAAGAGATCATGGGGGAATTGTTTATAGAACTTTGGTTGATATTATTTCGAATTGTGTATAATGAGAAAGAACATGGCTTGATTATATAGCCAACACCTCAACCTTTACTAAGGTTTGAGCAATAAAGGGAGTCAAAGAGAATTAAGTCCTCAACATAATAACATTTGACCAAATAAGCTTTTACCTTAGAGACAAAATCAAAACTGATTTTTCCTTAATTTAATTGTAACATTAACACTCATTTAACTAGAAGACATTTATATTGACTTAATCAATATTTTTAGTCAAAAGGAATCTAGACAAAAAAGACTAAGTCTTTTGGGTCCTAGGTCCATTTGCACAACTCCGAAGCCCATCATCAAAGTCCGGCCCGAATATCTCTTCTCTAGAATACACCAAAGTGTACACAATATTTTAAACCTTGTTATGAGTTATCCACTTTATATACTTAATAATCTTTTCAAGTCATCGACTTTGGACCAACATTTCTCATTCAAACGGACACCGTTTTTGACAAATGAATACACTATCTCATAGTGCTCATTACAATGAATCTAACGATTCTAATCTCCGGTCATTCCGACAACTAAATTGCCCGGAAAAGCCACCGGAATATTGGCCAACGCCATTGTCAAAAAACAAGTCCAACAATCCCCCACATGAATAAAAATGACTCTAAACACTGGACGACTCGACAGACTTGACCGACTCGACAAGACTCGAAAAATAACTTTTAAGAGTAACGAGCGAAAAATCCACTGTATATGAGCTAGTAGTTTTTCAGCCTCGAACCAGTCATTATCAATAGCTGTTGGGTTTACTCGACCAGGAGGTGAACATGATGTCTTGAACCACTCGGACTTTGATGTAAATCGAGACAACAACTATATCACAACTTCATTCTCTCATAGAACTAGGTTATCTATTGTGTTCATTTTTGCCTTGAACATTCCTGGTAATCATGAGTGAACTTGAAGAATATAGCCTTACTTTCATTCTCATAGAAACGGCCGAATTTCACACTCAGTAGGTGATCTGCCATCAACTTTGTTTTACAGAAGAATCCTGTATTACTTCATTGATATCTCAAAGTTATGGAATCATTAAAAGCCAATGCTTAGCCTTATCACACACAGGTAACACTGTTTATCATCTTAGGAACTGGATGTATACATTGTCTCACAGTGTTTTTCTCTTACTCAGCTTTACTTCGCTGTCCCTTTGAACCTATGTTGTGGGATTTCCAGTGACATAAGTAGGGTATCCATTTAAGCGTCATGTTCTTTTATAGGCTTTAAACCCATTACGCTTGATGATTTTACCACATGATCTTTAGACCAACCTTTAAGGATCCTCTAGGTTGTCACTTGACTTGATGTAATCATCGTGATTACTCAATTTGAGATCAAGTGTCGAATGGTTTTATGTCATTTTCTCATATGACAAAATTTACCATTATACGTATTAATCAGCCCTTCATATCAAAGTTGCCACTTAACAAGTGCCTAGTTTGAGTGATCCACTAATTTAAGCCCAATTGTGACCTTTCTAGGAGGTGGCACTGCGACTTTAATCCAGGACCCGAATTTCTACAATTGGGCAACTGATATATGAAAAGATAATTTAAGAACAAATTCAAGAATTACAATCCCATATTACAAAGATGAAAAGGAATTGCAGAGGCGAGACGAATCTCTTTCCATAAATCTTTAAACGCCCCGTAGTGTGACGGTTTCATAGCGGTAAGATTCCAAGGATACAACTGCGTTGTTTCTGTCTTCCATCACGAAGAACATAACCTATCGAACCAAAATTCTGCGTGTACTCTTAGACACAAAAACCAAAGAAAAAAAAGAGATCATGGGGGAATTGTTTATAGAACTTTGGTTGATATTATTTCCAATTGTGTATAATGAGAAAGAACATGTCTTGATTATATAGCCAACACCTCAACCTTTACTAAGGTTTGAGCAATAAAGGGAGTCAAAGAGAATTAAGTCCTCAACATAATAACATTTGACCAAATAAGCTTTTACCTTAGAGACAAAATCAAAACTGATTTTTCCTTAATTTAATTGTAACATTAACACTCATTTAAACTAGAAGACATTTATATTGACTTAATCAATATTTTTAGTCAAAAGGAATCTAGACAAAAGACTAAGTCTTTTGGGTCCTAGGTCTATTTGCACAACTCCGAAGCCTATCATCAAAGTCCGGCCCGAATATCTCTTCTCTAGAATACACCAAAGTGTACACAAGATTTTAAACCTTGTTATGAGTTATCCACTTTATATACTTAATAAGCTTTCCAAGTCATCGACTTTGGACCAACATTTCTCATTCAAACGGACACCGTTTTTGACAAATGAATACACTATCTCATAATGCTCATTACAATGAATCCAACGATTCTAATCTCCGGTCATTCCGACAACTAAATTGCCCGGAAAAGCCACCGGAATATTGGCCAACGCCATTGTCAAAAAACAAGTCCAACAATCCCCCACATGAATAAAAATGACTCTAAACACTGGACGACTCGACAGACTTGACCGACTCGATAAGACTCAAAAAACAACTTTTATGAGTAACGAGCGAAAAATCCACTGTATATGAGCTAGTAGTTTTTCAGCCTCGAACCAGTCATTATCAATAGCTGTTGGGTTTACTCGACCAGGAGGTGAACATGATGTCTTGAACCACTCGGACTTTGATGTAAATCGAGACAACAACTATATCACAACTTCATTCTCTCATAGAACTAGGTTATCTATTGTGTTCATTTTTGCCTTGAACATTCCTGGTAATCATGAGTGAACTTGAAGAATATAGCCTTACTTTCATTCTCATAGAAACGGCCGAATTTCACACTCAGTAGGTGATCTGCCATCAACTTTGTTTTACAGAAGAATCCTGTATTACTTCATTGATATCTCAAAGTTATGGAATCATTAAAAGCCAATGCTTAGCCTTATCACACAGGTAACACTGTTTATCATCTTAAGAACTGGATGTATACATTGTCTCACAGTGTTTTTCTCTTACTCAGCTTTACTTCGTTGTCCCTTTGAACCTATGTTGTGGGATTTCCAGTGACATAAGTAGGGTATCCATTTAAGCGTCATGTTCTTTTATAGGCTTTAAACCAATTCCGCTTGATGATTTTACCACATGATCTTTAGACCAACCTTTAAGGATCCTCTAGGTTGTCACTTGACTTGATGTAATCATCGTGATTACTCAATTTGAGATCAAGTGTCAAATGGTTTTATGTCATTTTCTCATATGACATAATTTACCATTATACGTATTAATCAGTCCTTCATATCAAAGTTGCCACTTAACAAGTGCCTAGTTTGAGTGATCCACTAATTTAAGCCCAATTGTGACCTTTCTAGGAGGTGGCACTGCGACTTTAATCCAGGCACCCCACCCCCCACCCCCCACACACACACTTTTAGGTATATGTACGAAAGTACAACACCTTTCCAAAGTTCATACGGTGTTTTACCAATGACCTTGTGTGGTATTCTATTGAAGATATAATTTGTGGTAAGCGACGCTTTCCCCCACATTTTCTGGATTAACTCAGATTCCTCCAACAACGCATTTTCATCTTTTTAAGACTACAAACTATTTCTTACAATCGATGAATGTTTTTCCTCTTATAAGAAAGTCAAAGAAGTGACGTATCTTATGTCCATAATGACACAAACAGATTTTTCATTGATTTTAGAAATCAAAGTCAAATCCCATCATTCCACACCATCAATTTGCATACGTTAGAAGTATCAGATTATAGTGGAGATTTATGATAATTTTAGTTATTAAATTAATCATAATTTTGATTTGAAGTTGATTCAAAAAATAAATTCAATGACCAAATTCAAAACCAAAATTTAATCTCAAACCAAGTCCGGTTTGGCTTGGCTCTATTCGATTTTGGATTTACTTTTCTCTAATACACATAGTGTATTCACAAGATATTTAATCTTGTTATACTTTTCCAAAATTCATATGGCGTTACTCATTAACCGCCGCTTGTCAGTCTTGCATCTTTGATATGTCTTAAACATATCCTTATTCATGCATATGTGAGTAATGGTATACCACCATTTCATCAGGTTGTCCTCAACAACATTGACTTTAGATACCACGTCACATATGTCCTCTTTGTCAAAGTCACTTGAGACTCTCCTTGAAACTTTTCTAATGCGAATTTCTTAAAATTTACGCCATAAGTCTTTCTTGGCATTAGTCCTACGCTTAAAGCGCTAGGCACCAACGGGTTCACAAGTGGCAGACCACTCTCAAACTTAATTTGAGGCGTCGACTCACTTGACATGATTTCACCGCCAACGTCTCGATTGTTGCATCTTTGTTTTGAACATCTATCACAATTTAGTTATCGTTAGTCATATCTAAATCGAATCTATTTAAAAAAACAAAACGAATTAGTATACTAATCAAAACCAACACACAAATAATTCAAATAATAATGAATAAATCACAATTAAATAAAAATTCAGAATATGCAAAATTCAGAATTTAGACATTTAATTATAGATATGTGAAAATAAAGGGAGTCAAAGAGAATTAAGTCCTCAATATAATAAAATTTGACCAAATAAGCTTTTACCTTAGAGACAAAATCAAAATTGATTTTTCCTTAACTTAATTGTAACATTAACACTCATTTAACTAGAAGAGACTTATATTGACTTAGTCAAAAGGAATCTAAAAAAAAGAAGACTAAGTCTTTTGGGTCCTAGGTCCATTTGCACAACTCCAAAGCCCATCATCAAAGTCCGACCCGAATATCTCTTCTCTAGAATACACCAAAGTGTACACAAGATTTTAAACCTTGTTATGAGTTCTCCACTTTATATACTTAATAAGCTTTCCAAGTCATCGACTTTGGACCAACATTTCTCATTCAAACGGACACCGTTTTTGAAAAATGAATACACGATCTCGTAGTGCTCATTACAATGAATCCAACGATTATAATCTCCGGTCATTCCGACAACTAAATTGCCCAGAAAAGCTACCGGAACTTTGGCTAACGCCATTGTCAAAAAACAAGTTCCAACATCTATTCCCATCAAAATAACATTCTAATGTACCCTAAAATTGTTTAGTAAAGTTAATACAAGAAACAGTATCCAAAACGTATACACAATAATGCCTAAACCTTTAAAGGCAAGAGGGATTTCTACATTCAAACAAAAGGGAGAAAATTCTCTTTGCTCCACGTCATCGGCTCCTTGTCTTAGTATTTCTCTTAGGTTTTGTGTTTGTGTTTTACTTGTACAAGAAGACTTGAACAAGTAAGATGAAAAACAGAGTGAGAAACGAAAACAGGGTAAGAAGCGTGAAAAACTTGTTATTATTCATTAAGACATTACATACTTATAAATACTTATTCAAAAGACACAACTTGAAGAGTTGTATTTCTTTGTCTTTGTGACTCTTGAACCAAACAACATAACCTAATTTAAGAGTCCCGACCCGTAACAAACATCTTTTAAGTATAACATATTAACTTAATTAATAACTAATAAAACTAAACTCAATTATAAACCAACACTCCTCCTTAATTGAGTTTAGGTTTCACTCTAAGCTTCTTCCTTGTTTCTTCAAAGCTTGAGACGTCAAGTGCACCGGAACACCATAGAACTCTTTCATGACTAACCTTGCTTTGTACTTGGTTGGATTTCCATTCGCATCCGTCTTGATACGATATATCCACTTCACGGCAATGATTCTTCTCCGGTTCGTACACAAGTAGCCACGTTTGGTTCTTCTCTATCTCCTTGATTTCTTCCCACATTGCATCTCTCCATGACTTGATCTCATACGCTTCATCATACGTTTGTGGTTCCTCCGACGCAACAAAACACGCTTCCTGTATTTGTGCCATTTCTTCAAACTCCACCACTCTTGGTGCTTTAAAAGCATCCTCTTCTTCTTCCTTGTCATCACCATCACTGAGTACAAGATGAATATGGCTGGAAATTCTTTGAACTCGCTCTGTTTTTGGCTCTTGATTCTTTATGAGCAAGACACAATTCTCGGATACAACGAAACATGCTTCTGTTTTGTCAAGTTCCATCATTGGAGCAATTTGCATAATTTCAGCCATTGACTTGTATTTCTTTGGTGGTTCTAAAGATCCTTCTCCTCCTTGATTGTTGTCTCGGTCACCGAATTGAGACAAAACATGACTTGAGATCATTTCTCTTTCTTCTTTTTGTGGTTGAGAAACACTTACGGGAATACAGAGGTTTTCCTTGGCTCCCACTCGTCTTTCCCAATCCCACTTCTTTCCTTCTTAACGTCTCTCGATATCTCCACCTTCTCCTTGTGTAAGAGCATATCTTCTTCATATGTAGTTGTTGCACTTTCTTGAGAAGAATTCCACATTGGAAAAAAATTTCCCACCATTTTTATCTCCATAATCTTCTTTCCCTTAGAATCTGAGATTATGCTTTGTTTGTCTTCGAACAAGACACGATATCCACGAGATATGATTTGCGGAACACTCAGCAAATTTTTCTCCATTTCCGGCACTAGAAAGACATCTTTGATCACTCTTTTTCCTCTGTTTGTCATAACAGCAACGTCTCCTTTCCTGGTCGTCATTACGACTTCTCCGTTGCCTACTTTGATAGGAACATTGATACTTCTATCAAGCTTTGTGAAGTATCTCGCTTCTTTCGCCATATGATTTGTGCAGCCACTATCCACCACCCATACATCACCTTTGTTTGTTGTTGGTGTTTCTTCACTTGCACTAAAGAGCATATGACCTTCATCATCGTCATCTTCAAGGCTCATGTGTGCTTTTTCATACTTCTTAGAATAGCACTCCCTTGATAAATGACCAACTTTGCCACAATTGTAGCATTCCTTCTTGTTCCACACGTTTTCGCCTTTATCTTCATTTTTAGGCTTCTTCCAACAATCAGATTCTGTGTGATTTTTCCTTTTACAAAAACCACACCATTTTGGCCTTTGCCTTGGTACTCATGGCTTTTGTTGTTCTCTGGTGTGTACCCAGATCTCCCTCCTCTTGTTCGCACATTAAACGCTCCTTTCGTCATGTTCTCACTTCGGGATGACACACGTTTCTCATATGCCTTCAGAGTTCCTATCAACTCTGTTACATCCTTCGTTTGCTCCATCACAGCCACTATGCTGTCAAATCGTTCCGGGAGAGAGATGAGGATTTTCTGGACAATTTGATAGTCCGTCCTCGCTTCACCGTGAACCCTTAATTGATTTTCCAAATCAATTAGTTTATCTGTGAAAACCTTTATGTTATCACTTTCATTAATCTTCAAGTTTTCATACTCCCTTCTCAACGATTGAAGCTTTATCAAACGTACTTGCGGAGTTCCTTGAAATTCGGATTGCAAAGCATCCCACGCTTCGTTTGACGTAACCGCCAGTGCGATGCGAGAGAAGATTTGATCCGACACGGCAGTTTCCAGAATTTGCAACGCCATCATATCCTGCATCGACGCTTCTTCCCATTTAGTTTTTAGCAACAACACTTCGGGAGTCTCTCCACTTTGTGTCGGTTGGTTCGGTACTTCGCCTTCCACCACCGTCCACAGCTTTCTGATCTTTAAGATGGTTGTTATTTTGATACACCAAAAAGCGTAATTATCCCCATCGAATATGAGAATTATATGTTGTGATGTTGTCTCCATGATCTTTGTCTTCTCTTAATCTTAGAATTGGCCCTTAAATCGACTTGGCTCCTGATATTATCTTAGTGTTTCTCTTAGGTTTTGTGTTTGTGTTTTACTTGAACAAGAAAGATGAAAAACAGAGTAAGAAACGAAAACAGAGTAAGAAGCGTGAAAAACTTGTTATTATTCATTAAGACACTTAAATACTTATTCAAAAGACACAATTGAAGAGTTGTATTTCTTTGTCTTTGTGACTCTTAAACCAAACAACATAACCTAATTTAAGAGTCCCGACCCTTAACAAACATCTTTTAATTATAACATACTTAACTTAATTAATAACTAATAAAACTAAACTCAATTATAAACCAACACATTGGTCAGCGGTTGATTACTAAAAGAGACACTTTTTCAAAACTATTAGCTTTTATAGACACTTTTTGAGATTGACACACTTTTTCCCTACTTTTTCATATTTTACACCAACTTTTGGACTAAATTACCCTCTCTTTTTTTCACATGGTTTGGGACCACATGAAATTTTTCTCTTTACTAAAAAAACCAACTTTTATTTTCTCTTCTCTCTTTCTAAATTTAAACATGATATATTTTTCTCTCATCTTCTTGCTTTGATTTAGTCTTCTTCTTTTTCACTTTTTGTTCCTTATCAAGTATTTAATTTTAGTATTTGATTGAAAGAAAAACAACTTTTCTTACGAGATCATACATTTCGGATACAATGTCGCGAATGGTTCAATTTAGATTAACTAAATTGGACAAAGAAATCAACACAAAATTATTTGACTAATAACTAACAAACTCAATGAAACGATTTGTAACCATAAAACCATGACCATGTATATCGTCCATATGGATAACATACCTTATGAATCTTGCAACATACTTCTATGTTCACAAACTCAAGACGTCTACTTATAATGCGTTTACAAAGCAAAACATAGTTTTACAGATTTGTATTGTCTAGTTTCATCTATTTTCGTTATTTTATCTAATTTTAAGACTTGACCATCTACTAAACATGCATATGGTTGTTGTATAATTCATTTACTATTGTACATGTGATTTTATTTTATTGACCATATGACTGTCGTTGTATGGACAAAACCGTAAAAACATTAACCATAAATAACTCTTCACAAACATGAATTAACACTAACCATAAAACACTAACTATAAAACATTGTATTGTTTCTGCCCATATTCGAATCCGACCGTGAACTATTGACCAAGAGTCACTCGTTTTCATGTGTATTCTTTATATGATTGTTGTTCATATTCGAATCCGCTTTGACCATGCATCGCTCGTTTCAAAACATTTTAGAATCAATTTTTACCATAGCACACCAATCCAACCCACAGACCCTATAAATTCGACTACGGCTTTACCATAAACTTATATAATTTGAAATCTACTGTTAACCATAAATAACTCTCTACAAACATGCATTAGCACTAATTATAACCACTAACTATAAAACGTTATAAAGTTTCTCATTGTATGGTTTATATGGTGTCTTTTATATTGGCCATGACATAATGTCTATTGTGGATTATCAAAATCAAATAACATTTGTTGTGAAACTCCAAAATTGAATTTATCACAATTAAAAAAAAGTTGTAATAACAAGAAAAAAAATTAGAAGATAAAAAGAGTTTGGTTTTATAGTATAATAATAAATAAGAGGATATAAAAAAAATTGAAAATGAGAAAAAAAGAGGAAAACCGAAAATTAGAAAAGGAAGTGGAAAAAAAAATGATAAATAAAAACGAAAGAGAGTGGGCCATGAGTTGTTAGAAGCAAAAAAAAGAAAAAGGATAAATGTGTTTTTTACATAGATGAAAGTGCCTTGATAGTAGAAAGTGTGTGTTTTGTCAAATACTTTACTAAAAAGTGTGTATAAGAGTAAAAAACTCGAGAAAAATCAGATCATACCAGAAACTACCAAGCTGCAGCAGAGATCAAGAAAACTGCTCATGCAAAAGCCTACTCCTACTCTGATATCTTAAGTAAAAAATGAATGAGTTAAGATGGTCTCACTAACTGATTAGGAACCACAGGGGTTGTTTTCACTACTGGAGATCCCACTTTTCCAACAGCAAAAATTCCACCACCATTCATATTGTCCAAGCAATGTGAAAAAATTCTCTTGACATTCCCTCCAGCATCAACTCTTGTGATAGGAAGATCTCGGAAAACCTTGTGCATATATCTGCCGGTGGAGAATCCCGAGTCTACAACAAGGATTCCGTAAAGGATGAGGATGTGATTGAAACACTATTAGCCTCAATTGTGAAAGCCTACAGATTCATGGACAAGGAATTGAAGATCCAAAAGGATGTTGATTGTTTTTGTAGTGGAACAACTGCAGTAACCATGGTCAAGCAGGTAGTTACACCAAAACTTCTGAGTTTGTTGCATAGCATTAATTTTTTTTGTCTTGATTGTTTTTTTTTTAAAATTTTCCATAGGGTCAACATCTTGTTTTCGGAAATATTGGGGATTCAAGAGCAGTATTGGGTACGAGGAACAAAGAAAATAAACTTGTTCCTTTTCAGTTAACTGAAGATCTCAAACCAGATGTTCCAGGTGAGCAAGTTTACGCCATTGACGTTGTAGCCTTTAACTATCTTCAATAAGTGTTATGTTCTCCAGGAACTACTGCTATGAGACGTATAATAAAAACTTTGTTTGTAGCTAGATTCTCATGCTTAAGAACTCTTTTAGTGGTAACGTGTGCTATCATATTTAGCTGCCTGCACATTTGAAAAGAAAATCTGATTTATATTTTAAAGATCGAGTTTTCTTGTTCACAGCGGAAGCAGAAAGGATAAAAAAATGCAGAGGACGTATATTTGCACTTCGGGATGAGCCGGGTGTTTCCCGCCTCTGGCTTCCTAACCACAACTCGCCTGGTCTCGCCATGGCACGAGCTTTTGGAGATTTTTGCCTCAAGGACTTTGGTCTCATTTCTGTGCCTGATGTGTCCTACCGACTTCTCACTGAGAAGGATGAATTTGTTGTCTTGGCGACTGATGGGGTAAGAAATATCCTAGTGTTTCTGATCTCAGAATAGTTTTGGACTAGTGAGCTCATTCTCTAAGAAACCTAGACGTTTTAATATATAAATCTTATTATAGAGAAAATCTTATTATACAGTACATTTGTTTCATGTAGATTTGGGATGCATTGACGAATGAAGAGGTTGTAGAGATTGTAGCGAAAGCCCCCACACGTTCATCAGCAGGCCGAGCCTTGGTGGAAGCTGCGGTGCGGAATTGGAGATGGAAGTTCCCAACATCAAAAGTCAATGACTGTGCTGTAGTTTTCCTCTTCCTTGACTCGAAACCAAACTACAAACTGTCAACTGCTTCTTTCTCAGAAGACAAACAGATCAACAGAATCGATAAACACTTGTGAATCTCCCGGTATATGTGCCCACGAAAGAGTAGGAGCAGAGGCAGTAGGTGAAGATGTGAGATTAGTCTCAATGTCTTTTATGCTCTATGTTTATGTCAAGAGTTGTTGTCTTGGCTATTTTGGTTGGGTAAATTTGTGTTAGACACACACTCTTGTGAGTGTTAACTGTTGGTGTACATATATATCTAACTCTGCCAATACTACAACCTCTCTTCTCTTTTCTTTTGTTTGTAAATTTCGAAAGCTACAATGTGAGTCTTCTCTTTTTAGAAACCGAATGTCAATGCTTTTCCTTGCTGTTCAAGGTGTTTATCCAGTTTTTGTTAGGGTTTTTTTCCATCAAATTTGTTTAATTAAAAGTATCAACACGTCAAGAATTCCAGAAACTGAAACAGAGCGTTGTATAAACTTATAAATCTCAGGACTTTATATTCAACTTCGATTTGAATTTATTCAGGTAATCTTCATCTTGCTTCCTCAACGATTCTATTATGTTTATACTGTTTAGTGAGGTTCAGTGATCTGTTTTTTTTGTTGTTATTCAATAAAAACCGAAATCAGATTATCAAAAACCGATTACTACAAGATTAAACAAAACACACAAAAGCAGAAAACAAAATAAAAAACCAGAAATTCGCAAACTGGGAAAAACAGAAAAGAGTGATAAGATAAACATAAACTTAAACACAAGCCCCAACTCATTTCTTCAAACGCAGTGCTTCATAAACCGAAGAGGTAAACTCAAGGATGAGTTCCTTCTTGAGAATAGCAGACTTGATAGCTTTCATCTCGCACACCCTAAACTTTTCTTCCATCTTCTGCTTCCTCTCCTTCGAAAACGAATTCCAGGCATCCTTCACTGATTCTTCTGATACGCCATCGATTACAACTGACCCGAGCAGATAAGAGCCTACCAACCACGCGTCTTCTTCAGTAACCCACACCACTGGTTTCTTGTCTTTATCTTTCACTGCAAGAAACCCATTAGGTCCCCAGATTGCTTGGGACTTTTCAAAACATGTACGATCATGGAGTTTCGAGAAACTCACTACACTCTTGTTCGCTTTACGTATAAACTTCTTTTTCATTCTCGTTAACTTGGATTCAAGTTGAGATAAAGTCGCCTCAATTTGAATCAATGGCCTGACCAAGTCGTGAAACTCAGTCTTTTCTTTCAAGGGATTCCTCCCAAACGTGATTACTGCATCAAGTAAGGCTACCTCATCGGCTTCGAGCCAAATCCTCTCAAACTGTTTCTTCTCTTCAGTCTTGACTCTTTTCTCCTTAGCCTCACTTGAGCTTTCTTCAAGCGGCCGTTTCTTCGTCTTGGTTGTAGCTGAATCAACAGATGACTCTGCTACTTCCTTCTTCTCCGAAGCAGGAGATAACTCAATGTCTTCCTTCTTCTCCGATCTGTCCTTCTTCTTTTTCTTCGTCTTCTTCGTCTTCTTCGACTTTTTGACGGTTGAAACATCTCTTTCATTCTCGGAATCAGAAGCTAGTCCGTTTGATGGTGGGGTTCTTAGAAGCTCGTTACGTTCTTCCTCCATTGCCAGCTCCACCTCTTCCATTGGTGCTTGCTCCACCGGCTTCTTGTTTTGTTTCTTTGCCATGAATCTGAAAAAGAGAGATAGAGAAAGAGTGAGAGAAAGAGGCGAATGAGAAGATGAAAGATCGTTTATTAAGGACTAGTTATATATAGGCATTTAGAGAACTGATTCACTTTCTTTGCCAACTTATCTCAATAAATGCATTATTATCATAAAATACGAAATAAGCTTTGGCATTTATTGTTGTGAAACCAAACAGTCCATTTTGGAACTCGATGATATGTCTAAATTATCGTATCCCACTTTTCTACTAATTTATTGTTCACAATGAAACCATGTTAATAAACTCAAGAAAAACCACAAAAGATAATAAAACCAGAATATCGAAATCAAACTTTAGAAAAAAGACAACAACGGATAGGTGTAGATTGTTTTGTAAGTCGCAGGGTTTGTTTATGTTTATGTTTATGGATTTTGCATTGTTCTATGCTTCAACTAGTTTTGTCAATCAATCATATCTCAATAGTGTGATTTTAGCCTTAATTATTTGTTTATGTTGGTCTTTAACAAAAAAATTTTTTGTTTATGTTGGGTATATTTCTAAAGGGTTCTAAATAAACCCCAAATAGTGAAACAATTTTCTCTAGTTAATTAAAAGGATACCAACAAAAAATTCTTCAAAATGTGAGCCAATCATGAAACTGTCTTTCACAAATTTTATTTTACGAGTTGATTCATGTACTTAGACGTACCGATGTGTTATAAAAAAAAAAAATCAAAATGCTAAAGCAAATTGACTGATATATCAAATTTTATTTAACTTAAAAAACTAAATATGGGATATTTAGGCATGACCACGGTTACAGTTATTGCGGTTACGGTTATCAATTTCTTTTAACCTTAACCATTTAATATACGGTTAAAACGGTTACGGTTACGGTTATACGGTACGGTTACGGTTAGATACGGTTAATATTTAGGTTATAATTATATAACTATGTACCTTTTTAAAAATATTTAAACAATAATATTATGGAAAATATATTTTAATATATTTTAAAAAGTCATGGTCGTGCAATCGTATGAAATGGTACTAAAATTCTAAAACAAACGGCAACTAATTTATCTTAACAAAGTCAATTAGTCAAAATCATTTATATTGTGTAATGTAAACGACCATATTTTATTTCAAACTTAAGTAAATCTTTGAGTTTAACTAATATATAACATAATTCACAATATTCTCATCAAATTAGTTAGATGCCATGTTTATAGGCATAACTTTATTACCACGATTTTTTTTTTGTTACAATTAATAGTTTTTCTAATCTTATTTATTTTTATTGTAAATTTGATGTGTTTTAATATTATTTATATTAGTTAGAAAATAATCAATTTAGCACATTCAATTTTAATATTTAGTTATTATTGATTTAATTTTTTCTAATTAAATATTATAAAATTAGACTCGATAAATATTGATCACACATAATTTTACTATGTCATATTTATCATACATAATTAATTATACATAATTTATTTTTATTTTAAAATGGTTACGGTTAAATTTTTAACCTTACGGTTAACCGACGGTTTTAATATGGTTACGGTTAAATAACGGTTACGGTTAACGATTACGGTTTAACCATAACTAATCAACTTTACAGTTACGGTTTAGTTACAGTTTAAAACGATACGGTTACGGTCTGAAATACGGTTACGGTTAGATTTTGGTCATGCCTAGGGATATTATTGCAGTCGGTTAACTAAAGTGTTGCATGTGGTGTTTTCCCAAAATTACATAATTATTGATTTCCTCTTTTGTGTTTTCATTTTGAGATAGCTAGTACTCCAATAGGCAGTTTTTGGGAATCAACGAATGGGGAAGATAAATGTGGGCATTTATTTGGAATTATGTTGTGGGGCTACACATTGCCAATACAAAGATGGTTTGGTTCTATCACTATCCGCAAGCGTTACTTTTTGAAACATACTACTCGTATTTGCTGCAATGAAAGGGATCTAGTATACGACTAGGGGAGAGGGAAGATATTACGTTAACGAAAAGCAGTGTTATTTCTTGTAAATTTTTGTTAGACATCGATGGCATCCATACTAAATAATATCTTATTATTATTTATGAGCCCAAAAAGGTTGCAATGAAGTATATTTTTTCATATCGTGAATAAAGTACCTATTTCTATTTCAGTTTAGTAAACTCTCTAGTTCTCAAATTTTTCATATTTTATTGAGGAGATGTTTGTAAATATTTACCATTAAAAGTTCGTTTAAAACAAAAATCAAACAATGGTTATATTTCTTTGACCAAAAAAAAAAAAAAAAGGTTATATTTCAAAATTTGATTTTTAGTATCTTTTTACAATTTTCATCTAATATTGTTACTTTGAGAAAGTTTCGAAATTAAACATGACATTAAAATCAATTAAAACATGACTGCGCAGTCTAACATTAACTGTCCTGCATAATCAATGTACAACCTAAAACAATGTGAAAAATAAGTAAATGTGGTCACATCTACAAAAACATGTCCTCCAAGATATTCTTCGTTTCTAATGCTCCTTCCTATATCCGATACCCATCTTGCTTACGATTAACCTCGTGTTTTCATCGACGCCAAGCATTTCTAGACATGAGAATGCATATACATCTCTTTGGCTAAGTAACTAATCGTTCAGAAAAAAGAAGGGATGATGAATTGAAAAGTAGCATCTTTGATCAAGTGGTCACATAATGACGAAAGGTTGATGCTTAGAATTTAAATGCTTTGATTGGTTTTTTCAGATCAAATTCTTGTTGGGGTATATCACTTTGTAAAAGCACAAAAATGGACATTTTTTATGAGGTATCACTTGTGTTATGATTATTGTTGTAATATTGATGATATGTCTTTGTTGTAATATTGACAATATTGTTGTAATATTGTTGGGGTATTTTTTTTCTCAAAAAAATACATATACCAACAAATTTCATTAATCCTATGTATAGACTGTGCCGGTCCGCTAGACAGAACTCGCAGGCTTATGTAGTTAAATGGCCAATGTACCTCTGATTAATGCAAGGAAATCAATTGTCGACAAAAAAAAAAAAGACTGTGCCGGTCTTGAGGTCTAAGAGACCAGATCCGAAGAAAAAAATGGGATGCTTTATATAATATGGAAAAAGTATTGTGTAGTAGAACTCATTTAGGGTTCGAACTAGGGATATTGCTTCAGCACCTTAGAAATTAAACTACTACACTAAAGACACTTTTCTACAAATTAGGACCGAAACAAATTTATGCTATTCGAGGCTAGAAGCTCATGCTTCTTCAGCTTCTCTCAAGAGCCGGGCTACACAACCGAGTAATTGATCAATTCGAACAAATATTGAAAACAAAAGATAATGTTGTCTCTACTCTCTATTCTCTCGACTTTTCTTGCTCTTATTATCATCCCTTCTCTCTTCATATCCCTGACAAATATCTTCAAATTCATTAAAACCGCGACGTCTCAATACGATGATGACGAAGGGAGGAACAAGAAATGGTAGTGTGAATCTCTTAATCATAGTTTATACGTGATAATTTCGTCTTAACCTTTTGGTAAAATGAATGGTTTCTTTAAGTCTAATACGAAATTAACTAATCTCTCGACCTACAACCTAGCTAGTGTGAATTCCACATATGCCAAGTGTGTTCGTACACAACTAACCTAACAAAAACTATTAGATTTGTTGGGGATAAAAAATAAACTCTCTTGGATTAGGCTCATTAGACAAACATATCCTCTATAAAACAGTACATATATTTATCTTTGAGAGTATACAACAAAGAATGAGTAAGTTGTCTATGTAAAATTACATGACTCGAGAAGCCAAATCACATCCACAGAGGATCAAATGAATCAAATAATTAAGAACCAACGAACTCCTTTTAGCAAAAAACTATGAAGTAAAAGAATAGAAAACCGAAATTAGTATCGACAATAATGTTACAAGTGTTCCGTTCATCACCGAGGAAGCCGATACGAGATTCTCTGCTCCGAGTGAGTACGAAGTTCCCGATGCATCTTTCACTTTGATGCTTGACGAACCTAGCAAAATAAAATAAAAAAGCATTTGGTGTGTTTGATTTCATCTTTTATCAATCGATCATCTAACTAGTTTCCAGGTTCTAGATACTTACAGTTGTGATCTGCCCATCCAATGACCTCCTTCTCCAGATCATATACTACTAACTTGTTTGAAAGTACCAAATCTACAGGTTAAAACCAAATTTGAAGTCAGATACTTTAAGTGTAACACATGGGAGACCAAAACCCCACACAGCTTTTCACGCTGTTTGGTACAGTAATTGTCTAAATGCTATCACCTACCATCTGTAACATTTCTTTTGTGGCTCTCTTGAAAAAGAAAAACATAACAATGATTTATGTGAAACTCCAATAGATTGGTTTGAAATTTACCTCCCAAAAGGATCACATCGGATCCGTCCTGAGTTGTCATTCCACCAGATTGCCAACCAAAGCAATACATATCTTCCTGTTTGACAAGAGAAAATTAATAACACCCAGTGTGACTATGTTGTTCGAATCCATTGATCAAACTAACACAAATACTCTGTCGGCTATAAACACATCAAAGTGGGAAGCTTGCTATTGACTTACACGAAGTGAGAAAAGATAATCGTGCGGATAAACGGTTAGTTTGAGTGAGTCTTCAAAGTGAAGATTGACTACCGGAAATGCTTTATCTGTGCTGCAGATACAAGGAAGAATATTTTAGCACCTCCCACTATGATCAAACCAAAACGAAAATATCACAGCATGTTTTCAAGCTTCTTGGCACATGTATTTCAGAACATCTTATAGATCTTGTTATTTCCACAAGATATTTGCCTGGAAACAGTGACATTGAGCCAAAAACAGGTGCGCATTTGCACTATCTGTGATGATTGTTTACTTAAGAGTTAAGAAAGTAAATAACTTGGTGTCCATTGGTATCGAAAAGCGAAGTATGGTCGAGACATTTACATGCTAAGAAAAGGAAGCAAGTCATCTTACTTTGAAGTGAAACTGAAACATGCAAAAGTCTCCTGTACCATGTGCAGTTTCACCGGTTGCCGAGCAGTAATCTATAAACAGCAAATACCATGTCAGGGTTATGATTATAAACTCGAAACAAAGAGTTGAAAAAAAGTTTCACCTTGTCAATTAGTGAGGTGTACATAGTTTGTGGTAAGTAAGCTAAAGTTGTACCACTGTCAATTATGGTTCCTCCACTCCCGCCAAAACTAGCTAGACTTGGTGGAAGGTCAACAGGGTCACCATCCACATCTATTCCTTTCAAAATGACATTGTAATGTACCCTAAAATTGTATGATAAAGTTATTACAAGAAACAGTATCCATATACACAGCAATTGCAAATGCCTAAGCCTTTAATTGCACGAGGGATTTCTACATTCAAACATAAGGGAGAAAATTCTCTTTACATCATAATCACCGAGAATAATCAGATCATACCAGAAACTATCAAACTACAGCAGAGATCAAGAAAACTGCTCATGCAAAAAGCCTATCTATCATTACTCTGTACTCTAGTTTCTTAACTAAAAACAGAATGAGTTATCACTTACTGATTAGGAACCAAAGGGGTTGTTTTGACAAGTGGAGATTCCACTTCTCCAATAGCAAACATTCCACCTCCATTCATATTGTCCAAGCAATGTGAAAAAATTCTCTTGACATTCCCTGCAGCAGCTAGTTGTGAAATGATAGAGGTATTTGATTGTCCAAAGCCCATAATTCCATCAACTGCAGAATCAGTTTGCCCAAGTTGGCCAGACTGATTACTTCCACACCTGTGGAATGCTTATGATTGATTAGCAACAAGCGAGGAGTGAACAGTGTAATGTTGTAATTGCTTACCCGAATACAACTTCCTGCGCAAGGGGAGCAGTTCGAAGATTACCAGTAACTTGATCAAGCGTAATGTTATCCCTGACAAAATCCCCATCACTAGTACTTCCATCTCCATAAACCACATGATAACTACAAGGCTTCTTCTTGGCTTCGCAAGTTTCCAATTGCATAATGAATGAGCAAAAATCATCTTCACAGCCAACTTTCTTAGATGAGGAGGAACCTTTAGAGTCATACAATGATAAAGGTATCTGTATAATAATGACACAAATATGAGATTGTGGCTTGGAAGAGAAAATGAAATCCAAGAAGAAAGAAGCATACACCAAGATCAGTTTTAACAGGACATTTGGGACAAGGTGCACAATTAACCCAAAGAATATCACTTCCTGTATCAACTTGAACATAGTAATCCTTTGGTGGTGAACCTAGCTTGATTTTGGTGAAGTACAAACTGAAAACAAATCAACCAAATGATTATTCATTGCATTCTCCTAGATCTACAAGGAAAGAGGGATCTATCTAACCCGATGGAATCAGCGCGACTATCGCCACCCATAGGGAGATCGATGTTGGCGAGCATTCGAGCGTGACGGAAACTGTCGTGAGACTTGAGCTCAGATAACTGTTCATCTTTTCCGGCGAACTTATGCGTCACGTTAAACACGAAGTTCCCCGAAGCAAATTGAATCAGGAAAAACGCAGCAACGATTCGACTCAGATCCATGGCCGTTTGCTGTTGAGATTGAAGAAGAAGAAGAAGAAGACTGAAATAGAGAGGCAAGAGAGGAAGAGAGGGAGACATGGGAACGACAAGAGAGGGAAACGAAAGAGAAAGCCACGCGTTTTCAACGGTGATTTTTCCATTTTTCTTTTAACTACTATTTTTATTCTCTCATCTTCACGTTTTTCCTTTCTTTCCCCATTCATATTCTACAAAAATTATTACTTTTCTTCTCGACTTCGTTATACGATTCTTTTAAGAGAAAATTACATGTTATGTCACTATCTAAGTTTTAATCTCGTAGAATATCACAAGTCAGTTTGTATAACATGGAATGTCACTTACACACAAGTATTCCGAAAATACCCCTCGCATATTGGTGTATAAGTCTGACTTGGATGAGAGAGGGAGAGAGAGTTGTGTCAGTTTGTGTTTTTAAAATTGGAAGTGACGTGACATTGTGCAGCTTTATTAGAAGATAGGGTTGAGCAGTGGGTCACAATATTTAAAGCTAGAGATAAGATATTATTTGCGTACGTACACAATTGAGGCATATGGTATTGCTTACATATATAAGATACGTACATAATATGTTTACATGTGAGTTAATTAACGGAGAAAGCTTAGAAGAGTTGCAGAAAACAATTTAGAAGATAATTGTGAAAGAGGTGAAACTGAATTTTGAGAAGACCGTTACAACGGATAATTCGTGTAGACGACGACGAACGGAAATATAGTTAATCTGTGGACGGTTAGGTGTACGGATATCTATGCTGTAAAACAGGTACGGAGTTAAAGGTATAAATGGATCTGAAATGTATATGTTTTGTGGTGAATAATAATTAAAGAAACTGTGCATTTAAGTTCTGTTTGCCCTGAAAATATGATTTTGTAGGAGAATATTTGTTTGCATTTATTACAAAACAGCTGCGTATTTACTGCAGGTGGAAAATCGAGTTCCCACTTTTTGTTGTCGGAGGGGATTAGAATTGTTCAGAGGTTGGTGTGTGGGAATTTGTGGTGGACAAACATCTACTGTCTCGTTGTGTACGTGCGAATGACGACTTTACGTACATATGTCTCATGATCCTTCACCATTTAAGGAGCCTCCACGTGTACGTACACCTCCTCATGTGCGTACACCTTCTCCTCTTCATGTACGTACTTAAACATTTGCATTTCATGTACGTACACATCATCTTCTTCTTTTACGTACATGGCACTGTACTGGTGGTCGGAGAGTATACGCGATGACGGTGGTCGAACAGTGTCCGGCTCATGCTAGTATACAGTCTCAAGCTCATGAACGGTAGGTTGATGTACAGGCTCATGTTCGTGTACAGTAAGTTGTTGTAGTGTGTGTACATCACAAGTATCTTGTTACGTTGGTGTACGTGCATCTTCTGTGAAGTACATCTCCATAACCATTAACATGTAGTTGTAAAAGTTAACCATTTATGTCTGGTATTTATTGTGGTATCAACTAAAACGAGCAATAATATACCTCGTCTACATGATGACGGTGGTTAGATTATGTACACTATGGCGTGATGCTGGTCATATAGTGTACACGATGACAATGCTAGACAGTGTACACGATGATGTACAATCGCCAAATAATGTACATGTCGGTATCCAGACATTTATACGATGGTGTACCAATTGTCGGACAGTGTACACGCTGACAACGCCTAGACGGTGTACATGTAGTGTACCGTTGGTTGGACTGTACATATGATGGTGGTTTGATTCTCTTTGTACCGAATTCTCGTCGGCAACCACTTATGTGTCTCGATGGTAACCTCTTTGGGGTCCTCTCAAACTGTGTACGTAGATATGGTAGCTATTAACGTACATAGAAAATATTGACCATTTTACAACGTTGGTGTACGTACATCCTAACGAAAAACGGTGATAACTCTTACCGAAATAGTCGTGCCGGTAACAAATTCTTTGTGGAGAGGCGGATTTGTCTCTTGATCTGTTGACATTTTGCGGTGGGAATGACTAATTGCCTCTTGCTTTCGGTAAAAATCATTGTGAAAAGGTGGATTCGTCATTTTTCCGGTGACATCTCGTGGATTGCATCTAGATGAATATTGTCGTGCCCGAAAAATTCATGTCGGTAACATATGCGGAGGCTCGTCTTATGCCGGTGACTTTCCTACGGTTTTTGGTGTTATGAGATTTGGGTGAAGAGTTTTGGTGTTTCAAAGAGAGAGAAAGAAGGAAACTCAGAGAGTGAGAGAGAGATGTAATTAAATGGGTTGAACTACTTTATCTAAATGGTAAAGCAAATAATTGTCAGATTTTATTACATAAAGTGAAGCAAAGTCAAATCATCACATTATCAAGTCAGACAGTATAAGTTATTGTACGTATAGAAAAGGGTAAAATCGTCTGACAATGACATTTGTGACAAAGTTTGAAATATCAGTTTTCGAGTATGACATATCTGTAATTTGAGTTTCAAAGTATGAGTTTTCTGTAATTTTTTCTTCTTTTAATCCAAGAACAAGAAAGTTTTTCAAATAATCAATAAGAAAACTAAATGATAACCTTATCATTCGTTTTAGTTGCGACCATGAAAAGTTTTCAAGACAAAATTGATCATCTTATATCCGAAATTAGGTGATTTCAATAAAAACACCAATATGACGATGATGAATGCACTGGATATGATGATTACAATTCAAATGATGAAATTTTGTTAGTTTGTGATCAACGAAATCAATCGAGACATGAATTCGATTTGGGATTTTGTAATTGAATACATATCTCATCTTCTCTCATCTCTTTCACATGTCGTTACCAATTGTTTCCTTCTCCTTTCATATCATTTAAACGGGCTCAATTCGATTGAGAGAGTCTCGATTTTGTTTGAAGAATGAAGATATATCAACTAGGTTCTTCTCTTAGAAATCCAAATCGATTTGGAGAAATCTGTAAAAGCTCAATCTGGGTTTTCGACGCTTATTTAAACGTGCTAAACTTCTGTTAACAACTTCTGTTAGTCAAGTTAACGTCGTCAATGTCGGTGTAGTAAATCCAACGAATTTGAAAAGTTTGAGTATATAAAAGCTAATGTTAAATAGTTGGTGTATTAATTGGGTAAGTTTGGGCATTTTTCAGCATATTAAATTGAGTTGAGGTATTTTTCAGGAATTTTCTCTAATTTATCTAGATATGGATTTGATATGGAAAGGTGGGTTGAGAGACTTCAAGGAACTATCCAAATATATGTGCACAAATCATGTTCAAAATAATTGGCTTATGCAAATTTATGATTTATTAGATTTTATATGTTAATAATTGTGAATTTATAATTAGTAATTGGAAATTCAAGTTAATTGTGAATTTTGTGGGATTGACATGTCTATAGAGTGATGAGGTGTTGGTCTTGGTCTGAGAATGAAAGAATGAGTCTTTCTCTGACTTCTCTTTTAGTATAATAGAGGATTATATGCTAGAATCCGAAAGAAACCAATTATATTTTTAAATTGTTTTAATGGATGATTAACGTATTTATCTATAATTATACTATGTACTGTATGTTATTTGAGGTTTCATGGAATACAATCAATTTAACACGGTACAAATTGTTCTTCTCTACTCATAAATTTTGGAATTATAAAAGTTTGTATATGAAGAATTGAAGATAAGGCTTCACTTTATTAAGAAAATGGAAAAATTATTATAATAAATCTGAACTAAAAACAAAATGGATTGGAAAATGTAAAATAGACTTGGTTCTTTATTGTTTTGCAGTAAATTTTTATTAAATTCTTTTACAATGATATTCCCATGAAATCTTTCTAATATTGAAAATTAAAAGAATGACACAAGTTATTAATAGAACTAGGTGAATACCCTCGCTACGCGAGGGTTAGTATTTCAAAAATAGTTATGTATATTATTGTAAACGTTATTTATTATATTTTTGTTGTTGTGGTGTTTTGTTTTTTTTAAACTAAGTTACTGTAATTTCATATGCAATATACAGTATTTAACTTAGATATGAAAGTTAACAACCACGTAATTAGAATTGTTCTCTGGGTTTGTTTATATTTTGGAGACCACTGTCTGCACCAAGATGGTAGTGAATATATAACCAAAATATTTCGTTTTTGGCTTATACCCAAAGGAACCGTACCTATGAAATATTTAAGAGAAACTAGGCCTGGGCATAATATCCATACCCGAAACCCGAACCCGAACCGACCCGAAAAATGCACTTCGGATCGGATACGGATAGTAATATTTAACCGATCGGTTAGCATATGTAATTGGATCGGATGACCGATCGGGTTCGGTTATTACCCGATAACCGATCGGTTATCCGATCCAATCAACACACACCTAGGGACTTTAACCTCTAATGCCCTAACAACTTGAATTTTAATCCTATATGTCCCCTTTCTAATTTTCTTATATGTTTTGATTTAATTTTAAATAAAAAATGAGTAAAAGACGGAATTACCCTTACTACAACTCCCTCCTCCCTCCTCTCTTCCACGACATTTTCCCCCAAATCACTTCCAAATCCCTAACTTTTTTTCTTCTCCTTTCCTCTTATTTCTCTTTCGAATCCATCCGAGAAAAAGGACAATCGAACTTACAACGTCACCGGAATCTTCGTCTTTGCAATACTCATCTCTTTCGCCGTCATTCAATCCTTCGCGAAATCTCCTTCCATGGCTCTTTGGTTCGAGTTCGAATCCGAGAGAGAAAAGACAAACCGTCGTACTTCGCCGTGTCGTTGTTGTTGTCGATTTGCACTTTCGAATCTTCTTAAGGTAACTATCATGAACTCAGCTGTTATCTTTTTCTCAAAATTGAAAGAAAGCAATCCCTAAAACTGATTTTTCATCTTCTTTTTCTCTTTGCATCTCAGCAAAGGACAAGTGTTTATTTGGAAGATTTCATAGGTTTTGGGTTGGTAGATTAAAGAGGGACGATCGAATGGGTTTGTTTATGTGAATGGGTTATGGATTTTTTTCTGAAATTCGGGAATTCGATTTGAAATGAATGGGTTTTGGGTATTAGTAATATGTTGGAATTGAATGTATACAAAACTAAACTAGAAACCACACAACATATCTTTTTCATTTTCCGATTGCAATTGAATGGATTTTGGAATAGATTTGTTTCATTTTGGATTTTGGTTATGAAATTATGGAATTTATTTGTTGTGGATGTTGCAGAAATACGTACTAAGGAGGCAGCAAAGCGAATTACTAGGTATAATGTAAGTGATTCAGAATCTGAAAAAGTGGTTGAAACTACTCCAGCAGCCGCATCGCCATCAACCGCATCGCCAACAGATCCATTGTCAACAAATCCATTGCCAACGAATGTATGTAATCGATCCTCCGCATCCGCAACTTTTAGTATAAATTAGGATAATGAACCAGAGGAGACAGAGAAAGAGATGGATAAAGGAGAAAAAGAGAAAGAAGATGAACATATGGAAACTGAGAAAGGACAAGAGAAAGAAGAAGAAGGTACCTTCTTTTTTTTTATAAGCTCAATGTGTATTTCATCATAATAATGTCTATTCTCTTTGCTGAATTTACAGAAATCAAAGAGGAAGAAGCTGAGAAAGAAGAAGAAGAGAAAGAAGAAGAGCAGGCAGAAGAAAAAGGACAAATTAATGAAGGTACGTTTCTCTTTTTGTTTATAAACTTCACGTGTATATCATCATAGTAATGATTATTCTCCTTGTTGAATTTACAGAAACCGAAGAAGAAGAAACTCTTGTTGTTGCCAGTCCAACGAAGAGGGTATCACAACCATCAGTTTACAATAAACATTCGTATACGGCAGAAGGCAAACATACGAAGAAGGCGAATGTGCAGAAAATAAAATTCACCGCAAAGAGTATGAAGACTTCGAAGAAACCGAAGAACAAATAATGCTTCATGTGCGAAAGAATGTTGTAACTTGGAATGTTATTTTTTAGGCTTTTGCGAATATTGGAGTGTTTGTTTTTAGGCTTTTGCGAATGTTGGAATGTTGATTTAGACTGGTTTTTATTGACTTTAGGTGCTTGGAACAATTTGGTAGGAATGATACTTATAAATATGACTAAGACTCAAAATTATATTTTCGTACTACTGATATAACTGGTATAACTAGTCGTTGAAAATGTTTGTCAATTATCTATACTGAATATGAAAAAATGTGAAAATGTGTAATGATCATTAAAAAATTAAATATTTATGTCCCATATTTAACACATGCGCCGTCGTTTGAATTAAAAAATATTAAAATGCTTCACATAGTCATATCAGTTATATAGTAGTATCAGTTTACACACATTTACTTTTCACATATTGTTAGTCATATTTTGGTAAAATTATAGTTTTTCTAGTAGTAATGTTCCAATTGAACCACTTAAACGTATTTACTATCGTTTCATGTATTCAAGTGTGAAAAACTCACTTTTCGCTTATTTTACATAACATAAGGTATGTTCTCATATATTAACCATGTGTATAAGGTATAGTGTTAGATAAATACTTATGTTTTTTTCTAATTTCAAAATATTTTTAGTATTTCCTAATAATCAAGTAGAGAAAGATGTGCCAATAAGTAATACGAACATAAGTCTTACACTAAAGAAACAAAACGTAAAGAAAGAAAAAAACACAAATTATTCAAAATAGTCATAATCATTCATACCAGTTATACATACTCATAAGTTATACGCAGTAGTAGTAGTTATACCAAACAAAGAGAATTACCATTTTTATCATGATCAACACTAGCTTGAAACTAAGTCTTAGACGCATTGTAGATGGATCTATCATGATATTTCTGCTTATTCTTTTGACCAACTCCGAAAAAGTCATCTCCTCTGGCGCGATCCATATCACTTGCATTAGGTAACTAAAAACGTCATCATCATTCGAGATAGATGATGGTTTTGTAAAATTCAGAATCATCAGGAAGAAATTGAGTCTCATACGCGTTGTAGATGAATCTATCATGATCTTTCTGCCTATTCTTTTGACCAACTCCGAAAAAGTATCTCCTCTGGCGCGATCCATATCGGTAAAATACGAGTTTCGATTTGTCCTAAGATCCATCTTGTGCAACCCCCTTCTGTTAAATAATACCCTATATAATTAAAACATATGATTGTGCAATTCTTTGTCATTGTCCCCTACAAAAGAATAAGAAATTAACAAATTTCGTATATATGGTTCCGTTAAGTATTATCAGTATTATCAGTTGTATCAGTTATACGAAAACCCTAAAACCCTAAATAATCGATTTACTTCCGATTTCTGTTTGATTATATGACGTTTGGATCACGTTTCAACATCTACTTTCAAAGAAACTGAAAAATACTTAAATATCAAACCTTAGAAGATGAAGAACCGAAGAATAGTTGTGCCCTCCCCATTGCCTCTGTTTTTGTTAACAAAGATGAAGAACCCCAAGAAGAATGACGATGACGAGCGAGAGAGAGGGGAAGAGGAAGAGGGAAAAATCCGAAGCTTCCTCTGTTTTTTTGTTTATTCTTTGCCACTAAACGAGAGGAAAGAGAGTAAGAGAATGAAGACGAGAGGAATATAAGGAACACAGACGATGAAGAAAGGAGGAATTGATCTTTTTTCAAGCTTCCTCTGTTTCATTAAGCTAACACAAAGAGAGAGAAAGAGAGAGAAAGGAGGAAGATGAAGGACACGTGGAGGTTTAGATAGGTTAAGGTTAGTGTTTGGTTGTTGGGTAATTGAATTCGAAACTTAATTAGAGGAAGAGAGGAACAATTGATGTTTTGGTTTTGTTGTTGAAACTCTCTGTTTTGGATTTTTAACGCAGAGAGAAAGGAGGAAGATGAAAGAGACATGTGGAAGTTTGGAAAGGAAGTTAATATTATATTAATAAATATATAGGGGTAAAAGATGAAAGAAAATGAATTGGGGGTAGTTAGAATGGAGGAGGATAGTTAGATTAAAGTTTTGATTGTTGGGGCTTTTAAGATTAAAGTCCCACACCTAGCCATCGACTAAAGCTTCTCTTCTTATCAGATCCAGCGAGAGATCATCTCCATAAGATTTTGAAATTATGGAAATTGGTTATCTCGATTCGGATTTTACCGTGTTGCAGGCTGGATTTAGAGTTTCAGTTGCATGATTTGAGTAGAATCAGACCTCAATTTTGCTTCAATATCTCAAAATCACCACAAAAACTATTGGAAGGCCAAATGATAGAACCCGAATCTATTAAGTAGAATTAAGAGTGAGATGAGAAGAGAGATAGATGATTGGAAGAGAAATTTGATAGAATGAGGAAGAAGAAAAAGAAGAGATCAGAAGAACGGAGGAAGAAGATGAATACCGAATAGATGAAAATGATAAAAAAAAAAGATGAAAAACGTAAACAATAGTTATTAGTTGAGGCCCAATAAAGGCCCATCTATCAAAATTAGGAAGAACAAATTATGATTCGGGTTTGTTCGGATATATCCGAACCCGATATCATCCGACCCGAACCCGACCCGTTTGTTTATATTATCCGATCGGGTTCAAAAGCTCAGTACCGATATACCCGATAAAATTTGATATCCGACCCGAACCCGATCGGATATCCGAATGCCCAGCCCTAAGAGAAACAAATGCATAAGAGCACCATGGATTAGTTTAAAACCAATGAAAAAAAGTATTAAACTAAGATTGGGTAAGAGATGGAAGATGTTACATAATCCAAAGCTGCATTAGGTCACCCCAACGCTTTTTGTGTCTTCTCGAGGAGATGGTATTGCGAACTTCCCGATCAATGAGCTTGAAGATGGTGAGAGGAGGGATGGACTGGTTATCATGCAGTACATTGTTCCTCTGCCTCCAAGTATGGTAGATGACTGAGTGAGCAACCACTTTCCGCAGAAGGGTTGGAGCTTTAGCTTAGTGTAATCTTGTTTTTAGCTTTTTTTGCCAAGATTATGCTTCTTAGGCTTTGCTTTTGTAAAACCTTTTATTTCATTTCATAATGATATTTACAATTTAGCAAAAAAAAAAAAAAATGGGTAAAAAACAAAGCCTCATATTTACTCTGCAATTGTCTCGTCATCTCATTATAAGAGCAATAAAGTTCCCGCTTGAACCTTCTCGTTTAGGAGTATGACATACTAAAAACTTTTTTTAGAATAAAAAAAGACGTACTGTAAAAGTTGGTGGCTTTTCCCTCAACAACTTTAGCTTGGAAATTGTATGAAAAACTTGTTGTGCTTCCTCCTCTTCTTGCTTTCAGTTTTCTGGTAAAAAAACAAAATTTACTCGGTAAGAAAAATCAATCTTCTGGATAATACCATTGGTGCTTAAAGCACGAAGCTCATCATCTTTAGGATACAATGAATGAAACTTAAATCTACTAACGAAGAAAACAAGACGAGACTATGAGAAAACATAAGAATATTGTGAATATTATAAGCGGGCTAGGTGACATTTTTAGTTGTGATTTTGTTGTATTAGTAAAAAAAATTTGGTTTTTAGTCATTGGATTGTTGATTGGTAAACACTATATTTTGTATAGTTTCAAATCCTATACATAAATGTTGAGTATTACTCCCTCCGTTATTCTTTGTTTGATGTTTAAGGTTTCTACACACAAATTAAGAAATTATTTAATTTTTTATTTTTTCAAAACAAAACATGTTTTATCATTAATTTCAAAACACCTCAACCAATCAAAAAACAATCTGCAGAATTTAAAGAGTCAAAAACAACAAAAACATAATTAATTATGCATAGAAAGTTGAAAACATCAATCAAAATGAAACAAAAAAATGAGTCTAAAACATCAAATAATAAAGAACGGAGGGAGTATAATTCATAAATGTTGAGTATTTGCATCTTAATCTTTTTGTGCTTTGGGAGAAACAGGAGGCAAATATAACAAAGCATTAGACTTGTAATGCCTATAAAAATTATTACAATTTTGACCAATTGTGTGTTAAAAGAGTTGAAATAGATGTTAAAAAGCATATAAAAACTCAAAATACTATTAAAATCTCCAAATAAAAATGATTACAAGAGATAGTATATTGTATTTCAAACTGTAATCTAAATTGGTTAAAATAAAAACAAAATTATATCACTTTTATCACCACACACAACATACGCTAATCTCTACAAATGACATTGGGTGTTGAGAAATGAAACACATACAATTTTAGATAGTATTATTCATATAGATGACAATTACTTACATGTTCCTCGAATAATGTCCATATCAAATGAAATGATGTTTATCCTTTACTTGGTATGTAGGACCTTTATGGTTTATGTTGTTCTGTAATCTGCCAATAAAATGCAACTTCTTCCTTAACGTTCTTCTGATTATGGGTTTTGTTAATCAACTTTGAAATTAGTTTGTACATATGGAAAGTAATAAGGTGTCGTAAAAGTCAATCCTCAATGAAAGTTGTGGTAATATTGGTGCCAATTATTTGCCATTTCCACAGGGATTCGGGTTTTCCATCCTAGAGTTAGTACTTCGTAGTTTAAACTTACAACAAATATTAAGATTCTGAATCTAAGGTGAAATGAAAAAGAAAATTTTTATTGGTGAAATAATATATGGTTTTAGAAGAAAGAAAGATTAAAACTGAACATGGTATACCACACATTTGAAAAGATCGTGTTCTTTATCGTTAACCTAGTGATTAGTTACCATAAAAAGTATGACAAGCTATATCATAAATCTTGAAAGAGTAAAGTAGACCACGGTTATTCAGATTCACGTATTTTCTATAACCAAAGGTTGTACATTAGTATTATTTTTCATTAAGATTGTACATTAGTATTAATTTTCATATTGGACTAAAATATTTTAAAGGAATTCCTTCATATACCACTCTTTGAAGTTTTTTTTCCAAAAATACAACCTTGAAGTTTTTTTCCAAAAATACCACTTTTTTCCAAAGTTCCAAAAATACCACTTTTTTAAAAGTTGATTTTTAAGGTTTAGAATTTAAATTTTTTGGGTTTGGGTTTAGGGTTTAGGGTTTAGTTTTGAATGTTAAAAATGATTTTTTTTAAAAGTGGTATTTTGGAACTTTGGAAAAAAAGTGGTATTTTTGGAAAAAAACCTTTAAGGTGGTAGTTTTGGAAAAAAAAACTTAAAAAGTGGTATTTTTGGAAATTGCCCAATATTTTTCAAGTCTAAGAGTTAACAATTTCTTGTGGAACAAATGATTTGATGTTGTCTCGGTTACTTGTATTGATGATCCATCATCTTGGGGTCAATTTGAACAATGATAGAACAATAGAAGTTAGTAGATGCCGGTGAGAAGTGAACTCATGATCAGCTCCTTCAATGAGACAAATTTGTGTTATTTTTTGTATTTGGCAAATTTGGATGTTTTGTTACTACGCTTCTACAATTTGACCTATGAACTGTTAAGAGAATCATTAGTTCGTGAAAGAGACACCATAATCGTGAAAAAAGTATACTAAGAAGTAAGATGTAGAGCTATAGCTCCATGAGACAATTCACAGCGGGACGTTATATGTTTCGGAAAGGTATCATTAGAAAACTGGATTCAACTCAAATAACATCATATTGAAGATTTAAATGCCACAAATATTTTAAAGAAGATGATGTTTTTAAACCTTATGTTCTTTCGTTTTCTTTGACAATTTTCAATACAAATAAAACAACAAATTAACGAATTTGAATTCGTCTTGACAATATAATGATACAAACTTACAGTAGAATCAGAGATCAATTCGAATGCTGAACTATGGTGGACAAATAACCAGAGATCAAAAGATACAAATCAAGTATATCAAAGTAAAGCTGGTAACAAGAAGTCTAACCTTCAAGTATGTGAATCTGTTGATGCGGTAGTTGAATCATAGGCTGGTAAGTAGTAAAGAAAGAAGCATGCATAAGGACTCACTTGAAGGCAGATCAATGACCACAAATCTAACTTTGCTTTTTTTGCTTTTCTAGATGACAAACTTGACCATAAAAGAGAAGGAGAGCAAACTGAAATGAACCAACAACCAGAAGATCGATTGACAAAAAAATTTGGGTACCAATGTCCAAGTTGATCAAGAGGAAGGAAAAAGAAATAAGAAGATTTAACACGCTTTTTTGGTTTTTATAAAATAATCATTCTTTTGTTACGAAATGAAATCCTGAAACATATGTTAAACGGAACATTAAGAATTCAAAGGCAAGAAAGGATAGGCAAGAAGAATCCTGCATAACTAAGACATAGATATGCACTAATACAATTTTCTTTGACAAAAACAAATCAATGATGAGTTATAAAGGGAATGCATACTGGTGGAGAAGCTGAATGCGTCAAATGATATTCCACAAGTCTCCTCTCGTTTTGTTCTTGGCTAAGTTGGAAATTCAATGACATCATTTCTTGCTCGAGCTTCGTGACTGCAGTCTCTAGCTTGACTATATAGGAAAGAAGTTCTTTAGGCTGCTGATAGGCCCTTTAAGTTCTTAACAGCTGCCCAATTTTCAAAATCATCAGCCTAAAACAAAACGGGTAGTTTTAAAAATGCAATCACAATAGCATGAGTTGAGAACACACAGGATGTGGAACACTACTACAAGAAGATAGCTCCTAAGAATCTTTCTCTATGCCACTCTCTAAAAATGTAAGCAAATCTCTTTCTTCTTGGAGTTGTAGTTGGAATCTTTTTACCTGCAACAGAAAACTTCTTTCAGAATTATAAACATTCCGCATAATCATCTCAAGTAATTACAAATCAGTGACTCCTGTAGAAGCTCACATCTTCTTCAAGTTGAAATCTGTATGGAAAAGATTCACAACTTGTAGACTCTTGGCAACTTTCCATGTCCTGTAACAAAGTTAAGCAAGCGAGCTATTAACCCTTTTTCTCAAAAACTGCAGAGTTTCATTCAAGAAGTGAACATTTGGACTCAGTGTATGTTCCTACCTCTGATTATGTTTCTGTGTACCATAATTTTTTTCTTTCTGGAATTTGAATATTCGAATAATGGATTGGACCTAATGAATCTTTGTAGTTACATCGTTTGAGGAATGTTTTAACCCTTGATTGGTTGGATAGCAATCATTTGTAGTTACCAGTTACAAAAGTATCCGAAGGGGTTTATCTGCAAATTTGACACTTATTTTGCAACTGATCAAGTCCAAGAATACATCATCTATAAAAATCCACGACCAATGAGGTGAAGCCAAAACGAAGCACATAAATAACAGAAAGGTCGATCGGGAAAAAGAGAAAGGAATTACATGATTTTCTTTGAGATCGTGCTTATATACGAATAAATCCCATTCGTTGAACTTCTCAAACCCCATCGTGATTATGAATATTATGTGTACACCCCGAACTCCTTCTTTCTCTTCGCAGCAAGTCGATTTCGTTAACACTTAACACGAAACCAGAGTGCCAAAGTAGATTGATATATCTATGAAATGAACAACAATAGAATTGATGAGAATTAAAAGAATGACAACAAATCCCTGATCCAATAATATAAGAATTTAATAGAATTGATAAAACTACTTATTGAATAACATTAAAATTGAATGGAATCTAGAATTCGATCCAATTCAATTAAATTCCACTATCCAACAACACCCCTTTACTTTTTGACTAAAAAGAAAAAACATAATAAATTATTAATTTTTTGTTTTATTTTTATAACTGTTACGGTTAAAATTTTAAGGGTTTAATCTCGTGACCGTTTAGCCCAGGTTGGACGCGGATCGGATATCAAGGAAAAAACAGTATTTGTGATCCACTTTGATTTTGACATATATCTAATTTTCCGATTTGCTTTGCTACGGAAAATTTTGGATATACCGAATTACGGATATCCAATTTTTTTTCCGGATATTTGCGGATATTTGGATACTCACGTATATCCGTTTTAAATTAAAAAAATCTAAACCAGAACACCATATTTTTATTAATAAATTTTGTTACTATAATATTTAAATTAACTGATAAACAAATATATTAAATTGTCAAATTATATTCGATTTGAATAAAGAAAGATAAAAAGCGAAAGCTTGAAATGGTAAAAAACGAAAGAAATGATTTTTTATTTAAAGAAGACTGAACACAAATATTTTCAATTAAAAAATAAGTGTTTTTTGACTTTTACTATAAATATTTTCGTTCTACTGTTTAAGAAAATCTATAAATGCAAATAGATGTTATAAATCTATCATATTATATGTATATATATGTAATATACGGATCGGATCGGATATTCGAATTTTTAAAATTGATATTTGGTATTTGCATCGCTTTAAACGGATAGTAGATATTACTATTTGATTTGCTTTGATTCTTCACGGATATCCGGATTTTTCGAATCGAATCGGAGCGAATATCGAATCAGATCGAATCTAACGGATAATTTGCTCAGCCCTAATTTAGCCATCCACAAGTTAATCAAGATTATAATTTCTGAAGTCGTACCATTAACAAGTGAGGACTAAAGTCTAGAAGGTTGTGTCTGGTGAGATTTTTGTTTCGTTTCTGTTTCTCAAAGCTTCTGGTTTTTGGAGATTTTGGCTTTTTTTAAGTGAAGTTGATAGGGCTAATGATTCTCAAATTTTTGTGTTTCCTTTATATGGGCTCTCGTTTTATCGGTAATCTTTCAATCTTTGCTCGTGGGTAATCTTTCGGTATAGCTGTGTTTTTGGTTTTGTAATGCTACGAGCCTACGACTCTTTCAATATATAAAATCATTTAGAAGGAAAAAAACAAATGTTTTGACAGGGTTACAATACATTAACGATTACGGTCGTGGAATTGGACAAAACAATCTTTTGGATCCATAAGTCGACGGAAGAGAATCTGTGGCGACGGTGACCATGTCGAAGCTCACACTTGTCTTCTTCCTTTCGTCTTTACTTTTCTCATCCTTCTCCTTCGCTTTCCAATCTGACGAGCTCCTCCTCGACGACGAAGAGTTTGGTCTCGAAGGAGCCAACCCTCGTTCTCCCGAACCAGTTTTCACGCCTGAACGCACTCCTACCATCCGTAAACGCTACTCCGATCCCGATTTGGACTCGAAGATCCAATTCACTCTCCAACATGCCTTCGGTGACTCCGATTTCTCATCCGCCGGTACTTTCTCCGCTCGCCTCAAAACTTGGAGCCACGGCGGTCAGGTCTGCGATCATCTTGTTTTTTCTTTCTAAGAATTGCTGCTTAGGTTTTGTCCTTAGATAGATAGAGCGAATTGTTAGAGTTGTGTTTACGGCTTAATCATCACTTCACCAATGTTTAATCAATCTGATTTGCTAGCTTATTGATTCTTGTTGGATGCAGACATTAACGAAACTACGGTTCTCGAGGAATGAGTTTTCATATGAAGAGAAAGATGCCTTTGAAGTAATCTCCTGATTTTATGAATTTTTGTTTCTCCATCTTATTATGTGTTTTAATGTAAACCCACTTGTAGAATCTGCTGAAAGGAGATGACTTTTATAGAATAAGACTTCCATCAAATGTTGTCAATCCACCTGGGAGAGAGTATGTGATTGCATCTGTCAGAGCTGTAAGTCCACTTTACCTTGTTCATCTTTGATTTCGAAAGGGCTTTTAATGATGCGCCTAGCTGAAGACGTTTTTTGTGGTACCATTGAACTCTTAGTAGGTTGGTTAGTGTTGTTGCAGCTTTCTATATATTTAGTCCGTTATCTTCTACTTCGTCGAGATAAAAGAGCTTACTTCTGTAATTCCATTCATATTTAGTAACCTATTGTTTTTTCTTTTTGCATCATGAGTCCAAAATTGATTATCTTGGGATGATGAAAACCTAGAAACATTTTCATTGCTATTATGTAATTGCTTGTTTTTCAAAATCTTTTCTTGTTTTCTTCTTTCTTTCCCTCTGCTCAATGTATCTGGTCTTAAAGCATTATATGTTTTACTACAGAGATGTCTTCCACGGGATGGTTTGGATGAGCATATCGTTATACACATGGTAATATGTTCTTTTGGCTTCAGTTTTTCAGTCTTTCAAGATCAAAATTTAGGTTCCAGTTTAGCGTGGTGCTGTATTCGTCCCTTGCTATTTACTTGTTGTACATTGTCCTATTCAATTTCAGGATGGTGCTAACATTTTGGCAGTCAGTTATGGCTCTCCTGGAGCATGCCCTTATCCTAGACAGTTGAAACTTGTAAGTGAAACATGCTATCTAATCATTATTTCAATTCATAAAGCTGGGCAAATTTCATAAGATATGGACTTACCTTTTTCTATTGGTGTCTGAATCTGATGGATCATTGATGAGTAAAATATGATTGGAGATTATGTGATGGACTCAAATAGTGTTTCAAAATTTTGGCATGCTAGAATGGTATTCTAAGATCTGTATTGGAACTATTTTCTTTGTGTGAAAGCGGCCTATATGCAATCCTTAAGCTCATATGTCTCAAGTATATTCTGTAGCATGTACTGGCCCCTGGAAATTAGGGTACAATATAGTAAAATTTCTGTTTATATAATCATAAATCAGCGCAATCTAATAAAATGTGTTTATGTAGCCAGGAAAATGGTCATTCAACTCCCACACTATCTTGAAGAGTAGTGAGCAGGCACCAAGGTAGAAACAGTGATTGTGTTTTGTTGTTTTGCAGTTCTAGCTTTTCATATACATCCATTTGTGAATTATTATTAGCACACATAAGTTGGTAAATTAATCGTAACGCTACCCTGACTGTGGCGCAGAACGCCAATATTCACGGAGGAGACTGTTGGCAGTGAGAATGCGGAGGAGGGTGAAGCAGAAGTGCCACCAGAGAGATCATTTTGGGCAAAATATGTGAGTGTTTTGGAGTATATAACACATTAGGATTTGATTTTGTTTGATAGTAGAAATTAAAAATAGAGAATGTGAATTGGAATGTGACTTTTGGTATGACAGTGGATGTATTTGATACCACTTGGACTCATGGTGATGAATGCTGTGACACAAGCGACCAATGCAGCTGATGAACAGCCTGCAGGGTCTCAAGGGCAAGCACCAGCAGCGATTCAGCGCGGTTCAGGCTCAGGCGCACCCAGGAGAAGATGATTATTTACTTCTTAATTTCTTTTCATTATGAAAGTTTTAGTTTATTGGTGTTATGACTGGCTTTAACATTTTGGTGTGTTTGAACTGGTAATTATGTCATTTGACTTTTACATATACAATCAGATAAAATTATCCCTCGCTGTTTTAATAAAACGATTTCAAGATGAAATGATTTTGATTGAACCCATGGTTAAGGTGTTGTTGAGATTCAATACTTTATAATATCATTAGAAAATCAATTGTTTTCCCCAAAATACTATAATTTCTTTCCTACCATATTTTAAGAATGTTTTTTTTTAAAGAAACGCATTCTTTACTAGTTTCCTAAACAATTACTCCTTCTGTTCCTAAATGTAGAATTTTTTACAAAAAAATTTTGTTCCAAATTAATAGAGTTTTTACAGTTTTCTATGCACTTTTACAAATTCCAAAATAAATATTGAAATACTATTGGTTAAATACTATTGGTTAAACTTTATTGAAAACTGTAAATCGTAGAAATCAATGCGTTTTCTTAATTACCGTGCATTACCTTAAACATCTATTAATTAGGAACGGAGGGAGTAGTTTTCTACGAAATGCTTTAGCAAGACAGCAGTTATAGTTTTACTAAATCCGAACCACCAAATGTAGTGACACAATAAAATGATTTTACCTCGTCGTATAGACTAACCGCGCTACGTAACTCTTAAAACCTCTGAAACGTTTAAAAGTGATTAAAGGAGAACACTTTTAGTTCTAATGAAAAAGAGAAAAACACTTTTAGTTTGAAGATGACATAAAATCAATAAAATATGATGCAGATCGTTTTTTTTCTTTTTCACGTCTATATCCTTTGTTGTTTCTCTCTCCATGCCACTCCTACTTCACTTCGGTAGGAATTACAACTTTGCTGATACTAGCTCAGATCCATCAACTCTTGTAGTTTCGTCAAAACACTGTTAAAATCAGAGATCCAGTAATTAGAGTTTAATATACTAGAGCTTACTAAGCAACATGAAACTTCCATCAACAAAACGGAATTACATGTATACCTCTTTTCAAGGGAGGGCATTAGCTCTTTGACAACAGAAACGGTTATTGACCCATCGGACTTCTCTTTCGATGAAGCTTGCTTTCCTTTTCTCACTGCAACACAAGTACAATTCTCAAGGATCATATATAGCTTACAATCTCTCAATAAGTTGAACACAAGTAGAATGAATATGTAAGAGGAAAAAAAGGCGTTTTTTACCCTCCCCTTGTACATCTTCTTGAAGCCTGGATTCGCCTCCAAGATATGAACGTTCATCGGCTTCTAAATCTAGACCTTTTCGATCTGCAAATTTCTCTAGCAAGCGGCCGATTAGATTATGTGCAACCAAGCTTGTCTCGTCAGCCATTTCTTGCACTGCAAGGTACTGGTTCTTGTTTCTTATGCGTTGCTTCTGCTCACCATGATCATCAGTCTTTTGGTTATCTACTTCCATCTCAATATCCCTCTCATCCGTGCCTCGCATTTTGCTAGTAGCAGTGTCATCATGTCCATCACTGATATAGAGAGACCTAGGACCAACTCTTCTACTAATACTCTCTGGCATGTCTCTTTTCACGATAGAAGTAGTTGGATCGAGAACCGAGCATTCTGCAACACTTTCTTCATCATCCGAATCATAGGAATCTTCTTCATCTGTGTCTTTGACTTCAGATAAGACACAATTCTCATAATCATCATCATCCCTGTCTTCTGGCTCCTCCATATAAGCATCAGTAAAGTCATGATCTAGCTGATCATGATGTGGAATACACTCCCAAAATATTTGCTTCACTTGAGCACTCACATTTAATATACACTCTGTCTCTTCCTCAATTGCTTCCTTTGGAAACACCTTATGCTCTACATTCCTACTACTCCGGTTGACCAATGAAAGAGCTTTCGTCAAAGAACTTGGAATGCACTCCATATCACTACACTCAAACAGATATTCAGTTAACATTTTTCTGACCGCACATCTTAAGCTGTCATTTGATACTTCGGTGTCCGGTTCTAAGATTTCATGAAGTTTTTTCAGCTTACGAAACCTGGCCTTAGGGAGTAACCATAATGCTTTCACTATCTCGTTCTGAAGCTTCTTTGTTTCTGGTGAGAACTGGAAAAATTCTGTGGCAGGGTTAGGTATGTAGGCAGGAGTTATCATACGCGATAAATCTTCTAATGACATTGCTTTAGCCAACTTCTCCGGAAGTTTATCCCGTGGAGAAAGTTGTGAGAGCATCTTCTCACTAGCTTGCTTCACTTGGTTTATCAGATAACTTCGACTCTGACCACATCGACTGGTTTTCAACCGAGGAGTCATTCTTGAACCTTTAAGTTTCCTTTTCATTGCGAGAAGTGTCTGAGTCGACAGTTTATCTAGCTCATTAAGTACCGTCATTGCAGCATCACGATGTGACTGATAAGTGGGTGTGTTCAAATCAATCATGCAATCTTTCCGGAAATTTCCTGGAACACTAAGAACTTGATGCAGCTGGTTAACAATGTCAGCTTTTCCCATATCGTGCTCCTCCTTTTTCTTTTTGAAATCTTTGTTGATTGATTCCCTTATAGTCTCTTTCATTTTCTTTGGAGTTTTGTCAAATGAAGTAGAGCCTCCAGTGATTATCATTGCAATGAGATAAAGAGCGTTACTTGTCAAAGAATCAAGATTCATGCCAAGCTCTCTAATAACGTCGCTAGTGCACATCTTTGAATCATTTTGTTGAACATTATTGCGTACTTGTTCATTCTCGCGAAATCCAAATGCTTTTTCTACACGCGACTTTACGGTCTCATTGAATATCTGGAAAAGCAAACAGAGGGAAACGAAAAATGAGATTTCAAAGTGAAAATAAATAATTGAGTACACTCAAAAACAGAGAGAGAGAGACTGACATCATCTTCCCTGAGGACAGATTCAGGGAGGAAGCTGTGAAACAAAGAAAACAAGACTTGATCATTGTATAATCAGAGGTAAAACAAGCAGCATAAGAAATAGAAACTTAGTAACTAACTCACTGATCGGATTTGAGAAAGTCAGCCTTACGGATCTCGGATTCAGACAGTTCACAACCCAAAAGCCACCTACGAGTTTTAAAGTTAAAGTGAAGTGTACAGTACCAAAAGACAAAAATAATGTCAGAAACATTTTCGAGGAATATCAAAGGTTAAAATTCACAAAGCCTAATAAGCAGAGAAATTGAACTCGTGTTCTCCGGCTAAGTCACAACTATATATATACATAGTCCAAATCCGAGAATCATGTAACCAAATTGTGTGCAAGCTTTTATCAAAATAAATAAAAAATTTGTGCAAGGCATGTTAAAATGGGAAAGGAAGAAGAAAAAGAATAACCTTCTCTTGAGTCGAAGCTGCTCTTCTTGATCATTGATCTGTGAAACTATCGAAGAACAATCAGTCTTGAAGAAGACTGAGTTATTACTACCCATAGCCATTTTCTTTGGACAACGGCAGGAGACTGTGAGCACTGAGCAGTCTAGGGTTTGAGGAGTTAGGGTTTATCATACATATGCGTTAAAATTACTTGTTAAATTAGTTTATTTGTTTGTTTTGACCCCCAAATTTTTTTTTTTTTATTGCAAACCATTAATCAAATAGTATATCATATATTTAAGTAGATATGGCCAAAGAAGTTCAAAAGGCAAAATAATAATTAACTTTCACAACTATCAAAAAAAACTTTTTCAAACTTAAAACATCATTTAATAATATTTTTCATTAGTCACAAAAAAATACAAATTCATCATATTACCCTAAACGAATTGTTTTAGAGGAAATTTGGAAAAATGCCTCTTTTGACTTTTTTAATTTGAACAATACATATATTTTTTATTTTTTAATAATAAACTTTCTTAAACATTAAATTACGAAATTACCCTAATAAAAATTGAAGAATAAATTATATATTACTAGATTAGGACCCGCATAATATGCGGATATTTAATATTAAAATTGATAATTTGTGTAGTTGTACCTGTATAGTAATATTCTAAATTAAAACCATGTTAATAAAGTCATAAATTACGTGAGTAAGAAAATCTATAATGAGTTTAAATCTTCAAAAAGTTATAAAAAGTTAAATGAATAATAAGGTTTTAAATCATATTTGAAATCTTATATACTTTGAAGCTGAATCTATGTAATAAATAAACATCAATTATTTGAAAAAGTTGGTAAAAAATAAAATTATAATATACAGTATTACTATTCTATTTTGTAATTTTCTTTTTTATGTTAGGTTGATAAATTTCTTTTTTACAACATCAAGAAGATATGGTAAGTGTTGGATAAGTTGAAGAATTTATAATTGATATATACTAACCTCTTCATCAAGTAGAAGAACTTCCATTACCACAAGTACGTTATTTGCTTAAGATTTCTACCTTCCTACTTTCGAAGAATACATGCAATATTTCGACGGTAAACACGATTTCGATTAAAAATTAAATAGTTTTGACTGATTTGTGGAGTTAGTATTCAAAGAAATTTGAGGATTTGAGGTTTATGTTAAATTGTGGGAGGTGTGTGTTATTATATTGTTTTGGGATTTGCCTTTTCTTAAGTAATAATTTTTTTGGAAGGTTGAACGTATGTTTACTTTTCCTTTTTAAATAATTTACGGTTTAACATTTATAAGATTGAATGTATGTTTACTTTTCCTTTTAAAATAATTTATGGTTTAACATTAATTTTGTTTTTATATATAAAGTTTAATTTTTGTGATGTAACATTTATTTTGTTAACATAGTGGTATTTATATTTTGCTTTTTTATGACTTACATAAAATTTGGTTTGGTTTTTAGAAATATGTTAATGAAACAATAAAAAAATGTTAATGTGTCTTTATTTTATTAATTTAACATAATGATATCTTTAATTTTCTAATTATTTGATTTAAATAGATCATATCAAAGTTGATAATATCAACTTAAATAAACCTTATCTAGATCAGGACCTAGATAAGGTTTGATTTTTTATTGTCTGATCTTATTGATTTCAAAGTTGATTTTTTATTAATTTTTTATTGTTTGATTTATAATCTTATTTTTTATTGTCTGCTTGATATGATATGATCAGGGTCATATTTTAAATAAACCTTATCTAGATCAGGACCCACATAATATGCAGGTATTAGATATTAAAATTGATAATTTGTGTAGTTATACCAGTATAGTTATATTTTAAATTAAAACCGCATTAATATAGTTATAAATTACGTTTTTGTTAACCTGGAGTAAGATAATCAATAATGAGTTTAAATCTTTAAAAAGTTATAGAAATAATTCATCTAAATGAATGATAAGGTTTTAAATCATATTTGAAATCTTATATGCTTTGAAACGGAATCTATTTTATAAACAATTATTTAAAAAAAGTAATTCTCTAAATCAATTTACTTACATATTTGATAATTTTTAAATAAAGATCCAGTTATGAAAATTTAAACTTGAATTTTTAAAGCACAACATGAATTTCATAAAATAGTATACAATTACATACACTAACAAAATATTCTGAAAATAATTTCTAGCCTCCCACTTTCGAAGAATTCATGCAATAGTTCGACGGTAAACACGTTTGGCTGATTTGTGGGAATGTGGTATTCATGATTTGCAAAAAAAAATAAAGATTTGGAGCGTACGTAAAATTGTGGAAGATGTGTGTTATAATATAGTTTTTGGATTTGCCTTTTATGAAGTAATAACATTTTTGGAAGGTTGAACATATGTTTACTTTTATTTTTTAAATAATTTATGGTTTAACATTTATAAAGTTGAACGTATGTTTACTTTTTCCTTTTAATATAATTTATGTTTAACATTTGTTTTGTTTTTTAAATATAAAGTTTCATTTTTTGATGTAACATTTATTTTGTTTAACATAATGGTATTTATATTTTGCTTTTTTTTAACGACTTACATAAGATTTGGTTTGGCTTTTAGAAATATGTTAATGAAACAATAAGAAAAATGTTAATGTGTCTTTTTTTTATTGGTTTAACGTAATGATATTTTTATTTTTCTAATTGCTTGATTTTAAATAAAGTATTTTAACACGTGTCATCATCTCGATCGATAATAGACACATGTCGCGATCCTGTGAGTTACAATTTTGACAAACTCTCCTTTATATAATAAGATATTTAAATCAATTTGTTGTGATAAATTTAAATATTTTCTTAAGACACAATTGTTCAACATGGGACTAGAATTTGATATATACATTTTTCTTCAAAGGGCATTTCCAACCCTACACCAAATCCTACATTAAGAGGGGGTTATTGGTTTGTGGATTTTAATGGATTTGGAAATCCAAACAAAATCTAGTGTTATTGGTTTTATGATTTTAAAATCCATATTAAAATCCGGTGTTATTGGTTCTATGATTTATAAATCCTAATTAAAATCACGTGTTATTCAATCCTACGGATTTAGAGGGGGTTATTGGTTTGTGTATTTTAATGGATTTTAAAATCCATTTGGAATTTAGAAATCTGAGATGAATTCATGGATTTTAAAATCCATAATAATAGATAACGTGGATTTCAAAATCAAATAAAATGGATTTACAAATCAACTAAATGGATTTCATTGACTAACCAATAAAGTAATATCAACATCTAACTCATTATTTTCATGTGATATATGTCTTTCTCGTTCTTCAGGGATTTCTTGTTCTCCCGTATTTGTTGAATCCATGTTTGAGTATACTTTTAACAAATAAAACTTAACCCATCAAAAACGAACACTAACACATACACCTTTGTATCTTTATATATATTATTTACGATGATTAGTATATGATTTCGCAATAATATTCACTAAAATCTTTATTGTGAAGAATTACAGAGAAATTAATCACGTGAATAGCAAGAAAAAATGAACAAGCCTATAAAAAGAAAGAAGCAAGAAAAACATACATAAGATGATGAACAAGAGACGAAAAGTATATACGTGACACAATATTTCTATTATTTTGTTTGATGGTGTTTTATTTATTGGTTTAATTATTTTATTTGATTTGTGGATTTATAAGTCTGTGTTTTTTAATTTGTAAATCTTATAAGATTTATAAATCTTTGTGAAATAAGATAAAATCCATATTAAAAGATTTAGTATTTAGAAATATTATTTGATTTATAAATCTTATAAGATTTAGAAATATTTGTAAATCCGAAGGTTTCCCCTCGGATTTGATCCTTTGTATTTTTGACATGAAATCCATTCAAATCCATTAAAATCTTATGGATTTGATTTTACTTAGGATTTTAATGGATTTGAAAGGATTTCATGTCAAAAATACAAAGGATCAAATCCGAGGGGAAACCTTCGGATTTACAAATATTTCTAAATCTTATAAGATTTATAAATCAAATAACACAGACTTATAAATCCACAAATCAACTAAAATAATCAAACCAATAAATAAAACACCATCAAACAAAATAATAGAAAAATTGTATCACGTATGTACTTTTCGTCTCTTCTTCATCATCTTATGTATGTTTTTCTTGCTTTTTTCTTTTTATAGGCTTCTTCATTTTATTTTACTATTCACATGATCAATTTCTCTGTGATTCTTCACAATAAGGATTTTAGTGAATATTATTGCGAAATCATATACTAATCATCGTAAATAATATATATAAAGATACAAATGTGTATGTGTTAGTGTTCGTTTTTGATGGGTTAAGTTTTATTTGTTAAAAGTATACTCAAACATGGATTCAACAAATACGGGAGAACAAGAAATCCTTGAAGAACGGGAAAGACATATATTACATGAAAATAATGAGTTAGATGTTGATATTACTTTATTGGTTAGTCAATGAAATTCATTTAGTTGATTTTTAAATCCAATTTATTTGACTTTGAAATCCACGGTATCTATTATTATGGATTTTAAAATCCATGGATTCATCTCAGATTTCTAAAATCCAAATGGATTTTAAAATCCATTAAAATACACAAACCAATAACCCCCTCTAATTTTCTTTTTCTTTTTTGTAGAATTCTCTTATAACCTAACACCACTTACAGAAGTGGGCTGGGTATGTCTTCAACAACAACAGGTGGTGATCTTAGGGGCGAAAGTCTTGGATCAACGACGATCACCTCTACATTCGGAGGTGGAATACATTCGGAGGTGGAAGCTTTGGTGGGGGCCATGTCCTGCATTTTGGAGAAAGGCGTAGATTGTAACAATTTCGAGACGGATTGTGCAGAACTGGTCAACATGGTCACGAATCCAGATGAGTGGCCAAGTTTTGCGGTTCTACTGGAGAAGCTTCGGAGTTTAAAAGTGCGCATACCCAACTTCTCACTATCGCTAGTTCCCCGGTCTGTTAATCGGAAGGCGGATTGTCTAGCCCGTTGGGCAAGAAAACGTGCTTTCAAATTCTCGTATGTAAATGTCATTCCGCCGCTTTGGCTCACCAATTCGGCTGGAATCTTCTGATTAATAGTTATGTTGCCAAAAAAAAAAACCTAACACCACTTTTGGTGTTCAACTCTTTATTTGCAAAAGTATCATTCAAATTCTTAATAACTTTAGAATTGATAATTATAAATATCAAAAACTATTTATAAATCAAATTTAGATATGCAAAAAGATAAATTAGGTTAATATATACACTTTTTAAGTTTCCCAATATTTCAAATTTTTATATAAATAATATTTTGTTGTTGTAAGTATTTAAACTCTTAAGAAAAATTAAAATAATTAGGATTAGTTTGTAAAATTTAAAAGAAGTATATTATTAACAATTAACAAAGAAATTAGAAAAGAGAATATATTTAGAATATTCCTTTTTGATGTAAGAAATGGTGTAACGCATTGGGGTAAAACCCAACACTATTTTTGGTTACACCATTTTTTACACTAAAATGGTGTAATACATTGGAATGGCCTAAACTTCTGACTTTTTGTTCGCTAAGTTGGCTTTTATCTTTAGCTTTTTATTTGCTAACTTTGGATTATATGTAGTAATTTTTCATATAATGTTTATCAACAAATTTCTTTTGAAATTCTCTTTTAGAAAAGTTTGATCATCACTTTCTTTGGGTATGGCCTTAGCAACAAGAAGAACTTAGATAAGAGACCGTAAATGCAAAAAACCAAAAGAATTTGAGTCCTTGGGTATGACCCTAGCTGGATAAAGACGACTGAATCCAAACATGAGGTCTACAAAACCTCCAGAAGAGCAACTAATCTGAAGCATGACCCATAATAAATGCAAAAAACAGTTTTAAGTAAAGCATATTATAGCATTTAGCTCAACGAATAGCATTGTAAACACATATCCCTTTAGATTCTTTTGTATATTCGATCCAATTTACTGAACTCATCTTTCTGTTTATCAAAATCTGTTTCTATGGAAACACATTTCCCTTTAGATTCTTTTGTGTATTCGATCGAATTTACTGAACTCATCTTTCTGTTTATCAAAATCCTTTTCTCTGTAAACACATTTCCCTTTAGGTTCTTTTGTATATTTGTTAATCCTAAATCTTTTTCTCTGAATTTACATACAATTTGTTTTGTGTCCGAAATTCAGCTTCCAAAATCAACCATTATCGTATCGTGATTTGGTAAATTTCAATTATACATAAGTATTGCGTTTACATAGAACACATTGAGTTTTGTATAATAAGAGTATTGATATCTTACGTAAATTGGGCCTTGTTTTACGATGTTAAAGTATTGAAAAGAAACGAAAAAATCATCTAAAAATGGAACGGTGTCTATGGGCTTGTTAATCCATAAAAGCATGTGATAGTTGTCACAAGTCACAACCACCGTACCCCTTATCAAGCTCTCTTTGCTGACTTCACGTCTTGTAACAATATTTTTGTTTGCTACTAAATGACTGAGACAATGAAATGAAGTGAATCATATCCTTTTGGTGGTGGTTGGTTCAGGTAAAAAAAGAAAAGGATAAACCACAGTAATAAAACGATTGGCCATTGCCCCAACATGGATGGTAAAACAGAGAGACACTAGCACGTTATATCCAATCACAAGAATAATAATAAAAAAGGAGGGAGGCAGTAGCAATTAGCACAGAAAATCATAAGCCACACGTTTCTTTGTTTCTTCCATTATTAATGAAAGCGACTCTCGCACCTTCCTCTCTCACATGCCTCCCCAATCCACATCGTACTACTTTCCGATCATCTCCACCGTTGTGGCTACGTCCATCCTCAGCCTCTATGTCGACAACGACGGCCCGTGGGAGCGTGGCTGTGACTGCTGCTGCTGCAACTTCCCTGCGACAAGGAATAGCTGAATTCTACAACGAGACTTCTGGTTTGTGGGAAGAGATTTGGGGAGACCATATGCACCATGGCTTCTACGACCCTAATTCCTCCCTTCAACTCTCCGACTCCGGTCACCGAGAGGCTCAGATCCGAATGATTGAAGAGTCTCTCCGTTTCGCCGGAGTTAACGGTACATACACTAGTTAGTAAACTCCTAACTATATATACTACTAGTTTACACTTGGATGTATTCTTGTTTAGTAATCTGTTAGGATTAAACTCATACTTTGTCTAACAAACTATCTTCTGATAACTGTGAAAATATGTTTCTGGTTATATTATGAAGTTGAGTTTGATTCCATATAAATGATTGTGATTGAAAAAAATAGGTGAAGAAGAGGAGCAGAGGATAAAGAGAGTAGTGGATGTTGGGTGTGGGATAGGAGGAAGCTCAAGGTATCTTGCCTCTAAATTTGGAGCTGAGTGCATTGGCATCACTCTCAGCCCCTTGCAGGCCAAGAGAGCTAATGATCTCTCCGCTGCTCAATCGCTCTCTCATAAGGTTTTTCTTTGTACCCTTTCGACTGTTTTTGTGTGTGGAATCTAATCTAATTAGTTACTGGAACAGGTATCGTTCCAAGTTGCAGATGCGTTGGAGCAGCCATTTGAAGATGGGAAATTCGATCTGGTTTGGTCGATGGAGAGTGGTGAGCATATGCCTGACAAGGCCAAGGTAGTCATAATGAGTCAAGTGACCATATCCCTCAACGTGAATGAATGGTTTCTATAAATATATATATATACTTAGAAAACAAAGATAATGAATGCAGTTTGTGAATGAGTTGGCACGCGTAGCAGCTCCAGGAGGAAGGATAATTATAGTGACATGGTGCCATAGAAATCTATCCCAAGGGGAAGAAGCTTTGCAGCCATGGGAGCAGAACCTCTTGGACAGAATTTGCAAGACATTCTATCTTCCGGCCTGGTGCTCCACCTCTGATTATGTCAACTTGCTTCAATCCCTCTCTCTCCAGGTTTTCATTCCTTATATCTCTCACCCTTTTTTATGCCTAGTGTGCTAAATTCAGTAATTGGAGCTAGTAAAAACTTAATGTATATATGTATGTGTGTGTGTTTGTTTGTAGGATATTAAATGTGCAGATTGGTCAGAGAATGTAGCTCCTTTCTGGCCGGCCGTTATACGAACTGCGTTAACGTGGAACGGCCTTTTCTCGCTGCTTCGTAGTGGTATGTTTTTGCAATGTGCTTAAATATTCATGATTATGAAAAAAGAAGAAAGTTGAAACAACACATGCATGTACACAGGTATGAAGAGTATAAAAGGAGCCTTGACAATGCCATTGATGATCGAAGGCTACAAGAAAGGTGTCATTAAGTTTGGCATCATCACTTGCCGGAAACCCCTCTAGATTTAAGCTAAATAATACACTGCCGTTTAGTATTTGTCAGTGATTCAAATGATATTCAAGGAGATTGAATGAGAGTCACATGTGAATCTGTGGATGCATGAGATCCCTCATTTCCTACCTTCTCTCTCTTTTCCTCTCTTTGATGTCTAATAAAAGAAGTGGGTAAAATTATCTAAAGCTTGGTCGGGACTCGGTCTTATTGTGGTTTCGACTGATCTCTCCCAGCAAACGGCAACCACTTAATGCCATTATCAGCTCGAACTCATCTCTTAGCATTTGCAACATCTTTCTCACTCCCGCCTCTTTGTCCGCTGCAAGCGAGAACAAGCTCGGTCTCCCAACCTAATCAAATAAGTAACTACATAAGAGTGTTACTAGATTATCGGTGCGAGTATGCAACAGTGGGATATAATGATTCTTGGGGGTTCTTGTTGATAAATTAAAAAGTCTGGCGAAAATGTGAAAATGAGGGAGAGATGATCAATGGTTATTCATGTAAAATTGGAAAGTAAGGAATTTTACAAGAAAAACCATTGATCATCTCTTCCTCATTTTCACATGATTGGCGAGGCTACTCATATGCAGCAATGGGGTAATAATTAAATGATCATTCAATAGGGCCCAATAGGACAAATAAAAAACTTGGGGGGAAATGTGAAATAAATGCTGAAATAAGGGAGAGGCGATCACTGATCACGGTTTAGTTGAAATTTTGATAATTAACTAAGGGATCAGCTTTGGAGCTGATCATCATATGACTGATGAGACTTGAGACAACTCTAATGTAGCAAAGGATTTAAAAATAACAAAAGAAACACACAGATTTTACTTGGGTTTGTTGCGAGACATTCAAAATTTTGGGGCATCATTCTGGAGAAGTGGTAAAATGAAGGAGAGTCATTCAGGGTTAATTCCAGTTATATTAAAATCAAGGGATAGTTACAAGAGCTAAACAAACCTTAAGAGTTAAAGATTGATTTTCTAGAGTTTTCACGTATATTAAGAAAACAAATTAATGTTTGACTAGAAGTGTATTGGTTTTTGTACTAAACAATTTTCCATTAGTTTGACCCAATAACAATCCAATAAAATCAATTAATATGTCTTGAAATCTACAATTTATAATTATAATTGCATAGAAAACGTAAAAAATCAATCTTTTTAAAACAAATTTTTTTTTTAGAACATCAATCTTTAAAGAACGGAGGGAGTATATCATAAATGTTGTTGAGCTTGATTTGCTTGAGCCAAAATGATGATTTTGGATTTTGGTTATAGATGTGTGTGATTTTCGTTTAAAATACTTGCGGGTAGAGATGACAATAAGCCGCGTAATGCAAACATATTGGGCTCTATAAAGAGGAAAGGCCCAATACGTGTTTTTAAAAGTCAAAAATAATTATTATCAGACAACGCATTAAAGACATTCTCATAGGGAAAACCCACAAAGGGCACTTGAAACGTTTTCTCCTTCTCACAAACCCCAAAAAACTTCACTCTGAAAATTTCAATGGCAAAGAAACGTTTCAACCTCCCGCAGATCTCCGATCTTGCTTCTTGCAAACCCAAGAAAGATAAGAAAGCAGTCGATTACGGCGAGGCTCAGTCGTCTATGAAGTCGTCGATGAAGCGGAAAGGTGCAGGGACATCAAAGAAGGCGCATGCAAAGCGAGCGAAGAAGGACTCCAAGAAGATCTCAGAAGAAGATGATACGGTGATGGTGGAAGAGTCGAGTAAGAAGCATGTTCAAAGGTTGTGGAGTGAAGAAGACGAGCTTGCATTGCTCCAAGGACTCATTGATTCCAAAACTGATACAGGTAAAAAAGAAGGGTTTTACGAATCTCTCAAGGATTCTATTAGTTTCGATGTTCGTAGAGATCAGTTCATAGAAAAAATTAGGAAGTTGAAGATCAAATATGTTGGTAAAAAAAAGTATTTCTCGAATGCACATGAGAAGAAATGTTTCGATTTGTCCATGCATATTTGGGGACCTAATGGGTTTGCTGTTGAATCTACGGAAAAGTCCAAGAATATGCAAACCTTGAAGGAACCGTTGTTGTTCTCTTCACCTAATGGTAAGACTGGAGATGATACTAGTTACAGAGTAGATGTTGAGGAGGAGGAGTCACCTCTTGGTTCTGATTTTAATTACAAGTCGTATATTGCTCGATGGGTTAAGAGTGTTGGTGGGGATGAAGATTCGGTGGAAATGGCATGGAGCTTAATGCCTATGGAGACTCGCAAGGAAATGGAGAAGAAATGTAATGTGGTTCAGGCTAAGGAGTTTGATTTTCTGACCGATAAGGTGGATCTTTTGCGTCTAGTATTCTCTGCAACGCGTCAAGTGTTCTCTACAATGACTGAATCATCTTAGATGATGATCATAATAATATGCAATGCTTTTTTTTGTTTTTGAATTTCGGATTTTAATTTTCTGGTTTTACCGTGGATTGTTGCTTAGATGTTTAAACACCATGGAATGGAAGTATGCATTTTCTTTTGTATGATATGGATAATCTAGTGGCTTCAAACCAACTACATGTTTAATTAAATGGCTTTATCTTTTAACATATCTTGTTGATTCAAAAGAGTAAACAGAGGACTAAACGAAGATCTGTATAGGAAGTCATTCGGAAAATGAGTCTTGAAACACACAACCTATTATATGCATCCAAGACAATGCTAATTAATAGAGACATGCGAAAGTGGTGAAAATACACAAAAATGACGGAAACAGAAAATCGAAAAAGGAAGAATTTTTGGTTAAATGTCTTGAAGCAAAGTAAAGATTATTACATAATCTATCCGACAAGTGTTGTGCATTCAATCAGAAATCAATGAAGTGAACAAATGATATTGGCAAAAAGGGAAATTTATCTACACTTGTCATTTGCTTTTGCATCAAATCAATGCTATAACAATGTAATGCGGCAAATACAATCGAATTCTTTAGTTCTAGGTTTGACAAAAAATGGCCACGAAATATAATGCCAACGAATATGAATCTACAGGGTTCAAAGTCTAAAATTACCTTAGAAGGCTCTACTAGTTGACAGCAGAGAGAACGCGATCAATGACTTGGGATATGTGGAGGAAAGATCCCAGGTCAGAGACACAACGGCGTTGATGGGAAGGGATGCTTGAGATTTAGGCTCCAAAGGGTGCGGTGAGAGTACTTCATCGTGGTTTACTAAGGAATGGTAATTCAATGCGACAATGATGGGTTTTGCCAACATTTGTGAATAGTTTTTCACAAATTGTACATAACTCAAATCACAATTTTTTGCTAAAAAGATACGGAAACGCGTTTGTGGCGGGAAAATGCAAAAACGTACTTTTGGCTAGAAAACTGTAGAAAAAGCACTTTTGGCTAGAAGACTGCAGAAAAAGCGTTTCGGTAAGAAAATAAAAAAAAACTTATTTTGGCAGGAAAAATACGAAAAATGTATTTTTTTATTGGAAAAAATGAAAAACGTGTTTTCTGCTTAACACGGAAAAATGTATTTTGTGGTAAAAGAAAATTGATTTGATTTTCAAATTCATTAAAATCCATAAACATATCCAGAAAATAACGCATATAAATCGCCTTCATATAAAAAAGAAAGATTTTCTTTGCTCTAAGCTATACCACATGGACAATTAATTGTGAATTTTCTCAGCCAATTAAAGTGACATGTCACTAAACAATTATTTGCAAATTTATCTCATCAAACAACCTCTTCAACTATTATATAGTCTGTCTTTAATATATATGTTAGAAATTAACTATTCATGTTCCAACTAAACCAACGTCAATTTTTTTAAAAACCCACGAAACTGATATCTTGGGCCCAAATGTTTGTTTTTTAACAAACCAAGAAAGCCCAATAACATCTATTCAATGATTTTCTAATCCAGATTTTTTTGCCTTAAACCATGAAACCGACGATCTTCTCTTCTACGCCTCTGCACGTCTCTCTACATCACCACCCCTAAATCAAAATTCATAAACACGATTCACATCTCCATCTTCTCCTATGCGACACCGTTACGAAACCATCAACACCCTTCACATTCCGACAATTCAATTCATTTGTGCAACTCCCGTAACGGCAAAAGCACGACCCTCCATGCCCTTTATGGCTCTTTCATGGCCATCACAAGCCACTCCTCTATATATAGAACCGCACTCCTCAGTTACACAGTACTTAAACCTCCGTGACTGCCCCTTCATTATAAACAACTATGGCTGAGATCAACAATGCTCAACCTTCCGTCTTCTTCAACGATGTCCGATCAGGCTTACGCAACGACGAATTGGTATACAGACTCATCCACTTCTGGGAGGCGCGAAACCCAAACAAAGGCGGACTACTCATTGGCCTCGAGTTGCTCTTGATTGATGAACATGTATGCAATTCTCATCTACATGTTATTTCTTCATCATACCAACAAATGGCAACCCTAAACTTACCTTTCACACCTCCAGGGAACTGTGATTCAAGGTTTCATTGCTCCAAACCGAATCGTTCGCTACCAGCGCCTCCTTGAGCGTAATGCCATATACAGGCTTACCAACTACTTCGCTACGAAGAACAAGCTCATGTTCAGTGTCACATAACACGAGTTCATCCTCTGCTTCACCGATACTACGACCCTCATTCAAGTTGGCGATACATACTTCTCCATAGACGCCCAGCGATTCCGGTTCCGTTCATTCTCAGAATTTGAGAGCCAAGCCGGTAGGAGAGGCGATCTCTATGGTTAGTACATAAACTCAAAGTTATGGTCATTACCAAAACTCATGAAAAATTCCGAATTCTTTGTTTATTTACTGCATAAATTGATGGTCATGAACTTTGCATTTCAAAGAAACACAATCAACACCTTACACATAAATTCTATTACTGACATATAGTTGAAATTCCATGAACAAATTTACATTTGACGTTTATATTTGACTCTTATAAATGTTTTATCGTCTTTTATTGTGCTAGAAAGAGTTGAGTTTAAAATAATCAATATGTTTGTAAGTGGATCTGTAGTGTTAGAATTTGGTGGATATTGATTTCACCATAAAACCATCATAATGTAATAATGTAATACTTGCTTCTGTGTATTCACTTTGGTTGATTAATATGGTCTGTATCTAACCTTCATCCACTGATATGTTTTCTAATCTTGATTGTTGTATAATAACAAATCATTTCACCCATATTCTAGAGACAGGGGTCTTCAATAGTGTAAGGCTTTCACTTTAATCATGTCTTTGTGGTGGTGGAAACCTGCACAGTTGAAATAGTCAGTGGTCTAGGTCTGAAAGCTCTGAGATGAGAAACACTTAGCGAGGATCTCAAGAGAGTTTTTATTAAGCTTTTGCAATAGTTTCTGTGTAAAATTGTGGATCCCCTTTTTGGAGGTATCCTAGGTCTATTTATACAAGTCTAAGTCGGCCTAAGTCTACGCCTAAAGAGATAAGCTCGAATCCCTCAATCTTCGGGATTCTCTCCCAGCGTAGTCGGCGGCCGCCTTTAGGTCTTGACCTTGTCCTCGTCATGGGCCCAAATCCGAGAGCTCGCCTTCTAGGCCCAGTCTTATAGTAGAGGTCATTGTGACTTGTTACTCGTGGGCTCCCGACTCGTTCCTTTCAATGTGGGCCTTCTGAGCTCGGTCCATTCCCTGTCTTGGAGTGAAATGGTCGCAACGGTCTCTCGGAGTCTAAATGACCACTACAGACGTCGTCTTGGAAAGGTGCCGGTCCTAGTCCCAGTTACTCTGGAGAGCCGGTCCCAGAGACAGAGCTGGTCCCTGAGATAGAGCTGGTCCAGATAACAGCGCGCCCACCTCTGGTACTTAGTCATTTTAGAGAGCTCGTCCCAGAAAGCAGGAGAGCTGGTCCTGGTTACAGAGCTGGTCCAGATAACTGCGCGCCCACCTCTGGTACTTAGTCATTTTCTTGACGATCTCTACCGGAGTGAGATCTGACCCCAACAGTTAGCCCCCCAGCTCGGTAGTATCAGTTCTGATGATGCCGAGGTAAAAGAGTCGTAGTGAGGATTCAAGAAAATGTACTGCTTGGCCTACGTCTGATGAAACGAGATTGTGAAACCTTTTTCTGAGGACCTGCCGACATTTACTGAGCTTTCGTGTTCATGTTTAACGCATAGCCCAGTAAAGATTTTCAATAGACTTGTGTTTTCGAATTTCTGTTACAAAGTTTAGAGGAACTGGTCCTATAAAGTTTGTAGAGCTTGTTCTCGTTAAAGCTCGTAAAACTCGTTCATCTTGCCCAGCTCTCACATGTTCATGTAAATGTTGAGCTGGACGTCATGTTTCTGTTTAGTTGCTTTCCGGACTTGGTAAATATATTGTTTTTCCCAGAAGCTGAAATTTTAATTCCCGCGGAAATTTGGAAATTTAAATTTCTTTTAGAAATTAGAATTGTCAATTCCCGCTGGAAATTAAACACTTGATTCATTTCAGAAATTGGAATCGTTCCTGCTGACCGCTGAAACGTGTCATTCCAGGGTTTTGACAATGGTGCTATAAATACTCCTTTCCCTTTTCTTTGCTCCACAACTTCACTCCACCAAAAGAAAGGTAGTCTCTCTCTCCTCTCTCTTTACTTGTTTCAGATCTAGGGTTTTAGATATATTTTTTTTTATAATTTTTTTTTTTTTTTTTTTTAAAAGGTCACAGCTGCTGTCGGATCAAACCATCTTCTCCGGCGATGATTCTTCTGCGTTTCCGACGGCTCTAGTTGTCGACGAGAGTGGATGCCAACGATTCCTGGACCTCTCCTCTGCTTTACCCTCGTCTCCGACTGCTCCTCCTTGTTCTTTGTTTTTTTTTTCGTGGCCGACGCCGCCTTTGACTACACCGTCCCTCCGGCGAACCCTTCACTTTCCCCGACGAGTTCTTGCCTCGGCTTAGATTTATGACGCCGACGCCCTTTCATTTCAAACCGACTTCGTGGGGAAGATTTCACCGGTGTTGGAGTTCGTCGTCGTTCCTGAGAAGTCTCACCATCGTTTCTGGCGAGCTCTCCTCTCGTTCACACCTCCGTCTTAGATCACCTTTCGTCATTCGTTGTTTGACTCGTCGTCGTTCCTGTTTTTTGACGAGATCTGGCTACTGCGTTACCTTGGTTCGAGCCCGAGACTTGGAGATCTAGAGAAGTCGTCGTCTTCTAAGCCTCGTCGTCGTCCAAGCCAAGCTCGTCATTTCCTTGATAGAAGGCAAGCTCGTCGTCGTTCTTAGGCCCGCGTGTTCTTGAGCTCTTGGCGTCACCACGGAACTCGAACCCTGAAGTTTGCTCCGACGAAAAAGAGAGGGAATGGAGGCCTTACAAGGCTAGAACGTGTCTAGTTAGCGCCTGTGAGGAGAGTCTTGAATCGAGGCATCTTCGGTCTTGTTTTTGTTTTTGTCGGTTTCACCGTGGCTTGTTGACTCTGGTTCGTGTGGAGACAGCGCGAAGCAGTGAAATTGTTGAGTCTGGTTTGCAAACGAATTTCGCTTGCTACGAATTTGTTGTAGGAGATTTATTTCGAAACAGAGGAGGGTGTCGAGGTCTCTTGTAATCGACGACAAAACGGAAACTATCATGTGACACCAATCCCAGCCGGGAGACCTGGTCGTGTTTCGGCGTTGTCACCATCTTTGTTATGCAGGTTCTGAGCTCGTTCTTCCGACGTCGTTCTAAGAAAAAACTTTATCGAAAGCGGAGCTTTGACCTCGTCGTCATTCTCAAGACCTTGCCATTGATACGGTTTGTGTAAGCTAGAAATGGAGTTGCTTTCGAGATTTCAATGTTGACGATTCTTCTTTGACTATTGGAGCCGACTTCCACACTTAGTTGATTTTACAAGGTCACTTCAATGTTGAGTCCTACGTCATCGTTTGAGAAATTTTTGGACTCCATTTCGCAATTGAGGACTACTAGTTTGGAGAGCCTAGGACCGAGCTTCGAAATAAACTGTTCCGATGTGGAGTCTAGCTCTTGGCTTCGCTCTTGTAACGATAAAGACGTGACTCGAGTCCTGGTCTCAGATGTGAATGAGGCACTGAATGCGCATAGTTCCTCTCTTTTCGATGAACAGCTCGTCGATACTCATATTCAGAGAAAGCGCCAACTACTGCATCTGCTCTATTTGTGCCCTACTGCGCCGACCACTACTACACCTGCTTTAGCTGCGCCCACTACTGCGCCGACCACTACTGCACGTTCTTTAGCCGCGCCCACTACTGCGCTTTCTACTGCGACCACTACTTCGCCTGCTTTAACTGTGCCTACTACTGCGCCGACCACTACTGATAATGGTGAGCGAAGTTGGGTAGTTCTCTATTGGTGGCGAAGATGGGGCCGAGGATAGACTAGGATTGTGGATATCGTTGAGGAGAGTAGGACCAACGAGTCTTCAAAAAGACAAAGACCGACGAGGTCTTTCAGGAGACCATGATCGACGAGGTAGTCGAAGAGACAAGGACTGGCGAGTCGTTGAGAGGACAAAGACCTACGAGGTCTTCAAGGAAAGCAGGACTGACGAATCTTTGAGAAGACCAGGACCAAGGAGGCAGCAGAGCCGACTACCATGACTACTCCTTCGGGGGTCGTTGATGATGTGGGGATTGTCCCTTAACTGCTTTGCGCGCCTGTTAGCGCTTATGTTTTGATTTTGCGCCTAGATGGCTTTATAAAAGATAATAATGAATGCAACATTTAAGTTGTTTTTGTTTTTCTGATAAATCCAGCTTTCTTGACTTAGACTTTTAGAAAAGACCACTAATAGTGATGAATTGTATCCTTGTTGAATCCGTTTCTAGGATGCATAGTTAGTCTGGTTCAAATGAATTTGTTTAAAAATCCATAAGAACAATCAGCATGATTGAAGGCGCTGTTGCTGTATTTTGGTGCTCGTCCTTGTTATAGGAGTTAGGTCATCGTTGACCACCCATCTTCAGAAGTGAGCATGTTACGTTATTGCAACCAGGGTTAAGGTTTGCTGGGTTATTTGAATGATCGTTTAGGTTTACGACCATGTCACTCTCTGAGCACGACCGCTCCTATAACGATCATTAGCCTTGACCAACGATGTTGTTGGGTTTTCTGAATGGTCATTTGGGTTTACAAGTGTGCTTCTCTCTAAACACACCTGCTCCTATAATGAACCATTGGTTTTGACCAACGATGTTGTTGGGTTTTTTGAATGG